>OZ008370.1:42775113-43386226 GCA_963931995.1 Phaonia tiefii | reverse complement strand
ACTTGACCTGGAGTTGACTTGACTTGACTTGACTTGACTTGACTTGACTTGACTTGACTTGACTTGACTTGACTTGACTTGACTTGACTTGACTTGACTTGACTTGACTTGACTTGACTTGACTTGACTTGACTTGACTTGACTTGACTTGACTTGACTTGACTTGACTTGACTTGACTTGACTTGACTTGACTTGACTTGACTTGACTTGACTTGACTTGACTTGACTTGACTTGACTTGACTTGACTTGACTTGACTTGACTTGACTTGACTTGACTTGACTTGACTTGACTTGACTTGACTTGACTTGACTTGACTTGACTTGACTTGACTTGACTTGACTTGACTTGACTTGACTTGACTTGACTTGACTTGACTTGACTTGACTTGACTTGACTTGACTTGACTTGACTTGACTTGACTTGACTTGACTTGACTTGACTTGACTTGACTTGACTTGACTTGACTTGACTTGACTTGACTTGACTTGACTTGACTTGACTTGACTTGACTTGACTTGACTTGACTTGACTTGACTTGACTTGACTTGACTTGACTTGACTTGACTTGACTTGACTTGACTTGACTTGACTTGACTTGACTTGACTTGACTTGACTTGACTTGACTTGACTTGACTTGACTTGACTTGACTTGACTTGACTTGACTTGACTTGACTTGACTTGACTTGACTTGACTTGACTTGACTTGACTTGACTTGACTTGACTTGACTTGACTTGACTTGACTTGACTTGACTTGACTTGACTTGACTTGACTTGACTTGACTTGACTTGACTTGACTTGACTTGACTTGACTTGACTTGACTTGACTTGACTTGACTTGACTTGACTTGACTTGACTTGACTTGACTTGACTTGACTTGACTTGACTTGACTTGACTTGACTTGACTTGACTTGACTTGACTTGACTTGACTTGACTTGACTTGACTTGACTTGACTTGACTTGACTTGACTTGACTTGACTTGACTTGACTTGACTTGACTTGACTTGACTTGACTTGACTTGACTTGACTTGACTTGACTTGACTTGACTTGACTTGACTTGACTTGACTTGACTTGACTTGACTTGACTTGACTTGACTTGACTTGACTTGACTTGACTTGACTTGACTTGACTTGACTTGACTTGACTTGACTTGACTTGACTTGACTTGACTTGACTTGACTTGACTTGACTTGACTTGACTTGACTTGACTTGACTTGACTTGACTTGACTTGACTTGACTTGACTTGACTTGACTTGACTTGACTTGACTTGACTTGACTTGACTTGACTTGACTTGACTTGACTTGACTTGACTTGACTTGACTTGACTTGACTTGACTTGACTTGACTTGACTTGACTTGACTTGACTTGACTTGACTTGACTTGACTTGACTTGACTTGACTTGACTTGACTTGACTTGACTTGACTTGACTTGACTTGACTTGACTTGACTTGACTTGACTTGACTTGACTTGACTTGACTTGACTTGACTTGACTTGACTTGACTTGACTTGACTTGACTTGACTTGACTTGACTTGACTTGACTTGACTTGACTTGACTTGACTTGACTTGACTTGACTTGACTTGACTTGACTTGACTTGACTTGACTTGACTTGACTTGACTTGACTTGACTTGACTTGACTTGACTTGACTTGACTTGACTTGACTTGACTTGACTTGACTTGACTTGACTTGACTTGACTTGACTTGACTTGACTTGACTTGACTTGACTTGACTTGACTTGACTTGACTTGACTTGACTTGACTTGACTTGACTTGACTTGACTTGACTTGACTTGACTTGACTTGACTTGACTTGACTTGACTTGACTTGACTTGACTTGACTTGACTTGACTTGACTTGACTTGACTTGACTTGACTTGACTTGACTTGACTTGACTTGACTTGACTTGACTTGACTTGACTTGACTTGACTTGACTTGACTTGACTTGACTTGACTTGACTTGACTTGACTTGACTTGACTTGACTTGACTTGACTTGACTTGACTTGACTTGACTTGACTTGACTTGACTTGACTTGACTTGACTTGACTTGACTTGACTTGACTTGACTTGACTTGACTTGACTTGACTTGACTTGACTTGACTTGACTTGACTTGACTTGACTTGACTTGACTTGACTTGACTTGACTTGACTTGACTTGACTTGACTTGACTTGACTTGACTTGACTTGACTTGACTTGACTTGACTTGACTTGACTTGACTTGACTTGACTTGACTTGACTTGACTTGACTTGACTTGACTTGACTTGACTTGACTTGACTTGACTTGACTTGACTTGACTTGACTTGACTTGACTTGACTTGACTTGACTTGACTTGACTTGACTTGACTTGACTTGACTTGACTTGACTTGACTTGACTTGACTTGACTTGACTTGACTTGACTTGACTTGACTTGACTTGACTTGACTTGACTTGACTTGACTTGACTTGACTTGACTTGACTTGACTTGACTTGACTTGACTTGACTTGACTTGACTTGACTTGACTTGACTTGACTTGACTTGACTTGACTTGACTTGACTTGACTTGACTTGACTTGACTTGACTTGACTTGACTTGACTTGACTTGACTTGACTTGACTTGACTTGACTTGACTTGACTTGACTTGACTTGACTTGACTTGACTTGACTTGACTTGACTTGACTTGACTTGACTTGACTTGACTTGACTTGACTTGACTTGACTTGACTTGACTTGACTTGACTTGACTTGACTTGACTTGACTTGACTTGACTTGACTTGACTTGACTTGACTTGACTTGACTTGACTTGACTTGACTTGACTTGACTTGACTTGACTTGACTTGACTTGACTTGACTTGACTTGACTTGACTTGACTTGACTTGACTTGACTTGACTTGACTTGACTTGACTTGACTTGACTTGACTTGACTTGACTTGACTTGACTTGACTTGACTTGACTTGACTTGACTTGACTTGACTTGACTTGACTTGACTTGACTTGACTTGACTTGACTTGACTTGACTTGACTTGACTTGACTTGACTTGACTTGACTTGACTTGACTTGACTTGACTTGACTTGACTTGACTTGACTTGACTTGACTTGACTTGACTTGACTTGACTTGACTTGACTTGACTTGACTTGACTTGACTTGACTTGACTTGACTTGACTTGACTTGACTTGACTTGACTTGACTTGACTTGACTTGACTTGACTTGACTTGACTTGACTTGACTTGACTTGACTTGACTTGACTTGACTTGACTTGACTTGACTTGACTTGACTTGACTTGACTTGACTTGACTTGACTTGACTTGACTTGACTTGACTTGACTTGACTTGACTTGACTTGACTTGACTTGACTTGACTTGACTTGACTTGACTTGACTTGACTTGACTTGACTTGACTTGACTTGACTTGACTTGACTTGACTTGACTTGACTTGACTTGACTTGACTTGACTTGACTTGACTTGACTTGACTTGACTTGACTTGACTTGACTTGACTTGACTTGACTTGACTTGACTTGACTTGACTTGACTTGACTTGACTTGACTTGACTTGACTTGACTTGACTTGACTTGACTTGACTTGACTTGACTTGACTTGACTTGACTTGACTTGACTTGACTTGACTTGACTTGACTTGACTTGACTTGACTTGACTTGACTTGACTTGACTTGACTTGACTTGACTTGACTTGACTTGACTTGACTTGACTTGACTTGACTTGACTTGACTTGACTTGACTTGACTTGACTTGACTTGACTTGACTTGACTTGACTTGACTTGACTTGACTTGACTTGACTTGACTTGACTTGACTTGACTTGACTTGACTTGACTTGACTTGACTTGACTTGACTTGACTTGACTTGACTTGACTTGACTTGACTTGACTTGACTTGACTTGACTTGACTTGACTTGACTTGACTTGACTTGACTTGACTTGACTTGACTTGACTTGACTTGACTTGACTTGACTTGACTTGACTTGACTTGACTTGACTTGACTTGACTTGACTTGACTTGACTTGACTTGACTTGACTTGACTTGACTTGACTTGACTTGACTTGACTTGACTTGACTTGACTTGACTTGACTTGACTTGACTTGACTTGACTTGACTTGACTTGACTTGACTTGACTTGACTTGACTTGACTTGACTTGACTTGACTTGACTTGACTTGACTTGACTTGACTTGACTTGACTTGACTTGACTTGACTTGACTTGACTTGACTTGACTTGACTTGACTTGACTTGACTTGACTTGACTTGACTTGACTTGACTTGACTTGACTTGACTTGACTTGACTTGACTTGACTTGACTTGACTTGACTTGACTTGACTTGACTTGACTTGACTTGACTTGACTTGACTTGACTTGACTTGACTTGACTTGACTTGACTTGACTTGACTTGACTTGACTTGACTTGACTTGACTTGACTTGACTTGACTTGACTTGACTTGACTTGACTTGACTTGACTTGACTTGACTTGACTTGACTTGACTTGACTTGACTTGACTTGACTTGACTTGACTTGACTTGACTTGACTTGACTTGACTTGACTTGACTTGACTTGACTTGACTTGACTTGACTTGACTTGACTTGACTTGACTTGACTTGACTTGACTTGACTTGACTTGACTTGACTTGACTTGACTTGACTTGACTTGACTTGACTTGACTTGACTTGACTTGACTTGACTTGACTTGACTTGACTTGACTTGACTTGACTTGACTTGACTTGACTTGACTTGACTTGACTTGACTTGACTTGACTTGACTTGACTTGACTTGACTTGACTTGACTTGACTTGACTTGACTTGACTTGACTTGACTTGACTTGACTTGACTTGACTTGACTTGACTTGACTTGACTTGACTTGACTTGACTTGACTTGACTTGACTTGACTTGACTTGACTTGACTTGACTTGACTTGACTTGACTTGACTTGACTTGACTTGACTTGACTTGACTTGACTTGACTTGACTTGACTTGACTTGACTTGACTTGACTTGACTTGACTTGACTTGACTTGACTTGACTTGACTTGACTTGACTTGACTTGACTTGACTTGACTTGACTTGACTTGACTTGACTTGACTTGACTTGACTTGACTTGACTTGACTTGACTTGACTTGACTTGACTTGACTTGACTTGACTTGACTTGACTTGACTTGACTTGACTTGACTTGACTTGACTTGACTTGACTTGACTTGACTTGACTTGACTTGACTTGACTTGACTTGACTTGACTTGACTTGACTTGACTTGACTTGACTTGACTTGACTTGACTTGACTTGACTTGACTTGACTTGACTTGACTTGACTTGACTTGACTTGACTTGACTTGACTTGACTTGACTTGACTTGACTTGACTTGACTTGACTTGACTTGACTTGACTTGACTTGACTTGACTTGACTTGACTTGACTTGACTTGACTTGACTTGACTTGACTTGACTTGACTTGACTTGACTTGACTTGACTTGACTTGACTTGACTTGACTTGACTTGACTTGACTTGACTTGACTTGACTTGACTTGACTTGACTTGACTTGACTTGACTTGACTTGACTTGACTTGACTTGACTTGACTTGACTTGACTTGACTTGACTTGACTTGACTTGACTTGACTTGACTTGACTTGACTTGACTTGACTTGACTTGACTTGACTTGACTTGACTTGACTTGACTTGACTTGACTTGACTTGACTTGACTTGACTTGACTTGACTTGACTTGACTTGACTTGACTTGACTTGACTTGACTTGACTTGACTTGACTTGACTTGACTTGACTTGACTTGACTTGACTTGACTTGACTTGACTTGACTTGACTTGACTTGACTTGACTTGACTTGACTTGACTTGACTTGACTTGACTTGACTTGACTTGACTTGACTTGACTTGACTTGACTTGACTTGACTTGACTTGACTTGACTTGACTTGACTTGACTTGACTTGACTTGACTTGACTTGACTTGACTTGACTTGACTTGACTTGACTTGACTTGACTTGACTTGACTTGACTTGACTTGACTTGACTTGACTTGACTTGACTTGACTTGACTTGACTTGACTTGACTTGACTTGACTTGACTTGACTTGACTTGACTTGACTTGACTTGACTTGACTTGACTTGACTTGACTTGACTTGACTTGACTTGACTTGACTTGACTTGACTTGACTTGACTTGACTTGACTTGACTTGACTTGACTTGACTTGACTTGACTTGACTTGACTTGACTTGACTTGACTTGACTTGACTTGACTTGACTTGACTTGACTTGACTTGACTTGACTTGACTTGACTTGACTTGACTTGACTTGACTTGACTTGACTTGACTTGACTTGACTTGACTTGACTTGACTTGACTTGACTTGACTTGACTTGACTTTTTTTTTTTTTTTTTTTTTTTTTTTTTTTTTTTTTTTTTTTTTTTTTTATTAGTTTGAATATTCTTTAATATAATTTCATTTACATTTATCTTATTCCCCGCGAAGCCCATGACTTGTAGGCAAGGTATATATAATATAAATATTTCATTAAATTAATTACATTCATTCTACATATGTAAGTTAACATTCTCCATGTATAAATATCTTTATATAAATCCCGCTTCATTGCGATTGTATAAAATACTTTTTGACCATTCTTTTGCGTTTATACTTATCTCTAATATTTAAGAAATTTTGTGGCAATGTGTTTAATGTTGTTGGCAGTTGGACATTCAGTGTGCTTTTCCCGTGTTTATTGTTATGCCTCGATACTTTAAATCTTCCTTCGGATCTTCTTCTGGTGTTGTATTCATGATCGACTGGTTCAAGATATTGGTCATCATGAAACTCATTTATAATTGTTGTTTTATATATGTTTTTTACATTTAATATGTTGTTTTGTTTTGCGAAGAGTTTATGTCTTTCTTGCGAGGTATTGCTTGAGTTGTTGTTATTATGAATGTTATTTTGAGTGTTTATACCGTTTAAGATGTTACTATGTATATTTGTTGTGTTTTCGGTTTGTGTAGTGTTTGTTCGGTTTTTCATTAATATTTTGATTAGGCGATTTTGTTTTTGCTGCAGGATTCTGCAGTGTGACGAGTTTCCAAAAGCAGATATTCCATGACGAATATACGACTCCGCCAGAGAAAAATATGCTTGCTTTGTGACCGATAGTGGAGCGCAATTATTTAAATGGTATAGGACATACGATGCTTTACGGAGTTTTATATTCAGGGATATTATATGTTCCTTCCAGCTGAATTTGTTGTCCACAATGACTCCTAAGTATTTATAGGTGGTGACGAGTTCAATATTTGTAGTGCAGTTGTCATAAGTGTCAGGCGAGGTAATCCGGTTTTTATGAAGGCACTCAGTATTATGGAATTTTAATGCAATAGGGGTATTTACTATGTGGGGCAGTTTTATATGCATCAGCTTCGTTTTGGCCGCATTAATTATTAACCCGTTGTCGTGGCACCATCTTGCGATCAAATTAAGTTCTGATTGCATTATCTGAACAGCTGTGTCTAAATCCTTATGTGGTACTATGATAGCGGTATCATCTGCATAGGCGAAAGTCTTACTATTATTTAAAATGCTCATCATTTCGTTAGCATAAATCAGGTACAGAATTGGTCCAAGTTTGGAACCTTGCGGTACTCCGTTACTTAGCATTACTTCCTGACTAATGTGGCCTTCAATTTTCACGCGATAAGATCTACATTCCAAGTAGTTTTTAAACCAATAGAGACAATGGCCGCGAATTCCACATCTTTCCAACATTTCTATTAAATTTTTATGCGAAAGCGTGTCAAATGCCTTGCTGAAATCAATGAAGAGTACCAGGCAGTGTATATTCTCGTTCAAGCATTGGTTGATATAGGTGGAAAAGTGTCCTAATAATTTGTTAATATTTTTCCCTTTTTGGAAACCATATTGATTTTTGCTAATTATGCTGTATTTAGCTAGGAAGTTGTTCAGCCTTCTCACCATAATCTCTTCCAAGACCTTCTCTAGTATTGGTAGAATGGATATTGGCCTATAGTTATTATAGTCGGTTTTAGCACCATTTTTAAATATAGGTCTAACAAGCGCAGTTTTAAATAGTTTCGGCAGTACACATTCATTCAAACTTGAGTTTATCAAAGACGTAATTGCTGGTGCAAGTTTTTCAGAATTGTTACGGATATCTCTCGGCCGTATACCATCCGATCCAGCTCCTTTTTTTAAGTTTATAGTTTTTAATATGTCTGTAATTTCTATTTCAGTAGTTTTTTCTATAAAAATCGTATTTGTTATTCTTTTTTCGCTCGTAATTAAAGTTTTAATGTCACAGTCATGTATAATATTGGAAACATTTTCTTTGAATTTTAATGCAAAGTTTTCCGTTACAGATTTTAAGCATTCATTTTTAAAGTTTATCTTAATTACTTCATCTACATTGTTCACCTTTTTGCCAATAATTTCATTTATTAATAGCCATGTTCCACGTATGTTGTATCTGTTTTTTATAAATTCAATCCGACGATATTCGTTTTTTGCATATGCAATAATTTTATTCAATTTGTTGTTGAAAAGTTTGTATTCAGTTTCTTTTATTTTGTTATTTATACTTTTTCTGTGCCTTTGATACAATTTATCTTTCACATCACAATAGCTTAATATTTCTTCGCTCAACCACGGATATTCATTTCGTTTCTTGATTTTTCTTGGCGTTTGTTTTGACTTATTGTAAATTTCTGTGAATTTTTTGTAAATGTTATTGAAGTTATCAACACATGCATTATTTTGATTTGATAAATCAGTCCATTTAACTTCTTTTATTAATTTCTGTACTTTTTTTGAATTGATTTCTGACCGATTTAATTTAGGTTGGTTTCCCGTACCCTGGCTGGCATCATTACCATTTACGTTTGTTGTGTTTTCTTTGCCATCTTCTCCTAAGCACCCAAACAATGAGTAATGGTCAGATATGGTAGTCATTATAACAGCAGCATGGGCAGTTGTTATTGTTTTGTTATTACGCACAAACATATGATCTATGCACGTACCTTTATTTTTATTTATTTCTTCTCTTGTTGTTTCTTTAACCATGCATTTCAACCCATTTGAAACCATCATATCTACATATGTTCTTGTTGTTTTGGCGTTTTCTTTTGCAATATTAATATTCATATCACCAACAATTATCATTACGCGGTTTTTGTGTATTTTGTTTATCACTTGCTCTATTTCGTTTATGAACATGTTGATGTTTAAGCGAGGGGGACGGTAAACGGTTAGAAAAGAGATTGTGTTTTTGTTAAGTGACAAATCTATTTGTATTGATTCGAAGTATTTTGTGTTTAGATGTGTAGTGGTAAATTGTATGTTTTCTTTGATATATACGGCAATTCCTCCCCCAGTACTTTCTCTATTGAGGAATACACTGTTAAAATTCTTTATTGTGTAGAATCGATTTTCATCGTCTAATATATTTGTTTCCACTAGTATTATAAATTTAACTTTTTCAATTATTTTGTTGATGTTAGCAATAAATGTGTTAAAATTTTTGCGTAGAGATCGAATATTCATATAGATAAAGGATGATGAATATTCTATTAAATTCTCATCAATTTGATTGAAATTATTTAATGTTTTTATTTGTTTCATTTTTTCTTTATTTTCTATTTCTCTTTGTGATAAATTTTTATATTTATTTATATAGATAATTTCGGTAAATTTTCGTTTCTTTTTTAAACGTTTTTAGTTTTTATCTTTTAGGCTTATGATTTTTCTGAGTGTTTTTTGTTGAGAGTATTTCTCGTTACTTGTTATTGCAATTAGTACTTAACAGATTAATTCCAAATCGTTTTCGTTATTTATATTGATGATGTTGGATCCCTCGACCTTGCGCGCATGTATTTCTCCATTTCGTACCCAAGCAAATTTCCAATTTGCCTCTTGTATTTTATTTTTTGTTAACCATAACAAACGACGGTTATGGGTTGTTAGTTGATCGTTTATATATATGTATTTTTTGTTGTTATTTTCATTTTCATCGTTGTTATTGTCCTTGTTTATTAATTTTGCATCGACTCTGTGTCTATTTAAGTTGCTCATTATTTCTCTCTTCTTTCGAAGAGAGCAAAATTCCACAACCACTCTATTATTTCTTTTTGTTTTATACGCACTGTCTATATCATTCTCATTTAAATTTACTTCGACACTTGACGCAATTTTTAACATCACTTCAGTCGCACTTAGATCATCATTAGTTACATTATTGATTTCTACAGTTTTTTCAATTGTTTTCTGTTCTAGTTTGTTTATTTTAGTCTCCATTTCACTTATTCTTTTGTCCTTTTCTCTGTTTTGATTTTGGAGTTCAACGACTTGGGTACTGAGGTTTGAGACATTCTCATTTATTTTGTTTAGGGTGATTTGTTGAGTTTGTAGCTGAGTATTGATGGACGCAAGCTGTGTAGTAATTTGTACCATCATCATTTGCATTACGTCAGTCCCTTCTGGTACCATAGGTTGTTGTTGTATTGCGTTGATAGCAGGTTGTTGCTGTTGCATTGTATATAATGTTTGATCTTGAGTGGGGTTTGTGTGCATTTGTTCTTTAAAGCGTTTGTTGTTGTTGTCGGCAAAAACTTCATCCTCATTATTATCTTCATCTTCGTTTCGTTTTTGTTTTTGGCTATTTGAGTCTTCAGCTATAATTATTTCGTAGTTGATGTTGGGAGAAATTTTGCGATCTCTACATTTATGGCACTTCCATGCAGCTTTTTTATCAGCATTCATTCCAGCATATGTTGATTGTTGAACAGAGCAGCAGGGGGAACAGTGGTAGCGTGCACTGCATAAGCTGCATTTCATGTGTTTTTTCGTAAGTTGCATCTTACATTGACCGCAAGAGAGATTTTCCTGAGGCACATTAGACATCTCGATATCACTTTCTTTCTCTCACTCACACTTAGCGGAAACCGAATTGGCAAAGAACTTGTTATTTGTGCGCACAACTGAGAAACACGACCGTTCGCAATGAAGGCAAGAACTCAAGGACTTGACTTGACTTGACTTGACTTGACTTGACTTGACTTGACTTGACTTGACTTGACTTGACTTGACTTGACTTGACTTGACTTGACTTGACTTGACTTGACTTGACTTGACTTGACTTGACTTGACTTGACTTGACTTGACTTGACTTGACTTGACTTGACTTGACTTGACTTGACTTGACTTGACTTGACTTGACTTGACTTGACTTGACTTGACTTGACTTGACTTGACTTGACTTGACTTGACTTGACTTGACTTGACTTGACTTGACTTGACTTGACTTGACTTGACTTGACTTGACTTGACTTGACTTGACTTGACTTGACTTGACTTGACTTGACTTGACTTGACTTGACTTGACTTGACTTGACTTGACTTGACTTGACTTGACTTGACTTGACTTGACTTGACTTGACTTGACTTGACTTGACTTGACTTGACTTGACTTGACTTGACTTGACTTGACTTGACTTGACTTGACTTGACTTGACTTGACTTGACTTGACTTGACTTGACTTGACTTGACTTGACTTGACTTGACTTGACTTGACTTGACTTGACTTGACTTGACTTGACTTGACTTGACTTGACTTGACTTGACTTGACTTGACTTGACTTGACTTGACTTGACTTGACTTGACTTGACTTGACTTGACTTGACTTGACTTGACTTGACTTGACTTGACTTGACTTGACTTGACTTGACTTGACTTGACTTGACTTGACTTGACTTGACTTGACTTGACTTGACTTGACTTGACTTGACTTGACTTGACTTGACTTGACTTGACTTGACTTGACTTGACTTGACTTGACTTGACTTGACTTGACTTGACTTGACTTGACTTGACTTGACTTGACTTGACTTGACTTGACTTGACTTGACTTGACTTGACTTGACTTGACTTGACTTGACTTGACTTGACTTGACTTGACTTGACTTGACTTGACTTGACTTGACTTGACTTGACTTGACTTGACTTGACTTGACTTGACTTGACTTGACTTGACTTGACTTGACTTGACTTGACTTGACTTGACTTGACTTGACTTGACTTGACTTGACTTGACTTGACTTGACTTGACTTGACTTGACTTGACTTGACTTGACTTGACTTGACTTGACTTGACTTGACTTGACTTGACTTGACTTGACTTGACTTGACTTGACTTGACTTGACTTGACTTGACTTGACTTGACTTGACTTGACTTGACTTGACTTGACTTGACTTGACTTGACTTGACTTGACTTGACTTGACTTGACTTGACTTGACTTGACTTGACTTGACTTGACTTGACTTGACTTGACTTGACTTGACTTGACTTGACTTGACTTGACTTGACTTGACTTGACTTGACTTGACTTGACTTGACTTGACTTGACTTGACTTGACTTGACTTGACTTGACTTGACTTGACTTGACTTGACTTGACTTGACTTGACTTGACTTGACTTGACTTGACTTGACTTGACTTGACTTGACTTGACTTGACTTGACTTGACTTGACTTGACTTGACTTGACTTGACTTGACTTGACTTGACTTGACTTGACTTGACTTGACTTGACTTGACTTGACTTGACTTGACTTGACTTGACTTGACTTGACTTGACTTGACTTGACTTGACTTGACTTGACTTGACTTGACTTGACTTGACTTGACTTGACTTGACTTGACTTGACTTGACTTGACTTGACTTGACTTGACTTGACTTGACTTGACTTGACTTGACTTGACTTGACTTGACTTGACTTGACTTGACTTGACTTGACTTGACTTGACTTGACTTGACTTGACTTGACTTGACTTGACTTGACTTGACTTGACTTGACTTGACTTGACTTGACTTGACTTGACTTGACTTGACTTGACTTGACTTGACTTGACTTGACTTGACTTGACTTGACTTGACTTGACTTGACTTGACTTGACTTGACTTGACTTGACTTGACTTGACTTGACTTGACTTGACTTGACTTGACTTGACTTGACTTGACTTGACTTGACTTGACTTGACTTGACTTGACTTGACTTGACTTGACTTGACTTGACTTGACTTGACTTGACTTGACTTGACTTGACTTGACTTGACTTGACTTGACTTGACTTGACTTGACTTGACTTGACTTGACTTGACTTGACTTGACTTGACTTGACTTGACTTGACTTGACTTGACTTGACTTGACTTGACTTGACTTGACTTGACTTGACTTGACTTGACTTGACTTGACTTGACTTGACTTGACTTGACTTGACTTGACTTGACTTGACTTGACTTGACTTGACTTGACTTGACTTGACTTGACTTGACTTGACTTGACTTGACTTGACTTGACTTGACTTGACTTGACTTGACTTGACTTGACTTGACTTGACTTGACTTGACTTGACTTGACTTGACTTGACTTGACTTGACTTGACTTGACTTGACTTGACTTGACTTGACTTGACTTGACTTGACTTGACTTGACTTGACTTGACTTGACTTGACTTGACTTGACTTGACTTGACTTGACTTGACTTGACTTGACTTGACTTGACTTGACTTGACTTGACTTGACTTGACTTGACTTGACTTGACTTGACTTGACTTGACTTGACTTGACTTGACTTGACTTGACTTGACTTGACTTGACTTGACTTGACTTGACTTGACTTGACTTGACTTGACTTGACTTGACTTGACTTGACTTGACTTGACTTGACTTGACTTGACTTGACTTGACTTGACTTGACTTGACTTGACTTGACTTGACTTGACTTGACTTGACTTGACTTGACTTGACTTGACTTGACTTGACTTGACTTGACTTGACTTGACTTGACTTGACTTGACTTGACTTGACTTGACTTGACTTGACTTGACTTGACTTGACTTGACTTGACTTGACTTGACTTGACTTGACTTGACTTGACTTGACTTGACTTGACTTGACTTGACTTGACTTGACTTGACTTGACTTGACTTGACTTGACTTGACTTGACTTGACTTGACTTGACTTGACTTGACTTGACTTGACTTGACTTGACTTGACTTGACTTGACTTGACTTGACTTGACTTGACTTGACTTGACTTGACTTGACTTGACTTGACTTGACTTGACTTGACTTGACTTGACTTGACTTGACTTGACTTGACTTGACTTGACTTGACTTGACTTGACTTGACTTGACTTGACTTGACTTGACTTGACTTGACTTGACTTGACTTGACTTGACTTGACTTGACTTGACTTGACTTGACTTGACTTGACTTGACTTGACTTGACTTGACTTGACTTGACTTGACTTGACTTGACTTGACTTGACTTGACTTGACTTGACTTGACTTGACTTGACTTGACTTGACTTGACTTGACTTGACTTGACTTGACTTGACTTGACTTGACTTGACTTGACTTGACTTGACTTGACTTGACTTGACTTGACTTGACTTGACTTGACTTGACTTGACTTGACTTGACTTGACTTGACTTGACTTGACTTGACTTGACTTGACTTGACTTGACTTGACTTGACTTGACTTGACTTGACTTGACTTGACTTGACTTGACTTGACTTGACTTGACTTGACTTGACTTGACTTGACTTGACTTGACTTGACTTGACTTGACTTGACTTGACTTGACTTGACTTGACTTGACTTGACTTGACTTGACTTGACTTGACTTGACTTGACTTGACTTGACTTGACTTGACTTGACTTGACTTGACTTGACTTGACTTGACTTGACTTGACTTGACTTGACTTGACTTGACTTGACTTGACTTGACTTGACTTGACTTGACTTGACTTGACTTGACTTGACTTGACTTGACTTGACTTGACTTGACTTGACTTGACTTGACTTGACTTGACTTGACTTGACTTGACTTGACTTGACTTGACTTGACTTGACTTGACTTGACTTGACTTGACTTGACTTGACTTGACTTGACTTGACTTGACTTGACTTGACTTGACTTGACTTGACTTGACTTGACTTGACTTGACTTGACTTGACTTGACTTGACTTGACTTGACTTGACTTGACTTGACTTGACTTGACTTGACTTGACTTGACTTGACTTGACTTGACTTGACTTGACTTGACTTGACTTGACTTGACTTGACTTGACTTGACTTGACTTGACTTGACTTGACTTGACTTGACTTGACTTGACTTGACTTGACTTGACTTGACTTGACTTGACTTGACTTGACTTGACTTGACTTGACTTGACTTGACTTGACTTGACTTGACTTGACTTGACTTGACTTGACTTGACTTGACTTGACTTGACTTGACTTGACTTGACTTGACTTGACTTGACTTGACTTGACTTGACTTGACTTGACTTGACTTGACTTGACTTGACTTGACTTGACTTGACTTGACTTGACTTGACTTGACTTGACTTGACTTGACTTGACTTGACTTGACTTGACTTGACTTGACTTGACTTGACTTGACTTGACTTGACTTGACTTGACTTGACTTGACTTGACTTGACTTGACTTGACTTGACTTGACTTGACTTGACTTGACTTGACTTGACTTGACTTGACTTGACTTGACTTGACTTGACTTGACTTGACTTGACTTGACTTGACTTGACTTGACTTGACTTGACTTGACTTGACTTGACTTGACTTGACTTGACTTGACTTGACTTGACTTGACTTGACTTGACTTGACTTGACTTGACTTGACTTGACTTGACTTGACTTGACTTGACTTGACTTGACTTGACTTGACTTGACTTGACTTGACTTGACTTGACTTGACTTGACTTGACTTGACTTGACTTGACTTGACTTGACTTGACTTGACTTGACTTGACTTGACTTGACTTGACTTGACTTGACTTGACTTGACTTGACTTGACTTGACTTGACTTGACTTGACTTGACTTGACTTGACTTGACTTGACTTGACTTGACTTGACTTGACTTGACTTGACTTGACTTGACTTGACTTGACTTGACTTGACTTGACTTGACTTGACTTGACTTGACTTGACTTGACTTGACTTGACTTGACTTGACTTGACTTGACTTGACTTGACTTGACTTGACTTGACTTGACTTGACTTGACTTGACTTGACTTGACTTGACTTGACTTGACTTGACTTGACTTGACTTGACTTGACTTGACTTGACTTGACTTGACTTGACTTGACTTGACTTGACTTGACTTGACTTGACTTGACTTGACTTGACTTGACTTGACTTGACTTGACTTGACTTGACTTGACTTGACTTGACTTGACTTGACTTGACTTGACTTGACTTGACTTGACTTGACTTGACTTGACTTGACTTGACTTGACTTGACTTGACTTGACTTGACTTGACTTGACTTGACTTGACTTGACTTGACTTGACTTGACTTGACTTGACTTGACTTGACTTGACTTGACTTGACTTGACTTGACTTGACTTGACTTGACTTGACTTGACTTGACTTGACTTGACTTGACTTGACTTGACTTGACTTGACTTGACTTGACTTGACTTGACTTGACTTGACTTGACTTGACTTGACTTGACTTGACTTGACTTGACTTGACTTGACTTGACTTGACTTGACTTGACTTGACTTGACTTGACTTGACTTGACTTGACTTGACTTGACTTGACTTGACTTGACTTGACTTGACTTGACTTGACTTGACTTGACTTGACTTGACTTGACTTGACTTGACTTGACTTGACTTGACTTGACTTGACTTGACTTGACTTGACTTGACTTGACTTGACTTGACTTGACTTGACTTGACTTGACTTGACTTGACTTGACTTGACTTGACTTGACTTGACTTGACTTGACTTGACTTGACTTGACTTGACTTGACTTGACTTGACTTGACTTGACTTGACTTGACTTGACTTGACTTGACTTGACTTGACTTGACTTGACTTGACTTGACTTGACTTGACTTGACTTGACTTGACTTGACTTGACTTGACTTGACTTGACTTGACTTGACTTGACTTGACTTGACTTGACTTGACTTGACTTGACTTGACTTGACTTGACTTGACTTGACTTGACTTGACTTGACTTGACTTGACTTGACTTGACTTGACTTGACTTGACTTGACTTGACTTGACTTGACTTGACTTGACTTGACTTGACTTGACTTGACTTGACTTGACTTGACTTGACTTGACTTGACTTGACTTGACTTGACTTGACTTGACTTGACTTGACTTGACTTGACTTGACTTGACTTGACTTGACTTGACTTGACTTGACTTGACTTGACTTGACTTGACTTGACTTGACTTGACTTGACTTGACTTGACTTGACTTGACTTGACTTGACTTGACTTGACTTGACTTGACTTGACTTGACTTGACTTGACTTGACTTGACTTGACTTGACTTGACTTGACTTGACTTGACTTGACTTGACTTGACTTGACTTGACTTGACTTGACTTGACTTGACTTGACTTGACTTGACTTGACTTGACTTGACTTGACTTGACTTGACTTGACTTGACTTGACTTGACTTGACTTGACTTGACTTGACTTGACTTGACTTGACTTGACTTGACTTGACTTGACTTGACTTGACTTGACTTGACTTGACTTGACTTGACTTGACTTGACTTGACTTGACTTGACTTGACTTGACTTGACTTGACTTGACTTGACTTGACTTGACTTGACTTGACTTGACTTGACTTGACTTGACTTGACTTGACTTGACTTGACTTGACTTGACTTGACTTGACTTGACTTGACTTGACTTGACTTGACTTGACTTGACTTGACTTGACTTGACTTGACTTGACTTGACTTGACTTGACTTGACTTGACTTGACTTGACTTGACTTGACTTGACTTGACTTGACTTGACTTGACTTGACTTGACTTGACTTGACTTGACTTGACTTGACTTGACTTGACTTGACTTGACTTGACTTGACTTGACTTGACTTGACTTGACTTGACTTGACTTGACTTGACTTGACTTGACTTGACTTGACTTGACTTGACTTGACTTGACTTGACTTGACTTGACTTGACTTGACTTGACTTGACTTGACTTGACTTGACTTGACTTGACTTGACTTGACTTGACTTGACTTGACTTGACTTGACTTGACTTGACTTGACTTGACTTGACTTGACTTGACTTGACTTGACTTGACTTGACTTGACTTGACTTGACTTGACTTGACTTGACTTGACTTGACTTGACTTGACTTGACTTGACTTGACTTGACTTGACTTGACTTGACTTGACTTGACTTGACTTGACTTGACTTGACTTGACTTGACTTGACTTGACTTGACTTGACTTGACTTGACTTGACTTGACTTGACTTGACTTGACTTGACTTGACTTGACTTGACTTGACTTGACTTGACTTGACTTGACTTGACTTGACTTGACTTGACTTGACTTGACTTGACTTGACTTGACTTGACTTGACTTGACTTGACTTGACTTGACTTGACTTGACTTGACTTGACTTGACTTGACTTGACTTGACTTGACTTGACTTGACTTGACTTGACTTGACTTGACTTGACTTGACTTGACTTGACTTGACTTGACTTGACTTGACTTGACTTGACTTGACTTGACTTGACTTGACTTGACTTGACTTGACTTGACTTGACTTGACTTGACTTGACTTGACTTGACTTGACTTGACTTGACTTGACTTGACTTGACTTGACTTGACTTGACTTGACTTGACTTGACTTGACTTGACTTGACTTGACTTGGCTTGGCTTGGCTTGGCTTGGCTTGGCTTGGCTTGGCTTGGCTTGGCTTGGCTTGACTTGGCTTGGCTTGGCTTGACTTGGCTTGACTTGATTTGACTTGACTTGACTTGACTTGACTTGACTTGACCTGACCTGACTTGACTTGACTTGACTTGACTTGACTTGACTTGACCTGACTTTAACGATCACTATGAAACTCTGCCATTGGCGTCTATTTAACCAAACTTAGTTAGGCATTGCAATTGTTCTGACCACACTCCTTGCGGTACATCCCGCACAAATCGATATATTTAGTGTATGTGAATAGCTTCAAATCAGATACTGCTTAATAATCTATAAGTTTGTACTTAACTGGAGAAAATTAGCGAGGTCACTACGCCCTCCCATACAAAAGCTGGGCGGCAGTCCGGGTTATCGATATGGTAACTCGTGTAAAATACTTCCAACCTTAGTGAAATTTATATTAGGCTTCATTTCGTAAACCGCCACTCACTCACTAAAATAATGATGATTTTGCTACACCCATTTATGTGCCTCCCATACAAAATATGGGCGGCTTTCAGGATGACCGACACGATATCGCCCGTAAACCAAAATCGATCTTAGTGAAATTTGGTACTAGGCAATATTTTTCAAAGGCTACTGTGTAATTGAAAATGTTTGTGGTGACCATTCTCGAACCTCCCATGCAAATACACAATACATCCTAATTAAGTAGCTAATAAGATAATATTTTGCAGTTATCACTCTTCTATTGAATATAGGCAAATTTGTCACGGGTAACTGAAGGTTGATCGGCTGCCAGAACAAAAATATGAACCTTTTTATTAATGAAACTCGTATCCAAAGGTTAACTAAAGGTGAGGCTGTGTTTAAGTCGGATCACTCGACTGAATTTTCTGTACTACTTGTTTCGAGTTAGGTTTAGCAACCATTATCGTTTCAGTAGGTGAATTTTTTTCTCTTAAATTTCGTTTCCGGAATTGACTTATAAAAACGGTATCGAATAATACTTGGGCATTACAATTTCAAACTCGTACTCAAATTTTATCTTTATTTTAAAATTGTATTTATTTAAAATAAATTGTTTCATCAAATTTAGAAAAATACGTCTTTTAAATTCATATCTCAAATTAATAATTTAGATTAAGTCGCACATTTTTTTTAATAAAATTTCATATACGAAAATCATTCTTAAATTAGAAAATGTATATCATTTCAAGACTAAAAAACCATATAAACTCAAAAGCGGTTAAACAAGTAACCGCTTTATTAAAATCTGTTTTCGTTTTTAAAACTCATTAAAGTAATTAGGCGGTTGAATCGTCTATTCCATTTTGACCAGTTCTAAACTTGGGGAAAAATTCACAAACCGACAAATTTATTTTTGTTTTTTAGAGTCATGTTATCCGAACATCAAAATGAATGAAATTAACAAGAAGTCTGTACCAACATACTTTTGCAGTAACGGATTTTTAAATTCCAACTAACGTACATATTTAACATCGACACGCGTGATAATTCTATATATGTTACAATTCCAGGTTGGAAATACATATTATTTCAGAGTTCAGTTAAGAAACACAGATATACATTACAAAAAATTGCAATTTATCGACAAAAACAGCTTGTTTAAGCCCGAAGTGGGCAGACTTCTGCTTTATCTGTATTCATTAAAATATGTATACTTTGTGTCTGTTAGCGGCAATTATTTCGTGAGAGCAGCGGGATTTGCTGAATTCCAGCCACCATGCTTCATCTTAGCTTGGGGTTTACTTACTTACAGTATCGTACTTCTATCGTTCGCTTCGTTAATAGGGCTCTCCAGAAACCTTATGTAATTTCGTAGCCTCGAATAAAAGCGATATTATTATTATTGGAAAACACTAAAAACCCTTGTTTCTATTTCATATACGGTCATATTTGTGTTCCTACTGGTTGCCAACGCAAACAATGGTCCTTCGAACCGGATTGAAGTTGCAAAGTCTACAACTACATGGATTTTTCTTCCCCAGGTGCCAGGAATACTTCCATAATCCTGCAACAGCAAACTACAGTCCACAAGATTTACATACATACATTGGATATCGTCATATACAGGTGCGTACAACATTCACTGAGCTTCCGCGCTTCATATACATATGGTTGTGTTAATAAATAAACGTTTATTTAGTGACAATAACGTTCGTCCGTTGTTGTTGTTTATCGCGAAGGTGCCATTACCGTCCGAACAGTCGTGCAAAATAATTATTGGCGGGGAAAATTAAAGTTTGAATAAGATATTTAATATTAAATTAATCCACGAGAGAATAAATAAAATAAAAGACGAACATACATATAAGTACGGTGAAAGTTTATGTAGGACTTGCGGTTATTTAGTGGAAAATTTGTGATTGTACATATTAACATTCCCACCACACTCATATTTAAATACCATACCAACAGAGTATTAGAGGTCGTTCGGTGGCTGCAGTATTGGGCGCACACACACACCCCCACGCATTTAGACGCTGTCGATGTCTAATCTCGCGCTCAAAGTAGTGAACGTCACTACTCAGTACTTGTATAAGTTATCGTAAGAAACTCTTCTTCACATACTTACCTCGTCAAGAAACCTTTCTTTCCACACTTACCTCATCTAAATGCATTAAAACAAACAAATATCTTACACGCGCTGCCTAGTCAGCACTCTCTACGTTTCCCAAGTTGACAACAGTGGAGTAACCAAATGCTTCACACGAGTCGCTAACTCAGCACCCATGCTACATTGCATTAGGCGACGTATCCCACACGAGCCGCTAACTCAGCATAATCACACGGGCACTGTTGGCAGAGCGACGGCAGCGAAACATAAAGGTGGCGGCTTCCATTCCAGGCTAAGAATTAGTTTAAGTTCAGTTGTAAACTCACATTTAACAAATAAAGTTGTTTAATTGGCGCCCAACGTGGGGCCGCGAAAATTAAGTCAAAGTAAAAAGCCACTAATGGAACGCGAGTGAAAAAGTGCAAAATTAATAAGTATTATCACTTAATAAAATAAAAACCTTATCCGAGTATTTCTATGCAAATCACTAGCTAGATAAAAAAGGATAAAAGAAAATAAAAAAAAAAAAAAAAACTTTTTCGGTCTTGAAGGACGCGCAATAACGAAAAATATCTGAGTGCGATCAACAAAACAATCAAACAAAACAAAAAACTCGATCCAGAGAGGGCACACAAAAACGGAAAATACCTGAGTGCGACCTAGGAAAAAAAAAACACAACACACAAAAACCAAAAGGAAAAAAAGAGACATAAGTGTTATCATACTAGCTTAATCAACAAAGCAAAAAACAAACAAACCAGAATAAGTGGGAAACCAAGTGAACATTTTAACACCAACAAGTCACCAAGGAACGATTATCCTTGGGCTGCGAGTGGAAGGAAACCAAGTGAAAATTTTGGCACCAACAAGTCACCAAAGAACGATTATCCTGAGATCTGCGAAGACAACCATAAAACGAAGGAAGAGAACTAGCACCAACAATCTACCAAAGAGGAAAATAGCTACTAACTACTAAACTACTAAAACTATCCTCTAAGAATGATAAGGTAAGTGAAGTGCCTGTTTTTCTTCGTGGAAAAAATTTAATTTCAATAAAGATAGTAAAACGAAATAATTAAGAATTTTTTTTTTGCGAATAATTGGATGTGTGACGAGTTAGAAACTTTGTTAAGAAATTTAAAACTGGAAAAACCAGGGACAATGAACGCAGAACAAGTTAGCGAGCTAGTTAGAGCAGAGGTAAACAAAGCTCTAGCTGCCCAAAAAATAGAATTTGATAGGAAGATAACAGCGATTAATAGCCAACTTTCGGCGGCAAAGCCAACGGTTGAAAAATTCTCAAAAGTTCGTATAAACCCATTAGTACCGTGTGACATTACATTAGACGCGATAAAATCTCTTCCGGAATTCTTTGGTCTTCCGGGTACATACGTGTCGTGGCGCGAAGCCGCACACAATGCATATGAACTATTCGCCAGATACGATGGCAGTGAACGCCATTACCAGGCGGTAATAATACTTAGAAATAAGGTACGAGGCGCCGCCGATGCAGTGCTCTCATCCTTTAGCACGGTATTGAATTTTAAGGCAATCATTGCCCGTCTTGATTTTACGTACGCGGACAAACGTCCGATATACCTCATCGAACAAGAAATGTCCACATTGAGACAAGGTTCGATGTCGTTATTAGAATTCTACGACGAGGTAGAAAAAAAACTGACCCTGTTGGCGAATAAGACAATTATGTCGTACGAAAGTAGTGTAGCAGATACAATAAACGAGAAATATAGGGCCGACGCCCTCAGAGTGTTCATTTCTGGGTTAAGAAAACCCCTATGCGATATCCTGTTCGCCTCCAGACCAGCCGACCTTCCTTCAGCACTGGCTCTGGCACAGGAAGTAGACGCCAATAGCGAGCGCTACGCATTCGCGAAAAATTTTGCGAACAGATCTAACGAAAATTCCCTGAACAGATCTAACGAAAATTCCTGGTCAACCACAGAACACCACGAGTTATCAAAGACCACACACCGGCGGTAACTACTCTGATAGAAGACGCGCCGAACCCATGGAAGTGGATCCTTCCTTATCACAGTTTAAGCACCCAACAAACTATTCAGGTCACGATCACAACGAAAAACAGCAAGGAATTAGACCAAAACGGACGGCGAATTCGGGACGATTCACGGGACCAAAGATACAACGGGTAAACCATCTTAATGACGAAGACGACCCAACGGCTGAAGCATCTTATGAGGAAGAGGCGGAACATGCGGTGGACGACATCGAAGGGGACGAGCTTAATTTTTTAGAACCAGGTCCCTCCTGCCTTGGATTTCGAAGTCAATAGGGGGGAAGGAAATCAGACTTCTTGTCGACACAGGGGCTTCAAGAAGCTACATCAAACCCCTACCAAATCTTAAAGGAATAAGGCCAATCAAAAATGCATTTTCAGTAAAATCCATTCATGGGGTTACCCCTATCAGGCACAAGTGCGCAATGAAAATTTTTGGAATAATAAAAAACTTTTACATTTTACCGGATCTAACTTCATTTGACGGGGTCATTGGCCTCGACTTATTAAATGATGTACACGCGTCTATAGATTTGAAAACCAATACAATTACCCATGACTACGGAGAAGAGGTTCTCTTTTTTATAAATAGTCAAGATGTGAACCATTTGCAGCTACAGATCGAATCAGTTCCGAAACAACAAAAAGAGGCATTTTTTAGGATAATGACTAATGTAAATGGAGTGTTTGCGGACCCCAACGAAGCACTTCCATACAATACGAACGTAGTCGCGACAATTCGAACGGAGAATGAAGACCCAGTATACTCAAGGCTTTATCCTTACCCATTAGGTGTTTCAGATTTCGTAAATGAGGAGATACAAGATCTACTAGCGAACGGAATTATTCGCAAGTCTAGGTCCCCATACAATAACCCAATATGGGTAGTGAAAAAAAAGGGTTTCGATGAAAGCGGACAGGAAAAGAAACGACTTGTAATAGATTTCCGTAAGCTTAATGAAAAGACAACCAGCGACAAGTACCCCATTCCGGATATCACGGAAACCCTGTCCAATCTCGGGGGTAGTAAATTCTTTACTACACTCGACTTGAAATCAGGTTTTCACCAAATTCAGCTGTCAGAATCAGATAGGGAAAAAACTGCGTTTTCCGTAAAACACGGAAAATACGAATTTTGCAGACTGGCTTTCGGGCTGAAGAACGCCCCAAGTATTTTTCAAAGGGCGATAGACGACGTCCTAAGGGAACACATCGGGAGGAGATGCTTCGTCTACATGGACGACGTCATTATATTCTCGAAGAGCGAACAAGAACACTTGAATGATGTGGAGGTAGTGTTGAGAAGTTTGTATGAGGCGAACATGAGAGTCTCGCCAGAAAAATCAAAATTTTTTCAAACCACGGTTGAATACTTAGGATTCATAGTCTCGCAAGGGGGAATTAAAACGTGCCCAGGAAAGGTGGACACAATTCTGAATTTCCCCGAACCCGTCACTTTAAGGGGTCTAAGGTCATTCTTAGGTTTGGCGGGATATTACCGCTGCTTCATACGCGACTACGCCGAGATAACAAAACCGCTGTCAAGTATTCTTAGAGGAGAATACGGCCGAGTTACTGCTTCACAGTCGAAGAAAATCAAACTTGAGTTGACCAGTGAGCAGAAAAAAGCCTTTAACACAACAAAAGAAATACTAGCGTCAGAGGACGTGACGTTAACGTACCCAAATTTTCGAAAACCGTTCGACTTAACCACGGACGCATCGTCATATGCCTTGGGTGCCGTCCTTTCGCAGGAGGGAAAACCCATTACAATGATATCCCGTACGATATCTAGCACCGAAGAACACTACGCTACTAACGAACGAGAATTACTGGCAATCGTCTGGGCATTGAAAACGCTCAGAAACTACCTTTACGGAGTACGAGAACTAAACGTTTACACGGACCATCAACCGCTAACCTTTGCCGTTTCCGACAGAAACCCAAACTCGAAAATTAAGCGATGGAAAGCTTTTATAGAGGAATACAATGCAAGGCTAATCTATAAACCGGGCAAGGAAAACGTGGTTGCATCAGAGAACGTGATATCACCGTCTGCGGTATCGGACTCGGGAAATCCTTCTTCTATATGCCCAACAAACGACTGACAATTAGACCTCAGATTCGTTTTTTAGAATTAGACCCGATAATCGTTTTTTGTGCATCCAACGACTACATCATTTTGAAACACACAGTCCGGGATAAGTCTGCCCTGTCGACGTGGAAGGATCTCGACCAATTTTTACTGACTTAAGGGCGGTGAGGCAACACCACGCGTGCATCAACTGCCTGTCGCCCGGTCATGAGCTAAAGGACTGCAAGAGTTATATCAACTGTTCATTGTGTGGCAAGAGGCATAACACTATGTTGCATCTAGATGCTCATAGCGGCGACAGTTCGGCGCCCCCTCTCTAGAACCTAATACGATTGCTGCAGCGGCATTTCAACCGCCTAACAATCAAAGAGGCAGGGGGGGCGACGCGCCATCGAATTCGTCGGGTGTCAATTCGAATGCGGTCGATCGGCAAGTTTACCATACCTCCCACCAGGACACTATTATTTTGAGTACTGACATGGTGAAGATTATTCACCGTGGTACTTCCTACTTGGAAAGGGCTCTTATTGACCCCGTGTTAGAGGCTTCCGATCTGGCGCATATTTCTGGGAATCTGCCATCCTTAAAGACTCCCAATGGGTTTACCACCCGTCTTCCTGACATACGTTTTGCGGACCCCAACTGCTTTGATAGTCGTCCCGTTGATTTGTTGTTAGGGGCAGACGTCCATCCTCATATCATCGCGGTGGGAATTCGACGACAGGTTTTGTGTTCGCTGGTGGCGCAGAAAACGGTATTCGGCTGGATATTGGCGGGTCCAGTGGACACCAGTCTCGGCAACCCTTCACCGATCCAGGCCTTTACGACCATGGCCGAATTTACTGATGAGGATAGTCTAAATCGAAACCTCCTTGGTTTTTGGGAGTTAGAGGAGATCCCTAGGAGGAAGGGTCTTTCACAGGCCGATAAATTCTGTGAGGAAAATTCAAACCTCCCATTCAAACAAGGGCTGCAGCCAAGAGTCAATTTTTGAGGAACTAGTTGTTGGGGAATACATCTCACAGGGACATATGCGAGCGACCCATCTCGACGGATGGCCAGATGTGTTATTTGCCCAATCATCCTGTGATCAACCCCCACAAACAGAGTAGAACTTCCAATGGTACTACTCTTAACGACCTCCTCTACATCGGGCCCACCCCGCAAACGGACCTCGTTCTTATTATCCTGAGATGGCGCATGTTCAAATTCGTGTTTAACTGCGACATTACTCAGATGTATCGGCAAATACTGCTACACCCTGCTAATGCAGCCTTTCAACGTATCCTTTATAGGGACTCTCCTTCTAAACTCATTGTGGATTACGAGTTGCTATCGGTTACATTCGGCGTTAACTGCGCTCCTTATCTCGCCATCCGAGTCCTTCTGCAACTCGCTGAGGACAGCGAAGCAGAATTTCCTCTAGCGGCGCACATTCTGCGAAGGTGCATGTATGTCGATGATGTGCTGGCAGGTACTCACGATTTAGACGCTGCGCTGATGGCAAGAGATCAGCTTATCGACGTTTTGCTGTCGGCTGGATTTGATCTTCGCAAATGGGCGCCCAACCACAAGTCCATTCTGGCGCGTTTCCCAGGGGACCATTTAGTCAACGCTCAACTACTGTCCTTCGTTGAGAACAGCAACTCAAAACCTTTGGGAATACTGTGGAATGCTCAGTTGGACACATTTTATTTTAGCGTGGAACCCATCACTGACTCTTCGGGCCATACTAAGAGATTTGTCCTCTCTATAATTGCTCATTTATGCGACCCTGTTGGCTGGCTGGCGACCGTGGTTATTGGGGCCAAGATTATTATGCAGCAGGTGTGGTTAGATCACATCAATTGGGACGAAGTGCTTCCCAGATTGACCGCAAGGGCCTGGCAAAATTTCATTGAACATTTTCATGAGCTGAACGCTATTAAGGTGCCACGCTGGGTGGGATAATCCACAACCTGTGACGCGGAGCTGCATGTTTTTCGGAAGCCTCGGAGAAGGCATACGCGGGGGTGACATACCTTCGAATTCAGACCCCCAACTGGGATGTTCAGGCTCACCTTCTAACGACGAAATCCAGAGCAGACCCCTTGAAGTCCATTTCCCTGCCTCGTTTGGAGTTGTGCGGGGCGGTCATTGCTTCCGAACTACTGAAAACGACTCTGGGTGAGATCGATATTCCTCTGCGCAAAGTCTATTGTTGGATCGATTCTACGATCGTTCTCTCTTGGCTTAAGAAAACTCCTAGTACCTGGTGCACTTTTGTTGCCAATAGGGTTTGTAGGATTCAAGAAAACGTGGGTGACCACAGCTGGTACCACGTTAAATCCGAGGACAACCCCGCCAATCGTGGTAGCCGAGGCGTAACCCCCTCGGAGTCGGCTTCATCCGATCTCTGGTGGCATGGGCCAAAGTGGTTAAGACAGGACTAGGAACAGTGGGATATTCGGGACTTTTCGCCCCCGAGACTGAAGTGGAGAAACGGAGGATACATTTATTTTTCATTTTTCGACGACTACGAGGACATCCTTGGGCGATTTTCGTCCCTGGATCGGGCTCTGCGCGTAATTTCCTATGTATTCGGTTTTTTTTTTGAAATGACACACCCTGCCCGCCGCGCTCGATATGTCTTCAGGGGCATGGCGATTTCTAGCCCTGAAGTCAATGCTGTAAAGCAACGGCTAGCGGTATTGGCTCAAAAGCGTTATTGTAGCGAGAAATATAGGAGTCTCCTCGATCGTTCCCCTTTACCCTCTATTTTGTCAGGTCGATCGGAAGCGTGTGGCTAGTCAAGTCATCGCCGCCCTTCCGCCCGAGAGGACTACCCTTGATAGACCCTTTATCACCACGGGGGTGGACTTCGTATGTCCTTTCGAAGTAAAGGCATCCCCAGGGCGTTCGGTTAGGACCACGAACGGGTATGTGTGCATGTTTATCTGCTTTACTACGAAAGCTATTCTTCGAATTATACATTTAAAGAACTTTCTATATTACTGGCACGTATCGAAGCGTGTCTAAACTCTTGCGTTAACACCTGGGCATTTTTTGATTGGGTCCCCACTTCTCTCGCCGCCCGAGCCCATCGTGGCGGATCATCCGGTTGATTTGGTGAATCGATTTAGAAAACTGAAGGTATTGTCGCATCAACTATGACTTCGATGGAAGGAGGAATACCTCCACCAGCTCCGAAAGCGGTACAAGTGAAATTCCCACCGCGGGAAGTTAAAAAAATTAAATGGTTTCCCATTACATCCCATGAAGGAGTCGGGGAGAGCTTCTCGCAATTAGTGAGCTGTGCGCTTTTTAGTTTTATACTCACTGATTGAGACCTACAGTTTTACACCGGTTCCGATCGGTATTTTTGAGAAGCATTTTCATGGCTAAATACTCGATAGTGTATCCGTCACGTCGCGAGGTGGCCGCAGTCGAAAGAAATTTTAAGGTGGTCAGAGCAGGGATCGAACCCAGGATCTCAATAACAAGAGGCGAGCACACTACCCATTGCACCACCGACGGCAGCCGGCGGGAAGTTAGCATCGATGATATCGTGGTCGTGAAAAACGAGCAACTTCCACTCACGTCTTGGAAACTAGGTCGCCTAGTTCGTATCTGTTCGGGAACTGACGGTCATGTTTGTGCCGCGGATGTTCGGACGGAAAATGTCGTTATTAGGCTATCTAGTGCAAAATTGGTCGTGCTGGCCAATTAAATTCTGTTCATCTCTAACACTTTTACCTCTCTACGTAGCATGATGGACTTCTCGCCGTTACCATTTGCAAGCGAAAAAATTATAGATTATGATGAAGCCATGCTATTGGAGGAGAACGTAGCTACATCTCCCTACTGCTGCACGGCACCCCCATCTATTCCCATCGCGACCACATCAACAACCGTCGCAACCACATCGACCATCGTTGCTACCATAGATAAAGGAAATAATAGATATAGCGCGCCTATTGTCAACTTTGTTCACTAGGTGCTGTCATGTACTACTGTCACTTTCATTGAAGTTTCCATTAATTCTCATTGACGTTTATTCAAAATTGTGGGAAATTTTTGTGAAATGAATTTAAACAAGGGAAAATGTGACAAAATTTAAATGATTCTATATAGTAGCAGTTGTTTCTAATATAAAAACTTTTTCAAAGCCATGAGGCCGCCCAAAGATGAACATGCCGGAACTCCTTTTTAATCTAAAAACTTCCCCGCCCAAAAACTGTAGCAAATTCTGTGGTCGCCGATGAACAAACCGTTAGAGTGTCTGACAACTCTCAACAAGGAATGGTAGCTGAACCGGTGGAAAACCCAATTTTTAGGACATATTCGGTGGTGACATGGATTTGTAAATCGATGGCCATCAGATATTCTACTTTAAGCAACGTGTTGTATTCTTGTTTCGAAGGGATATTTTTGTTAAAATTTTTTTTTTTATTTTTAATTATTTTTGATATGAAATTTTAGAATTTTAATGTCATATTTTTTGATTTTTTTGTTTGGGAACAAAAATAATCCCATTTATTGCTTTCAACGACATCTAGAAAATTACCCATTACACTAAGATATTCCCAACACTTGTGCTTCATCTATTAGTTTACTTTATCTATGGTTGCTACTACTTCGGCCGCCATTATGACCAGTACACCTATCGCTGTCACCGTGCCCGCATGCCTTATCGAGGCTCCACACACCGAACTAATCCAAGGAAGATGCGTTATGTGTTGTATGAAAATGCGTGACGAGATGCTATATTTATTTAAAAATGAGCCACGCAAAGAGGTTGCGAACGGTGCTTCTGCGCGGGTGCTGCAGCAACTATCTTCGCAAGGGTCACCGGCTTGGTGACTGTCCCAGCGATTGCGCCTGTAATATATGTGCCGAAAGGCATCACACGACCCTGCACCCCGAGGAGTCCGTTTGCCAGGATTCCGCTTGTGGGAGTTGGCACTTACAGCAGAATCAGCGGGGTCGCGGTGCGCAACCTTCACGCGTTTCTCCAGCCCTCCTCTCTGTTTCGATATATGTTCCTGTTGCTGCCAGAGTCGGAGGTCACCCACGGGGGCCCCGGCAGAGGCAACATGCATAATGACTGTGGCTCGGCGCTAATCCTGAAACACCCTAATATAATTCATGCTTCAACGTTGTGGAACCTGGTTGTCTTGCCTTCAGCTTCCTCTGTCCCTACGGTTGATCTACCTTTGCGGCACATGGTCGCTATTTCTCCAAGTGTGGTCGTGCAGCTGATATTGCCCTCCACTGTAATTCCCGTGCGAGGTATTTTAGACACCAGTGGCCGATATTCAGATGTGTGCGTCTCGTTGGTCCGACCATTACGTCTCACGACCATCGCGTCCGGTCATCGGCAGTCCTGTCGACTGCTTATAGCATCGTCCACCGACCTAACCAAATAGGTGCAGTTTACGGTTCGCGTAAGGAACATCTCTAATGCCCAATTTCCATCGGTCTTAGGGCCTGACGTTTTGTCGGATATTTGGCGTGACCGCCACCAGAGAGTGAATGGGCTGGCGGCACAGCTCACTATCTTCGGCTGGGTCATCTCGGGCCCCTATTAACTACAAGTAACTGGTCCGGTGTCGCGGCAGTTCGAGTCTTTCGTGGCACAACTTTAATTAATAACACTGACTAAAAGCTCATGAATTTTGATCGCATCTCTTTTTATTTTCATGCGTATATACTAGGGATGCTAAACGGGACTGATTTTAAAAAATCCCGGGATTTAGGGATTTTTCGGGATTCTATTTTTAATTTTTTTGGGAACAGGTCTATTGTACGGCTTACACTCCAAAAAACAACCACAAGGGGGTAGAATACGTTATTCTAAGCAAAAAAGTAAAATGACAAAATCGTGGCAAATGCATAGTTTCGGAGTTATGGGCCCCGAAATTTCGGATATGTGAGAGGGTTATGGCGTTAACATACAGTGTAAAGCCATTGATATCAGTTTTGTGTATAAAATAATTCAAAACAAACTCATAAAATAATGTAGCACTTTTTGATAAGTCGTTGTCGAGTTATCGGATGTTGACATTTAGAAAAATTAACAAAACAAAAGCAAAAATTATTTTAAAAACATCGCGCGATTTTTCGAATATTTTTTTTCAAACAAAACAAAAATTATTTAACATTTTTTTTTTACATTTTGGTTTAAAAAACGTGAACATCCGATATGACTTGTTTTATACAAAAAAGTGATATCAATGGCTTTACACGGTACGTTAGTGGAAAAAGTATCCGAAATGTCGGGTTCCATAATTCCGAAACTATGCCCCAAAGTTTTTATTTTACTTTCTTTGCTTAAAATAACATGTTCTACCCGATGCAATAAATTTTATAATTGTTGGAGAGTAAGCCTTATAATAGACATTCATATGCCAAAATTAACTTACGTTAAGATGAGTTATTAAACCTTTTGTAGAGCCGCCATTTTGCTTGTGGTGCATCTTTCGACTCTTCCAAAAAATAATACCACACTGAACTTTTGTTATTGTTTTTAGTTTTATGTTTTTCAAAATTAATAATAATCCAAAAAAATCGCGGGATTTACATATTAAAATCCCATGATTCGGGATTCATCAATCCCGGGATTTCGGGATTTCCCGTTTGGCATCCCTAGTATATACATAAGTAGTATTAGATTTAATTTTAGCTATATGGTGCAAGGTGGCGGAATGTTTAAGCCCGAATGGGGCATACTTTGATTGGATACTTACTCTTTTTACCGTCCGTTGGTAACCCCTCTGTTCTCTCTGTATTCATTAAAATATGTCTACTTTGTGTCTGTTACCGGCAATGAATTCATGAGAGCAGCGGGATTTGCTGAATTCCAGCCACCATGCTTCACCTTAGCTTGGGGTTTACTTACTTACAGTATCGTACTTCTATCGTTCGCTTCGTTACCAGAGCTCTGCAGAAACCTTAAATAATTTCGTAACCTCGAATAAAAGCGATATTATTATTATTGGAAAACACTAAAAACCCTTGTTTCTATTTCATATACGGTCATATTTGTGTTCCTACTGGTTGCCAACGCAAACACAGCTAAAAAATGGAACCAGAATAGTCAAAGGTATGCAAAAAGTGCTAAAAACCATTTAGCATGTTTTTTTTTAAAAAGTGCAGAAGCCAAAAGACAGAGCTAGAATAGCACTTAAAGTGCTGAACTGGCAACACTGCACTGACGCACTACTCCCCTTTTTCCTCCTCACTTAATATGCTTATTACAATATTAATAATAATGAAATAAGTAAAATAAATTAATAAAACAAAGTGATAGATTTTAGTTTACGAGGTTATTTTCGATTGAAAAAAAAAATTATTTGACTTGTGTTTAACTTTTTTTTTTTTGTAAGACTATTATGATTTATAGAATCTGCTCCAAAGGAGCCTAACAATAAGTATTTGAATCTTATATTCTAAACGGGGTTAATCCAATTTTTAATAATTAGATTGATGTTGAAGCGCGCCTCTGTATCGTTGCGTTTGGGATTTCTTGGTTAATTACAGTGTTGGGAAATCCCTTCTACGTAGACGGGACGAACTTGTTGTTATTCTTAGATTTCTTGCTAGAGCGTTTGTGTTTGTGTGTTGTGAAAGTTTTTGTTGGTGAATTTGTTTGATGCGGTGGATTTCGTCCTTTATTACAGGTATTTTTAAATCTCTATGTATATTCTCATTTCACATATACCATGGTGCGCCGGTAATTACTAGTAGTATTTTTGACTGAACTCTTTGGATAACTTCGATGTTACTTTTACTAGCATTGTCCCATAGTTGAGAGCCGTATGCCCAAATTGGCTTAATTACACTGTTGTATATTTGAACTTTGTAGTCTAGTTTAAGTTTCGAGTTCGAATTGAGGAGCCAATGAAGTGGATGAGTCTTCAATTTAATCTGAGTTTTCTTAGCTTCGAGATGTCTTCTCCAAATCATCCTGCGATCAAGGTGTATGTATACCTAAGTAAGTAATTTCGTAACAAAAGGGAATCGGTATGTCGTTTAGTTTTATTTGTGGTCAGGTTTTTGTGTTTAGAGTAAACGTAACTTGTTTACTCTTTGTTTCGTTTACTCTTATTCTCCAGTTAGCAATCCAAGTTTCTATTGTTTGGAGATGGTCGCTAAGAATTTTTGCGGCTGTAACTGAATCTTTATGGCAGCTCAGTATTGCAGTATCATCTGCAAAAGTGGACGTGAGCAAGCCCGTACTAGTTGGGATGTCAGCTGTAAAGATAAGATAAAGAAAAGGGCCGAGAACACTTCCTTGCGGAACCCCAGCATTTATTTCACGTTCATCTGAAATACACTCTCTATATTTGACCCTAAAACTTTTTCAAGTAGCTTCCAAGGAGGCAATGAGTGTGTGCAGGAAGGTACTTCCTAATTTTATATATTAAGCCCTGGTGCAAGACCTTGTCAAATGCTTGAGCAACATCCAAAAATATCGCACAGCAATACTGCCTTTTTTCAAAAGTTTTTCTAATCTCGCTAGTAAGACGGTTTACATGTTGTAGTGTACTATGACCCTCCCTAAACCCAAATAGATGATCAGGGATGAAATTATGAGACGATATACAACCTTTAAGCTTTAATAGAAAGGCTCTCTCAAAGAGTTTTGACAAGCAAGGTAATAAGCTTATAGGTCTGTAAGACGATGGGAGCGTGCTATCTTTTCCAGGCTTCAATATCATTTTCACTAAGGACATTTTCCACGCTTTAGGAAAGTAACTATGTTTTATTATGTGATTGAACACATTTACGATAAACTTTACTCCCACGGATGGGAGTTCAGAGATCATTTTCTGTGATATGAGATCGAAACCTGGTGCTTTTTTCGGGTTAGCAGTTTCCTTTATAATGGCAACAACTTCTTCAATCGTTATCTCCAGTGGTATGGTAGTGGACTCCTTAATACAAACTAAGTTCGAGATTAAAATTATTAGTGCATGGGTTGGGGCAGAAGACCTGACTTAAATGATTCGCAGAGGTTGGCTTTTTCCTCACCTGCTGTCACCCACTCTCCACTTTCATTCCGTAAGGGAAAAATAGACTCAGCTGGATTACTTGTATTTCTTATGGGCACCCATAACGAAAAAGTGGTCGCATTTGTCGTTGTTAGCCCCCCAACGTAACAGGCATGTTGATGGTCATCATCCTTTCTGAGGGCAACTAGTAGACCGTTCGTTGCAACGGTATGTCGAAGACTTGCAGCTGGTGATCTATATATTTGCCAATCCCGCCGAGTTTTTCTCTTCTCATTTACCAGATGTTAAATTTCCCTATTCGTGTGAGTGTACACATACCCCAGCCGCTCCTTCGGAGATGGCGTTGCGTGGCAAGCTGCTTCCTCAAGCAAGGAATTAAAATTAGTGACATTATTTTCAATATCAAGTTCATTGACAATACTTTTGTTCAAAACTTGGACATGACTGCTTATAATATTTCAACCAATTTGTATTTTTGGATGTTAGCCTCCTAGGGGCTTCTATCTTGTGATGCCCATTAATTGAAAATATGACTGGGGAATGGTCCGAAGACAGTCCTAAGCACGTACTCGCGGATACGTTTGACCTTGCAATTCCCCTAATTATACCGATATCAATTAGATCAGCCTGTTTGTAGCGATCATACGGCCAGTACGTAGGCTGGCAGGGCGATACGTAATCGAGCCCGTTTTGTCAATTGTACAACTGTTTGCCTTTTGGATTCACGAGAGGGAAGCCCAAATGAGTATGTCTCGCATTGTAATCTCCGGCAGCTAAAAATGTATGTCCGAGACTATGAAAAAAGTTCAAAAACGTATCACTCGATATCGAAATTGGGACACGAATTGTAGTTGCCTGCATATATAGTTCTGAGCTGCCCTCTAGGACATCATGCCTCATTTTGTTGCATATAAGAATACCTGTACTTCCATGGGCCCTACCATCAGGATGTTTCGTGCCGTAAAACTTGTAATTGGGAATACTGAAGTTATACCTATCCGTAAGGTGAGTCTCCGATAAGAGCATTATATTCATATCTTACCGAGCAAGGTAATTAACTATTTCAAGTCGGTGTTTAATAACACCGTTCGCGTTCCATGCACAGATTTTAAGGAAAGCGCCTGCTTCCAATAAGAGTGAATCAGCTGATTCTGACTCTTCATAAAGTCCTGCATCATCGACTGCATTGTCGACATGAACATGTTCATACTCTGAGTACGTTGCTGAATCATTGATTCCCGGCCACTAACTGGTAGTTGTGAGGGTCGTTGAGGGGTCGGTTTAAGAACGCTAGCGTATGACATTGTTCCAAAAGGAACTGTAATATTGTTGTCCTCTTTCGGTACAGGGACAGAACGAAATTCTAAGGTCGGTGCTGCGTAATCAGAAGCACAAACTGTTTTCAACTTTTCATCAAGTTTCTTTTTATTGGGCAACCTCTGTAGTTCGCAGTGTGGTTTCCACCACAATTACTACACATTTTCTCCTCTTGTGTCTTTGCCGTGCATTCAGGCGATTGGTGAAGGTCACCACAGACTACACAAACTGTCTGTTACGAATAGTAAAAAAACACCTATTTTAGAATTCACTTTATTTCATCAACTTGGAATTCTATTATGTGCTAAAATGTAATATAATATACAATTCATTTAATATTTTATATAGAATAATTGGTGAAAAGTCTTACACTTGTGTTTGATTAAAGATATAAAAGTGGGTTTAATATCGCCAATTTATAGAGTAGTCACGTCCTATCTAGTGCCTGGTGTCCAAAGAAAAGGCTGAAACTTCGAGACTTACGCAATTTCCGTTTATTTTCGAAGTCAGTTCAGCAATTTAGATGTACGTACTTATTAAATTATCGTGTCATAAATCATGTTCTGGTACCAAAACAAATGCAGTTATGCACAAAAAGGTAGTGGATAATCCAGGGCTCGGGTTGTTTGTTATCCGCTCAACATTCCCCCCACCGTAAACTTCATGCCTGACTGGGAGTTTACTAAATCGAGTCGAGCTAATTTCACTACTGGACGTGTTGATATTCCGCAAGATGTTTTTCTCACAGCGCTTCGCACCTTTCCATCTTTTGATTGCACCACATCTATTACTCTCGCCTTTGTCCAAGTATTTCTTTTTGTGTTTTCATCCACAACGATAACCACATCACCAACAGATATTTGATTTTCGGAATTTTGAAACCACTTTGTGCGCCTGGTGAGGCAGGGAAGACATTCGCGTACCCATCTTTTCCAAAATGTATCTGCTACTTGACTGGCGATTTGAAAATGTTTGCTTAGGGCAGTGCCACTGCTGTCGAGGTCTCCACGTTCACGTATTCCGCTTGAATTTCCTAGGAGCAAGTGGTTTGGCGTCAGTGCTTCACTTGCACATGTTTCCAAAGGAACATAAGTTAAGGGCCTCATATTAATGATGTTTTCTATATCAGCGAGCGCTGCTCGCAGAACCTCTTCACGTAAGTTATTTTGTGGTAAAACTTCAAGTAACACAGATTTTACGGAACGAATCATTCTTTCCCACGTTCCACCCATATGAGGGGATGCTGGTGGAATAAAGCTCCATTCGATATCTGGATATTTACATTCTACTCCAGTGTATGATACTTTGTCAATTTCATCTTTTAAAACTCGGCTGGCACCTCGAAAATTCGTTGCATTGTCGGAATGAATAAGCGTTGGTACACCGCGTCTCGATATGACTGTTTTAAGACCAATAAAAACGAGTCAGTTGACAGAGTGTGAGCTATTTCTATATGTACGGCTCTTACGGTCATGCACGTAAATAAAACTCCCCAACGTTTTTCCCGCCGCCGGCCAACAATGATTTCCAATGGCCCAAAGTAGTCAATGCCAGTAAATGTAAAGGGCCTTGTGAAAGTAGTAATCCTTTCTGGTGGTAAATTTCCGGTGGAGAAGGGTGTGCTCAATTATTTTTGCACTTCTGGCAGTTTTTAGAAGTTTGTCGCACTAAAGCTCGCAGTCCGGATATGAAATACTTCTGTCTTATTTCATTCACAATGATCTCGTTGTGGTGATGGTGAAACATTTGATGATAGTAGAGACATAGAAGACTAGGTACGTGGTGATTTCTAGGTAATATAATTGGACGTTTCGTATGGAATGGTATACCTACGACTGCATCGATTCTTCCTTTCACGCGTAGAACCCCACAGTCATCTATATATGGAGAACATTTATACAACCGACTTTTACGACTGACCATATTCTTGGTTTTCAGCAGCTGAAATTCTTCAGAATACTCATATTGTTGACAATTTCTTATGAGGATCATTTCAGCAGCCTTTATTGGTCTCATCTCCATTAAGTTCTGTCATTCAGTGTTTTTAAATGGACCTTTCATCACTCGCCATAGAAAACGTAAAACGTACATTTGAGCCTTTCGGAGTTTTTCCCAGTCACTGAATCGGTTTGGGTCAGGTGATGGTACAAACTTGTCGTATTGTTTCGATTTTAAAGAATCGGAGGTAAAGTCCTTAGTGAAGTGTACATGTTGGTCAATATCACTTTCCGGCCAATCATTTTCATTCAGACTAAGAAAGTTTGGTCAATTGAACCATCTACGGTTTTCATGAATATTACAATTACTGCTTATTTTAATGCCATCATAAGCCACATTTTCGTTCGTTGGTACCCAACGCCATTCGTTTTTATTCAATTCTTGCAAAATTTCGCCTACTTGTACCGCAACGAATTGGTGAAACTTTGTTGCGTCAGATCGAATCCAGTAGAGAACATCATTAGAATCACTCCAAAATATTCTTCTCCTTATATTAATCGAGGATTCTTTTTGTATAAATTTTCCCAATCGCAACCCTAAGATCGCAGCCATTAATTCCATTCTTGGAACGGATATTGGCTTTAAAGGCGCCACTCTGGTCGTTGAGGCCACAATGCTAGTAGTAATTGCATCTTCATCTTTAGCTCTAAAGTATGCTACCGCAGCATACGCTTGTATACTGGCATCTACAAAAATATGCAACTCCGTATCGTTACCTGGAGCACCTAAAAAGTAGCATCTTGGTATTCGGATTTGAGAAATAGATTTTAATTTATGAATTCACATAGACCACGCTCGTTTTTCCTCAGCACGAATCTTTTCGTCCCATGAAACACCAGACCTCCATACGTCTTGTAAATTTATTTTTGCCTCGACAACAAAAAATCCAAGTAGACCCAATGGGTCAAATATCGTCATCAGTATTCGCAGAAGTTCTCGTTTTGTGGGAGTAAATGTTTCGTCGAAAATATCTCCAGTGAATTTATTCAAAAATGTGAATTCATCTGACTCCGGCAGCCACCAAAGGCCTAGTATCTTTTCATATTTTCATTCCTGATCACTTATACACTTTGTTGTTATGTTTGAATAGCCTTTGAGGGAATCCATGACCGCTTTAGAGTTGGATATCCAATTCCTCATTTCAAATCCTCCTTCGCTATGAATCTGCACAGTTTCCTTCACAGTTACTACACTTTGTAGCCATAGGTCAACAAAGGTATTTTGTTTTATGGCATTCACGGCATGCGGATATTCAGCAATAAAACGATTGGCATTTTTGTCCTTCACATAATTTGCCAATGAAGGAGAACAAGATGCTCCGAATGTCATTACCTCCATTTGGTAAACATCGGGTTCTAACGAGGTGTCTCCATTACGCCAAAGAAATTTTTGAGCTGTTTTGTCGTCATCAATTGTTTTTACCTGGTGAATCATTTCTCGTATATCACCACAAATAGCTACAGGTCGTTCACGAAATCGTATTAGTATCCCATTTAGAGATCTTAAAAGATCTGGGCCTTAAGGAGCATTGAATTAAAAGAGGTATCTCCAGACTTTGCTGCTGCGTCCCAGACATACAACAAAAATGGGCAAGTACCATGATTTTCTGCTTACTCTGTATTCATCATTGACAAGTTTTCTAATGTAACCTTTCAGAAGATACTCTCTAATTTTGCCATTAATGAATTCTTTCGTATTGACATCGTTTAACATCTTTCGTTCTAAGCACTCGAGGCGCCTTTTGGCCATTTGGAAGGAATTAGGTAGGCTGACGTTTTCGTACTTCCACAAGAGTCAGGTCTCCCAACGTTTCTCATGCTCCAGGTACTTAGTGGTAGAATTCATAATAGCTAAAGCTCGTTCATCGTCTCTGGAAACGAGTGGTTTGACATTAGCGTCTACTCCAATCGATTCAATCGAAAAATAGTGTCTCATTGCTTCATCCAGATCGTTATTTGTGTGACAGTCGCAAATGTCTAAAAATGTGTTAGAATTCCGCAAATCGGTATACTCACGACCATAAACTGACCAGCCGAAGCGACAGCGAGTGGCTACGAGTCCATCATCATTACGCACTCTAGCTTCTAGTGGAGTAATAAGTTTGGCATTATCAAGCCCAATCAAAATCCTCGGTTTCAACTTTTCGTAGAACTGTAATGGCAGAGAACTTAAGTGTAGGCGATCATTAACTGTGGATTTGCTAAGAGACTGTTCTGGAAGATCCATTTGCGAAACCGTACGAACATATTGCAGATTGTGGATTTTCGAACCGTCTTGTTGAGAGGAAATTTTGAGATTGACGAACTTTGAATTTTGTTCTATTTGAGATATATTTCACGTCCATTTCATACATAATTCTTCTGAAGGTCCATTCAGCTGCATTTCATTAGAGTGATCGGAATCAATTAGTGAAAGAGAAGAACCCTCATCGATAAGAGCTGATATTTTAAATGATTTTCCATTTGCATATAAAGTTACGGGAATACATCTACATAAATAAAATGCTTCGTTTTCTGCAATGAAATAAAACGTTTGTTACCGGTGGTAATATTTTCTGTGAATGTAGAAGAGGATTGTGAGGCATGGTGCAACCATTCACACCACATTTTTTTTGATTGTCACCGACGAATCAAGTGGCCTTTGAAGCACCGAATGCAAAGTTTATTATCTTTAACGAAGTTCCAGCGTTGTTGGCGCGGCATATTAATAAACGAAGGACAATCATGTAGATTTTGTTCGGCATTGCAAATTTGACACAGGCGTTTTGTAGATTCGGCGGACACATCGCCATTAGTGTTGTGTACTAAAACTCTTTCCTTTTGATTTTTTCGATTTGATTTTTCCTCTGCTGACACGAGCAAGTTAAAGCTCGTTGGGATCACCTGACTAGCACATGTAGCTATATTAAACATCCAGTCGCCAAAGGCGCCTATGTCAACACGAGCTATTACAATACGCCGGCGCCCCAGTCCAGCTTCATATCACCAGGTAGTTTGCTCAGTACGTCATTCAGTAGAATTGGATCATTGAGGTAGTCACTTAATCCGATTGCTTGCATTGTGGCTCTACAATTTTGGATCGCCAGGGAGAAGTTTATGAGTGTTTCCAGATGATCGAGTTTAACAGGTGGCGTTTGTCTCAGTTTCCGTTGGAGAGCTTCATGTATAACGTCGGGACGTCCAAACAACATCCTTAACGTTTCTATTGCCAATGGTACAGTTGCCGGCATCATTAATTTACCACGCACAGCTTTCCAGAGCAGATCCTTTTAGGCACCTTTGTAGCCGTATCAAGTTTTCTTGGAGCGAAAATCCGCAACGTTCAGTAGATTGCTCGAAGTTTGTGATAAATAACGGCCAATCTTCCGGATGGCCGGCAAAATTAGAAAGATCCCTTTGTATTACTTGTCTAGATGCTATCTGTGTTGGTGATAACGTGATGTCGACGTAGCTCTCAGTATGTAACGGCAGTGCACTAGGCTTCCAGATGTTATGCAGCATTGACGATGTATTTGCTTGTGGTGGATCGTTAGGCGGAGTGTAAGGAGCTTGGATGTAGTTAACTGAAGCAGAATTATATATTTACATTCGGACACCATCGAGAAGTATTTGTGTATAAAGATGTTGGTATGTATGCTGTTGTGGTTACGTTAGGAGCACGAGGTGCGAAGGCTGTATAACATAAACTTTGATTTACTTGTGAATTCACCATAGGACATGAAGTAAAATATGGTTGTTTGTAACCGGTCGACATTATTCCACTACCTGTTGGAAAATATGAGGATGAATATGGTTGGCTAAATGTGGGAGCGAAGTCATTTAAGCCGTTTCGGAAATTTGCTCAATCTGAGCCAGCGTTGACGTTTGTCCAAATGAGCTGATGTCACGGTATGTGCAGTTGCATCGCCAGTTGTAAGTGGTTGCCCGGCATTGGCAGGCTCAAACATTGGTGCGGGTGCACGCGTTGTGATGGTAGCTGTCGGTGTTGTTTCAGCTGGAGTCGCTGGTGGGTTACAGTTGGTGTCCAAATTATTCATTATAACCTCACAATTTACTGCAGGAACGCCAAATAACCAAAGTATTTTAGAATGTTGAGGCGCCAGGCACGAATAGTAAAAAACACCTATTTTAAGCTCAGAATTCACTTTATTTCATCAACTTGGAATTCTATTATGTGCAAAAATCTAATATACAATTCATTTAATATTTTATATAGAATAATTGGTGAAAAGTCTTACACTTGTGTTTGATTAAAGATATAAAAGTGGGTTTAATATCACCAATTTATAGAGTAGTCACGTCCTATCTAGTGCCTGGTGTCCAAAGAAAAGGCTGAAAGTTCCAGGTTATGCAATTTCCGTTTATTTTCGAAGTCAATTCAGCAATTTAGATGTACGTACTTATTAAATTATCGTGTCATAAATTAGGTTCTGGTACCAAAACAAATGCAGTTATGCACAAAAAGGTAGTGGATAATCCAGGGCTCGGGTTGTTTGTTATCCGCTCAACACTGTCTGTAGAACACAATATTTCTTAGTATGTCAGTATTCCGGGCAATTTTGACACTGAATGGGGCCCCATCTTTTATGTGGCTCGTCCACAGAAATTCGTCGGTGCAGCAAGTATTGCAATTTGTAAATAGGGTGGACCTCATTTCTTTTCAGCTTTCGCGCGTCTGGCTCTAGCTCGACCTTAAACATAGGTTGGGGGACCTTGTTTCTATTAAAAATATTCATAACAGAGCGAACACTGAACCCCTGTTCTTCAAGAGCATCCTTAATTTCCTTCGATTCCACGTCAGACTCAATGCGCTTAACTACTACAGCTAAACCCTTACTGCTCTTTAGCTGGTAGGTGCAAAAAATTTTCTTAGATAAGGTGAAATAATTAGATATTTCCCTAAAACTTCTCATTATAAGGGGTTTTCAACAGAGACGCTACAAAAGAAAATCGATAGGGACAGCAAACGACGCCATATTTTTCCCCGCTCTTTTGACATTTCTCTTTAGTAAGGTTTGCCATTTCATCATGGAAAGATATACGAGCCAACGAGTCGAAATTATTAAAATTTACTACCGAAATTTGGAGTCAGTGGCTTCAACTATAAGAGCGCTACGTCCAATTTATGGTCGTCATAATCGTCCTACCAGATCAATTGAGCGTCTAGTGGAAAAATTTGAATCCACAGGCACAGTACAAAATGTTCCCGTGCCAGTGAGGCAAAGAAGTGCCGGTAGTGTCGAGAATATTGCTGCCGCTGAGGCTTCAGTTCTAGAAAGCCCAAATGTGTCTCTCACACGTCGTTCTCACGTTCTGACGTCGTTGTGGCAAATTTTGCGAAAAGATCTTGGCCTACATCCTTACAAGATCAAATTGACGCAAGAACTGAAGCCGCTTGACCACCATAAGCGTCGTATGTTCGTGAATTGGGCTGAGCAACAACTTGAAAATGATTCGGATTTTCATCGGAAAATCATCTTCTGCGATGAGGCTCATATTGGCTTCGTCAATAAGCAAAATATGCGTTATTGGTCAGACAGCAATCCACACGTAATCCATGAGTCATCATTGCATCCCGAAAAAATTACGGTTTGGTGCGGTTTATGGGACGGCGGCGTCATTGGGCCGTACTTCTTCCTTGATGATCAAGACCGGCACATTACTGTGAATGCGAATCGCTACCGTCCAATGATAACCGAATATTTTTGGTCCCAATTGGATAATATTGACTTGGAGGATATGTGGTACCAACAGGACGGCGCCACAAGCCACACTGCTAATGCCACAATCAATTTATTGGAAACCAAGTTTGGTGAACGTGTTATCTCACAAAAAGGCCCAGTCGATTAGCCGCTTCGGTCTTGCGATTTGACGCCGTTAGATTATTTCCGTGGGGCTACGACAAGTCTATGGTCTATGCCAACATGCCATGGACGATTGATGAACTTCGTACGAATATCGAACGTGAAATTGCAGCAGTATCGGCCGATTTATGCTTGAAAACCTTCGAAAATTGGGTTCAGCGTCTGGACTTCTGCAAGCGTGCCCGTGGTGGCCATGCAAAAGAAATCGAGTTCCATACATAATGGCATCGAACGTACTTTCACAGGAATAAAGAATTTCATTGGTATCTAAAATCGGGTTTGTTTTATTTAAAAAAAAATTTTGTAGCGCTCTTATTGAAAAACCCGATACGTTTGGACCTTCGTCCCGTATATTCTACCTTTCAGTAGAGGAACAATATGGAATGTGTTCCTGCCAATAATTTTCTCAATATTATCCACTAAACCTTTCGAGCTTCATTCTCGTAAGAATGTCGGGGGAGGCCTTACGGTATTCTTCGAAACCAAGTTAGAACCGCTTTGCTGGTCATCGCTACTTAGCGGCGCGAAACGATTTTTAAACAGCGGATCCGACTTTTTACCTTCATTTTCAGCTCTGATGACCTTTCTACTATTTCCCTTTAATGGGCTCGATTTCCGCTTAACCAAAATGTAGCGGTCCATACCCGTTTGCGTGGTCCTTACAGTTACCTCCTTATCGTTGGAGGTGTTACCCGCATTTTAGTTTACGTTAGCAATAGATGGAGAACACATTTTCTCCATCTGTTGCATTTTTCTCGGAACTTTAGTAGTTGACCTAACATTTTCTTCCAGTGTAGCCATCGGCTGATTGCTGTCACTGCAGTTGTTCTTTGATGCCAAATTTTGCATCTCTGCACATTCACTGCAAAAACGATGTACAAGTAGACAGTCAATATTTCTCTTCACTCAAATGCCAACAAACAAAACGAGTGAAACCCTAGTACTTCTCTACTCTCTCTCTTACTCTCTTCATTGAATATTTCAATACACGAGCAGGTTTTTGATAGTGTTATTGTATATAACTATACAAATACCAACCGTGTTGAAGTAAAATTACATAAACTATGCAAAAAGTATGAAATAAGCAAGATATGACGCGAGAGAAAAATGCGTTTGAGTGAACTCCTAGCACTTTTTGGTTCTCTTTTACCAGGGTTGCCAAGTTGCGCACATATTCTGGTCGTCTAATTCTAGATCGTCTTTGTTCACTGCAAAGTGTGTGTCAGTGTGTGTTTTTTTCGCAGTCTGACAATCTGTGTTTCGCAGTCGGACAAATCTGTGTTTGGATGTATTCACTTTATGAATTTAGGCCGTACCCGCGCCTATAGTTGTGGGGGTGGGTCACCCTTATCATTTGTTGACCGATTCTGACACCTGCCCGATATGCACGCAAAATTTCATACAAATCGGTCCAGCCATTTCGGAGGAGTTTAACGCCAAACAATCTGTGTGATCGCAGTCGGACAAACTGTGTTGGGATGTATTCACTTTGTGAATTTAGGCCGTACCCGCGCCTAAAGTTGTTAACACATCAAAAACATGAATTGAAGACGTGAGAATGAAAAGTTGATATGAACCAGAAAGGAACAAAACAACATATTATATCTAATTGATTAAGATTTGATTGCTAACAATGATTTTAGAACGTTTATACACATATATTACACAATATGTACAGTTTTCATAAAAAACGATGCGTAAAGTAGCAGGGAATAGTAAACTTCATATAACTCATCTTAGCCCAAAATGATTCATATCCACTTTTCATTCTCGTGTCTTCAATTGCTTAATTATTCAAATTTTGATTAATCAAATTTTCGATTAATCAGGTAATCATGAGTACTGATTAATGAAAATGATGATTAATGGATTAATCGTAAATATGATTAATCAAAATGTATGATCACGAAGTCGATTAATCAGGTTGCGTAATTAATCAATTATTCGATTAATCACGAAGTCGATTAATCAGGTTGCATAATTAATCAAGTAATCGCACATCGCTACTCAGAAAGCTTTAAACTGGTTGAAAGGTAATATAACAAGAAGAAAGTAAAACTTTTTTTTGGCAAACGGCTCAAAAATCTTGACCATAGTTGTTCTCAAGGTTTGTTTATCACTTTTCATGTGTGTTGTCTACCGTTTATAAATTATTTACCAATATGTATACAAATATAATATTTTGTAAGGCAAAACTAATTATTTGTTGGGCTTTGAGATGGCTGTCCGAGTTACGGATAGTCAATAGTTGAAAAGGTAAATTTGAAAACGTATTTAAATACACTGTGTCGCTAACTTTGCAAAACTCAGTGTCGGTTTTACTCACCTTTCATTCCGCACTGGTCAAGCCATAGTGGCAGACTATCCGTTACATTTTTAGTGTGTTTTTGTATCACCCGCTGCACAAATTATTCGACCAATTTGTATGGCGAGCCGCTTAAAATTGCTTGGCTCACAGTTCAAAGTTTTCGAAAAACTAGTTTAGTAGAGATAACAAAAATACAGGCCTATTGGGTCACAGTGTATTACGAAATTTTAGTCGGTACGATTACCGTGATCATAAAGCAAATGATTTTTTCCTTGGATCCACAATTACAGCTTTTATGCTGCGTCGGTCTAATGTATATTCAACTTAAATAATAAAAAACAATAAACAAATATATTAAATTAACGACTTTAGATTAATATTTTTAGTATTTAATGCTATAAAAATATAATAAAAAATAAATACTTTAAAGTAGAACTGCTAACTCGTCAGATATTCAAGAGAATCACGTAATGCAGCAACTGTTGCGCCCACTGTTAATTGGTGTTTTACATCTTTTACTTTTTGAAGAGTTATTTAACGTATTAATACACTGAGATGTTGTCAGCGCATAAGATTTTAACGTTGATTTTACAGAAGGAGGTAAAGGTAACGATTCTATTGCATATACGCTAGTTCGCCGGACTATCGTCCGACAGCACAATTCTTGCAATGTTAACACTGTAAAAATATTATTAGTAAAATTTATTAAAGTATTGTACATTAAAAACAAATAATGAAAACACAAACATATTTACCCTTGTTATTTCGCCATATTCTTTCCATTCCATTTCTATGTAAAGCCATTCGTGCCAATTCACAAAAAGATTCTCTGATGTTGAAATCACAAAGAGGAGATATTTCAAAACAAGACATATTATTTCGCGAAGCATATAACTCGGCTTGCTTAGCCGCGACCTGCCTTTTAAATGCCAGATGTAGCCTGTTACCCACAAGGACTTTTGGTATTCCAGGAGCGTGCTAGTAAAATAATATAGTTTAATTAAACCTCTCTCAAAAATTGTATAATTAAATAATTGATAATTTTTTAAAGTTACAGAATAATTCCACACAGTAAATGTGATTTTTACTACCCTAATATAATATTTTGTACTTTTACAGCAACAATGATAGCTATTTCGCAGTTGTTTACTTCGATTGTTAGTTATTTAGTTGTTTATAATAAGAGGTTTACTTTTTAAATAAATAAAACTAAAGTGTTCAAAGAAATAAGTGTTTCGTGGAGCAGATAACTATTTCGAGCCTTAGTTGGAGTTTAAGTTTTCGTCAGTATATAATACTGAGAAACATCTTTACCACCTTTAAGAAATTGGAAACATATGACGGCGAAGTTGAGACTACCATTTTGGAATGCCGTCGACAGATCTTGGAAATAATATTTCAAACAAATTTGGTCCATCCAAGGACAAACTGAAAAACTTTATCCAATCATATCCAAATCAATCGCAGCACTGTGTTTCCCAAATTCATTTCGTACGAAAACAATTGTTTGGGACCGAAATGTTGACATCTCCATTATTTTAACAAACAAAAGTAAAACCATATGCATAAGAACAAAAATGGAGTACGAAGTAATTTTTTTTTTATTTATCCGGCCTCGAACCCTGGGGGTCAGGGACCTTACAAATCGAAGATAACATATTTCGCCAACCAGTTCGATCTCTTGCTTTATATCTCCAGTTGGCAATACCAAGTGTACGCAGGGATTCGTCAACCTGATCCCTCCAGCGGAGTCTTGGTCTTCCTATTTTTCGCCTTCCTTCAAGTTCGGTTTCGAAAACCCTTCGTGCTGGTTCGTCTTCATCCATTCTACTGACATGGCCTAGCCAGCGCAATCGTGTTATTTTGATCCGCTTAACTATGTCGATGTTGGGTTAAAGCTCATGGTTCATGCGTCGCCAATACTCGTCGTTGTGCACTATAGGGCCATACATTTTTCGGAGTATTTTCATCTCGAAGACTCCTACAGATGTTTCATCTGCTTGCGATAAGACCGAGGATTCTGCGCCATAAAACAAGACAGGTTGAATGAGAGTCTGGTACAGCTAAACTTTTGTTACTCGAGAGAGGGCTTTATCTCTAAAGTGCTTGCTTAGCCCAAAATAACATCTACTCGCAAGACCAATTCTCCGCTTGAACTCAAGGCTGACGTTGTTGTTTTTGTTTACCGCAGATCCGAGGTATATAAATTCGTCCACTACCTCGAAATTATATCGGTTATCAACGTTCACGCTTTGGTCTAATCGCGTGCAGTCCCTGTTCGTTGAAACCATTGATTTTGTCTTGTCCTCATTTCAGAGACATGTGCAAGGTAAATCAGAGACAGGTGTTAAACCTTTGCAACAAAAATTTCCGCGCAGAGTTAAATGACACAATTTCATACGAAAATTTCGAGAGAACTGAATACGATTCTTTATCAGTGGCGGAGCCTTGTCAGGTATCGGATGATAATTATTCTACCGCGCTGAAGAACTGTGGTACTACAATAACGTTATAACCAGGAACAGTAACAGTTAAGAATTTTTTATTTTTAAGAATTATTTTTGATTTTTATTATATCACTCATATCACAATTTTTATTATATCGCTCAGAAATAACAATTATTTTTGATTTTTATTAGGTTTCGTTATTTAAATTAAATTATTTAAATTAATTTAAATTAAATTCAGAAATAAAAATCAAACAGACTTTTATTTTTTTCGAAAAATAATTCATAATTTACTTTTACCCATAATTCATAATTTTTCAATTCGCAGCCGGACGGTCGGGGTACATATTTAGATTAACTCCCATCGTTGAGCTTATCAAATATATATGTATATATAATCTTATAAATGATTTTTTAAGCTCGAGACCTCATCATAATACGAAAGGTCGAAAAATATATTATTGATATATATATTCAAAAATTAAATTGTTCGAGCGTTTGGTCGTGTTTATTAATTAATTAAATTTTTCGATATTTCGCTACCCTTTGGATAGCATCGTCAGGAAGATATATTATTAACTAGAAATGAAAAACAATTGATAAACAAAATTTTTTCATGTCATTTGAAAAAACAACAGTAACAACAAATTAAACAATTGAAGAAATTTTCTTGTCATATGAAAACTGTTCTAAGTTACAGTTCGACCAAACGCTCGAACAATTTAATTTTTGAATACAATACGAAAGGTCGGATAAATCATCACTTATTAATATATATATATGTATATATACTATATTTGAAATATCGGTAATGCCGATAAATTCACTTATTTTAAATTTATATTCGTCCGAGTTTATATTATTCGATCTTTTATTTGTTATGTTCTAATTAATTTGTACTTTTTGTGCTATGAAATAACACCCACTTAATAAATATTATTTGTATTTAATAAAAATGAAAAACAATTTGTAATACTCAGCAATAAAATAAAAATCGGAAATAATCGTTATTTGTGGAGATATGTATATTGTAAATATAAATAATAATTACTATATTTAATTTTTATCATAAAAATCTGAAAATAAAAGTTGGAACTAAGTCGTTGGAGCTAAATCTCTTTCCACCGAGCCATTTCTTTAGGTTTGGAAATATTAAATAGTCACTGGGGGCTAAATCCGGAGAATAAACAATCATTTGAAGTTGTCACACGATTACGTTTATGATCAATTGAGAGCAAACGCGGCACCCATCTTGCAGACAGCTTTCTTAAACCCAACTGATCATTTAAAATCGAAACCACACTGCCATATGAAATGCCTATGGCATCAACAATCTCACGCACTTTTATTCTTCGATCGTCCAACACCATATCGTGGATTTTTTCGACATTGTCGGGTGTATTGACCTCAATTGGCCGTCCAGAACGTTCAGGGTGATTGTACTTGTGCGACCACAACGAGTCAGTAAACCACTGTTTTACCATTGAAATCGATGGTGCAGAGTCCCCATAGTATTTATCAAGCTTTTCCTTGGTTTGATTGAAGGTTTTTTTTCGCAAAAAATAATGTTTAATGAGAGCTCGCAATTCACTTTTTTCCATTTTTAAAAAAAATTCACGAGGTTTATGATTTGAACAGCTTTTAAACGCAAAGTAAATGACGGAACTTACTCAAAATTTGACAGTCTATTAACAGGTGGTACTTGATGGGAGCAGTGTTGCATTTCATATAACTACTTTTTCCCTCGTCTTTTATACTTTTTTAACGGGCTATATTGGTTAGAATTACAGCAGTTGTAAACAAAATTAAATTATTTCACCGTTCTTTTCAAGGTTCCGTTGATCTTTTTCCAACTTCAGGAGGAGAAATATTATTTGTTGAAATTTTTGTATAGACAAAATGTTTTCATATTTATATATTCGTTTTCTGTTTGTGAATTGTTTTTCCTTTTCACTTAAGATTAGTTTCACGTCACAATGACAATTACTTATACTCGTAATAATAAAAAAATGGACTTCACGACACAATTAATAAATAAATCTATAAATAAAACAATCACAGGCAAAAACTTCAAATACTGTAGTTTTGTTTGGTCTTTGCCCTCCTTCGTATGTAGATCTCTTTTTTCGTCGTTTTATTCGTAAACTCTCAAGCGTGTGTCTCTTATTACTTATCCGTTCCCTATGCAATATTCTCGCGTACTCAAAGCCAAGTTGTGTATATGTACATTCCTTTGCGTGTTGTGTGAAAGCCGTTGTATTTTTTCCGTTTCTGATATCCGCTTTGCATTCTCTAACTCTTAGGTTAGGATAGGTTTAGGACACTTTATAATAAGCGACAGTCTATGACGGAATATTAATCACTACCCTCGGAGGTCGGTCGACCCATTGTGATTGCCCTTACGATCAGAAAAGAACAAAAAAAAAGAACAAATGGAGGCAGGAAAGACGGGGCAAGCCCCTGTAAAATAGATATTACGATAAATTGAAAAAGACGTACGACAAACAAAAGACGAATAAGATAGCCGTATAGAGGAACTCCGTAAAACACATTCAATACGGAATATAACCACTATGACATTAGGCCGACTCACCAAAAAAAGTTTCTTTGATCGACCCCCCAAAATATACCTTGGCTTGTTTTATGAAGATTCCCAAAAAATGGCGTGCCTAGGATTAGGATCTAGTGAGCTGGACCGTTTTTAAAAATGGTATTTTTATGCGCCCACAGAGCTCATAGGCTTACCACCCCGATCAGTGGAACATGATAACCTGCAAGCTACTAGTAGACAATTCATTAGCCAACATTCCCACTAACCCGAAACTAATCAAACCCCGTGAAAACTCCAATATATCCGCAATGTCCTCGTCACGTAGAGGCAAGACTATCTACAGAATACCACCCAAAGCAACGTCGTCGCCTTCGCTGCAGGGCCGGGCATTAACAGAGAAGGTGATCAATGGACTCCACCTCCTCTTCGCCACCACAAACGCGATAGTAATCAATCCCGTCCGTAGTCCAGCTGCGAGTGAAGCCTCCAACATCACAGTGGCCCCTAATCACCCAATGAGCAGCTGCAAAACAAACTTCTCCAAAACGCAGACGCGACCCATCCATTCTCGAGTCCACTGCCGGCCACATTTCGAAATCGTATAATCCAATCCAGGTCATACATGTAACAAATCGGTGGATTAGCAGAGGTCACCAAATCAGCAGAAGTGCAATCCGCTTCAACAAGACGATCTGTTTCAACGTTCCCTGCAGCATCACTATGCCCCGGAACCCAGCAGTCTCAGCTTGCCGGGTACTCCACTGTTTAGAATTCACTTGGAATCCCTAACCAATTTGGATTTACATATGTTCGACCTGATCGCACTGAGAACCGGCTTACTGTCAACGCAGATAATGAATTCACCCGCTGGCACGAGTTCAAAACCTCGCCATCCCCCTCATAATCGCTTGAAACACTGCAGTTCCCACCCACCCCAGCGATAGACTGGTTTGAAGGTCCTCACTGAATATCCCTGCTCCCGCACCTGTCTCCATTTTTGATCCATCCGTAAAGATTAGATAACCAGATAGTGAGATAGGTATAACACCCTACTCGCTCACTGCTATCTAACATCATTATCTCTGGTCACGGTCCAAAATCTACCGTCGGCAGCATATAATCAGTCACCTGACTAAAACAATCGCCTTGGTGATGAACTCATGGAGAATGACCAGAGACCCAATTCTCTCAAACGAAGGGCGCTTCCAGCAGTACACCTTCTCGCGTAAACATCAAGGGTAGTACGATTCAGGATAATGCACAACGCCGCCTGCGGTGTACTCCTCCTCGCCACACTGATGGACATCGATGCTTTGCGTTGAACCTTACCAAGCAATTTCCACTTGGGGGCTATTCTCAAAATCGATCCACCAGACCAAGCAGCCAAAGTAACAATTCCGCGCACAATATCCAAATATAACCAATAAACGGTTCTCGGACACAATTCTAAACTTTTACAGATGGAATTCCGACAAGCGTAGAGCACGTTCAATCCCTTCTTCATTCGCTCCTCAGAATTCAGCTTATGATTCAAAACTATACCAATATATTTCGCCTCAGAAGATAAGAGTTCAACACTCTCCAACCTTGGTCTCCTGAATTCTCCGATCATTCGCCTACGTGTGAAGAGGACCAGCCCCGTCTTCGGCGGATTAACACCCAAGCCACAGCGCCTAGCACAATCTGACAGCTCACCCAGGGCGTCCGTCGCTCATCGTAGACAAGAATGACATCATTTGCGTCGGCGACAATTCTACGTCCTCGTAGTCCGAAGTCCTTAAGTATGTTCTCTACCACTAAAAGCCACAGTAGAGGGGATAAATCTACACCCTGCGGTGTGCCACATGTAGTCAGCTTCCGAACAGAGCTTACACCCAGAGTCGAATTAACAATGCGACTCCTAAGCATATTTGCAATCCATTCGACAGGATCATTGGCACTCCAGCGGACTGAAAAGATTCCCTTATGACATTGTTAAAAGCACCAGAAGGCATACGAAGTGAAATGGAACAATTTGAATCATTTTGTAATTTCACTTCCATAACCTTTTTGATATGTCCGTTTGCAAGGAAACATGATAGTAAACTTACTTTTCGTCACATATTGATACGTGCATAGGTAGGGCATCTTGTTTGTTAGGATTTATAAAACGTTGGTCCAGGGAATTTGATGATCCTAATTTATCAAAGCGACTATATACTAGCCTTGTAAGGCTGATTCTTGAGTACGGTTCAATAGTTTGACTTCCACATTACTTACTTTTTCTTTTTTTGCTTTACGCAATCTTGGTTACTTTTTGCTTTACGCAATCTTGGTTGGAGTTCATCTTCGAACCTACCTCCCTATATTCATAGATTATTGATTACCACATTGATTTACCTACTTTAGATCGTCGTAATGCAATGTTGTCTGTATGTTTTATGGATAAACTATTCAATGGATAAATTAATTCAGCATATTTGGTCTCTTCACTGAATTTTAATGTTCCTTCTAGAGCTTCTAGACAATATGTTCCATTTTTTCTAACCGCGTTCAAACATACGTACGATACGATTGCAATACTTTTAATGAGTTCCACCATCTATTCTCTCTATAGGATTCGATTGAAGTAATTAAACGAGCGATTTTTTTTTAATGACTGATAATGCTTAGAATTGCCAGATTTAAGATTTCATTCGAGAAATCATGCATGAATTTTGGCTCCTTTTCGACGAACAAAATTTCCTGTTTCATATGTCCCGCTTCATCTGTTCCTGTTTCATTCTCATCCTGCTGTATCTGTTCTTGCTTCATCTGTTCCTGTGACATCTGTTCCTGTTTCACCTGTTTCAACAGATCCTGCTTCGTCTGTCCTTATTCATCTGTTCCTGCTTAATCTGTTTCTGTGTCATCTGTTCTCGCTTCATCATTATTACTATTTGTTGTTTAATTTTGTTCCTGATTACTGGTTTACCACTGTTCCTGTTCTTTCAATTTAATTATTATACTTTAATTTTGTATTTAGTTTGTAACTGAAGATACTTATGTAAAATTATATTTTCCAGTTGTTTTTAGTTGTATAAATAAATAAATTAATTTATCGATAAGATATCCGGAACGGGAGTAACCGGGATATACCCCTCCGCAGAACCTATGTTCGCACAGTTTGGAAAGTGAGTCTCCTTAAGAAGCTCAAGTGTCTCAGCTACGGAGTTGGTCCACGACCCATCAGATTTCCTAATGTCACTAAGAACTTTTGGGTTCTTGGACAACACCCGACGAAATCGTGCAGCGTCAATAACATCGGTTATGGACTGACTGAAGCTGACCCAAGTAGCCGGTTTAGTCTTTTTAATGGTCCGTTTAAACTGATTAAAACTGTTCTTGTACACAGTCCAGCCCGATTCCCTTTTCGATTCTTTTCACCTGGTGATTTTCCGCAGAGCACTCAACTCCAGCTTCCCCCACACAGGCTACTTCTTACCCGGGAAGGAAAAAGGGCATGTATCAATAAAACATTTATAAAGAAGATCCGTTACTTTATAAACTTTTTCATATATATCGTCTTTTATGGTCCAGGGACGGACATTCAATCATCCTATTGACTAGTTCCTGCAATTTCACCCAGTCAGTTCTTCTAGGGTTCCTAAAGGGTCCCCATGGCCCACCCGTGAAGTTCATAGTAAAGAGAATTGTACTGTGATCAGAGAAGTCGTACTCGTCCAGTCCCTTACAAGTGATTACTCAGAGGTTAGGGTAATGTCTACGACACTTTGCCTCAATTTATTACGAAAAGTGACCTTATTCCGAGTTCATAATTTGTTTGCCGAAAAAAATTAAGAACATTTATATAGGCACTGTTTAAAGGCCGATACGATTCATATGAAATCATGGCTTTAAGTTGTGGAAAATGTAATAATACGTGTCGGGATATTGAAATTGGTTGTGGCGGTTTTTGTAAAATATACTTTCATATCAAATGACAAATGAGAATTATAAAAATTAAACTTGTTAAAGAAAACGAATTGCAAATTTCTGCAGAAATAAACAAAACGAATTGGTGTAAAAACGAGTTGAGGAAGCATATGCGAAAACTTAAACAAGCCGAAAAATAAGGAAAACAGTGCAGTAACAGAGAAAGATATTAAAGAGAAAATAAAAGGAATAGCAAAGAGAAATGATGGAGTTGTGGCTATACGATGTGGAAATGAGAATGACAGAAATGTTTTGACAGACGAAATTAAGGAGAAGATGGGCAATGGATACGAGGTACAAGCTCCAAAGATAAAAAATCAACAAAATTTGATTACTGGAATTAATGAGGAATTAAATAAAGAAGTCATTATAAATGCAATTAAAAAGCAAAATGATATTAAATGTGATCATTTCGAGTGTGTCAAGTTTATAAATCACACAAAAATCCATTGATATACAATGCCATAGTGGAAACAGTGGATTGATTTAGCCAAATTATGAAAAACAAAAGATTAAAATTGAGTGGGATAGTGCCCAGTTTATGAAAGCTGTAATGTGCTTAGAAATTTTAAATTTTGGGGATTCAACCACACTTCTAAGTATTGCAAAAATTAAAATCAAATTTGTGCGAAATGCAGAGAAGTGGGTCATACTTACAGATATTGTAAAAATAATATTACGAAGTGCACTAATTGCGAAAAGGAAAAAGAAAGACTCGAAGTTCGGTGTGAAAACGAAAAATACTATCTTGTTGGTGTCTATCGATCGTCTCATAAGCAAAATACACCTGAGGAAAATTTATTTTTTCATTGTGGGAAATGAACGCTGTTTAATACTCGGTGACTTCAATAGGTCTGTCTGCGTACTTTTCCAGTAGCAAATACTCAGTAACTTTTTTTGGGAGAGTAAGAACAATTTTACTCTCTCGGTTGAAAATATATCAAAAAGTACGCAGACAGCATCCAGTGAAATCTTGCAAGAAAACAGCTGATCGGTGTGTAAACAATTGAAATAGCAAAGCAAAAGAATTTTAGCATATGTGTCGCACGGTCGCACTGTATATTTGCACGTTTCTAGCATGAAGTAAAATGTTTTGTTTATTATAATTTATTATAAACGTTAAAAATCAACACAATTCTAACTACTTACCTCTGCCACTGTTAAATTTCAATTTTTATTTTCATTTCACAAAAATTATTTCATTCAAACAGTAAACAAAAACAGCTGTTCAAACTAGTTGCAAAATCTTGCAAGAAGAAATTTCTCCAGCAACATTTTGCAAGTTCTCTAACTTCCAACAGCTCTCTCGCTGCAAGAGATTTGGAGTACGCAGACAACATTTTGCAACATTTTGCACAAAATGATGCAAAATATGTGTACGCAGACAGACCTAATGTCTATTGGTATGAGAACAATAACCATAACAGGAGAGTAGAAGAAATAATATGTGATACCAATTTCAAACAAATTATATCACAGCCAACAAGTATAACGAATTGAACGTCGAGTTATTTGAATAACAGAACTCAGAGTACGACAATTGGGCAATACATATCAGCACAAAAACAGCTTAAAATAGGAGTACAACAAGGGGCAGTTATGGGAATATTACTATTTCTAGTATACATTAACGATTTGCAGAAAGTTTTAAAGAGTGCTAAAGTATATATGTTTGTCTCTTATTTATATCAGTGGAAAAATCCCAGATGAATGTATTCATAATTTAAATAAAAAATTAAAAAACGTTCAAGCATATCTACATATGGACATTTCCACAGAAAGGTCAACCTTTTGTCACATCACGTCACTCTCGATAATTACTTATATTTAAGGACCAGTTTGTTTGATTGTATTATTTTATTTTAATAAATATGTAGTTACTTACATTCTGTATTTAGGAAAAGAATTGAAAACAATCGAACCACATGGTCATAAAATATAACCAAATAACGAGGGTGACGTGATGTGACATAGGGTGCCACCTACACAGAGCGAAAAGTGCCTAATAGAATCAAGAAGATTTTCTCTATGAAACGTTTTTAGGCTAAGGGGTATCCCAGAAGAAAGAAGCGAAGATTTTTTCATAGGGATTCCTTATTATTTTCATGTTGTAAATCTTTTTAATTTTATTAAGAAGAAAAACACATAAAATCAAAAAGGAAACTTGTTAATTTGTTAATCACATTTTTTTTACTCAATTTCCGTTATTTTTGGCACTAAAAAAACAATCCATAGAGAAAAACTTTTTGATTCTATTAGGTTTCCTTCTGAATTGTGTAAAAAAGGGATTTCTTAGTGATTTCATTAGGCTACCTAGTTGAGTTTTTCAAAAAGGTTTTCCTTATTGATTTCATGAGGTTCCTCATTTTCCGTTATTTTGGGCACCAAAAAAACAATCCATAGAGAAACACTTTTTGATTCTATTAGGGTTCCTTCAGAATTATAAAAAAAGGGATTTGTTATTGATTTCATTAGGCTACCTAGATGTTTTTTTCAAAAAGGTTTTCCTTATTGATTTCATTAGGTTCCTATATGATCATGTGCAAATCATCTTCTTGATTTTCTTAATAAGGATATCTTCTTGATTATATTAGCTTGCTTGTTATTTCATATAAATAAATCAACATAGAGACAATTTGTTTCATGATCTTCTTCGTTGTTGCACTGCAATATTTCTCTGCTGCAGAGACTTCGATAGTAGGCTGTGACATATTTATGCATGTTTGTATAGGTGTCGCCTTTAATAACTGTACTTCTTAGTTCTTTGTATTTGACATATATAAATTCAACTTTCAGTTGAAAGTGAACAGTTGGGAAGTCAACACGTCGGAAGGACAAATATTTGTGCATTTAAATAAAGTTTGAAAACAAATAAATATAATGGCGGACCAGACAAATTTAACAAATGACATCGATCTTTTGCCAATTTTTAAATCGTGGGAACTGTGCGATGAAACGTGCCACATTGTCCGATTTTTTCGGACATAGTCCCCATTTTTTGTGGGGATTATGTCCACATTTAAAATGTCCGTTTCTTGTTTAACGTTCAATGAAAGGAAACAAAAATCGCCCCAGAATACTTTCTAGAGTGGCCTAAAAACATTCCATACATATGGGCGAAATCTAATAACATATCAGAAATATTTGGCAATATTTCGTTTTTCTTTGCAATGTTTTTGACTGCAACGCAATATGAAAAATTATTTTTCTATTTTTTAGAAATAATTGTATGTCCTCGGCTCTGACTGAAACTTTTCAGCCTGTGCTGCCGGTAGCGCAGCAATAGAAAAATTATTCCAGAAAAATCGCACGATTTTAACGATATCGCGCGATTTTTGAGAAATAATTTTTCCCCTGCGGCGCTAATTATAACATAAACTAAAATGTTTTTACAAATAACTTTTTGGCCGCCGAATTATTTTTATGAAAAAAAAAATTTCCATTTCCTTTTGTGGGTATTATGCCCTTCAGCAAAGCGGACTTCCTCCCCATAATTGTTGGCTTTATGACCTAGAAAATAATTATTGTTTCAGAATTTACCATTTATATTTAAAGAGATACGTTATCGGCAAATAGTCGGATTTTGGAGTGGTTGGAAAAAATTTCTGAAAGACTTAGTAGTTCAGAGCGTACGGAATCTCCACTCGATACACAGATGTCAGCAGAAAAGTCTATATGCGGCACTAGCCTTTTAAACCCTCTTAAAAGAACTGTGAAAGGACAGCTAGTACTTACATTCAATGAAAGAAACAAGTTTATTGATTCAAAAAACCAGAAGACACTAGTTCATTGCATTGTTGAAAAATATGTTGGAGATAGAGCCAAATTAACATATGCAGAAATGCAGCAATGGTCTTATGCTATCTGCGAAGTATTTACCAAAGAAAAACCGGTAAGTTTTTGTTTTAATCAAATTTGGTTTAATGTTTATTTTTAAATATGTAATTCCGATCCTTCTAGGAAACATACTTTTTGAAACGAAAAGAAGGGAAGAGATTTTGTCTGCCCGATAAATAGCTATGCATTATTACAACTTTAATTTATTATTATTATTATCATTATTATTACTATTATTATAATTATTATAAATAATAATTATTAATGGATAAAAACATTATAAATTAAGGTTTTATAATGCAAAGTCATTTATCGGTCCGACAAAATCCTGCCTTTAACTAACGCCAAGTTGTAATGATGGCCCTAAGTACTTATAAATATTCCTAAGCAAATATGTATATAATTTAAAAAATTCACAAAGATACTGGTAATAACGCTTACTTTTTATTATTATATTAAATGTATTACTAAGTAAATGTAAAAATAAAAAAATATATTTAATTATCAAATAAAATCAAGAAGTATAAAACACAATAACATAGCCTAATAAAATCTAGAAGAAAACCTTGTTTAAAAAAAATCAATAAGATAGCTTATTGAAATCAAGACGAAACCCGTTTTGAAAAATTCAATAAGACAGCCTAATAAAATCAAGATGAAAATCTTGTTGAAAAAATCAACAAGACAGCCTAATGAAATCAAGACGAACCCCGTTTTGAAAAAATCAATATGACAGCCTAATGAATTTAAGATGAAAATCTTGTTGAAAAAATCAATAAGACAGCCTAATAAAATCAAGATGGAAATCTTGTTGAAGAAATCAATAAGACAATCTAATGAAATCAGAACGAAAACCGTTTTGAAAAAATCAAGAAGAAAGCCTAATGAAATCAAGGTGAAAATCTTATTGAAAAAATCAATAACACAACCTAATGAAATCAAGATGAAAATCTTTTTGAAAAAATCAATAAGACAGCCTAATATAATCAAGAAGAATTCCGTTTTGAAATAAATCAACAAGAATACCTAATAAAAACCATAAGTTTTCTTCTTGATTTTTTCAAAAAGTTTTCCCTAATTAAAATGATACAACTTTCTTCTTGAAAAAAAACCATACAGATATCTTATTAATTTTGTTCTATTTTATTAGGTATTTATTAGGCACTGTTTTCTCTGTGTATGTCACATCACGTGCCACCCTATGTCACATCACGTCACCCTTGTTATTTGGTTATATTTTATGACCATGTGGTTCGATTGTTTTCAATTCTTTTCCTAAATACAGAATGTAAGTAACTACATATTTATTAAAATAAAATAACACAATCAAACAAACTGGTCCTAAAATATAAGTAATTATCGAGAGTGACGTGATGTGACAAAAGGTTGACCTTTCTGTGGAAATGCCCATCACAAAATCAATGACTTATAACAGACATACTATGTAAACGAAAAATAAATTCATCATAGTGAACTTTTTTGACAATCTTTGCATTTCCGTCATGATTTTTAAATTTTAGATTTTTAGTTTTCTTCAATGGTAATGATTAATTTTGAGAAATATTACAAAAATTAGCCCATAATCATTATTTTTGAGCTAAAAAATAAATCTCGAAAATAATAATTATTTATGATTTTTATTTTTTTCGCCCAAAATAAAACTCACTTTCACTTAAGACTTTTTTTTTGTAGGCGAAAAAAATTAGTATTTATACAAATAAAATTAATTTAAAAACCAATTTATGAAATTATTTTTAATCATTTTTTTGCCTCTGGATTTGTTTTATGATATGCAACGATATTGGCAAAAAAAAACACAAAAAAATTGTAAATTCAAAGTGAGTTTTATTTTGAGCGAGTTATTAAAAAAATCAGCTCATTATCATTATTTTTGAGCAAAAATAATAAAACTCAAAAATAATAACTACCTACACTGTGGAAGTCGAAAAACGAGACAGGGCAGGAGAGGAGGGTTTTACCCTAATTCGGGTACGAGGAATCGAATTGCATCATTAGTTTTTTGAGTAACAATTACGGTTTCATACAAAATATATGCAGGCTTGCCAGACTTTTTTTGTTCGTCGTACTGTTTTCTGCATAACCTATAACAAAGTAGGCGAAAGTACTTTTTTAACCATTTTTATTTTTCTCTTTGGTTCAAACCCCAATTACCAAATAATCTTTTCAATGTAGAAAAAAGCAAAATTAAGTGAAATTGATAATTAAGTGGAATTTTATAATTGTAAATGATGATGAGTAAATAAATATAGTTATATATTGAAAGGTTTTCTCTTATTTGGTGAAAGAATCTGACTACTGGCTATTTGTGAACGAAAACCTCTAACTGCCGATGTTCTGCATCAAACCCCCCAAAAAAAGGTAAGCTGTGTCTCCTAAAGTTAAAGCCCAAAACGTTTGAAACAACTTTGTTGAAGAAAATTTACAGGTACAACCAACCAACAAATAGAAGTTAGTGGCTGTCAAAAGTGAGTCAAAATCGAATAATACAAAAAAATTCACTCTGATAGTCACAATAAAAAAATAATTTGTATGAAACCGTAATTGTAACTCAAAAACTAATGATGCAGTTCTATTCCTCGTACCCGAAATAGGGTAAAACATCCGGCCTTGTCTTAAACAATTTTTGCCAAAAACTATCAAAAATAATGATTATGGGCTCATTTTTGTAATATTACTCAAATTAATCATTACAATTCAAGAAAATCCTTAAAGTGTTTGTGCTCAACGTTGGATATTATAATGGCGCCTCACGCACTCGTCATGTCACGGAAGCTTTATTGGCAATCAACATTTATGTAGGACTAATTAACAGATATGGACAGACATGGGACTGTCCGTGGAGGTGGAAAGTTTCTGATTGCCATTCACTTGGGAGTGGCCAGAAATGATTCATTGGGCAGTCCAAGCAGCTCACTACTTCCACGCAGTATGTCCTGGGCAATGGCTTTTCGGAAACCTCCGTTAGCTAGCTAGAGTGAGAAGGCAAAACAAATGAGCATCAAATCAGGTTTAGTAGGTGACTGATGTCACTGAAGCTCATCAAACAATCGGGCATATTCTTTTGTCCTTAGAAGGCGGATGAGCCAAACATACGGGCCAACGGCGGGTAGAAACTAAAAGAAGAAAATCCAGGTTTCAACATATGGCATCCTGGTCAGCGTCTGACCCATGATGGGCGGCTGCAATCAAATATCCTGGCAGTAGGTAAAATGCAAAAACCCGGTGGACTGGGTTTGCCTCCCGCCACCGTTCATAATGGCAGTGAAAATACAAAAACGAAACATAAAACATAAACAACCCCTATTTGTTGACGACCACCGCAAACGTTATAAGGACCACGATTTACGGATATGCACTTGGAATGTAAGAACTCTATATAGATCCGGTGCAAGTATCCAACTGGCAGATGTCCTCGAAAGTTATAAGGCTGACATTACCGCTATCCAGGAAATGCGATGGACAGGACATGGCTGCACAAGAAAAAGAAACTGCGATATATACTACAGTTGCCATGAAAAAAAACATGAATTTGGTTGCGGATTTGTAGTTGGCAAAAGACTGCGACATCTAGTCTCTAGGTTCAATCCTGTGAGTGAACGAATAGCCACAATCCGCATAAAAGCGAAATATTTTTATATTTCCCTAATTTGTGTGCATGCCCCGACAGAAGAGAAAGATGATGATGCCAAAGACATATTCTATGAGCTCCTAGAGGAAACGTATGACCGCTGCCATGGCCATGACATTAAGATTGTACTAGGAGATTTTAATGCCAAAGTAGGAAGGGAGAATGTGTTTAATCCAACTATTGGCAATTTCAGTCTTCATGCTGACAGTTCCGACAACGGTATGAGACTGATTGACTTTGCCGCGGCAAAAAACATGGTCATTAGTGGCACAAGATTCCAGCATAAAGACATCCACAAGGCTACTTGGGTATCCCCTGATCAAAGAACTAAGAACCAAATTGATCACGTGGTAATTGATGGAAGGCACTCATCCAGTGTAATGGACGTCGATTCTGATCACTACCTGATAGCAGCAAAGGTTCGCACAAGATTAAGTTGAGCGAAAATCGTACGAAACCAGACGCAGAGGAAGCTGGACATCGGAAAGCTGCAGTTACCAGAGGTAGCCACAGCCTACTCAAGGAAGCTCTCGCAACTTTTGGCACAGAACCCACCCCCTCCTGATGACGATCCTGATGCGCAGTGGAAACCCATTTCCGACTCTATAAAAACTGCCGCAACAACCGTACTTGGTTTCGAAAAACCGCTTCGCAATAAACCGTGGTACGATGAAGAGTGTCGCATAGCAAATGACGAAAAGAACGCTGCACGTATGGTAATGCTTCAGTCAATTGCAACGCGAGCTGCAACTGAGCGGTATAGGGAGAAGAGAAAGGAGGTAAACCGTCTCTTTAGGCATAGGAAACGGCAGTGGAGAAAGTGCGAGAGTGAGAAAATTGAGACATACAGAAGGAAGAACGAAGGCCGAAAATTCTACCAAAAAGTTAAAAACGGAACTAATGGACATGGTTCAGGGCCCCCCTTCTGTAAAGACAAGGACGGAAATCTCGTCGCAGATGTGCAGAGCATGTTGGGAATATGGAGAGAGCATTTCTCCGCGCTACTAGTACCTGAGATATCCGATGACGATGGGACAATCGATCACAATATGGACGACGACGTCGATTGCCCCCTCCTAACCAAGACGAGGTCAGAACAGCTATTGTCCGGCTTAAGAACAACAAAGCCGCAGGAGCCGATGGATTACCGGCGGCATGCATCAGCTCATTAGCAAAATTTTGTTAGATGAATGCATGCCCGGCGATTGGAGTCTCAGTGTACTATGTCCCATATTTAAAAACGGTGACCCGAGTATCTGTGCCAACTACCGTGGAATAAGCCTTTTATCCATAGCATATAAGGTTCTATCAAGTATAATGTGCGAAAGACTAAAACCAATTATCGCTGACCTGATTGGACCATACCAGTGTGGCTTTAGGCCTGGAAAATCGACAACTGACCAGATTTTCACGCTACGCCAAATCCTGGAGAAGACACACGAAAAATAAATCGACACCTATCATCTATTTATCGATTATAAAGCAGCCTTCGATAGTCCGATACGGGATAAACTCTATGAAGCAATGTCTGAGCTTGGTATTCCTGCAAAACTCATACGCCTTTGCAGGATGACCTTGACGAACACCAAATCCGCAGTGAAAGTTGGTAAGGATCTTACCGAACCTTTCGAAACTAAGCGGGGCCTCAGGCAAGGCGACACCCTATCGTGCGATCTCTTTAACATCTTAATGGAGATCATTATGAGAAAAGCTGCAGTCAATATGAATAAAACCATCAGCAGCAAAAGTCACATGCTGCTCGCGTATGCTGATGATATAGATATCATTGGGCGCACAATTAGAGAAGTTACTGCGGTTTTTTCGAGAATTGAGAAGGAGTCAGCAAAAGTGGGTCTGACGGTGCATGAGGACAAGACAAAATTAATGGTTTCAACGAACAGGGCCTCCACGCGATTAGACCAAAGCGTGAACGTTGATAACCGTTATAACTTCGAGGTAGTGGACGAATTTATATACCTCTGATCTGCCGTGAACAAAAACAACAACGTCTGCCTTGAGATCAAGCGGAGAATTGTGCTTGCGAATAGATGTTATTTTGGGCTAAGCAAGCACTTTAGAGATAAAGCCCTCTCTCGAGTAACAAAAGTCCAGCTGTACCAGACTCTCATTCAACCTGTCTTGCTTTATGGCGCAGAATCCTGGGTCCTATCGCAAGCAGACGAAACATCTGTAGGAGTCTTCGAGAGAAAAATACTCCGAAAAATGTATGGCCCTATAGTGCACAACGGCGAGTATCAGCGACGCATGAATCATGAGCTGTATGAGCTTTATCCTGACATTGACATAGTTAAGCGGATCAAGATAACGCGATTGCGCTGGCTAGGCCATGTCAGTAGAATGGATTAAGATGAACCAGCGCGAAGGGGTTTCGAAACCGAACTCGAAGGAAGACGAAAAATAGGAAGACCAAGACTCCGCTGGAGGGATCAGGTTGACGAATCCCTGCGTACACTTGGTATTGCCAACTGGAGATATAAAGCAAAAGATCGAACTGGTTGGCGAAATATGTTATCTTCGTTTTGTAAGGTCCCTGACCCCCCGGGGTTGTCCGAGACCGGATAAGTAAGTAAGTAATTAACAGATAGATACACCTCGAGACTCTCCATTTCCCCAGCTGAGCTGTCCCGACTTCTGCCTTGAAATTCCCACTATCAGCAACCTGGGGACAAGCCCCGTAGCAACCTGCCAATGCTTCCAAAGGGTTATAAGAACACTCGGAGTAGGGTGGAGAGATATACTCACCATCCACCTCCGTGTGTTTATATACATAACTCGTTACTCCTAGATTTATTTTTATCGTTTTTTTTATGAACGGTTTTTATTTACAAAATCTTGGCTTTTCGTCAATGGTAGTTTTACTATTTTGACTATCGTTTAATATGGTCCTAGTTTCAAGACAAGTATATGAACTACAAATGTTCTGAACATAGTACACTGAGCCAATTTAGAGAAATATATTTTTTTTTTCAATCACGAAAAAATCAGAAAATTTAAAGACCCATTTTCTAAACTCTTATTTCGTATAGCTTGCATTTTAGTGTAGAAATCAAGTCATATCTGAAGAAATCCATGGCTTAATGTAGCAGTTATCAGCCAATTACCACAATTTCAACTTTTTTCGGTTTCTGTACTTTGTTATTAGTATAGCGATATTATTTGTTTTAATAATGTTGTTTATTTTTACGTATATTTACATATATAAAATAAAATAGAACTAACTGTGGTTTCTCCGTTGTCATTTCTTGCTTTTAGAATCCGTTTCTGTTTTGAGGAAACAATATCCCTGGTAGCGCCGCTTGGACTTCATTTCTCTCGTCAGGTTTAAATGCGAATCCAAGAAATGAGCCTTAAGTGAGACGTATTTACGCCTATTAATAAAATAAATGGTTTCCCATTACATCCCATGAAGGAATTGGGGAGAGCTTCTCACAACCAGTAAGCTCTGCGCTTTCTAGTTTTATACTCACTGTTTGGGACCTACAGTTTTACACTGGTTCCGAACGGTATTTTGAGAAGCTTTTTCATGGCTAAATACTCGATAGTGTCGCCATCACTATGCGAGGTGGCCGCCGCCGAAAGAAACTTAAGGTGGTCAGAGCAGGGATCGATCCCAGGATCTCATGTACAAGAGTCGCTCACACTAACCATTGCATCACCGACTGCCTATTAGAAAAGCATAAACCGAAATACGTAGCAGAAACAAAGCACTATATAGAATATGTATTTCTTACCAATGTTTTCATAATTCTTCATGAAATCATCAATATTTATTTTATTTACTTATCCGGTTTCGAACAGACGCTTACCCCCCGACCTTACAAAACGAAGATAACATATTTCGTCAACCAGTTCGTCATTTTCCTTATCGCTCCAGCGGATCTTCAGTCTTCCTATTTTCCGTCTTCCTTCGGTTTTGTCTTCATCCATTCAACTGACATGGCCTAGTCAACGTAATCGCGTTATTTTCATCCGCTTAACTCTGTAAAATAACATCTATTCGCAAGCACAATTCTCCGCTTGATCTCAAGGCCGACGTTGTTGTTTTTGTTTACGGCAGATCCTTGGTATATAAATTCGTCTACCACCTCGAAATTATAACCGCTATCAACGTTCACGCTTTGATCTAATCGCGTGGAGGCCCTGCTCATTGAAACCAATAATTTTGTCTTGTCCTCATTTACTTTCAGACCCACTTTTGCTGACTCCTTTTCAATTCTCGAAAACACCGCAGGAACTTCTCTCATTGTGCGCCCAATGATATCAATATCAGCATACGCGAGCAGCATGTGACTTTTGCTGCTGATGGTTTTATTCATGTTGACTGGAGCTTTTCTCATAATTATCTCCATTAAGATGTTAAAGAGATCGAACGATAGAGTGTCGCCTTGCCTGAGCCCTCGCTTAGTTTAAAAAGGTTCGGTAATATCCTTACCAATTTTCACTGCGGATTTAGTGTTCGTCAATGTCATCCTGCTAAGGCGTATGAGTTTTGCAGGAATATCAAGCTCAGACATTGGTGCATAGAGTTCCACCTCCGGTATCAGGATTTGGCGTAGCGAGAAAATCTGACCAGTTGTCGATTTTCCAGGCCTAAAGTCACACTGGTATAGTTCGATCAGGCCAGCGATAATTACCGCGGGTGGAATTTATTCACTGTTTGCAATATCCAAAAAAAAAAACACGCGTAGACCAAATCCTCCCTCTTTCGCACAATATACTTGATATAACCTTGTATGCTATGGATAAAAGGCTTATTCCACGATATTTGGCACAGAAACTCGAGTCTGCATTCATTCATCTAACCAAATTTTGCTAATGAGCGGATGCTTGCACCTTATCAACTCATCGCCGTCAGCCTTATCAATCTGCACCACTGCGAGGTTGCGTCCGCCAATCTTCTACTCTCCCTCACGAACCATGAGATTGACATTGCACTAGTACAGGAGCCCTGTATACACCGCGAGAACAATGTGAAAGGTCTGGGCAATGTCAACGTGAACATCTTTGAGGTCAGAACATCTAGCAAGGTAAGAGCTTATATAGTAGCTAGAAATTTAAAACTTATCCTTTATTCCAACTTTAGTATGGGCGACGTGGCAACGGTGTGCATGGATGTTGATACTGGATCAAATTTGATATTTGCGTCTGTGTACTTACCGTATGAGAAGTGTTATCCGCCTGGTAGGACAGTTCTTGAATTGGTACACCAGGCATCTATTAAAGGGCGATGGGCTGTGATGCAAATGCTCACCATACACAGTGGCAGCACTGCGATAAATAATAGAGGTGAGTCTGTCTTTGATTTTATTATTCAATCCGGGCTCAAGATTTGTAATAGGGGGGCATAACCCTATCTTCTGAGGAATTGCATGTAAAGGATTGGAGGCTGTCGGATGACTACTCCTTTTATGACCATTAGACCGGTCGTTAAAAATAAATTTTGAAGTGCCGGGCAGATTCTGTTTCCTTTTGGTCTAAAACCATTAAATTTAAAATTTGGGGCTGATCGGATAATATTTAGTGGCCAAACCAAATATTTAAATACATGAAGTATATGGAAAAAATTTATATTTACCCAATATTCTTCAAATTAAGTGCACAAAAGAGAATATTTTCTACAAAATCTAATTGATTACGATTAGCAATGAAATTATCTTTCTAATAAGTCATCAATTTCCAAAATTGGTTAATAAGAAAGTTGAAGCAAGTAACATAATTATTTATTTTAAACACTTATGAAAAGGCTATATATATCGTTTTGAAATATTTCTCTTGCTGTTGCAAAGCAAAACAAAAAAGTACTGTTGCGAATAGCTCAGTACACAAAATATATGTATTTTGAGTCTTTATTCTTTATTTTCATTCAGTCTTGATGCGTGTCAGATATTGTTTAAGGAAAAAGTGCAAATAATTATAAAAAAAGAAACGGTAAAAGAATTAAAAGAATTTAATATTGTGTAAATTTGTGTATCGTGTGAATTTCAAAGAAGTAAGTTAGTTTACATGTTTTTCGTGTGAAAATATAAAAAAAATATTAATACATAATTTGTTAGCACGACACTAATTGGAAATTTCATAATGGCGGATTTGCCAACAACATCTTCTTCAATTACTACTCGAAGTTCAGTGGATTCCAATATTATTCTTATTGGCCGAATATTACACCAAATATTGGGAGCTAAATTACCCTCAAATCGTCAAGTTTTGCAAGTATTCTTTTATAATATGCGAATCGCAAAATTTTCATCCAAAGAGAGTGCAAAGTTATCTGTAAATATGGCATCGGTGTTTTGGCAACAAGCTAGAATACCAATACGTGAAGAACACAAATGTTGTGAAAAACTAATTAAAATTTATGATGAGTGGAACCGTGTTAGGAAAACTTCTTCGAAAGGAAAACCACACAGTAAACAAGGAGAATTTGTTGGAAAATTGGATGATCTCTTCGACATTGCCCATGCAAATGCTTTGCAAATGATTCCTGTCGAAGAAGACAGACAGTTTTTATTAAAACAAAGAGAGAAGGGACGTCCGGGTTGCATGGCTGGTGTCGATCTTAAAATGTACGCTCAAGAAAAACGTTCAATTGAGCGAAAAGATAAAGAGGAAGCGCGAAAGAGGAGACACTCAGAAATGTTAAAGCAAAGTATTGGTAGATACATACATGATTTTGTGTTTTTTTTAATTTAATAATACTTTTTTGATTCGGCATAAGTGATAGCAGGGGAAGATAATGATGATATGGATGATGATGATGATGAGGTATTAGATCCCACAATGGACTTTGCTACCGATGACCAAGTCAATAGTGGTAAAGAAGAACGTAAAAAAAGAGGCCGAACCCAATGGATCACGCCACGTCTTTCCGCTGCATTAGATGATGCTAAAGTATCGAGTGGAAAAGCCGTACATATTTTGATATCTACAGCAGAAGCTTTGAAAGTGGATGTTAGTGAACTAGTTATCAATAGAACATCTATTCATGAAATGCGAAAGAAACATCGACAAATGGAAGAAGAGAACATTCGAACTGATTTTCAAGAAAATGTAACTTTTTATTTTAATTTATATTCTTATGATTTATATGTAATTTGTAATTATCTCGATAATTTATTCATTTTCTTCATTGTTTTTCATCCATTTGGTTTTTTTCTATAGATAAGCAATGCTCGATCGTTGGTGGTTCACTGGGATGGCAAACTAATGGAATCAACACTTGGTAAAAAAAAGTAGATAGAATCGCAATTCTCGTAAGTTATGATGGTACGTCAAAATTTCTCAGTGCTACCGCTGTAGAACCGTCTACGGGAGAAAACATTGCAACTGCTGTTCGTGACGCATTGGTCAGTTGGAACATTATTGATCGAGTTGGCGCCATGAGCTTTGATACAACTTCCTCCAATACCGGATCAAAAAGCGGTGCAACTGTTTTCATACAAAATTTTTTAGAACGGAAATTGATTCAGCTCCCATGCCGCCACCACATGTATGAAATTGTTTTGAAAAGTGTATTTGAAGTAAAATATTCCGCAACAAGTGCACCCGAAGTACCCATTTTCAACAGATTCGCTGCGGTTTGGGATAACCTTGATCACGAGTTGTACAAATGTGGTCTAGATGATGAAATTGTCCGCTCTAAAATAAGTAACGAAGAATCTGAAGCTATAAAAATATTCTGCAATAATCAGCTGCAGCAAATGCAAATCCGTGCAGATTATAAAGAATTTCTTCAACTTACCTTGACATTTCTTGGAGAAGATGGTATGAATTTTTTCACATGCAGTTCAACATCACATGCAAGGTTCATGGGAAAAGGATTGTATTGCTTGAAAATATTTCTTTTTAGAGACCAGTTTCGCTTAACAGTAGCAGAATTCAAAGCTTTGCGAGAAATTTGTATTTTTCTTGTGAAGATTTACATAAAAAACTGGTACGGATGCCCAAACGCCATCCAAGCTCCAAGCCAGGATCTTCAATTTATAAAAAATGCCATCGCCTACGCAGAAATTGATAAAGAAGTATCTGACACAATTTTGTCGAAATTTAAAGCACATTTGTGGTACTTAACACCGGAAACTACAGCCTTAGCATTCTTTGACCCTAATGTTTCACTAGAAGAAAAGCGTGAAATGGTGAATTGTCTACAATCAATAGAACCCAATGTAAAGCTATTGGAAGGGCGAAGAATTGCGGACCCAAAAGTGCTCCACCTCACCTCATTGAGAGATTTTGTCTCTTATAAAACTAAATATTTCTTTTCGGCATTCAACTTATCTGCGGCCTTTTTGCAATGCGATCCATCAACATGGGTAGAAAACAAAGACTTTCAAGCAGCATTGGATTTTAGTCGGCAGTTATTTGTTGTCAATGATAATGCAGAACGCGGTGTGAAATTTATGAAAGATTATAACCGCATTCTAACGAAGAATGAAGAACAAAAACAATTGGTCTTTCAGTTTGTTGAAGCATATAGGACAAAATTTCCGACTCATAACAAGTCTACACTCAACTCAGAAATAAGTTTAATCTCTTAATTATTGCTGTTTTCTTCCCTTGCCTTTTATATATTATGTTAATTAAGTAAATATAAATTTTTTCCATATACTTCATGTATTTAAATTTTTGGTTGATGGGCGCGGCCACTAAATATTATCCGATCAGCCCCAAATTTTAAATTTAATGGTTTCAGACCAAAAGGAAATAAAATCTGCCCGGCACTTCAAAATCACACTTTTTTGGAAAATAACGACCGGTCTAATGACCATAGTACAATTATCTCCACTATTGACACAGGAGTTGTGTACTCTGCGTAAATCCACTAGGAGACTCTTCATTAAGGCCAAGAAATCTAAAAAGGAATCGGACTGGACTTTGTAAAATACAGTTTTAATCAGTTCAATGACATTAAAAAGGCAAAACGGGCCGCGATTTCGTCGCGTGTTATCCAAGGGCCCTAGAGTCATCGGCGACATTAAGAAATCCGGTGGGCTATGGACCAACTCCGGAACTGAGACACTTGAGCTTCTTATGGAAACTCACTTTCCAAACTGTGCGGATATAGACTCCGCGTAGAGGAATCACTTGGCGACTTCCACTCCTGATATCTCACAACTGCGAGTGACTGAGGACATAGTTGACGAATCGAGGACCCTTTGGGCTATTCATAGTTTCAAGGCCTTTAAATCTCCTGGTCCTGAAGGGATCCTGCCGGTTATGCCGCAGAAATGTGACGCTTTTGTCACCCCTCATCTAGGGGTGAGCTCAGTCCGGAAGTTAACTACAAGGGGCACGCCGCACGGTGGAGTGTTATGTGGCTTTAAGTGGTTGACGGCATTCTTAGGGACTTTGAGTTGAGAGGACGTAGAGTAGTTGCATCTGCGGACGAAGTTGTTATTCTTGTCGGTGGAAATTCTTTGCCTACGATCAGTGATCCCATGCAAGATGCCCTGGGTGAGTTGTCAGGGCGTGGAGTTATCTCTATCTTCTGAGACGAAATATCTCGGTATCGGTCTTGACCAAAAACTGAACTGGAAGCGATATATTGAGGAGCGAATGAATAAAAGATTGATCGTACTCTACGCCGGTAAGAATTCGATTGGCAAAAACTGTGGCCTTGGTCCGAAAATCGTGCATTGGCTCTTTTCGGCTATCGTCCGCCCAATCACCACCGACTGTAGACTTTGGGCAATGCCCGGAGATGATGATGCCAGATAGGAGTGACTTGGTGGAAGGTATACCTTCCTCACTCTCTGGTCATCTGATCTTTACAGATGGCTCCAAAATGAAATCAGACACAGTATTGGGATCTTCAGTGATCTCGGGCTTTCGATGAGATTGGATGCTAATTATAGTATCTTCCAAGCGGAAATCGTGGCGATTATGAGAGCTGCAATTGAGATAATGGACTCACGCTTGTATCCATCGGGTAAATTCGTCATCTGCGTTAATGGTAATCCAGCCCTCAGTGCGATCAGGGCACCATATGTAAATCCAAATTGGTTAGGAATTGCAAGTGGATCTTGAACAGTGTAGAGGCTGGCAAACTAACACTCTGCTGGGTTGCGGGACATAGTGATGTCACAGGGAATGTTGAAGCAGACTGTATTGCTAGAGCAGGATGCACTTCTGCTGATTTGAGATGCACTTATGCTGATTTGCCTCTGCAAATTCACAGATGTTACTTGTATGGCTTGATCGATCGCTAGTCGCTGGACGAGATCAACGCTGCCTGGCAGGCCAGAGTGGATTGCAGGATTTCAGGAGACATATGGCCGGCAGTGGACTCAGGGAGAACTAAGTCGCCTCTTCGACTGGACAAGGCTGACTTGCGGCTCCTCATTGGGGTGATCACGGGTCAGTGTGATGCTGGAGGCTCCACTCGCAATTGGATTGTGAACGGGTGGATTACTGTCGGGCTATGTCAATGCCTACTGCGTCGCCGTTGCTTTGATTGGTTTCAGGCATAGGGCCTGGAATCTTTTCGCGATGTGGCCATTGAGGATTTGATGGAGATTTGGCGGGATCTGCCATGGATCCAGGCAGGCGATACCATCATCTGATGATTTGTCTATTGGTTATTTCTACCCCACTGGGAATCCGGAATGATAAACCTTGACCTGCACATATGGATTCTCATATTGGATGGTATTGTATGTATTGATCAGGGCTTATCAGGTGTTGTATGTATACATTATTTAGTGGTTCTTCTGTCTGTCCTACGTCTATCTATCTAAAAAATTTCACTATTAGTGGGGCTCGCCCCCCTATCTTCCCTCCCTTCTCTATTTTCTCCTCATAAATAAAAATAAATGGTTTCCCATTACATCCCATGAAGGGACTGGGGAGAACTTCTCACAATCACTGAGCTGTGCGCTTTCCAGTTTTCACTCACTGATTGGGACCTACAGTTTTTCACCGATTCCGAACGGTAATTTGAGAAGCTTTTTCATGGCTAGATACTCGATAGTGTCGCCGTCACTATGCGAGGTGACCGCCGCCGAAAGGTGGTCAGAGCCGGGTTCGAACCCAGGATCTCATGTACAAGAGCCGCGCACACTAACCATTGCACCACCGACGGCCACAACTCATATATATGATAATATGATAATTCAATTAGTTTGGCTTGAGGTCATACAATGAAAATAACAGCGGGTTCGACTGTTTTTTCAAGATTTATTAAATTTTCCCAATATTTCGATTAGCATCGCTAATCATCCTCAGGGTTCTATATACAAAAATATTTAACATTAATAACATATTGATCACAAAAAGATTGCCAATAATTACATGTATTATAAATCACAAAAAAACAAATTTCTCGTACGCAGTGTGCAAGCTTTCGTCAACTATTGTATGTTTTCTCTGTGTTTGCTTATTGTGTGTCAATATATTTGAGCGCATCGGTCAGTGTCGGTCTTGTAATGAAGTCTTTTCCCTGTGGGAACGTTAATTATGTGCAACATTTCGAGAGTGAGTCGTCGTGAGTAATGTGTCTCCTCCGCTATGGGTAAGTTGTATACTGACTGTTATTGTCACGTGTCCTAAAGCTAACCTAGCCTAAGGCTCACAAATAAGCTTACTTAACGCTTTGACAACGTTTTTAAAAAGTCTAAGTTTAAAGTGTAGTGGTGGCAGGATAATATATTCCTTCTTGTCTCGGGGCATATTCTTAATATTGTTTTCACACACTCAAAAGTACTACTTTCAAGCTCTCGTTACTACTGACTACAAATAACCGTCATTCTTTTGAATTATAAGTATGTTTGTTTAAGCTCGACAAACAATCCTGGTATGTCATTGCAAAAGCACATGTTATATATAGTTGTAAAGTATAATATTTTTTGCAAGCTATATCACCATCTGTACGATATGTTAACAGCCGGTACCAAAAAGTTGAATTGTTTCACCCGAGATGCAAACAATTCTGATTTCTTTTTTATGAGTTCCAAATCTCTATCACAATCATTCAGTTCAACCTGAGTTAGAATCTGTGCTCTCGGTTGATTATGATGACAAATTCGACAATATGTTGTTAATTAATGGGACGATTATGGATGGCAACCAAACTTCAGGGGCGTTGTCAGTAAAAATTAGTATTATGTACAGCAACATCATCTGGGTGCCGGGGCACAGCAAAGAAAGCCAGGGAACTCCAAACGGTGAGCCTAGATGGAGCGAAACCCTTTGGGGTGACGAAGGCTGAGTTAAATAAATGGGCGGAGTCGGCACATATAGCCCAGTGGAACCGGGAATCAGTAGGCAGGATGACAAAGATCCTATGGGGAGACCCAGATGGATCGAGGACAAAAGGTTTGCTGAAACTGGGAAAAGCCGAAATGGGCAAAATGATGGGAGTCTTAACGGGGCATTCGGGATTACGAGCCCACCTGTACCGTATGGGACTAGTGGCGAACAGTGAGTGCAGGGCATGCATGGAGGACGATGAGACGTTGGAGCACTTCTTATGCCACTGCCCGGCCTTCACACAAGCTAGATCCAGATATCTTTCGGATAGTACGATACCGGACATGACCAAACTTGTGGGTATGGACTGGAACAAACTAAGGAATTTCGTGAATAGCACTGAATTCCTATAAGGGACATAGTGAAGTAGTAGGATAATCTTAGAGCGCACAACAGGTCGAACTTAGCGGCTTAAGTGTATGTCTTTACTGACATGGGAAGGTTTAGAGTGCTCCTTCTGAACACTCAACACCACGCCCCTCTTTTCGAACTAACTAACTAACTATGTACAGCAACTTTTGCCGGTTGCCGCATATATAACAGAGTTTTGCCGTCGATAACACAGTTTTCACACTTCGGCGACTGTAAATATTGTAAATTAACAATAAATCTAAGGTGAGTGTGAGAAACATAAGTGCCTTTAAGGAAAACAAAGAAAAACTTTTTTAATTTCAAAGATGATGACGATTTTTTGACGAGGAAGACAAAGTACAAAACGTGACATCTATTAGAATACACTTAGAGACAACTCTATGAACAGATGTAGTTTAGGTACAACTGTTCAAACAAATCGTTTATTCGCATCATTTTAAATAAAAAAAAGTATAACAAAAAAATCGGCTGCGACCCCTATTTTCGGAGTTATGAACTCCCAAAGTTTGAGCGTGCTGAACCGTGTTAAGTGCTCAAGTTAATGTCTTTTTTGAGTAGGTATTGAGGGATATTCTCTTCTGGGGCTTCGGCATAGTATTTTGTGTGTTATAGCTGTAATAAGTATGTCATAATTATTATTCTACCATTGTAGTAAGTCGCTAAATTACCAACATTGTTATCTTTAAGAACAGCTGATAAGAAGAGATAGTCAGAAAAAGAAGAATACAGATAGAAAGCTGAAGCCATGGTAGAATGAGAAGGTAAACTCGGTAGACAACTGATTTCAATTTGTTCTCCTTGCTTAGTTGGCCGCTTTTTCAAAGATTTTGTTTTTTGTACTTTTCTGTTTACATTTATTTGTTGGTATACGTATGGGTTGACTTTGACATAAGGACAGCCTAAACAAAAACAAAATGCCTGTTATTCTTTACTATGGCTGAAGCGATAGGAAACGGACTAAAAAACTAGATATAATAACTTATGTTAAATTAATATATGTATACATTAATATAACAACAACTTCATCCCGACTACGAAGAAGAGATTTCCCATCAGTTTTATAAATCTACCAATCCCTGACGCCATAATTCAGAGGCCCGCTTAAACAACAATTTAATTAATAATAATTGAATTAAACTAATTGGAATATAAGATTTGAATACTTGTTGTTAGGCTCTTTAAGAGCAGATTCAATAAAAAAACCACAGTATGAAAAAAAAAAATAATATATAACAAGTTGTTTCAATTATAGCCTACAAAGTACAGCTTGTTACATGGTGTCAGATGTGAAAATCACAAAGTCAATTCTTGCCAAAAAGTTTGTAAATTACCTTTGAAAACAGGGTAAATCTTGGCAGAAGAAATTCACGTGTACACATAAAAAGTAAAACACTGCAGGAATATTAAATCGAAAAAATCCAACATTGTTGCAAATTTCAATTCCTCGGAAAAGTATCGTCATCAAATAAGATACTTTGGTTACAAATTTCTCGGAATTCATTATATACGGGTTTTTTTAATATTGCAACGAATGACCGCCTGCCACCTGAATTAGACTGCTCCAATCTAGCGATCAATGTGGCCGTAGGTGGTGCAATGGTAGTGTGCGCGCCTCTTGTACATGAGATCCTGGGTTCGACTCCTGCTCAGACCACCTTAAAATTTCTTTCGGTGGCGGTTACCTCGCATAGTGACGGCGACACTATCGAGTATTTAGCCATGAAAAAGCTTCTCAAAATACCGGTCGGAATCGCTGTAAAACTGTAGGTCCCAATCAGTGAGTGAAAACTGGAAAGCGCACAGCTCAGTGATTGTGAGAAGCTCTCCCCTATCCCTTCATGGGATGTAATGGGAAACCATTTATTTATTTAATCTAGCGAATAACTGACTGGCCAGACTCGAAGCGAAACTTTATGGTCTATATGATTGCCAGTGGAAAGGTAACAGAGTCCGAGTCCACAAAAATTGCAAATTTCATTTGGCTGATTGGCACAGGTGGTGCTAATATTTATAATACGCTATTTCCAAATGATGGTACACAAAATTCGTTGTTGGGTACTGTTCGTGCTGGGGATGCGGTAATGCAAAGCACACCAGACGATCAAAATTCGATCAACATTGCCTACCACAACGCAATGTAGCCATGGAGTCATACAAATTCAATGTGATCTCACAGAAAGAACGTCAAACATTCAGTGAATTCGAGACAGAGCTGCGAACACAGATACGTTACTGTGGGTTGGATGGATTTGGTTGTTTGATAATTCAGAATGGCCACCCTGTAGCATTTGCTTCTCGAACGCTGAGCAAGAGTGAACAGAATTGAAATTGAGATGGGACTGTTAGCCATTGTTTTCGCATGCCAACGTTTTCATTTCTTTTCATATGGACGTGAATTCACCGTTGAGTGTGATCACATGCCTTTAGCGACTCTAGTTAAGCGTGATATTGATGATGTGACAATGAGGCTACAGCACATGTTTATGTTCCTTCTGAAGTGTCCGCATATGACTTTGTTTACAAACTTGGAAAGGAGATGCTGATTGCCTGTCAAGGGCACAATTGTTGGAGGTTTCAAATTGAGGGACTGTCTGGAGTCATTCATTCGGTAACAAAATCGGTTTGTCTTACGAAGGAAAATTACAATTTTTATCGCAGAACAATAGAGGCTGACCAGAAATATTTAAGGATATGTTGATAATGGTTGGCCTAGATTTCATCAACTTGATGAAGTAAGTCAAAAAGTTTATAAGTTAAAGTCGGAATTACATGTCGAGAACGGATTGTTATTTTTGAATCACAGATTAGCCATTCCCACGGATATGCAACATAAGATGTAAATTTGGCTACATTCGCCACATCTCGGTATAGAGAAGACATTGGCATGAATGGGCAAATTAAAGAGTTGGTAGTGTCTTGTAATATTTGTGAAAAGTTTAAAAGGAACAGTCAAAAAGAACCATTAGTTCAGGCGGAGATTCCTAATTATCCATTTCAGATAGTCGCTATAGGCCTTTTCGAGTACGCTGGACGTGATTACATTGCCCTTATTGATGCGTACTCGAACTACCTGATGGCTATTAGTGTTCGGAACAAAACTTCATTGTGTATTATTGATGCTATTTGCCTGGTTTTTGATAAGTTGGGATAGCCCACAGTCATTAGATGTGATAATAGCCCATTCGAATCTGCTGAATTTGCGCGGTTCTCAAACGAATATAACGTTCAGTTCAAATTTTCAAGTCCAACGTATCCTCACAGCAATGGACTAGCTGAGAAGGGCGTAGCCATCGCGAAAAACTTTCTTAAACGTTGCTATGAGGCAAGTGATGTCGACCGATTTCAGTACCGTGTATTGGAATACAATACAACCCCGTTGACGGGTATGCATATTACTCCATCTGAATTATTCTTTGGCAGACTGTTGAAGACCAAATTGCCAGTATCAGGTTCGCTTTTGGTAAGAAATAATATTGATGAAAGGGAAATTAAGACTAAATTCGAAGGCAAGAGGGAGAAACAAAAATATTATTATGATAGGAACGCTAGATCGTGGTTCGTGGTTGCCAATATAACTTCTATCAAGCAACTGAAGTTTGACCGTCGGTGGTACAATGGTAGTGTTCGCACCTTGGTTCGATCCCTGCTCTGACCACCTTACATTTCCTTCGACTTAGTGACATAGCTTAGTGATAGCGAGACTGTCGAGTACTTAGCCATGAAAAATCTTCTCAAAATACCATTCGGAAACGGTGTAAAACTGTAGGTCCCAATCAGTGAGTGTAAAAAATAGAAAGCGCACACCTGACTGGTTGTGAGAAGATCACCCCAATCCCTTCATGGAATGTAATGGGAAACAATTTTGTTTAAAAAGATACACACGCAAAAAAAAAAGTAACACGTTTTGTCTCCTAAAATAGGATGTGTTGTTATCTTTTTTTATAATGGTTGTATTGGAGATTGTTTTGTCTTTAGAATTTTGAATTGTTGTTTTATGGGGGTTTGTTTTGCTTGAAGTTAATTCAGTAATTTTTGAGTTGAATCTTTCCAAGAGTTGTTTTTTGTTGGTGTATGTGTTTTCTCTGCTGAATAAATGGTTGAGGGTCTAGTAGAAGTTTGTGAGTTTTGTTCTCTTGTTACGTTTATAGTTTTCTCTGTTTTTGGAGTTGTAATAACGGTGCTTTCTGCATTTGTGTTACTTAAAGTCGTCGGGTGCTATACCAAAAAAATTAAGTATGCAACAGATGGAGAAAACGTTTTCTCCATCTATTGCTGGCGGTAAAGAGAAATCACCAAGTGTTGACAAATTAGTGGAAACCCCCTCGCGGGAAACACCTGTTGTCGTTAGGGTCACTAACTCAAAAGTGGCCGAATCTAGGACCGTTCAAACCGGTATGGACCGATACATACTGGTGAAACCGAAGTAAAATTAGTAGAGCGGAGGGCACTTCTAGGCCAGTGGACCACCTATCAAAAAATCGTTTCGCGCCACTATACAGGGACGACGAATCTCGCGATTCAAGCTTGCCCGCGGCAACACGCGCTAAGCCGCTTCCAATTTACTTACGTGAGCGCAGTTCTAATGACTTGGTTACGAATATAACCAAAGTCATTGGAACTAACACTTTTCACATCGTTCCTCTCCGAAAGGCCAAAATACACGAAACAAAGGTTCAGACCAACGACGAGAAAAGCTTTCGTCAAATAACTAATTATTTCAACAATGCGAAAAAAATTATTACACATACCAGTTGAAAAGCAGCAAGGGCTTATGTGTAGTAGTTAAGGGCATCGAGTCTGATGTTGAATCGAAAGAGGTTAAGTCGGCATTAGAGGAAAAAGGGTTCAGTGTACGCTCGGTGATTAATATTTTTAACAGGGACAAGATCCCCCAACCTATGTTTAAAGTAGAACTAGAGCCAGACGCAAGAAAATTGAAACCCAATGAGATTCATCCAATTTATGCGTTGAAATATTTGCTGCACCGTCGAATCTCTGTGGAAGAGCCACACAAGCGATCGGGCCCTATACAGTGCCAAAATTGCCAGGAATACGGGCACACGAAAAAATACTGTGCGTTGCAAACAGTATGTGTAGTTTGTGGTGATCTGCACAAATCGTCCATATGTTCGATATGTGCCAACTACAGGGGGTGTCCAATATACAAGGACCTAAAGAAAAAATTGGATGGAAAATTGAGGACAGTTCGTGCTCGTGAATTCAAAGCCCCAGAGTAGAAATTAGATCAGTTTATATTCCATAACGGGATAATGAAATTAGGACAACTTCTGATACCATGACATACGCTAATGTTCTCAAACAGACCCCTCATATGTCTGCTGTGCAGCCATCAAGTGGCATAGAGAATATGATAAGACAACTTATGCAAAGTATGAACATGTTCATGTCGACAATGCAGCCAATGATGCATGACTTTATCAGAAGTCAAAATCAATTAATTCAAGCCATTATTAGTAAAAAATAGGTTACTTCCCAAAAATTTGTACATGGAACTCAAACGGTGTTAGTAAACACAGACTCGAATTGGCTAATTATCTAGCTGATGAAAACATAGACATAATGCTCTTATCTGAGACGCATCGAACAAATAAATATAATTTTAATTTACTTAATTACACATTTTATGGCACGAACCACCCCGATGGCAAGCCACATGGAGGTACAGGTGTCCTTATACGCAAAGAATTAGGCACGATTTGTTAGAAAGCTACTCGGAACAATATTTGCAAGCAACTACCGTTCGCGTCTCAATTTCTAAGGAGACAATTACAATATCGACAATTTATTGCCCCCCAAGATTTTCGATATCGAGTGATACGTTTACGAGCTTTTTTCAAAGACTGGGGCACACATTTTTAACGGCCGGAGATTATAATGCCAAACATACTCACTGGGGCTCCCGTCTCGTAAACCCAAAAGGCAGACAATTGTACAACTGCATCATGTCTCGACAAAATGTGAACAATTTGGAACAAAAGTATAGACAATGAGCTTGATATTGAAAATCACATCACCAATTTTAACTGTTTGCTCGAGGGTGCAGCCCTTCACGCAACCCACTTCAGGACCATAAACAAGAGCACACACACACATACACAAATGCAGCCATAGATTATTTGGTAAATCAGAAACGAAGGGCCAGGCGAGACTGGCAGGCATATAGATCTCCTACTACAAGTCTTCGACTCAAACTTGTCACAAGTAGACTATGAGTAGCCTTGAAAAACGACGATGATCTTCAACATGGAAAATATGTTGAGGGATTGACTCCCACGATATCCACAAATTTTTCTTTGTTTAAGTCAATAAGAAATCTTAAAACGCCCGTTGAGACAAAGTTTCCTTTACGTGACATAAATGGTGACTGGGTTACAACAGATGAGGGAAAAGCTACACTTTTTGCAGAGCACTTGACTGAAGTTTTCCGTCCCAATTCATGTACTAGCAGTTTTAGTCTATCGAATGTAGCGTGCAACACGGAGACATCTATAGTCCCATTGGATATAACGGTCGGGGAGGTTGTCAATATTATAAATCAAACAGCAAATCCTAGAAAAGCTCCTGGTTATGATCTAATAACACAGAGGATGATATCAGAACTTCCGCTAATAGCAATCGAGTTCCTCGTAGGTTTGTTCAATAATATAATAAACGAAAACGTAAAATGTGACGAATTTAAAATTTAATAGATTAAATGGGCTGGCCTTATTTAAACTGTAGTACTTAAGAGATAAATTTGACTGAGCAGTCAATTGATGCAGGGCAGACTGAAAATTATATGTATGTACGTATATATATATTTTAGATACAAAGTATGTAAGAATGTTGTTTGAAATGAATTGGATAATAAATGGCTGATCAATTCAATAATTCCCTAATGCGTGGAGAATGTCTCTAGTGAAAATGATATTAAAGCCAGGAAAGGACAAAACTTGAGCTTCATCATATAGACCGATAAGCTTGTTACCATGCCTATCAAAACTCTTCGAGAGAGCATTTCTTTCAAAACTTAAAAGCCTCACTTCGCTTCATAATATCATCCCTGATCACCAATTTGGCTTTAGGGAGGGACATAGTACTCTACAACAAGTAAATCGTTTGACCAACGAGATTAGAAAAGCTTATGAAAAAAGAGAATATTGTTGTGCTTTATTCTTAGATGTTGCTCAGGCATTTGACAAGGCCTGGCATGAGGGTCTATTTCATAAAATTAAAAAATATTTGCCAGTTAATACACATTCCCTTTCGAAAGTTACTTGGAAAACAGATATTTTAGAGTCAAGCAGGGAGAGATAATTACGGATAAATACAAAATATATGCCGGGGTCCCGCAGGGAAGTGTTCTCGGTCCTTTTCTTTTTTTATATTTACAGCTGACCTCCCCACGAGAAGCGATCTGCTTACCTTTGCAGATGACACGGCAATACTGAGCTCCCATAGAAACCCATCTAAAGCCGCCGAAAATCTTCTTCGAATCTTGGATTGCTAACTGGAGGATAAAAGTAAACGAGACGAAGAGCAAACAAATTACGTTCACATTAAACGCAAGAACTTGCCCACAAATACAACTCAACAGTGTACCAATTCCCTTATGTGATGATATTACTTATCTGGGTATACATCTAGATCGTAGACTGACCTGGAAAAGGCATATAGAAACCAAGAAGACACAAATAAAGCTGAAGACACATCAACTGCATTGGTTACTTAACTCAAACGCAAGGCTGAGATTAGAATATAAGGCCCAGATATGGGGAAACGCTAGCGCGAGTAACATCGAAGTAATACAAAGAGTTGCAGTCTAAAATACTACGGTAAATTACTGGTGCCCCTTGGTATGTTAGAAATGAGAACCTACACAAAGATTTAAAGATATGTACCTGTTGTAAGAGACGAACTCCAGCCATCAAACAGTCATAATCAAAAACTGGAACAGCACATAAACCCTCTAGCAAGAAACTTGACAATAACAACAACTTCATCCCGACTACGAAGAAGAGATTTCCCATCAGTTTTATATATCAACCAATCCCTGACGCCATAATTCAGAGGCCCGCTTAAACAACAATTTAATTAATAATAATTGAATTAAACTGATTAGATTATAAGATTCGAACACTTATTGTTAGGCTCTGTAAGAGCAGATTCAATAAAAAAAAAACCCACAGTATGAAAAAAAAAGCGGTGGTTCCTGGATATACCTTCTAGTGCTTTGGATACCAAAATTATGTTGAAAGATTTTATGGGGTTTTCCTCTATTTTACTCTTCAAGGTGATAAACTTTGGACAGAGTTCGGTTCTTTTAGATACAACAAGCGATGATGGGAATTGTAGAGAATTTCCAAGATCGTATGTCGTAGTGTTGGCTTTTTACGTTTTGGAGACGGTTTTTTTTGCCGTCTGCAGGATCTAAGATCCCATAGTAGTTGCCCCCCGAGTAGTTGCCTCCGGATTATCGAACAACGATATTAAACGGTAACGCATGAGTGAGATTAAAAAATTGATTTATTAGAGAGATGTATAAGAGGAAAAGCGAATTTTCACGATGGTAGCTAAGTGATAACTGGGGCCATTAGTAGTATGTCAGAAGTATCTAGAGAATGTACCAGACCAAGGCAAGTGTTCCCACAAAAGTGCTATTAAGCCAAGATGGCTATTCTCAAGCTAAGAGGAATATTCTCAGTGGTTGAATCAGTAGATGTTATTCTATATATCATATTAATTCTTAAATTAGAGATTTATAAAGTATAAAGTTCGAACTTCAGTAAAGACTAAACTATTATTTTCTTATTTCGAAACATTTGGTAGATCCTAACGAAAGACTGTGGGAATGGCTCAGGCTTAAAAAAAACACGTTACAGGTTGCTTGGTGATAGTCAACACTGGATATGTACTGCTTTCAAAAAAAAAAATTATACAACAAAATAATAAGTTTCTCAGTTAACACAGGGTATTCACTTGTTCTTCGCCGAGTATAAATGGTTTTTTAATTGCGTGCTAAATTCGTGTCCAGAATGTGGAGGAGACGGTGAAAAAGGCGTCTGTTGCTCTTTACTGGTGGAAAGGGGCGATAGGAAAGCGCTTGGGACTGTCTCCTAAGATCACCATGTGGATTTGTACGGCAATAGTCAGGCCAATACTTCTATATGGCACCGTAGTTTGGTGGAGGTCCCTCCAAAAGAAATATATTCTGAATTCCTTGATGCAAATGCAAAGATCAGCACTGATTAGCGTTAGTGGGGCAATGGGTACGACGTCAGGCACTGCACTTAGTGCTATCCTGAACATCTATACTCCTGATATCATGGACGAATCGGCAGCCGCTATATCCCTGGTGATAATCAGAGATTGTGGCGTTTTGATATCGGGGCATTCCGGACACACTGAATTACTACACCGGCTCAACTCTATTCCAGTAAAAACGGACTACTGTATCCCCTACCTTCTACCAACGACAAATCTAAGGACTTGTATTCCGAACAGGAATACCTGGGAAAAGTCACTGGAAGGGGACACCTGTAGATCAGATTTTTCACGGATGGATGAAAGTTGGACGAGCAATTAGCCTATGGGGTCCATTCACCGGACCTAAATGTAAATATGTCCTTCAAGCTGCCTGATCACTGTAGTGTATTTCAGGCGGAAATTACCGCCATACTTGAGGTTGCTGAACTACTGAAAAGTAGTGAATTCCCTCCAGAGAATATGTATCTACACAGACAGCCAGGCTGCCATAAAATCCCTGGAAGCCATGTTTGCTACGTCCCTGACGGTGAAAGAATGCCTCATAACTTAGGGTGATGTCAGAGTATTTTGACAATAGGCTCATCTGGGTTCCGGGACACAGCGACATTCCAGGCAATTGTGTAGCGGATGGGTTAGCTAGACAGGGTACTACGGCACAGGTTCTTCCGACAAAAGAAGGTGTTAGTATGCCAATCTCTACCTGCCGTTTGCAGATGAGGCAGTGGGCCGATAATATGTTCAAGGACAAGTGGAGACTTACTTCAACTTGCAAACAAGCCAGGGTCCTCTGGGCACAGGTGGACAGGAAGAGGACTAGGCATAGAAACTCCACTCTCTGTAGATGCTGCATGGAAGAGGACGAGGAAACGACGAAACACCTCCTCTTGGATTGCCCTGGTTTGGCAGGACTGAGAAGTAGGATATTCGGAACACATTTAATTAGCACCGTAGCCCTAAAGGATATTCCTGCAAGTGTTATAGACAAATTCATTGAAAGGAAAATTGGCTAGAAGAAAATAGTTGTCAATAGTCAATAGTTGCTATAGAGGAAACTGCAGGTATCCAATGGGCTTCTTTAGCCTAAGTGTGAAAGACAGCATGCTGTCTTGCAGCCTTTTCAACCAACCCAACAAATGTCCAACTTGTTTTCCTATTAGTATCATAATGTGCGCGACTTCTGCACATACAGTATCGGACTATACATATTGGACTGAATTCTCATTTCCATTAAATCTTGAAAAGGTCAAAAGTTATAATAGATATACAGTGTCGGTCAGAATAATAGCAGCGCACGACTGTTATGAACGTCTTTTATTTTATTTTTGAGTGAGCAATTTTTTACTTGTTCAAGCGATGCGCCATTTGACTACAAACCAAAAAAACCCTCTTTATTTGGCGAAGTTGTTGTAATTGCTTAAGAAATGCTACATTTTTCGAATTTGTCGACATTTTGGAGCACTCAAAATTATAGCAGTGTGCGAAAAAAAATCAGGACATACTGATTTTGTCCGCAATTTTCGATTTGAATTGACAATGTTAGCAAACGTACACCAATATAATGTTGTGTTATTTTTGTTATTAAATGGGAACAAACGCCCGTCACTGACGAAAAATTCAATGTTTATCCATCGCTCAGAGTTGAAACCGCTCGCAGAACATTACGTGAACATAATTTGTACGTCATAAGTCCGTGAAAAGTCCCACTTTAAAAAAATATCTTTGGGTAAGCAAAGATTGTCATATGCAAACACCAACTGTAGTGACCAACTGAAAAGTCGAGAAACATTTAGAGGGCAGGTGAATCAAAAATTGTTTTGTGTGGTGATGCAGGGTCTCGACAATTTGTAATGCATCGCCCGAATATGGAATACGTTCTCAGACATACTTCCAAAACTGTCAAACATGGAGGATCAAGTGTAAAGGTTTGGGTCTGTTTTTCACATTATGGAGTTGGTACAAAACATTGGCTCACAACTACCATGGACGTTCACCAACACTGCAAAATATCATGCTTCCAGATGCAGAATAATAAATGACTCTTAAATAGATCCCTTAGCAGGACAATGATGAATGATCCGAAACACACTAGCCAACTCGCAAAACGGCGGTTTAAACACAATAATATCGATGTTCTGGTATGCCTCGCCCAGTCACCGTATCTCAAATCAATGGAAAATTTGTAGTGTTTTGTCTCACTAGCAAAACCGAAAAACAATGAGTTTATGTGCGTAATTAAACAGCACATGGGCAAAAGTACCCGATGAAAGGTTCAAAACATTGGTTGACTCGATAAAACGCCGCTGTGAAGCAGTAATAGGCAAGAAAGCCGGTACAGCTAAGTTTTAAATTCAAAGAAATATCGGCCCTTAAGAGATTATTTTAAAATAACGCCGTCGGTGGTGAAATGGTTAGCGTGCGCGGCTCTTGTACATGAGATCCTGGGTTCGAACCCTGCTCTGACCACCTTCAAATTTTCTTTCGGCGGCGGTCACCTCGCATAGTGAGGGCGACACTATCGAGTATATAGCCATGAAAAAGCTTCTCAAAATACCGTTCGGAATCGGTGTAAAACTGTAGGTCCCAATCAGTGAGTGAAAACTGGAAAGCGCACAGCTCAGTGAATGTGAGAAGTTCTCCCCGGTCCCTTCATGGGGTGTAATGGGAAGCCATTTATTTTTTTTTATGGTGAATTAAAAAAATATATTTAAGTTTTTGTTAGCACTGCTATTATTTTTGACTGACGTCATTTCTAAAATAAATTGTTTTTAATGCTTAATCTTAACATTAAGATTAAGCATACCGCCATCTTTAAATCAATGTAAAAACTTTTAAGGTTCCCCAAGGACAACTAAAATTTTACTTTGTCAAAATTGTTTGTCTTGGCGCTGCAATTTTTTCACCGCAGCTGTATGTGTCGAAATTTGTTTAAACTTAATCTTTTTTGCTTCTTTGAAAAAAAAGGAAGTTAATTTTGTGATTGTTTTTAAAATTAGAATTTTATTACAACGTAAAATCAAAATAGTCAAAAATTCAAACGACAAAACAAATTGGAATAGGTATTCCTATCAATATTTTGTAGAATATCCATTGTTTTTAGGACTGCCGTCATCGTTTTGGAATAGAAGCAATAAGATTGCTTATTGTCTTTCAATATATAGCAGACCAAGCCCCCAAACTGCTGACCCCTTATATTTATTTCGACAACGGTTAACTCGCCTAGTAACGTCATCACTATCGAGTAATTGTCCATCAAAAACTCTTTCGGAATCGGAGTAAAACTGAAGGCCCCAACCAGTGAGCGTAAAACTCACTGGTTGACAGTTTGAAAAAATGTGAGAACACAAACGAATAAAATTGTAGGGCAAGAATCACATGTGGGCAACTTCATAAAAAAAAAATTACTTGCTCTTGAATGTCACAGATACGGAGTCCGCTAAATTCATGGCCACCGCTGTATACAAAACATCGTTAGTTCAGATCAACTCAGTGTTCTCAATATAGACGAGTACAGTGGGAGGAAAGTATGAATTAAAAACATGTATTTACATATCGTTACTTTAATTCCAAAATGGGGTAACAGGCAATTTTTTCGACAACGTTTTTTACAAATTAAAAAAGAAAATCACACCAAAATTTTAATTCAAACTCCATTCAAACATTTTTAAAATTTGTAGAATTTTGACTTTATTAAAGCTTTTAATAAGTCAGTTACGCCCTTTTAGTATTCTGGCATCGATATAGAACATTATGTTAAATGTTGCGGATTCCGTCATGTCATGATTTTAATTTTGTATTTTGCTAGTGTTATTTTAGGGCAACAGGTTTTAATTCTACCATTTCCTGTTCAAACAGAACCATTCAATAATTAATTTCTATTTCACGACCAATTTATCGATTGCAAAGTTGTACTTCCACTTTAATATCCATCTCGGGTCGTATTGTTGCACAAACGAAGCAGTGTATTAAAGATAGTTACATTTTCTACAAACTACTGTGTGGAATGCATGCATTTCGTGATGAAATTAGAACATGTATAAAAGTTATTATGCTCTTTGTATGTAATGTTATAAAAGAATACCTCATCCACTTCCTTTAGCCACCGATCGATGCCATCAAAACTCCATTTGTTTGTTATGTCATAAACCAGAATTATACCTTGAGCTCCCCTGGAATACGATCGAATGATTGTGCAGAATCTTCCTTGGCCCGAAGTATCCCACAACTGAAGTCTGACGCGTTTACCTTCCAGTAAGATAGTAGTCGTTTTATACGCTTTGAATAAAAATATTGTTAGTAATTAATCAATTATGGTTGTTTTAATAATAATTACCACTGCCGCTGCAAAATGGACTTTCTGACGAGGCATCTTCCATGCCAGATAAAATTTCATGTTTACCAACGTCACTATCCCCTACTAATAATACTTTCAGCAAGTAATCATAGTCTTTCGTCATGTTATTAACTGACTAAGTGGAACAAATATATTATTTTAAATCAAAATCATACATATAAAGTAAATAGATATATACACGGTGGACATGAGACTATCTAGATAGAATTGGTCACACATTACCTATTTGACATTTGTAAATTTGATTACATTTAGAAAAATTCCTTTACAAGTTTGACCCAGGAATACACAAATCTGTTGGGACCACTTCTGCCCACTCAACACATATGTCGAATTCGTGCCAGCAGATCTATGGGCTGCACATACAATGTGTAGGTAGCTAGGTTGAAGCTGACTATAGGACTACATTTTAAAAGTTTCATTTAGATTTTCCACCAATAGCCCCGCACCAAATAACTTGTTTATATACCAAAAGCATGTGCGATTTTAAAAAAATATTCGACAATTTGCCAACTTTTTCGTACGTTATAGGATCGCCCCAAATCATGAAAACAAAAGGTGACCAAAACTAACCACAAAGATATGGACGCCCGTGAAGTGTCTTATTTGGAAGCACAAAACTAGCCACCAACAACACAAATAGAATTTTGTTTGTAGGTCATTCTTTTAACATAGAATCATATTTATCTATTTTTATTTCGTCGACATGTCCAACCCATGTTTGCTTTGAACATACTTATGACTACTAACCATTACAAAACTTAAATCAATCCTTTAAGCAATTCGTGTAGGTACAAAGTAATATTGTTAAATCTGCTTGCATTATATTGATATAGAAATTGGAGTAAGTAGTTTTTCAATAAAAACAAAAGCACTTCGTAAATGTCGACTGAATTTTTTATCGGCTGATTCCGAATAATTATCTATTAGTGCAGGGATTTGTTCACCATTGAGTGTAATTATGTTGAATGGTGATGCCATATTTTGTAAGTGCGGGAATAGAATATATTCAACAGTCGCACACACGGTACAAATATACGGTAGTAGCATTAGCTTAATTCCAAATTAATAAGTGTATTTTTTTTCCCCGCTAAAGTTAATTAATAAAGGGGGCCTTAGACCTGTGGATAAGTTGCTCGACTTCAAGTTGACATCAACTTCGATAACCAGACATCAACTTCGATTTTGCCCTTACACTCTCAAACTAGTTGAGGCAACTTCATTTTCTTGTCAGATGTCGAAATGAAAGGTGGCGAGCGCACTTCGAAAATATCACAAATTTTACGAAAAAACGCCATTTTTATTTTCTTTAAATTTTTATAAATAACACTACAAATCATATTTATTTAGTTTATATTTTTCCGATAATGTTTAATTTATTTATTTTTTGGTTCATTTATTTACATTTTGCCTATAATGTTGCCTCATGAACTTTTCTCACCGAAATGCGTATGAAAGTTGATGCAACTTCCCCTTACACTGGTGGATAAGTTGATATCAACTTCAAAAAATCAAAATGGCTTTGATTTTACATCAACTAGTTTGTACAAACCACCAACTTCACCTTACACCATGGATAAGTTGATGTCAACTTGAAGTCGCTGCAACTTATCCACAGGTCTAAGGACCCCTTAACCCTTCTGCACAAATTCAGATTATACCCCTCATAAACAATTTGTGGGTCAATTTGACCCAATATGAAAAACACATCCGTATATCGGTTAATTAATTTTTTTTTTATTATTTGAACATAAAATATACAAATTCAATATTTATTTTAAGACAAGAAGTTTAATTCTGGGTGTTTATACTTATACACAACATGTTGTTTGCATAAATTGTTTTTGCATGTATTGCGACGGATTGAGTGGTTGTTTGAGTTTTTGGTATGTGGACAAACAAAAGCGTCTTTGTCTTTTTCCCAATTACCCAAAAAGCAGGAGGTACAATCTTGAAATAGAATGATCTTCGATGAACTGGGAGTGTCGGCTACTACAGCTTCCTGGATCTTTGCCAAAAAAATTTTCCCAGAAGGCCCATAGGGCATTCGCAAGCATTGGTGGTCAAAATGACCCACAAATTGTATACGCGTAGGTAAAGTATTTAAAATGTAATGAAAAAAAATTGGCTAGTCGCGAAAAAATTATTTTTACTTAAAATCCATCAGAAGGCCCTGACTGAGGATATGAAAAAGTTGTATAAACTTGCAGCCATCCTAAGACATGATTTTCGACGGTTGTTCTTCAAAATTGGGTCATTTTGACCCAATTTGTGCAGAAGGGTTAAAGTTTAATATGTACGGGGCAGCTAAGCTATATTATGCCTTATTCACGCTGCCGCGAAATTGAGGTCTTTCGCAATTTGGGCCGAAATTGAGTTGAAATTGCTCAATTTCGCATATATTTTGACAACTACGAAATTGAAATATTTACGACAATTTCGTTGAAATTGACTTGAAATTGTCGTATACAACGCTGTTTTTGCTCAGAAAAATTAACCCAGTACTCTTTTTTGCACATTATATGGTGTGCCGCCGTCGTAAATAATTTTCTGAAGTTCACGCCGCCGTCTTTAAGGCATGCTTCGACTTAAAAAAAAAGATCTAAATTTTTTGCACAACCAATGAGATGAAACAAAAAGTAACGTCTGCCGACAACTCGCACTTGATAAAAACTCAGTTGCCGTCGCCGATAGATTTTTTTTGTTCCTCTAACGACGTCGATAATTCTGGATCGGCTTCGATTACTGAACACGTGGTTGCTAAAAAATAAACAATTGTATGCCGCCTAATTCATCAAATTTAAATTTTAAAGTTTTCATCGATATAGACAAGTGAGAAGAAACTATAAACCTTGCAAAATCAGTGCTTCATGTTAAAGTTCATGCCCCATTAATTTAATTAATTGTTTTCATTTAATTCTAACTAAATTTTAGTTATTGTGTCTAGGCACGAAAATTTTGCTCATGGTAATGTTTGTAAATAAACAGTTGTCATTTTGAGGCGAAATTACTCAAATGCCAGTATGAACGATTTCAATTTCGTTCGACAATTTCAATCGGAAATTGTCAATTTCGTGGCAGCGTGAACAAGGCATAACTCAGATTGTGACAAGTGGTGTAAATTACCCCTTCTGATTAAATTTTGGTACCTCGATTTCTAAAAAAAGTCACCAAAAATGAAACATCCCCAAAAACATCGATGTTGTGAGGTCGATGTTTTATCGACATCGATGTCTCTTTTTTGAAACATCGATGTTTTGAGGTCGATGTCGCAGCACTAAATGCAACACTCGTCATCGTACACAGAAAAAAATAAAAATCAATTTCAATTAAAAAATTGTTTATTTGATTAATTTTTTAATTGATTTTGGTATAATCACGAAAATTATAATATTAATTAAAGGTATTTTAAAATTTGTCAAAAAAAACCTCAATTAAAAAATTTGTAAATTTGATTAAAACATTTTTTGATATTTTTCTAAAATATTGATTAAGTATGTAGTCAAGTTAATTAAACAAATTATTGATTTTTCGCGATTTTTGGGTTTTTCAGCAAGAAACAAACCCCCACCCCCTGCGACAAGGCTAAAAAACTAAAATGTTCTATTTTCAAAGCGATTTTATTCAAGGTTTCGCAGAGAAACATGTACTTATATCTACAAAAAATTAACGGCCTTATTCATAAAAAATCATTAAATTAGCTCTAAAGCATTCATCAGTTATTGAAAGCTTTAAGATTTGACGAAGGTTTTATTAGAACCGTATTCATAATGAGTATTTTAACTAGGGAACAGATAATTGACTGACAACCCTGTTTTATGTATTCTCATAGTGCTTGTGTTGTAAAAACAAGATGAACAATAAACGATAGACCGAATTAAATGTTTTTTATTGAATTGCGTCAATTCATTTTTGCAAAATTTTAAACATTAATGGAAAGAACTATTCAATAAAAAGATCAATTAGTATTTGCTATATTCATAAATTTGGAAGAAGTGCCAAAAAATCATATTGAATTGGATTTGAGTTTTGGGTAGTCGAATATAAAACCGGATAATAGGTTGTAGTTTCAATGTTCTGATTTTAATTGTATTCATAATCGAAAAATTCCTCTGTTAAGAGTTGTCTAACGCCGCTATTTTTGTTGAACGGTTAACCCTTCTTTAAGGCTATTTTATCCGCATTAATACACAAAAAAAATAATTTGTTTTACATTTCACGCGTGCCGTACTTAAATATTTATGTGATATAAACAATTGGAATTATTTTGTGTATATTTGCAGCGTTTATAGTGTCACATTATCCTGCTAAGCAACCAAATAGTTTCGTTCCAATTTTTATCATTTGTAACCAAAATGAACTTTTGTTTACATCAAAACATTGAAACTACAACCTATTATTCGGTTTTATATTCTACTACCCAAAACTGAAATCCAATTCAATATGATTTTATGACTTTTCTTCCAAGTTTATGAATATAGCAAAATATTAATTGATCTTTTTATTGAATAGTTCTTTCCATTAATGTTTAAAATTTTGCAAAAATGCAATGACGCATTTAAATAAAAAAAAATTAATTCGGTCTATCGGTTATTGTTCATCTTGTTTTTACATCACAAGCACTGTGAGAATACATAAAACAGGGTTATCAGTCAATTATCTGTTCCCTAGTTAAAATACTCATTATGAATACGGTTCTAATAAAACCTTCGCCAAATCTTAAGCGCCCCGGCAACGCACAAAAAAAACCATCAATCACAATATTGTGTGCGTGAGGTGTAGGTGTGTCATTACCCGCAAACGCTCAACAAAATACGACAATCATCGTTTGTATTTTGATTTTGCCGTGTGCGGTTGGCTTGTCGTCGTCGCAAGATTTGTCATTGATAGATAGATTACTCCTAGAAGAATTTCGTATTGTTTTTTTCTTCCCTGTTACTGTAAGCTACACATTTAACATTCCACAGCGCCGGCAAACTGTTATATGTTTCAATGAAGTTCAATATAAACTTTTGCTCGTCCGCGCTTTTCTCCATGCTTACTTGCTGACGACAAAAAACAAATGAGGTTTTTTCCTCAAGCATCGTTGGCAACGTTCAACAGAAATGCCATCAACAAAAATATCAAAATCATTTGATCATAGTCTAATTATAAAGTCAGAGCATGCGGTCAGCTGTTCAGACTTTTTTTTTTGGTTTGTTTATGTTTTAATCGGTGTTTGTTTTGATGACACTTAAGTAGTGTCCAACTGTTTCATCTTTTGTTTTGATTTGTATCATTCTTTATTAAACGCTAATGGTGTTGGTTGACAACTGGAAAGTGCCGTCATAACAATCAAAACAACAAATTTCTGTCAAAATCGTCTGTTTTTACAACAACACGCCATGCTTCGACTTTATTATTAGACTATGCATTTGATTTTCCATCAAGCACAGCCGAGAGCGCGTAGGTGTAGCCGACGAAAACCGACCGCATGCACACAATGATGTGATTGATGTTTTTTTTTTTGTGCGTTGCCGGGGCGCTTTAAAGCTTTCAATAACTGATGACTGCTTTAGAGCAGCGAAGGGCACATAAAAAACATTAAATAAAAGAGAGTACATATGTAAATTTACACTTAGAGAAAGTTCTTAAAACTGTATGCAAATATGGGAAAAAAGGAATTCAGTAAAGAAACTTAAGTTATATGATATAATATATTTATAATACATTAATTAATATAATATATATTCAATACCCGTTTTAACACTATATGTAATATTTATTAAAGAAACTAAAGACATATTGTCATAAAATTCATCAATTAAATAACAGTTTTTGAAACTTAACGTAAATATGCGAAAAAGGGAATTCATTAAAAGAAATTAAGACATATTATTATAAAATTCATCAATTAAATAACGGTTTTAAAAACTTACGGTAAATATGCGAAAAAATGAATTCATTAAAGGAACGTATGACTTATTATATAACTAATCAATTTTTAAACAACGATAAAATATAAATAAATATATTGTCACGCAAAATCCGAAAGACTGAAAGTCATAAAATTAAAAATCGACATTCTGCTCGATTTGGAGTTTATAAAAATAAAATAAATGGTTTCCCATTACATCCCATGAAGGGACTGGGGAGAACTTCTCACAAATTTGGAGTTTAGGTGACGATATATTCAGACATCAATTGCCAAAAAACTAATTATATCAGGAACTTGCAAAAGCTACAATTATATTGTAGTGTTAACAAAATATATTAATTTGTCAATGTTAATTTCTTTTGGATAGCAATCGATTTTTACCAATGTCTCCAAATGGTTATGTCAGTTTGTTTCTAAATTTGTTTTTAATTTGATACATTGAAGAAAATGAAACATAGAAAAAAGGTTTAATACTAAATACTTTACTGACGGATATTTTTGAGGCTTTTCCAAAAGTTGATACTCATTTCTATTGGAATCGACACGTCTTGACGCATTAATGCCAATTCATCTTCAACAACCTTTGGTAAATTTTCTAATGAACAGGTAAGTGGAATATTATTAACATTAATAATCCATTGTAAGTTTAAAAAATCTTTAAATCTACTTCGAAAATTATCCAAGAGTAAATTTATTTCCTCGGTCAGTTCTTGAAGCATTTCATTATGTGGAAATTGTGTAAAAATTTCTTGAGTTCTTGGAAAATCTGATAAATTTTGACATCCAATTTGATTTTTTAAAATATAAAGTTTTCTTGAAAACTCATTAATTGCATGCAACAGTTCATTTATATTTTTATCTTTTCCTTGTAGCATGAGATTTAAGTTATTAAAGTGTTGAGTTATGTCAGCAAGAAAGCTTAAGTCGTAAAGAAAATTTGGACTTTTCAAGGAATCTAAAATTTCTGCATCTTTCGAACAGTCTTTTAAAAACATTTCTATCTCTGGTCTAAGATCAAACAGACGCTCTAAGCATGTCCCACGACTTAGCCATCGAACCTCCGTATACATTAATACATCGCCATTATCAGCATCTATATTTTTCAGAAACTCTATTAACTTTCTGGGTGTGAGTGCGTTATGACCGCCTCTAAGACGATTAATTATTTTAACACTTGAGTCTTGATGACCAACTCTTTTGGAAAACAATGCTTGTTGGTGTATTATACAATGAAAGGTTGGTACAGTTACATTAGCCTTTATTAACTGACATACAAATCCGTGGTTTCGCCCAACCATTACTGCAGCGCCATCAGTGCAAATAGAAGATATTTTTTCTATTGATATCAGAGATAGAACAATCTTCTTGAAAGCTTCAAAAATAACGGCACCAGTAACATTTCCGTAAAAAGAGTGTACATGCAGTATTTCTTCATATGAATTAAATGAATTATCGACCGTTCTAATACAAATAAACATTTGGCTGATACCACATATGTTAACACTTTCATCTAAACATATTGATACGTATTTGGCATTTTTTAAGCGTTCGTTTGTCTCCCATTTAATAAATAACCCTATATCTTCCGTTCGGCGAGTTACTGTTCGGCGAGATAAAGGCATTTCGTTAATTATGTCACCCATTTGTTGTCCTGTTTGTCCAAATAAATACATTATTGACAAACAAGTGTCTTTAAAAAACTGTCCATCATCAAAAGGCCGAAATTTTTTTGCTAAAGCTAAGATAATAATGTATGTAGCCTTTACTTTCTGGTCAACCGTGCTATGTCGAAGATTTTCAAGCCTAAATTTTTTTTTTAATTTTTCTAATAAATGCTTTCTGTTACTTTCAGAAATAGAAAGCATTTCCCCATGAAATCTATCATAGTGGCGCTTAAGATACGACCGATACATATTTTGTAATACCCGCTTACAAATAAGGCACTGAGCCTCATTGGATACATTTAATGAAAAAAAAAAAGATTTTCCCACTCTACATTCCACATAATTAATTAATTAAAAGTTTTTCAACAAGCTAGAAAAAAAAACATAAATGCAGCTTGATCTCAACAAAATCAATATTTTGGCAGTGTAACACAATAAAAATGCGTAATTTGAAAAAATATAAATATCCGCAACAGTGTTGCGTTCTTGAAATCTAAGTTGAGTTTTTTTTTTGTAATCAATATACGTTTCCCCATACAAATGCTATCGTGTATATGATAACGGGGAGAATTATATCTACTAAGCATAACGGGGATACGTTGTAAAAAAAGTACTAAAAAGTTATTGAGAGATTCAGATGCTACCAAGTTATCGCACTATTTTGACAAATGTCTATTCAAAAATAAACAGGAAGAAAAAGTTTAAACGTACTAAAATATTATTAAAAAAAATTAAATTTTAACGAATGCCGGTTATGGTCCCAGATGTAGCTTTTGTTCTGTTCCTTCGTGGCAACCAACATAGATCTATGAATGCCACTTTGGGTTTTGCGACCGGCGTTATGGTAGTTTTTCATTTTGGCCATAGAAATAAGCGAAACTGATCTGTATATAAATCCTTAACCGTGTTGAATGGTGTTATGTTGGGTACCATATTAATTTTTTCAGATAAAATAAATAAATAAATGGTTTCCCATTACATCCCATGAAGGGACCGGGGAGAACTTCTCACAATCACTGAGCTGTGCGCTTTCCAGTTTTCACTCAATGATTGGGACCTACAGTTTTACACCGATTGAGAAGCTTTTTCATGGCTATATACTCGATAGTGTCGCCGTCACTATGCGAGGTAACCGCCGCCGAAAGAAATTTTAAGCTGGTCAGAGCAGGGTTCGAATCCAGGATCTCATGTGCAAGAGCCGCGCACACTAACCATTGCACCACCGATGGGTTTTTTCAGATAACTCGAATAAATATAAAATATAGATAGGGCTGATAAGGATTGGGTGAATGTGGAATGGAATAAGCTAAAACAATGGGCAACTTTTCGGAATCCCTAAGTGTTCAACAGACAAATGTCGCATGAAGGTCATCTTTGATATTGAAAGTACCGATTAAAGCTATCTCAACCAAATGAGTCTTTAAAAAAAGGTCTTTGATATCATCCAAAATGCCAACCACTATTCGAGATTCCTTTAAGCCCGAGAGACTTGAAATGTTTAAACACATTTTGATTTGATTGGATTAACGTTTTCCCGAAAACTTCCAATCTTGTAGTAGTTCCAGGAAAAATGTCATCACAAAGTTTACTGCAAAACACCTTTATGCTAAAATCGCGTAGTGCTTTTCTATGAAAACTTGCGTTGAAATACCGTTTGCAATAAATTACATAAAATTAAAACAGTCCATTTATTAAAACACGAATACATTTTAGATGATCAAATGAGTCTTAAAGAGTCTTAATGAGAGCTTAAGGGCTACATTTGCTTGATTTAAGCAACCAACAAGCAGCCACTATCAGTTTTCTTGATCTCGGTTTCTGCCTTGTTGGATGAGTAGTTGGCCTCAACAATGACATCGAGGTTTAGCAGTTGAGCGCGAGCCAATAATTTGAAATAAGTATAAACATATACTCTCTTAATTCCTTTGACAAAAATTCGCATCTGGGGATTTTAGTCACTATTTTATCCTTGAATTGTCGCGTTTGTACCGCACCAGGTGCACAGCGGCATCCTATATCAGCTCATGCTGATGGTGATATGTTTACAAATGAAAACTGACAAATATATAAATAAAAAATTACTTTATATTGCAGTGATGCCAAGTTATTTATTTTTAACTGGTATACGTTTTTTTATCAGGTAAACGTCTCGTATATATGTTACAAAAAAAACGCAACCCTAGTAAGCTACCAAAAACGATGTACAAGTAGACAGCCAAAATTTCTCTTCACTCAAATGCCAACAAACAAAACGAGTGAAACCCTAGTACTTCTCTACTCTCTCTCTTACTCTCTTCATTTAATATTTCAATACACGATCAGCTTTTTGATAGTATTTTTGTGTATAACTATTCAAATTCCAACCCTGTTGAAGTAAAATTACATAAACTATGCAAAAAGTATGAAATAAGCAAGATATGACGCGAGAGAGAAATGCGTTTAAGTGAACTCCTAGTACTTTTTGGTTCTCTTTTACCAGGATTGACAAGTTGCGCACATCTTCTGGTCGTCTAATCGTCTTTGAAGCTACTTAATGAAATTTAATGTTTACCTCTCTCTTTAGGGTTGCCGTTGTTACATGAAATAAAGAATGCAAAATGTTTTGTTTGTGGGCAATAGTAAATGAGCGAAACCACCATCACACAAACACGTGTTCACATTTTGATTCCAATGTAAAAATATATTTAGAGAAGAACACTAACAGGAGATATACACTAGAAAGTTTGAGAATTCAACAAAAACATGACATAAGTATGAACACAGAAGAGGACAAAGACGAGACAAATTGTCACTACTACATGACGCTAACACTGGACAAACATATATAGTGTGGAGAAAACATACATGTACGATATATATACATTTATGTTAGATTAACACAAAATAGACATGCAAATAAATATATAGAAAAACGAAGTAAGTGTGAACAGTGAACGGAAAATACTAAATGTAATATTAATTGTTATCATTGTTATTTAGAATAAAACTCCCCTGAAGAGGATGCCAATAAAGCATCGAAACGTAGGGAAAACAATTGAATTAAATAGTTTTATTTAATACATTGGAATTGCGACCAAAAAAGCCAGCAAGGTTATAGAATATATAACATTTTCATCGAACAAGTGTATGTTATATTTTGGGGATTTTATGCAATATCTTGGTAGAATCATTTTTGGTTTTGTGGTAACTCTAGTGTTTTTGTGGTAAGACGATGAGTAAACAACCTTTGGTAAATTTTCTAATGAACAGGTAAGTGGAATATTATTAACATTAATAATCCATTGTAAGTTTAAAAAATCTTTAAATCTACTTCGAAAATTATCCAAGAGTAAATTTATTTCCTCGGTCAGTTCTTGAAGCATTTCATTATGTGGAAATTGTGTAAAAATTTCTTGAGTTCTTGGAAAATCTGATAAATTTTGACATCCAATTTGATTTTTTAAAATATAAAGTTTTCTTGAAAACTCATTAATTGCATGCAACAGTTCATTTATATTTTTATCTTTTCCTTGTAGCATGAGATTTAAGTTATTAAAGTGTTGAGTTATGTCAGCAAGAAAGCTTAAGTCGTAAAGAAAATTTGGACTTTTCAAGGAATCTAAAATTTCTGCATCTTTCGAACAGTCTTTTAAAAACATTTCTATCTCTGGTCTAAGATCAAACAGACGCTCTAAGCATGTCCCACGACTTAGCCATCGAACCTCCGTATACATTAATACATCGCCATTATCAGCATCTATATTTTTCAGAAACTCTATTAACTTTCTGGGTGTGAGTGCGTTATGACCGCCTCTAAGACGATTAATTATTTTAACACTTGAGTCTTGATGACCAACTCTTTTGGAAAACAATGCTTGTTGGTGTATTATACAATGAAAGGTTGGTACAGTTACATTAGCCTTTATTAACTGACATACAAATCCGTGGTTTCGCCCAACCATTACTGCAGCGCCATCAGTGCAAATAGAAGATATTTTTTCTATTGATATCAGAGATAGAACAATCTTCTTGAAAGCTTCAAAAATAACGGCACCAGTAACATTTCCGTAAAAAGAGTGTACATGCAGTATTTCTTCATATGAATTAAATGAATTATCGACCGTTCTAATACAAATAAACATTTGGCTGATACCACATATGTTAACACTTTCATCTAAACATATTGATACGTATTTGGCATTTTTTAAGCGTTCGTTTGTCTCCCATTTAATAAATAACCCTATATCTTCCGTTCGGCGAGTTACTGTTCGGCGAGATAAAGGCATTTCGTTAATTATGTCACCCATTTGTTGTCCTGTTTGTCCAAATAAATACATTATTGACAAACAAGTGTCTTTAAAAAACTGTCCATCATCAAAAGGCCGAAATTTTTTTGCTAAAGCTAAGATAATAATGTATGTAGCCTTTACTTTCTGGTCAACCGTGCTATGTCGAAGATTTTCAAGCCTAAATTTTTTTTTTAATTTTTCTAATAAATGCTTTCTGTTACTTTCAGAAATAGAAAGCATTTCCCCATGAAATCTATCATAGTGGCGCTTAAGATACGACCGATACATATTTTGTAATACCCGCTTACAAATAAGGCACTCAGCCTCATTGGATACATTTAATGAAAAAAAAAAAGATTTTCCCACTCTACATTCCACATAATTAATTAATTAAAAGTTTTTCAACAAGCTAGAAAAAAAAACATAAATGCAGCTTGATCTCAACAAAATCAATATTTTGGCAGTGTAACACAATAAAAATGCGTAATTTGAAAAAATATAAATATCCGCAACAGTGTTGCGTTCTTGAAATCTAAGTTGAGTTTTTTTTTTGTAATCAATATACGTTTCCCCATACAAATGCTATCGTGTATATGATAACGGGGAGAATTATATCTACTAAGCATAACGGGGATACGTTGTAAAAAAAGTACTAAAAAGTTATTGAGAGATTCAGATGCTACCAAGTTATCGCACTATTTTGACAAATGTCTATTCAAAAATAAACAATAAACAGGAAGAAAAAGTTTAAACGTACTAAAATATTATTAAAAAAAATTCAATTTTAACGAATGCCGGTTATGGTCCCAGATGTAGCTTTTGTTCTGTTCCTTCGTGGCAACCAACATAGATCTATGAATGCCACTTTGGGTTTTGCGACCGGCGTTATGGTAGTTTTTCATTTTGGCCATAGAAATAAGCGAAACTGATCTGTATATAAATCCTTAACCGTGTTGAATGGTGTTATGTTGGGTACCATATTAATTTTTTCAGATAAAATAAATAAATAAATGGTTTCCCATTACATCCCATGAAGGGACCGGGGAGAACTTCTCACAATCACTGAGCTGTGCGCTTTCCAGTTTTCACTCAATGATTGGGACCTACAGTTTTACACCGATTGAGAAGCTTTTTCATGGCTATATACTCGATAGTGTCGCCGTCACTATGCGAGGTAACCGCCGCCGAAAGAAATTTTAAGCTGGTCAGAGCAGGGTTCGAATCCAGGATCTCATGTGCAAGAGCCGCGCACACTAACCATTGCACCACCGATGGGTTTTTTCAGATAACTCGAATAAATATAAAATATAGATAGGGCTGATAAGGATTGGGTGAATGTGGAATGGAATAAGCTAAAACAATGGGCAACTTTTCGGAATCCCTAAGTGTTCAACAGACAAATGTCGCATGAAGGTCATCTTTGATATTGAAAGTACCGATTAAAGCTATCTCAACCAAATGAGTCTTTAAAAAAAGGTCTTTGATATCATCCAAAATGCCAACCACTATTCGAGATTCCTTTAAGCCCGAGAGACTTGAAATGTTTAAACACATTTTGATTTGATTGGATTAACGTTTTCCCGAAAACTTCCAATCTTGTAGTAGTTCCAGGAAAAATGTCATCACAAAGTTTACTGCAAAACACCTTTATGCTAAAATCGCGTAGTGCTTTTCTATGAAAACTTGCGTTGAAATACCGTTTGCAATAAATTACATAAAATTAAAACAGTCCATTTATTAAAACACGAATACATTTTAGATGATCAAATGAGTCTTAAAGAGTCTTAATGAGAGCTTAAGGGCTACATTTGCTTGATTTAAGCAACCAACAAGCAGCCACTATCAGTTTTCTTGATCTCGGTTTCTGCCTTGTTGGATGAGTATTTGGCCTCAACAATGACATCGAGGTTTAGCAGTTGAGCGCGAGCCAATAATTTGAAATAAGTATAAACATATACTCTCTTAATTCCTTTGACAAAAATTCGCATCTGGGGATTTTAGTCACTATTTTATCCTTGAATTGTCGCGTTTGTACCGCACCAGGTGCACAGCGGCATCCTATATCAGCTCATGCTGATGGTGATATGTTTACAAATGAAAACTGACAAATATATAAATAAAAAATTACTTTATATTGCAGTGATGCCAAGTTATTTATTTTTAACTGGTATACGTTTTTTTATCAGGTAAACGTCTCGTATATATGTTACAAAAAAAACGCAACCCTAGTAAGCTACCAAAAACGATGTACAAGTAGACAGCCAAAATTTCTCTTCACTCAAATGCCAACAAACAAAACGAGTGAAACCCTAGTACTTCTCTACTCTCTCTCTTACTCTCTTCATTTAATATTTCAATACACGATCAGCTTTTTGATAGTATTTTTGTGTATAACTATTCAAATTCCAACCCTGTTGAAGTAAAATTACATAAACTATGCAAAAAGTATGAAATAAGCAAGATATGACGCGAGAGAGAAATGCGTTTAAGTGAACTCCTAGTACTTTTTGGTTCTCTTTTACCAGGATTGACAAGTTGCGCACATCTTCTGGTCGTCTAATCGTCTTTGAAGCTACTTAATGAAATTTAATGTTTACCTCTCTCTTTAGGGTTGCCGTTGTTACATGAAATAAAGAATGCAAAATGTTTTGTTTGTGGGCAATAGTAAATGAGCGAAACCACCATCACACAAACACGTGTTCACATTTTGATTCCAATGTAAAAATATATTTATTTTTTCATTGTGACTGCTAGGAAATTGTTTTATATTTATTGTTTCTATTTTAAACTTACTTGTTTGTTAGTTTAATTAAAAAGTAGTGTAAAAAAACAAGTGTATGAATGAGCACTGCACTCTCACAACATATGATGGAGAACAATCACACACCAGACATGGAAAACGTCAGAATTATAGACAGAGAGAAGAACACTAACAGGAGATATACACTAGAGAGTTTGAGAATTCAACAAAAACATGACATAAGTATGAACACAAAAGAGGACAAAGACAACACAAATTGTCACTACTACATGACGCTAACACTGGACAAACATATATAGTGTGGAGAAAACATACATGTACGATATACATACATATATACATTTATGTTAGATTAACACAAAATAGACATGCAAATAAATATATAGAAAAACGAAGTAAGTGTGAACAGTGAACGGAAAATACTAAATGTAATATTAATTGTTATCATTGTTATTTAGAATAAAACTCCCCTGAAGAGGATGCCAATAAAGCATCGAAACGTAGGGAAAACAATTGAATTAAATAGTTTTATTTAATACATTGGAATTGCGACCAAAAAAGCCAGCAAGGTTATAGAATATATAACATTTTCATCGAACAGAATAATCACGAACAACTTGGTCTGAAAAACACTCAACATAATAAACATATCAGAAGGCACGCTGATCAACAAATTCGGATAATAACAATGACCAACTTTTTTGAACACGTCAAGTATAAGTACAACACGGGGACATGCCAACTTCTCAAGGACTACTGCAACACAAACGAAAAAATTGTGAAACAGATGACACGATTAATATACTTACTGGAGTGCAAGGATTTTGGGGTATTACCACCGCACATAGGAAACTCGACGAACAAAATATCTAAATGTTTCGACGACGATAAAGTTAAACATATTTTCGACAAAACGGAATACAATTTTCACACTAGAATACTGAAAATTGAAATCAAACAAACCAACATTAATATCAATAACTTGGGCATTACTATCAGGAAACTGAAGAACTCTGTACGACAATTATTGGACGTCGAGGATTATAGTAAATTCATTGGTACTCAACGCACATGCTACAACTCACAGTTCGAACAAGTACAACAGAACCACCGACACAAACTGCAAAAGGCGAAACAGGAACACTTCGACAAATTAGGACTCACATTCAATGAGGATTGGTTCATCAATAACACCAACGTATACTTTCCAACGGAATCCAAATGGCTGCTCTCACTAGGATCCAAATTTGCCATACCAATCACAGGCAAAAGTTTCTCACCCATACACATCATCGCAGAATTGGAACAAGGAGTACAACAGCACACAGATGATAGGGAAAAGGACATCATCAGAACGAGAATAGCGAATAATATTAACAATTACAAGCGAAGGCTGAACAACACACCGAGGGAAAAGTTTATAATTACCATCTACAAACGCACGGAGAAATTACTTCGAGAGCATAGGAACAGAATCATCATCACAACAGCGGACAAGGGTAATAAAACTGTCATTACGTACAAGCGAGAATACATCACGAAAATGTCACAACTACGGGAGGACAAAACAACATACAGGCCAACTAGAAAAGACCCCACCACCAAATTACAGAAAACTAACAATAACATCATTACAGATCTTTACAAAAACAAACATATTGACACATATCTAAAACAAAAACTTACATTTCATGCGGCAATAGCACCAAGACTCTACGGACTACCGAAAATACACAAACCTGACATACCTCTTAGACCGATCCCAGCATCTACGAACGTACCTTGCTACAACTTATCTAAACATATAGGGACAATACTGCAGAATATTATATCGGACCAATACAACATTAAAAATAGCAAAATACTTAGGGAAAGGCTAGCAGACATACCACTTGAAGATGACGACATTCTAGTCTCATTCGACGTTGTCTCATTATTCACGAACATCCCTACACATTTGGCAATTAAAAATATCATGCACCAATGGGCAACAATTTCAAAATACACGGACATACCTAGACAAACATTTTTGAAAATCCTCAATTTTTGTCTCAACGACAACAACTACTTCATCTTTGATGAAAACATATATACTCAGACGTATGGAATGCCGATGGGAAACCCACTCTCTCCAACAATAGCTGACATAGTGCTGGACAAATTACTAGACGACACATTTACAGACTTACGGAAACATAATATAAAACCCAAAGTGTTGGTTAAATATGTTGATGATATTTTTGCCATCATCAAAAGACAGGACACGGACACCATTTTGGAACACTTGAACAAATACCATAATAAAATACAATTCACCATAGAAAAAGAAATAGACGAAACCATTGCATTCCTGGACTTGAAGATCACAGACAATCAACAACTTTAATTACAGACGGTATTCAAAACCGACAGCATCCGGACGAATGATGAATTATTACTCCACACAACCGCATTTTGGAACACTTGAACAAATACCATAATAAAATACAATTCACCATAGAAAAAGAAATAGACGAAACCATTGCATTCCTGGACTTGAAGATACACAGACAATCAACAACTTTAATTACAGACTGGTATTCAAAACCGACAGCATCCGGACGAATGATGAATTATTACTCCACACAACCGCAAAATCAAAAGTTAAACACAGCCTACAATTTCATTAAAACAGTTTTCGATAACAGTCATGAAAAATTCCACAACAAAAATTACAAAATCATAACTAAAATTCTCCCCAATAACAACTATCCACAATATATCATAAAACACTTAATACAAAAATATAACAATAGGACAACAAACACTACAACCCAACTTACGGAAAATCGAAACGAAAACACATCATATATAAGCGTCAAATACATACCATCGCTAACGGATAACAAATTACTGAAAAACATTTTCAATAATGACATTAAAATTGCACACAAACCCAACAATACCCTACAGAACATATTCTCCAAGACAAAAACCCGGATGACAAAAACCACCAACACAATGTAGTATATGAAATTTCATGCACTGGCAACACTGATGAAACGTGTGGGCAAATATACATTGGCACCACTAAAAGATCATTGGAAACTAGAATGACAGAACACAAAGCAGACATAAGGAACAGGAGAATGAGCACTGCACTCTCACAACATATGATGGAGAACAATCACACACCAGACATGGAAAACGTCAGAATTATAGACAGAGAGAAGAACACTAACAGGAGATATACACTAGAAAGTTTGAGAATTCAACAAAAACATGACATAAGTATGAACACAGAAGAGGACAAAGACGAGACAAATTGTCACTACTACATGACGCTAACACTGGACAAACATATATAGTGTGGAGAAAACATACATGTACGATATATATACATTTATGTTAGATTAACACAAAATAGACATGCAAATAAATATATAGAAAAACGAAGTAAGTGTGAACAGTGAACGGAAAATACTAAATGTAATATTAATTGTTATCATTGTTATTTAGAATAAAACTCCCCTGAAGAGGATGCCAATAAAGCATCGAAACGTAGGGAAAACAATTGAATTAAATAGTTTTATTTAATACATTGGAATTGCGACCAAAAAAGCCAGCAAGGTTATAGAATATATAACATTTTCATCGAACAAGTGTATGTTATATTTTGGGGATTTTATGCAATATCTTGGTAGAATCATTTTTGGTTTTGTGGTAACTCTAGTGTTTTTGTGGTAAGACGATGAGTAAATGTAAAAAATCCGAACAGATACATTTATTTTCTCATCTGACGTTTCATTTCACACTCTTCGTCGTAGGTTTGTGGAAATGAGAGAAATTAAATTTAAAATTAACTTACACCAGGTGGAGTTACGAAATATGTTCACTTAACTTTTTCATGTCGTTTTGGCGTAGAACTGAAAAATTTAAATGTATTTTGCACTTTTTTGTTGACTTTTATTGTTGGTATACATTTGTATTGTCTTTAACACAACTAGTTTGCCACAAAAACACGAAATTCGGTTGTTGTTCCTTTGTTGGACGTTGTTTACTATTGCCTCTATCTGGTATTATTGAGCCCATGTTTTCCACCATCCAATGTTTACTTTCCACCGTACCTATGACGTTTATGTTATTGAGAGAATAAATGAATCTATACCTATATTCGTCTATGGCAAAAACGCATAAGCATGGTACAATAAAATATTCATGGTAATAGCAGCGCGCGTTGTTGCCTACAACCAGCAACAACAGGTATTTTGATTTTGTTCTATTCGCTTCAGCTGTCAAACTCTACACAAATACATACCAACAACAAAAGAGTGCAAAAGAGTACAAAAACAATATACATGTGAGTGTGACAGCCGAAGCGTAGAACCTCATGAAAAAAATTAAAACAGCTGTTCTTACGACTTTACCATGAACATATTATTGTACCATGCGCATAAGCATAAAGCCATGGTACAATAATAGTGGTCTTCATGAAAGCTCGAAAGAAGCTCGTAAACTCGAAAACATAGTAAACTTGCACAGCAAACGTCAAAACAAACAAATTTCCCATACAAAGCGACTTGCTCAAAAGTGGAAAGTTTTCGAGGCAAATTTGCTGCGCAAACGTGGGATGGAGAAACGTGTACACTTTTGACATTTCGTTGTCATCTGACTAGGACGGATAAATAAGGTGATAGCACTAGAACAGTAGAAAAAGTACACATACATAATACATGCAATTGCTACTGCTACCACCTTATGTATCCATCTTGGTCACCTGATATGGTTTTGAGCACAACTACGCTGAGCAACTTTACTTGGTGCCTCATGCAACGGTGCGAGGGAAACTTGCGCTGACCAAAAGTTCTCGGCTTTCACGTTTGCATGAATGCCGCTAATATATCTTCATGGTAATAGCAGCACGCGTTGTTGTTGTCGTAGGAAACAACAACAGGCATTTTGTTTTTGTTCTATTCGCTTCAGCTGTCAAGCTCTACACAAATACATACCAACAACACAATAATGCAAAAGAATACAAAAACAAAATACATGTGAGTGTGACAGCCGAAGCGAAGAACCTCATGAAAAAAATGAAAACAGCTGTTTTTACGACTTTACCATGAACATATTAGTGGTATTCATGCAAACAAGATAACCTAGATCTTTTTCTCAGCGCAAGTTTGCCCCGAAGCGTTTCATGAGTCACCAAATAAAGTTGCTCAGTGTATCTATGCAGCAATTGCCAAAAAAGGCTGATAAAGTAAATAAACAAAGTAAAATTAGTAGTATATGCTTTACCTATTTCATTATTTTCACATAAATCAAAAACCCTCTCGTTTTTTCAATACAAAAATATTGACATTGAAATTGTGGCGGCGCCGTAACGCCGGCAAGGCATAACAATCACAACAAACATCTTGGCGATCTTGGCAACAAACATCTTACCATCCCTGACATAAACAAACGTCGTTGTGAAATTATTTCATTTCTTCGTTCACACATATTGTGACATAAAAAAAAATGTCACGCCATACAAACAACGGGACCAGAGTTGATTTCTGAACCGCCCTTAGTAGAATTTTCGGCGTTATCCGCCATTACAAATGTGAAAGTGGTACGAGTTAGTCAAGTGTTCTTAAGAAGTAAATCTTAGAAGTAAGTTTTGACGCCCGTTGCCCAAAGGAAAAAAAATTAGCCATTATCATAACCAAGTTATTGATCCCGGGAAGCAAACGAAGCATTTGCTCCAGAAATCACAACCGGCAATTTGCCAAACATTATTCAAAGGTAAGTGTCTGGTTAGCTAGGCGCCGGCCATTACTCATGCGGTTCCTTCCTCACGCAAGGAATTCTCTTCGTAGCAGTTTGTCTCAGAGGCGTTCCCCGAGAGAAGCTGGTCAGAAACTGTCAATTTTAACCCGGCATCGAGGCCGCAAACCACCAGTGTCATCCTTTTCAGCCAACACATCGTGGGATTCACACCAAACGCGGCGGATTCCCCGCGAAAAGGTGGCCAGATATCGTCCAATTGGACCCACCTGTCACACCATCAGACACAGCGGCATTCACCACTCGACAACGCCATCACAGGAGACACCGTTCCTCGTCTAACCGCGCACCTTCCATCATAGTGCAGCAACCACCGTGACCAGAAGCACCCACTACAACACCAATATGCGCAACACCACATATAAATCAACATCAGTAGTTTATAACAAGCAAGGCAAACTCATCCATCCATCCATAGTCCACCAAAAGACCAAAAATCATCATAATCAATACCTAAAAACCCGTCAAGTTTGGGGTAAGTCCATTTTTTCTTTCCTTTTTGACCCAAAGAGTCACGGCAAAGCTGGCTTAGGCCAGAAATGACAAAAATGACGTCATAAATCAGTTACGTTCAATCCACGCCAATAAAATTCAGTAGAAAATACAAATGGCGAACTAATACGGATGGCCTAGGTGCACATTTATTAACATATTAGGCCATCAAAATTTCACGTTACTAGACTTTTGAATCTGGTCCATCCGACAAACGTACTCCGGCAATGGAGTTTTTCGCATAGATCCTTCGGATGTGGTACATATCGGGGTCTAACAGTGAATCAAAAGACGAACATGAATCCCAATGCTAAATAGATGTATGGAATAACATCTATGGAGCATTAATAGTCCATAATTATTTTTGTATAAGGAAATAAGTGTCATAAGTTGATAAAAGTAATATAAGCAACTTCTAAATTTAATGAAATTATGGAAATTTAAAACCACGAGTATTTAAAAGTGCGCAAAGATTTTCGGTGAAGTAGTTTAAGGGGTTCGGGACCCCGTAGTGAAATTTCCCATTTTTATAACGGAAACTTATTCCGGAAAGTGACCCTTTAAGGGCAGACCTCAGCCACTTGGGCGAGTGAAAGTCCGAACCGTAAATTTTTGGACAGACTTTTTTTTTTGAAATTTAGAATTGTTGAATCCCGGGTCACTATAATAGAAAAATGTCGTTGGAAACGATAATTATAAGTGAAATTTAGTGACCTGTTTTGTAAATAGCCGATTAGTATCCATATTTTTGGGCACTTTTTAGAATACTAGGGTTGGATTACTAACCCTAATGTATTAGTATTAAGTGGCCTTCATAGCGATATAAGTAATAATAAGTTTCCATGGATTTTTGCTACATTAAGATCACTGATATATCTTAAATTAAAGTTTAGAGAAATTATTTAAAGTTTAGGGTAGCGCTTCGCCCTGAGGGCATCTATCTTTTTTTAAATTAAAATATTAAGCAACTTTTCGTTGGTCAACGAAGAATTGCCAGTGTAAGAGTTAAGAGAAAAGAATAAAAAGAAAGATGAAGTTTTGTAACGATTTAACGCAAATTTGGTCCATATGTTAATGGTAGCCTAAGGATGAAAAGGAGGCAAGGGGAATAAGTGGGCTAAGGTGCCCCAGGTAACTCATATTGGGACTCTGGAGAAGTGACAGAGTCATGGCGAAACCGCAGGGGTTTCGAGAGGGCGGGTACAAACTGGCATCGTCATCTGTCAGTTAAATACATCACGGTAAAGTAGGTGTCCCTGCTAAAGTGAAATATTTTCCCTCGCAAAACAAAGCAAAACCAAACATATCAGTTATTTTTCTTTTATTAATATTTTTTGTTTCAGATCATCAGTAGAGTCGTTTATATTTTTGTCGTTGTTTCTTATTGTTACGAAAACTAACTTCGGGCTCCGTTTTATTTTAAATTTTATGTCGATGTATTTTTGTGGTGGAATGTCAAGCCTCGGTATGTAATCTAGTGATCAGTGGCAGGCTGTAGATGTGCACGATGAGTAAAAAGATCCCCCCGTCCGGCGAGTTACCAACCCGGCTTTAACGCATGGCATACTGAGCAACTTCCTCTATCGGTACGCAAACCCTTGAATCTTTTAAACTCGCAGCAACTGCCAAACTAACACCGTGGTGCTCAACGTTGGGACCCCAAGGGTTCACTTGGTAAACTTAAGAGGTTCTTATCCACGTTGGCCGTCGGTGGTGCAATGGGTAGTGTGCGCGGCTCTTGTACATGAGATCCTGGGTTCGAACCCGGCTCTGACCACCTTAAAATTTTCTTTCGGCGGCGGTCACCTCGCATAGTGACGGCGACACTATCGAGTATCTAGCCATGAAAAAGCTTCTCAAATTACCGTTCGGAATCGGTGTAAAACTTTTGGTCCCAATCAGTGAGTGACAACTGGAAAGCGCATAGCTCAGTGATTGTGAGAAGTTCTCCCCAGTCCCTTCATGGGATGTAATGGGAAACCATTTATTTATTTATCCACGTTGACGCGTACTGTCATGTCAATTCTGACATAATGGCGATCAACGTGAGGGCCCCCGAAGGTTTACTTGGTAAAGTTAAGGGAGTCATACCGGCGTTGTCACCAAGTGTGTTGGTGATTCTGACATAATGGCGCCCAACGTGGGGCCCGAAGATAGTTTTCGTAATCCGGTATTTTCGTAGTGCAAAGTTTTTCGGTGTTTTTACGCTTCCCGTAAGTCCCGTTTGGGAATTTTAGAATCTCGGACGCGTTGCGACGGGTAGGCCACGGAACAGTGAAATTCTTTTTGAGTCCTTGTGTTTAGTCTTGTCATTTGTGATGTCTTGTTCTGGCACAATGCCAGGGACAATTGCTCCAAATGAGGAAACTATCATGAGTGTTTGCAATCCCTAATAAAATTTTAAAGTAGAATCCGTTATTACAAATGTTTTATCAATTTAATATTTGATCGATGTGTAAGTCCCGGCGAGATTCTCTGGATCTAACCGCGTTGCGACATATCGGCGAATATTCAGTTGATAAAATTATCGATAACATTATCAGTCGTTTTGTTCGTCAGTGTCTGTAAGCAAAGCGCAAGTCCCGGCGTGATTCTCAGGATCTAACCGCGTTGCGGCGTTTCGCTTAAGACCAGCACCACAAAGTGAGTGTTTTAATTTTTTTTTTGGGTGAAGTATGTAATAGTTTTAGGTAGCTACGAGTTACCTGAAACTCGGCTGAATACGAAGGAAGTATTCAGGAGTGTTTGAGGGAGTGAGTCACGTATGAAGGCATGAGACCCCACACGTTTGCCCTCTCTTGGCCGCTCAGTGAACCACATTCCTCAAGTTTTGTTTAGGCATGTGATGTTTTGTTTTGGGAAAGTGTTTACGACTTACTTTTACCATTGTTACCTGGGTAAGCTTACTCGCTTATTCCCCAATTTGCCTTTAGATCTTGCGTTAAAGATTTAACACTTTGAAGACTTTTCGTTTGAAGTCTTGATTTAAATTTTTGGGGTTTGTTTTTGATCTTTAGTTTCTGATTTTGATTTTGTTTACGATTTTTGATTTGATTTTTTTTGATTTTGGTTATTTTTGATTTTTGGTTTGATTTCTTTTGTTTTTGGGTATTCGATCCCGCATTGATTTGATTTTTGTAGTGATTCTTTATTTTGGGTGTTCGATCCCGCATTGATTTGATTTTTGTAGTGATTTTTTATTTTGGGTGTTCGATCCCGTACTATTTTGAGTTTTGGTTTTTTTATTAAGTTTTAGTAATATTATTTTTGTTTGATTTTTTTGATTATTTTTGTAGAGTATTAGTAGTAGGATTCTTGGCAATTTAGTTTGCCTATTACTTTTTAAAATTTTTCTTGATTTTATTATATTCATTTATATTTGTTCGATACGATTATAAATTTTCTACCATTTGGTTTTCAGCTTATCATTATATTACCATATTTTTGCCTTGAATTTACCTTTTTCCTTACAGGTTTTAGGGTTGTTTAGAATCTACGTTTTTTATTTTAAATTCGAGTTTCATTAGACATCGGCATTCGTCGATGCGTTTACATTTCTGACATCAATCGGCCTTTTGAGTTTCTTTTGCATGGTTGCGTTCAACGAGTTTTCCTAGTGTTCCTTGAAAGAAACTAGGTCAACTTTACTTTTTAATTTCAACTCTTTCAGAGTTCTTTCGTCGTATTTTTGAATTCGCGTTTCATTTTTTTTGCCTGAGGGAAATTTTTGGGATATTTCTCTCTTATATTTTATATTTTTTTTTGTCTTTTAATTTTTTCGGTTTCGGTTTGAAAGATGCCTATACATCATTCACCTTTAGACGGAGTTACGGAGGTAAACGATTTGATACAGCCGAATGCTTCCGTATCAGACCCGATGCAGGCTGCAACAGCCGCAGCAACGGGAAGAACGCAAACACTAAACCCAGTTTCGGGTTCAGTGTCAACCGCTACACAACCACCGGTGGTGTCTAGCGGGACGAATAATCTGACAGGATTGACCTTACCTAGGAGAGGAGATGGATCCGTCACCCAGACACAGTCTGTCGACTCGCCCAGTTTCAGTGCACTGACCGCCTTTAATTCGCGTGCAGCACCCAGGCTAGGGGCAGAGGAACCCTATGGCCAGGAGTCGGAGGAGGCTCGTCTGAGGAATGAAGACACTTTGGTCCGAAGGATTTTGCCTGTGATATTGGAAGCGACCAGACATACTTTGGCACTGGATGATAGATCTTACCCACCAGCCAGGATGATGCCACCGTTGACAGCAGCTCCAGTGGGGTATCCACCTCCGCGACTAGAAGGAACTCCATATTTGCAACCACAGGTAGCTGAATTCGCGGTTCAACCACACAATATGACGCCTGGAAGATTACGAGCGCAGGATAGTCAAAGAATATCAGAGGATGTGACGCGCTCGGGGTACGTGAGACCGCAAGACAGGTCAGACCGAGATCTAGAAGCTCCTGAAGGATTTAGGCAACAGGAATTCGAGCATCAAGGGCCGAGTGATCGTTTTTGGCCCAGGTACGATTCCACGCCACCTTTAGATTATATCGACCCTAGGACAGGTGAAGCAACGCGACAATCCAGGACTCAACGAGAGACGCAGCAGAGCTCGAATTGGGATGCTCGACAGGATTCCGCAGGGCAAGGATATCGAAGACCAGACTTAGCCAAATGGGGAATAAAGGTCGATGGTACCAGTAAAACCATGAATGTTCAGGAATTTCTGTACCGCGTGAATGTGTCGAAGCGAGATTTTTACTGTTCTAAAAGGGTTACCAACTTTGATGGAGGGTCCAGCTTTGGAATTCTTTTGGAACTTCCGTAAGCTGTCACCGATGCTGAGTTGGCGGGAGGTGCAGGCAGCCATATTGGCGCATTTCCAAAGATATGATAATGAATTCCAGCTGCAGGTTCAGATCCTAAATAGAAGACAGCAGCCCAATGAGACCTTCGAGGAATTCTACAACGTAATAATGCGGTTGAAAAATCAGCAGAGTAAGCCCTACCAAGAATCTCAATTAGTGGAGATAATGAAAGGGAATCTGAAGGCCTCAGTAGCGCAGCTGTTGTTCCCAATTAAGGTGGAGACTTTGTATGATCGGAATCGTGAAGTTCGACGAGCAGAGCATTTACTGTCGACGCAGCGGCAGCATTTGTCATCTCGACCAAATCAGTCGGCTAGAGTGCATGAAGTGACTCTGGAAGAGGATCAAGCCGTCATAGACATGACAGCGGAGGTGGAAGCCTTAGGAGTTCCTGGTAAACTTGTTTGTTGGAATTGCCGTGCCAATAGGCGCATTTTCTGCTATAAATTCGGAAAGGAGGACACTGTAACACCTAAGTGCCCTAGATGCCAGGGAAACGCATCAAAGTACCCAACTCAGACTGGGGAGGTGCGGGCGAAAGAAGGGTAAGCCCAGTCCAAACTAAACCTGATAGAACTAAACCAGCCAAGACGACACTAGATGACCTTAGTGCGTCTAGTACTAAACCTGACTTGACACAATCCAGTAATAAACATTCGGAGGCGACTTTACCTGTAACAGCTGAAGCAGCCCCGGTGAATACTAACCAGATGAAGAATTTAGCCAATGATATGCCAGCAGTAAGTGAAGAGGCTGGAAGAATTATTTTGGTCAATAAAAAACGATTTGAGGAGCAAACACCTATTCCAAAGTTAAGGGAACTGAGACCATATCATTTGCGTTTGGCTGAGTATCGCGAAGCGCGAGCAAGGATCTTTGGCGTATCAGATCGCATCGAGCGAGCGAAAGTAAGGTATAAAAATCGCAAGCTGGTACGTAGAGAGATCGTGGCGACTACTCTGTTCGAGGGTGCAGATAATCGGTTTTACGCGAAAGTCAAAGTGGGAGGAATTGAAGTTGAAGGACTTGTGGACAGCGGTGCATCAGTTACTTGCCTAGGCAAGGGATGTGAAGAGCTGGTCGAACGAGCGGGTCTTCAAATTCACCGATTTGGATCATCGGTTAAAACAGCTGATGGTAGTGCACATCGTATTCTCGGTAGAATTCGTGTACCAATTAAGTATAATAACAAGTCTGAGGAGATGAATTTCTACTTGGTACCTACCTTAGAGCGAGCCTTGTATCTAGGGGTGGATTTTATGAGAACTTTACGGTTGCTGACAAGCATTGAGAGTCTTTCCACTCGCGGGGTAGAGCTGGCGGAGGAGGACCAGGCCCCAGAGGAGGTGAAGACCCATGTCTTGTCGCCACAACATCAGGAAGTTCTCGATGCTGTTGTTCGGATGTTCCCCTGCTGTACCAGGAAGGGTCTTGGAAGGACACAGCTTGAAACCCATTCGATCGATACGGGAGACGCTGTTCCCGTGAAAGACAGATATTATCCAGTTTCACCGGCGATTCAAACACTCTTATATGCAGAGGTGGATCGCATGTTGGACATGGGAGTCATTGAGCCGAGCGAGAGTCCTTGGAGCCATCCAGTAACGCTGGTTCGCAAAGGGCCCAAGAACAGACTATGTCTGGACGCGCGCAAGCTCAATGCTCTCACTGTAAAAGACGCGTATCCACTTCCGTATATAGAAGGTTTGCTTAGTAGATTAGGCGACACTTTCTATATCTCCAGTGTGGACTTGAAAGACGCATTCTGGCAAATCCCTTTAGATCCTGCCAGCAGAGAGAAGACCGCGTTCACGGTACCTGGAAGGCCACTTTACCATTTTAAGGTAATGCCTTTTGGATTGTGCAACGCAGCCCAAAGGCTGTGTCGGCTAATGGATAAGGTAATACCTTCTGCCATCCGTGATCGTGTGTTTGTGTACTTGGATGATTTGTTGGTAGTATCGCCAGACTTCCAAACAGACATGGATTTATTACAGCAAGTGGCACGTTGCCTGGCTGATGCAGGTCTTACCATCAACATGCAGAAGTCTAAGTTTTGCTTTAAGGAATTGCGATACTTAGGTTATCTGGTGGGAGGTGGTCAAGTTAAGCCAAACCCATCGAAAGTGGAGTCTATAGTGAACTATAGATATCCGACAACACTGAAGCAAGTGAAAAGTTTTCTCGGCGCCACAGGTTGGTATCTTAAATTCATTTCGGACTACGCCACCATTGCAGCTCCGATTTCTGACACTCTTAAAAAGAGTAAAACTTTTATTTTGTTATGGTGTACTAGTTCATCCAGATTTTTCAAAGAGGTTTTTCATTCAATGCGATGCTTCCGATCTTGGAGCTGGAGCCGTATTATTTCAACGCGATGAAAATGAAGAAGAACATCCAATAGCTTACTTTTCACATAAGCTGACTTCAGCTCAACGTAATTACACCGTGACGGAACGAGAGTGTCTGACCACAGCCATTAAAAAGTTTCGGCCATTTATTGAGCTCATGCCATTTACCGTGATTACTGATCACAGTAGTTTGAAATGGTTGATGTCTCATCGAGATTTGAGCGGACGCTTGGCGCGTTGGAGCTTACACCTCCAGTCCTTCGACTTTGTCATTGAGCATCGAAAAGGAAAGTTGAATATTGTTCCAGACACATTGTCGAGATACGAGATGGAAGAGATCGCAGCGGATGTTATGAAGCTAATCGATTTGGAGTACGAAGCCTTCAAGAGTCCTGGTTATGGTGAACTGATTGAGACAATAAAGACGAATGGCGATCGTCTGCCAGACCTACGAGTTATAGACAGATTTGTCTATAAAAGAACGATGCCATATGACGGAGTGCCTCTCCACGAAGATTTTGCGTGGAAGATGTGGGTGCCCGTGGAATTAACCCATGAGATAATCAGAGAGACACACGATCCACCCCATGCCAGTCATGGAGGGTTTTATAAAACCTTAAGGAGGATCAAAGAATATTTCTTTTGGCCTAACATGGGAATACAAGTCAAAAGCTATGTGGATGCTTGTCAGATATGCCGTGAGGCTAAGTCGGTCAATATAACTTTGAGACCCCCAATGGGTAGAGAAGTAGTAATGCAGCGACCATTCCAGCGTATCTACGTGGACTTTTTAGGACCCTATCCGCGCTCAAAGAATGGCAACGCATACATTTTTATAGTTTTAGATCACCTAACGAAATTCGTGATACTAAAGGCGATGCCAAAGGCTAGTTCCAAGAGTGTGGTACGGTTTTTAATTTCGGAGATCTGCCACAAATTTGGGTCTCTGGCACCCCAAATTTGTGGGGTGCCAGACAATGGAAAGCAATTCATTAGTGGAGAGTTTAACGATTTCGTGACCAATTTTGGTATCAAGCATTTTCGGACCGCGGCTTACTCTCCGCAGGCCAACGCCTCGGAGAGGGTAAACCAGTCGGTACTCTCTGCCATACGGTCATATATGCGAGAAGACCATCGCGAATGGAAGACATTTGTGTTCCATTGAATGCTCTTTGCGATCGGCGGTACATAGTGCTACCAGAGTGACTCCATACTTTGCTTTATTTGGGGTAAATATGGTTACCCACGGGAGTATGTATGAGTTAGCGAGGCGGCTGAAGAGTTTGACTGAAATCGGCAATGAAGCGTTGCCAAAAAAAGTGGCGCAGGAACTGATTCGTGCGAAAATTCAGGAAAGTCTCCACAAGGCATACCAAAAGAATGAGAGAACCTTTAACACTAGATGTCGGTAAGTCAAATATATTCCAGGCCAAGAAGTCTACCGGCGGAATTTTTCACAAAGTAGTTTCAAGGACAACTTTAACGCGAAGTTGGCTCCGAAGTTCCTGAAGTGTCGAATATTAAAGCCCATAGGGAATAGTCTTTATGAGCTGGAAGACCTAAAAGGCAAACGGTTAGGCGTTTTTCACGCGAAAGATCTAAAACAATAATTTCGCGATCATGATTGTTTGGTATGTTTATCTCAGGACGTGAGTTCGAGCTCTCGGTAAGACCAGTTAATTATCTTTTGAAGTTGGGTATGCTATGGTAATAGCCTGAAAGTCGATTGATGTCAAAATGTAAAATACGAAATGTCCTTTCCTAACAATAGGATGAGGGTTTTAGTAGGTTTTGCTTACGGAGGTATTGAAGGTTATTACGTTTTCGTATGTAGTAATTGGATAAAGCGCAAACGGACGTACTTAAGAGATTTTTCCTTTCTGTATCATTCCAGCTAGTCAAGAATCAAGATCCCCTTCAGATTTTCAAATAGCAAGACCCCAATCAATTAGCAGTCAGTAGGTGTTCTGTTAGGGAGGTGTAATGGCGAGTGCAGTAGAGTGCAGTGTCTGCCTATCGTTGTTGACAGCGGCAGATGAAGGTGTTTGCGTCACCAGCTGTGGTCACGTGATCCACCGTGATTGCCACTTCACCTGGCGGGATCAAAGCCGCACTGATTGCCCGGTTTGTCGCCAAGCGGGATATACCATACAGCCGATCTACCTCGGTTTCAGCGAGGGTGAACTCGTAGCGGACGTGGGAGAACTACAGGCCTTAAGAAGCCGTGAGCAACGCGCCATCGATCTAGCTGAAATACGCAGGCAGCAGGTTAGGTACGACGAGCTGCAGACTCTATATGACATGCACGTCATGACGCTGCGACAGCAGTCCACCCACCAACAAAATGTCAGCCTCCGTCAAGAGTTAAATCAATTCCGCGACCAGCCGCACGTCGAAATATGCACCTTGCGAGCCGAAATCCAGGCCATGAGCGCTCTTCACGAGCGCCAGAACAACGTGTGGGTTCGGGATATGGCGTAGGTGCGGACAGAACTGCAGGCTTGCCGGCTTGAAAACGAAGAGTTGCGCAGGAGAGTGGATGGTCAAGTAGAGGTGGACGTTCAAGCGCAACAGGCACGCCGACGCAATATAGTTTACGCTCGTGAACAGCAGGCGACCCGAAACACCTACGAGGAGAGCGTCAGCCGACGAAACGTCAGGGGATACGCAGACAATAAAGTAACCATACGGCACCTCTCAGCAACCGCGATTGCAGATGCACGGCGAGCCATAGAGGAGATCTATGAGCGTCTTTTGCTGGAGTTTAAGCCGGAAGAGGTATCCATAGTTAACACCTCACCGATGGTTCTCTTCCCAGACCGGCACCAGATCACATTGGCTTTCTCCACGTCAGGAGGTAAATTCGACGTCCTAAGTCGCTTAACCCGGCTCAAAGAAAGTGGCAGAGCGGCAGTGCAACAATTGGAGGCCAGAGACAGCGCAGCGGCGGCACGCCTCCATAAACAGGTGGGTCACCGTACATTCGGTCGTAGAGGTATCCGCAATATGCGGCTAGTCAACGACCAAGTCATTGTACAGTTATCCGGAGAGCCAGGACCAAGGCAGATAAATGATGAACATGAGCTGGAAATATTGTTGGAACAGCTTCCCCTTGCGTCTCGCGCCGGAGCGCAGCCTCCGAATTCCAGCAACTAAGGTCAATTGAAAACAGCGAGCCAACAACATCGAAGGGCAATGTCCCCGGACATCCGTAAACCCGAAGAGGCCAAAAAAAACCAAACCAGCATCGAAGGAGTAGGTGCTAGGACAAAGTCGACCAAGACGTTGCCACTGGATCAGTCAAGATTGATTCTGAGGGTGATACTGGTAGCCTGTTCTGTAAGGCCCCTGAGTGACCAAACTTTAGCATTACGCTAGAGAGAGGTCCGGCAAGACCTTACTTTTGGACGAGCCAGGATTATTCCTCAGAAGAGATGTTGGCAACCTGTGAGGTAAGGCTCCCGATCGACTGAGCCCTAGCGGAGACTTCTTTGAGCAAAGGTTTCCCTCCCATCCTTCAACTGGAGAGTCGTCAGGATGGTAGGCTTTGTGGCGGCGCCGTAACGCCGGCAAGGCTTAACAATCACAACAAACATCTTGGCGATCGATACCCGAATGATTGCCCAAAATCATCTATGGCAGTTTTAACATCCCTGACATAAACAAACGTCGTTGTGAAATTATTTCATTTCTTCGTTCACACATATTGTGACATAAAATTAAAAAAACAGTTTCTGGAAAAATAACCGAAAAATTCCACACACCATCGCAACTCTGGATCACGCCATACAAACAACGGGACCAGAGTTGATTTCTGAACCGTCCTTAGTAGAATTTTCGGCGTTATCCGCCATTACAAATGTGAAAGTGGTACGAGTTAGTCAAGTGTTCTTAAGAAGTAAATCTTAGAAGTAAGTTTTGACGCCCGTAAGTTTTGAAGCCATTCTCATAACCAAGTTATTGATCCCGGGAAGCAAACGAAGCATTTGCTCCAGAAATCACAACCGGCAATTTGCCAAACATTATTCAAAGGTAAGTGTTTGGTTAGCTAGGCGCCGGCCATTACTCATGCGGTTCCTTCCTCACCCAAGGAATTCTCTTCGTAGCAGTTTGTCTCAGAGGCGTTCCCCGAGAGAAGCTGGTCAGAAACTGCCAATTTTGACCCGGCATCGAGGCCGCAAACCACCAGTGTCATCCTTTTCAGCCAACACATCGTGGGATTCACACCAAACGCGGCGGATTCCCCGCGAAAAGGTGGCCAGATATCGTCCAATTGGACCCACCTGTCACACCATCAGACACAGCGGCATTCACCACTCGACATCGCCATCACAGGAGACACCGTTCCTCGTCTAACCGCGCACCTTCCATCATAGTGCAGCCACCACCGTGACCAGAAGCACATATAAATCAACATCAGCAGTTTATAACAAGTAGGGGCAAACTCATCCATCCATCCATAGTCCACCAAAAGACCAAAAATCATCATAATCTATACCTAAAAACCCGTCAAGTTTTAGGTAAGTCCATGTTTTCCTTCCTTTTTGACCCAAAGAGTCACGGCAAAGCTGGCTTAGGCCAGAAATGACAAAAATGACGTCATAAATCAGTTAAATTCAATCCACGCCAATAAAATTCAGTAGAAAATACAAATGGCGAACTAATACGGATGGCCTAGGTGCACAATAGTACCATTAACATATTAGGCCATCAAAATTGCACGTTACTAGACTTCTGAATCTGGTCCATCCGACAAACGTACTCCGGCAATGGAGTTTTTCGCATAGATCCTTCGGATGTGGTACATATCGGGGTCTAACAGTGAATCAAAAGACGAACATGAATCCCAATGCTAAATAGATGTATGGAATAACATCTATGGAGCATTAATAGTCCATAATTATTTTTGTATAAGGAAATAAGTGTCATAAGTTGATAAAAGTAATATAAGCAACTTCTACATTTAATGAAATTATGGAAATTTAAAACCACGAGTATTTAAAAGTGCGCAAAGATTTGTTCGGTGAAGTATTTTAAGGGGGACCCCGTAGTGAAATTTCCCATTTTTATAACGGAAACTTTTTCCGGAAAGTGACCCTTTAAGGGCAGACCTCAGCCACTTGGGCGAGTGAAAGTCCGAACCGTAAATTTTCGGACAGACTTTTTTTTTGAAATTTAGAATTGTTGAATCCCGGGTCACTATAATAGAAAAATGTCGTTGGAAACGATAATTATAAGTGAAATTTAGTGACCTGTCTTGTAAATAGCCGATTAGTATCCATATTTTTGGGCACTTTTTAGAATACCAGGGTTCAAACTGGATTACTAACCCTAATGTATTAGTATTAAGTGGCCTTCATAGCGATATAAGTAATATTAAGTTTCCATGGATTTTTGCTACATTAAGATCACTGATATATACCCAGTTTAGGGTAGCGCTTCGCCCTGAGGGCATCTATCTTTTTTTTAATTAAAATATTAAGCAACTTTTCGTTGGTCAACGAAGAATTGCCAGTATAAGAGTTAAGAGAAAAGAATAAAAAGAAAGATGAAGTTTTGTAACGATTTAACGCAAATTTGGTCCATATGTTAATGTTAGCCTAAGGCTGAAAAGGAGGCAAGGGGAATAAGTGGGCTAAGGTGCCCCAGGTAACTCATATTGGGACTCTGGAGAAGTGACAGAGTCATGGCGAAACCGCAGGGGTTTCGAGAGGGCGGGTACAAACTGGCATCGTCATCTGTCAGTTAAATACATCACGGTAAAGTGTCCCTGCTAAAGTGAAATTTTTTCCCTCGCAAAACAAAGCAAAACCAAACATATCAGTTATTTTTCTTTTATTAATAATTTTTGTTTCAGATCATCAGTAGAGTCGTTTATATTTTTGTCGTTGTTTCTTATTGTTACGAAAACTAACTTCGGGCTCCGTTTTATTTTAAATTTTATGTCGATGTATTTTTGTGGTGGAATGTCAAGCCTCGGTATGTAATCTAGTGGTCAGTGGCAGACTGTAGATGTGCACGATGAGTAAAAAGATCCCCCCCGTCAGGCGAGTTACCAGCCCGGCTTTAACGCATGGCATACTGAGCAACTTACTCCATCGGTACGCAAACCCTTGAATCTTTTAAACTCGCAGCAACTGCCAAACTAACACCGTGGTGCTCAACGTTGGCACCCCCAAGGGGTCACTTGGTAAACTTAAGAGGTTCCTATCCACGTTGACGCGTACTGTCATGTCAATTCTGACATAATGGCGATCAACGTGAGGGCCCCCGAAGGTTTACTTGGTAAACTTAAGGGAGTCATACCAGCGTTGTCACCAAGTGTGTTGGTGATTCTGACAAAATGTCAAAAGTTTTCACGTTTCTTTTCCAGGTTTGCTCAGCAAATTTGCCTCGAAAACTTTCCACTTTTGTGCAAGTCGCTTTGTATGGGAAATTTGTTTGTTTTGACGTTTGCTGTGCAAGTTTACGATGTTTTCGTGTTTACGAGGTTCTTTCGAGCTTTCATGAAGACCACTATTATTGTACCTTGCATAAAGCTGAGTACAGACCAAGGCAGATTGAAAAGGTAGAAGCAATACTACAAAAACTACAACAAGGCAACAACAACCAGTATTCTGTTTTTGTTTGGTGTGTAGTTTATGTCAATATCAACGTACTGCGAACAATGGACACAAAACAAAGGTAAACAGCATTTGACAGCTAGTGTGCACCACTTTGGCACCACGACATGAAAAAAAACGAATCAGCTGTTCTTATACAACAACCTTCTTGAGCATCCTTGGTGCAGACACATCAAATTCGTGTCAAATATTGTCAGTGGATTAGTAAAACTTAGTTTGACGTCGAATACGGACATATATGAAACATGAAGTTTCAAACATTCACTTTTCTGCGGAGTTTCTAATGTAAAGACACGGAAGTGACACGGATGATTGTATATTTGCTGTAGCAATGGCGGTCCTGTAAGAAAGAAAAACAAAAAATATTGGAAGAAACTGGTTTGGAAAAAAGAAGCTAATACAATAACTTCAAGAAGAAGACTTTTATCATCCATTTTATCAAAAATAACACTTCGGTGACAACGCAAAAATGATGTTTGAACCACAGCGATACACACACGTCAAAAGGCTTCAAACATGGGCTCTTGTTTGATCGAAAATCAAAATGATGTAATTTTGCTTCAAGCATGACAGAATTTGATGTGTCTGCTCTCAGCTTAGTCCCCTTTTCCACGTGCAAACTTTTGTTTGCAAATTTTTTTGTTTTTTCTTTTGGAGTTTGTGGTCGCTTTTCAACACGCAAACTTTTGTTTGACCCCTTTCACACTCGGCAAGTTACTTGCGCAAGTCAGTTTTTCAACTTTCCGAGTACAAGCAAGTCTGTACCTCAAATTTATTCCCCTAACCCGACCTTACCACTGTCATCAACAAACCAAGACTTGGGCAAGAGACTTGCGCAAGTAACTTGCCGAGTGTGAAAGGGGTCTTTGCAACTCGGCAATGGTAGATGCAGTACGACAAAAAATACAACAAGCCAAAAACAACAGGCATTTTGTTTTTGCTCAGTGTCTATGTTGTGTCAAGTCAGCTGATAGAAAAATGATGAAAATGTAAACAAATTTGCAAAAAGTGCCATTTAGACAATGATTGAGTGTTATTTGATATATTGAAATTGTTTAAGTGTGAAAATTAAAACGTTTTTATGTGATTTTTACAGAGAAAACTTTTCAAAAACAGCAGTTGCGGGCGAACGGGGGTTGCAGACAACCAAATGTAAACAAACTTTGACATAAGAGGAAAATTTACTCATACTCCAGAAAAAAGTTCAAATCAGCTGGGCTAGTGCTTCTACCATTTATAGCTTGCAAACTCTTGCAAACTCTTGCGAATGAAATTACAAAATAAAGAAAGAAACGGCAAAAAATGTATAACCTTTCGAAGTCTATGCAAACAGTGTGAAAATAATTTAATAAAAGCGGTGTAAAACTGGACAAGGAGGGCAAAAATAATTTAATAAAAGACTTTTTAGATTGTACCAAGCCATTTTTAATTAATCAAATACTTTACTTTATTAAAACAAATCACAAATCAAATTATTTGTCAGAAAACTCCACATAAACAACGAATGCGTTAAAAACGAAATGTCAAAAACATTTGTTTCAACGAAGAGAGCAAAGCAGAGTTTGCTTGAACGGCAAACACCATGGTAGAGTTACATATTAGGTAGTCGCATTAGCAATTCCGTCGTTAAGCTATCAAAATCAGCTGAATAATGAAAACCACTATGTACACAAAATGTGAAAAATTTTATTAGATTGTCTTACTTGATACAAAGTCTATGCTATTAAATTGCATTTTGGTTGAAATTCTTTGAATTTTATTAACAAACAAAGAGAAACAAAATCGAATTTGAATTCGAAAATATAAAAAACCACAAATCAGCTGGGCTGACGCGTTTACCCGATAGATAATTTTACCATGGCAAACACGTACCGAAACTTTTTTGTTTATCTTCCTCTCACCCCTCTCAAGAGTACGCAAACAAAAGTTTGCACGGGGAAAAGGGGACTTAACTGATTTTCTTTTGCTGAGTTTGATACTACAAAAGTGGACCACAAAAACAATATACCGTTTGTTTTTGCCAATAACTTACAACAACATCTGCATTTACCAGAGTAATTTTATCATTGGATCATGGTACAAAGAAATGGTAGAAGCACTAACCCAGCTGATTTGAACTTTTTTCTGGTCTGAGTGTGAGTATGTTTTTCTCTTATGTCAAAGTTTGTTTACTTTTCTTTGTGAGCAACCCCCGTTCGCCAGCAACTGCTGTTTTTGAATTATTTCTCTGCAAAAATTACATAGAAACGTTTTAATTTTCACACTTACACACTTTCAATATATCAAATAACACTCAGTCATTTTCTAAATGGCACTTTTTGCAAATTTGTTTACATTTCCATCATATTTCTATCAGCTGACTTGACACAACACAGACACTGAGCAAAAACAAAATGCCTGTTGTTTTTGGCTTGTTGTATTTGCTGTCGTACTGCATCTACCATTTTATTTCTACCATGCATTGGATGAAGTATCAGAACTGGTAAATCCAAAAGTATTTTGTTTTCTACTTTTTTGTGCCGCAACTGACACAAGTACCTAAAATAGTACAAATGTATATCATCGTTGACATCCCTGTGACTGATAAGATTAAATTTTTTCATATTGATATTGATTTATAAATGTTGCTAAAACATGTGGATCGAGTTAGTTGGTTCTGATTAGTTTGACATTAACAACGATCTTGAAATGAGTCCAGGATTTAGAAAACAGCCAAAGGGCTTCGCCACAAAAGCAATACACGTTGGCCAAGAGCCTGAGCAGTGGAAAAGCATGAGTGTAATCCCCCAGATTTGTATGAGTACAACGTTCAAGCAGGATGGCCCAGGAGAACATAGAGTGAGATATACATAAATTGCTTTGTTTCCCCCACATATGGAAAATGTGTTGGTGTAGGTTATTTGTAAATTAATTGGAAGAATTTACTGTGTATGTGCAACTTGTTGAAATTAGTTGTCATGGGGCGTTGTATTTGAAGTTAAGCATAGTAAAATATCATGGAAGTTAAGTTAACTAACTTATTGATGTGGTATTAGTTTTGTATGTTTTAGGGCCGCAGCAATTTGTCAATCTTGAACATGGACTGATTCTAAAATCGGTTTCTAGATTTAAAGAAATTTGGCAAAGGGATTTAAATGTAGTTCAGGGCAATGCTCATATTTGGTCAACGATTTACACACAGACCCTGCGGAACAAAAACAAAGATTGCCTTCCACCGCCACCGTTGAACCTTCCCTGGAGGAGAAAAAAAAAGTGGCGAAGCTGGTATTGGATCTACCCCAGAGGAGAAATCCATTTGCCTGTACTAAGATTAACATTTCGCAAGAAGTTTTAGAAAATGAAATGAAAGACGAAATGTTTCCGCCCGCGCGATACAAGTTCATGCGAAATATCAGCAACATGTATCGGCATATCTTTATTATTTCTGTGAAAAATTTAGCGACCATTCAAACTCTGTAGGTAGGCCCGGTTATTGAATCCAAATACAAAGGTGAAAGTATGAGTGCTCACACACCGCACAAAGAAACTAGGTCATCAGTGAATTCGTGAGAAGAATGGCTTTCATTTGAGTACCCACACTTATTAGTCTTATGTTTCTCCTATATGATCCGGGTTGTTGGAAACTGTAGTCCCCCTTGGTCCGTCCGGGAATTTTTATTTATATATTTTTTTGTTATTTTTCGCTAAGTGCGGTGGTGTTTGTTGGAGCCCGATCTGAGCTCCTGCAATTTTATTATTTAAAATGAAAGTATTCGATCGTTAGGTCAATAACATCGCCAGGAAAATGTACAACAATTACAAATTAAAAATTAATGTTAAATGTTGTGTGAATGTTTTTCTTTTTGAAATATAGAATTAAATTAAATCCAAAGAATACGCGAAAAGATATATGTACGTATGGCTGAAGGCGGTACTGGCAATTTAGTATTTATTAAAGAAATAATACATAAAAGTGTTTCCCTGTATATTCTAAAGGATAATTTGCACAAACGCGCTGAAATATTTAACATAATAATCCTAATCACACTTCTGCTGAGGTTAAGATTGGCTCGCGTACAACACATAAAACAAGGTCCAAACCCCCTCCGAAAGGTCGCGATTGGAACCACATTAAGTACTTGTGTAATCATTTATAAAAGTCATGCAGTCATAAAATTTTTTAGTAAAACTCAGCTCAGAATTGGGTTTGGCCAAATGGTGTGTGGATTATAGAAAAACACTTGTGTACTCAATGTTGTGTCGGTTAAATGAAGATATGCAAAAAACCATATGGTTGTGTTTGGATGAGCCCCCTGACTACTACTCCACCGATGAAATTGTCAATTTGGCTCATTGGGAAAAAGTTATGGCGTTTTGTTTGAATTTCGGTCAATTTGTCAATTTTTGACCATTTTCAGCCCATTTAAATCGCTTTTCCTGTATTCAAAATTCTTGTGTTATCTTTATACGGCTCGCAATTACTATTTCCACCATTAGAACTCACATTTCAACTGAGAAAATCAATCAAATAGACTATTTTCGTGATTTTTGTCCATTTTTCATCGATTTTCCCCATTTTTTTTACAATATATTATGCAATATTATTGCCATTTCAAGCAACTCAACACACTTTTTATATACAAAAACCATAATTTTTTACGCTTTTTCGGATGATTTTCGCGTTTTTTTTATTGATTTAAATAAATTTTTTCATTTTTTCGGTATAAAAATGAATGGAAATGCGAGTTTCTCCGTATTAATGTAATTCATTTTAAATTAGCAATTGAAATAAAGAAATATGCAATGGAATATCATTGGTTATCCTCCAATTCCATTAACAAATTCCAGCAAAGATCTGCCAAAAGTGAATCTAATTTTTTTTCTACTGTACCAGTGTTCCAACTGTGCTGATACCTGGTGGAAACGTTCCCCATGCTCGTCTGATTCAGACGGCAACTGACGCTCAAAGTGATCCTGGTGGTGATGCATGAAATTCACTTTCAACGACATTCGAACACCGATGTTTTCGAACTATTGCAGCATATCTTCAACAATGGCACGCCAATTGTCCACCCGATGAATGCCGAGAACTTTTTCGATGACTGCTTTCAGGCTATCCCAAGCGATGTGTTTCGCCTCTTGAAGGACATTGTTGAAGTCTGCATCCTTCATCAGTTTGCGAATGTCTGGGCCATTCAACACACCTGAATTCAATATATGATTTTATGTAAAAACTTTCAAGAATGCTTTATCTTTGTTTGGCGGAAAAAAAATTCCAAATATTTATTTACCTGCTTTAATTTTCGCTTCACTCAAGCGTGAAAAAAATGTAATATATTTCCACGCACCAGTAACGCTTTGATGAAATTCTTCATTAACCCAAGTTTAATGTGCAATGGTGGCAGCAATACATTATCCATCGGCACCAACTCCATCGGTTCTCGGTAACCAATCTCGTTTTTGATACTGTGATGTATATCGCCAATCCCACGTATACAAGTAGCACATATTTTTAGTGTAACCAGTTTGAAGGCCACAGATAAGTCCAACCACTTTCAAATCAGCGCATATTTTCCAACAATGTTCATGGTATTTCACAGAATCCAAGATTAGTTTCATCGAATCATACGAACCGAACACTTTAACTTCTGGTGCCAGGATGTTGATAGCTTTAAGATGTTGAGCAAGAATTATGGTTTTATTTTGTGACAACTTTAGTTGTCGTGACATTATGTTCAAGCGATGTTGTGTAACTTCAATGTGTTGGCATGGTGGCTTAATATTTGATGGTTGATACAAAGAAAAATTCGGTTCAGGCTCCGAAGAAAAAAGATGGTGGGATGTATTCTTCGGTTAGACTCGGTTTTCTCGGGATTGACACTGACGGAGAATGGGGAAGAGTGGTTTGAGCTGACGGAACACTGGTAAATATATTGCATCGCCTTTCTTCTGTTCATACCCATAACATAATATTTACATACGTAGCACATGTTTTTTCATGGTCGAGTGGCTCTGACCAAATCATCGGTATTCCATATGGCATGTTTTCCCGACGACCTGTTCGCCAATCCTACAAACGTGGTACACACGATGCACAAGCCATTTTAGGCACCCAGTAAACATTACGAATCACTGGAATATTGAAGTACTGCTCGTACGATGTTACAATTTGATCAGTAATATTTTTCTTAGACGATATAATGTTCCATTTTCCGCACATATAACAGTAATGATTGAAGGTTTTCAGGCATTAATCCATTTTTTACCGTAAAAAAAAACTATTTATTAAAGAGAAATCAAAAAATTAAACAACGCAGTTTGTTTACTCAACAACCAGTGTTGCCAACAACACTACAAAAACGCGAAAATCATCCGAAAAAGTGTAAAAAAGGATGGTTTTTGTATTTAAGAAGTGTGTCGAGTTGCTTGAAATGGCAATAATATTGCATAATATATTGTAAAAAAAAATGGGGAAAATCGATGAAAAATGGGCAAAACTCATGAAAATAGTCTAAAAAGGTTGATTTTTCTCAGTTGAAATGTGCGTTCTAATGGTGGAAATAGTAATTGCGAGCCGTATAAAGACAACACAAGAATTTTGAATACAGGAAAAGCGACTTAAATGGGCTGAAAATGGTCAAAAATTGACCGAAATTCAAACAAAACACCATAACTTTTTCCCAATGAGCCAAATTGGCACTTTCATCGGTGGAGTAGTAGTCAGGGGCTCCTCCAAACACAACCATATGGTTTTCACGTTAGTACCAGAAATTTCGTGTTAAGAACTTGAAGTGTAATCATCCAGGTTCTAATAAATTTAGGCTAGGGGTACCAAAACTTATGCTGTGCAAAAATTTAATGCTCTCATGATTTTAGGTTTCTTATTTATATACATTGAATTAATGACTATAAATGTAAACAAAACCAAAAAATGCATATCACTATGTGGAGAACCCATTTTTTTTACAAGTTTATAGATGCCAGTCACTGTGTGTAATATCGATTAAAAGCAGGGACCGCAAATAAGAGTAATGAGTGAAAATTTTAACTAAATAAATCAATGTGAAGGAAGTATGTTAAGGTAACATAGAATACACCAAAACTTATATTTTAGTCGTAATAAGCTGTATCAGCCAAAAACTACTATTTACGGTCTTTGATAATATAAATCATTTTTAATTCTTATTTATATCTTTTATTTAAAAAATAAAAAATTAATAATTAAATGTAATTTTTTTTTTAAAAGTTACGAAATAACACTTACTTTTAATTTTTACACTAGAAATGAAAAATAAGAGTAATTTTTGGTTTTTTAAATAAAAGTTACGAAATAAGAGTTATTCCGTAACTTTATTTTTAAAATAAAAAATAAAAGTTAAATTTGAATATCTTTTGATCCAAGTTGTGTATTACCAAAATTCTTGATCTAAGATTCAATACCTTTCATATAATACACCACATGTCCTTCAAGGACGAATATTAGGGATCCTACTATTTGCTGAGGCCATTCCCTTTAACTCGTACACGAATTTGTATATTTGTATTTTTTTTACTATTTTCGAAACTGTTCATTTGCACACTTTCCATCTTCTTTAAATCAATCACTTTTCAAATTAATAAAATTCTAAATTCAATAAATTTTTTTAACTTGATTTATTTTTTCACAAATAATACATATGTTTTTATGTTGACGTTTCGAACAGCTGATTGTTTGTCACTTTGCCCAAACTTACCCGAAGAAAATGTCTGGGCATGGTACAATAATAGCTGCATTCATGCAAACGTGAAAGCCGAGAACTTTTGCTCAGCGCAAGTTTCCCTCGCACAGTTGCAGGAGGCACCAGGTAAAGTTGCACAGCGTAGTTGTGCTCAAAACCATATCAGCTGACCAGGATGGATACATAAGGTGGTAGCAGTAGCAATTGCATGTAATATGTATGTGTACTTTTTCTGCTGTTCTAGTGCTATCATCTTATTTATCCATCCTAGTCAGATGACAACGAAATGTCAAAAGTTTACACGTTCCTCCATCCCACGTTTGCGCAGCAAATTTGCCTCGAAAACTTTCCACTTTTGAGCAAGTCGCTTTGTATGGGAAATTTGTTTGTTTTGACGTTTGCTGTGCAAGTTTACGATGCTTTCGAGTTTACGAGGTTCTTTCGAGCTTTCATGAAGACCACTAATATCTTCATGGTAATAGCAGCGCGCGTTGTTGTTGTAGGCAGCAACAACAGGCATTTTGTTTTTGTTCTATTCGCTTCAGCTGTCAAACTCTACACAAATGCATACCAACAACACAAGAATGCAAAAGAGTACAAAACCAAAATACATGTGAGTGTGACAGCCGAAGCGAAGAACCTCATGAAAAAAAGAAAACAGCTGTTCTTACGACTTTACTATGAACATATTATTGTACCATGTGGCTGGGTAAGTTCGGTAAAAAGAGAAGCGAAAAATCGGTCTCATTTGCCCAATTTGTGAGTAAACAAACCCGTTTGGGTAAGTCCCGCGGGATCCCTCGGTAAAGTAAAGAAACAAACCTATTATTTGTGAAAAAAAATAACACAAGTGAAAAAATTTATTGAATTTACAATTTTATTAATTTGAAAAGTTATTGCTTTGGGAGTGCTTATTTAAAGAAGATGGAAAATGTGCAAATGAACATGATATCTAAGATTTGTTGTCAAGCATATGTTTTGTATTATTATTATTATTTCTTTTCTTTAATTTTTGCTTTTACTCTTATTTACCCGAACTTTACCCAAAAAGTAATATCAGGTCGATAAGGAAATGCGAACGAAACCATAAGTAATTCAGTATAAACTCGGACCCTACTTACACACCTTCTCCTACAAGCTCAAAAGGAAACCTATGCGACGGAAGCCAGCCACTCAATTCCATCTCAAAAAACGACCGACATCTTGCGACTTGTCGTTCGCTTGGTTCTACATGTGTGTGCATCGTTATGTATTTAAAATAACACATGGGGTCCAGTCCGTGTTAAACTTTTTACTTCACTAGGGGAGAGCGAGTGACAACTGACCAGATTTTCACGCTACGCCAAATCCTGGAGAAGACACACGAAAAACAAATCGACCCTATCATCTATTTATCGATTATAAAGCAGCCTTCGATAGTCCGATACGGGAGAAACTCTATGAAGCAACGTCTGAGTTTGGTATTCCTGCAAAACTCATACGCCTTTGCAGGATGACCTTGACGAACTCCAAATCCGCAGTGAAAGTTGGTAAGGATCTTACCGAACCTTTCGAAACTAAGCGAGGCCTCAGGCAAGGCGACACCCTATCGTGCGATCTCTTTAACATATTAATGGAGATCATTACGAGAAAAGCTGCAGTCAATATGAATAAAACCATCAGCAGCAAAAGTCACATGCTGCTCGCGTATGCTGATGATATAGATATCATTGGGCGCACAATTAGAGAAGTTACTGCGGTTTTTCGAGAATTGAGAAGAAGTCAGCAAAAGTGGGTCTGACGGTGAATTAGGACAAGACAAAATTAATGGTTTCAACGAACAGGGCCTCCACGCGATTAGACCAAAGCGTGAACGTTGATAACCGTTATAACTTCGAGGTAGTGGACGAATTTATATACCTCGGATCTGCCGTGAACAAAAACAACAACGTCAACCTTGAGATCAAGCGGAGAATTGTGCTTGCGAATAGATGTTATTTTGGGCTAAGCAAGCACTTTAGGGATAAAGCCCTCTCTCGATTAACAAAAGTCCAGCTGTACCAGACTCTCATTCAACCTGTCTTGCTTTATGGCGCAGAATCCTGGGTCCTATCGCAAGCAGACGAAACATCTGTAGGAGTCTTCGAGAGAAAAATACTCCGAAAAATGTATGGCCCTATAGTGCACAACGGCGAGTATCGGCGACGCATGAATCATGAGCTGTATGAGCTTTATCCTGACATTGACATAGTTAAGCGGATCAAGATAACGCGATTGCGCTGGCTAGGAAATGTCAGTAGAATGGATGAAGATGAACCAGCGCGAAGGGTTTTCGAAACCGAACTCGAAGGAAGACGAAAAATAGGAAGACCAAGACTCCGCTGGAGGGATCAGGTTGACGAATCCCTGCGTACACTTGGTATTGCCAACTGGAGAGATAAAGCAAAAGATCGAACTGGTTGGCGAAATATGTTATCTTCGTTTTGTAAGGTCCCTGACCCCCCGGGGTTGTCCGAGACCGGATAAGTAAGTAAGGGGAGAGCGATGAGAACACTTCTTCCGATTGGAAATTGTAGGGCTGTTCAGTTATTTTTTTCATTTCTATGATTCAACACCTTCATATGCTACACCACATGTCGTTTAAGGACGAATATTAAGGATCCTACTATTTGCTGAGGCCATTCCCTTTAACTCGTACACCCGCATGTTATTGCGCATCTATACATATAAAAATGAATGTTTGTATGTCCTTTATAGAATCCTAAACCACTCAACCGATTTTGATGAAACTTTGGTAGGTGCTCGTCTCGTAACTTTCGTTGACGTTCATTCAACACTGGGAAATTTGATACATACAAACAAAGTATACAGTGGTCGACAAAAGTCAACTTACGATCCTCATTCTTCCTGCCAGACGAGTACGATATAAAAATGAATGTTTGTATTTCCTTTATAGAGTCCTAAACCACTCAACCGATTTTGATGAAACTTTGGTAGGTGCTCGTAACCATAGATAAAGGAAATAACATAGTAAAAATACCAAGTAGTCGCAGTAGATACAACAACAATTGTGGGCAAGAACAACAGGCATTTTGTTTCTGTTTAGGCTCTCCTCATGTCAAAATCAACGCATATACATATATACCAACAAATAAATGTAAACAGAAAAGTACAAAAGCAAACCCTTTGAAACTGAAAGAAGCGGCTAACTAAACAACGAGAAAAAATTTAAATCAGCTGTGTACCGAGTTTACCTTCTCATTCTACCGTGGGAAATAAGTACAGTGGCTCAAAATTAAAATGGGACACCTATTAATATTACTTAGTTCCCTATATTCTACTGAACTAACTAACTTAAGAAAACAAATATTTATATAACGTTTTAATACTAATGCGATGAGTTTATTGAAAATATAAACAGAAGTCATTTTCATTAGTACAAAAAGTAAGAAACAAAAAAAAGTAAAGTAATTCATAGAATTAGGGTCAAAGTAATAAGGGGACACAAATTAAAAAATAAGTAAATAAGGTATCATATTCAAAACTTCAATATTTTGTTGGGAGGCCCTTTTGTTGTATTACCGCTTTCAAACGTTGCGGCATCGATTCAACCAGCTTTCTGCAATAGTTAGGTGATAGTTTTTCCCATTCTTCCTTAAGAGCAAGTGTAAGTGTGTTTTTGTTGTTAATGTGGTGATTTTTTAATTTTTGTTTCAAATAACTCCACACGTGCTCAATCGGGTTTAAATCCGGCGATTGTGGCGGTGTTCGAGTACATGTGGGCAATTATAGAGCAACCAATCCCGAACATAATAAGCTTTATGCTTTGGATCATTGTCCTGGTAGAAATAGTACTCGTTGGAAAGGCCTAATTTTTCGGATCTTTCTGAAAGGTTACATCGCAAAATGTTTAGGTAGTACTTGTGGTCCATAATTCCTTCAATAATATGAAGATTCCCAGGACCAGCTGCCGAAATTGCACCCCATACCATTACTGACCCTGAACCGTGCTTCACAGTCGATCGTAAATTTCTTTCGCGCAGCTCTTCGTTCGGCTTTCTCCATACGTATGACTGCCCAAAACGAAAAATCTTTTCATCTGTGCTCTTTTACAAATGATAGTCGTTTCAGCTTGTTGACTTTACTGATATGAGGCTTCTTCCTAGCTACTCGACCGTTGTATTGATGCTTTCGTAAAATATTTCTTATAGTTTCGGGATTAGCATTTTTCGCCAAAAATGTTGCCGCCAGTTTAGGTGCGCTAAGATGTGGGCGTTTCTTTATTTGCTGTAAGAGCCAACGCTCGTCTGAATCCGAAAATATTTTTCGCTTGCTCGGTTTCCCAATGTTTTCAAAATTTTCTGAGTTTTGACGTAGATACGTCTTACCTTACGGTATGAGGAGTCATGTCAGGTTTTTATTGTTGTAATCTTTATTTCATTGAATTTGAGGAAACGGCTAGATGAATTTTTTTAAAATTTTTTTTGTAGGTAAATGAAGATGTTATCTTTCGTTTGTTATACATTTCATATTGGTTGATATATTTCTAGTATTTTAATTTCTCAAATGAAAATTGTTTAAACACATACACTCAAACATATGTGTGGTGTTTGGTTGAGTGTTTTTGGTTGCTCAACATTGCTTAGGAACATGTATCTAGTAAAAAGTGAAACGAACAGCAAGCTAATGTTGCTTGGCAACATGTATCTAGTAAAAAGTGAAACAAACAGTAAGCTAACGTAATAAAGCTTTTTTGCGAAAGCTTCAATAAAGCTGTTGTAACATTAATTTTGAATTGTAAAGCGTAAAGCTTTCACACAACGCTCGAATGCTAATGCGAAGACTCGATAAGGTAAACCTTTTTTAATATTAGGGCGGCCCTCTCAACATTCGCAGAACTTATTTCAATAAAAATATTAATTAAAATACATAAATTAAATTAAGTTTAAAAAAATTGAACATATTTTTTTTTTTAAACGGACTTGAATCAAATGCCGTTGGTAAATATAAAAATTACAGCAGACAGTTGTCCGAGGCCTTCGGCCACGGACTGTCCCTGCAAGCTGTGTCAGAGACACGGCCATTAAGTTTAACGTAGAATACGCCATCCGATAAGACAGAAAACATATATAACAATAAATGATAAATAATATAAGCAAATGAATTTATTGTTATATATGTTTTCTGTCTTATCGGATGGCGTATTCTACGTTAAACTTAATGGCCGTGTCTCTGACACAGCATGCAGGGACAGTCCGTGGCCGAAGGCCTCGGACAACTGTCTCCTGTAATTTTTTTATATCTTTTAATAATATTAAACACTAGATTTTGGTCGGTTTACTATTTCCGCGATATCGCACAGATTTTCCAGACTTTGAGTGGGTAATTATTAATCTCCTCAGCTTTGGCGATGTTTGGGAACGACGTGGCGCCATGATGGATATTTATAACACAACTGACGGAAATATTCTATATAGAGTTCTCTTAAATATGCCAGTCAAAAAAAAAACATTTGGTACCGTTATCTAAAGCTAAACTGATAATGGTTGCCATCTGTCCCATTATTACTTTGAGGGTCGTGATCTGTATTATTGTGAATGAATGCTTATAAATTTATTTCAATTGAATATAAGGCAGCAATTATTTCCTTAAATAATAAACACTAACGTGGCAATATGAAAGCATAAAAATAAAGTCAAAATTCCGTTACCATATTTTAAAAATAATATACAGCCCTAGTCAAATGTTATTACACATTGCTAAAATGTGTGTAATAACTTCTGACGCCAATGTGCATCAACCAAATGTGTATTTTTTGTGAGAAATATTCCGTTATTTTCTTTGAATTTTTGTTCATTTCTTCTACACACTATATTCAATACAACAACATCAAATTTGCTTTATATTGATAACAACAAACGAAGCAGTGTTCCCAAAACACAAAAAAATTTAGCAATGTGTAATAACATTTGACTAGGGCTGTATATTTTATTATGTGGGTTAGTGTCCCATTATAATGTTGAGCCACTGTAGATATCTGACAGGCGTTGTTAAGTACTGCCACTAGGTGCTGTGTTGTCGTTTTGTAACTTTCATTGACGTTTCTCATAACATTCACTGACGTTTATTCAACAGTGTGGGTCATTTTTTCAATACAAAAATAGAATCATTTTCCAGGTTGTGCTATTCAAACAACTAATTTAGTTTTTTTCATGTCGTTGTGTTCCCCACTTTCTAATTCAAATGCATTTTGGTTATGAGCGTTTTTGTTGTACTGTTATTGATGGTATTTGTTTGTGTTGACTTGTACAGCATCGGCGCACTAAACAAAACAAAATGCCTGTTGATGTTGCTTACAACACCTACTGCTATCACCTGTCCTAAATACATCTTGAAAGGTATATTTTGTTTGGGATCAAACGTTGTAATTATTGCAACCAGCTCCATCTAGAAAATATCCCATTGAACAAGAAGTCTTCCAAGGCATGTGCGATATCTAGTTAATTCCTTTATCTATGCTCGTAACTTTCGTTGACGTTCATTCATGGTAGAAATATAATGGTAGATGCAGTACGACAACAAATACAACAAGCCAAAAACAACAGGCATTTTGTTTTTGCTCAGTGTCTGTGTTGTGTCAAGTCAGCTGATAGGAAAATGATGAAAATGTGAACAAATTTGCAAAAAGTGTCATTAAGAAAATGATTGAGTGTTATTTGATATATTGAAAGTGTTTAAGTGTGAAAATTAAAACGTTTCTATGTAATTTTTGCAGACAAACAAATGTAAACAAACTTTGACATAAGAGAAAAACTTACTCACACTCAGTGCAGAAAAAAGTTAAAATCAGCTGGGCTAGTGCTTCTACCATTTCTTTGTACCATGCGTTCATTCAACACTGTGGGAAATTTGATACATACAAACAAAGTATACAGTGGTCGACAAAAGTCAACTTACGATCCTCATTCTTCCTGCCAGACGAGTACAAATACATTATGGAGAAAAGTAATGATGCAGTTTTCTTTGAAACCTTTCTTTAATAATATAATATCACAAAAAAATTGTACTTGAATACAAACTTAAAAAAATATTCACGGAAAACGAACAAAAGCATACATACGAATGGTTAGAGAAGTCCCGTTGGGTGAATTTTAATATTGTGCTTTGCATTAGGATCCAATAAATTGTGTTTAGTTGGAGTTTGATAAGATTCAAGAAATACTTAATTGTGAAAGTGGCTCGTCGAAAAGAAATTCAAAGTTTTGTGCGACACTTAATTGTGAAATATAGAAAAGCTTTGGTTAAATATCAAAACTGTTAAATTTAATAAAATCAAAAGCAGACAATATTAGATACATTTAAAAACACCTGTACTGTTGACAAAAGTGTGAAAATTAAATCCCCAAATTGGGCCTAAGGATTGGAAAATAAAATAAGATACTATAGTGCATTCACGATTAATTGAATGAACTTTGAATAATGATAGTTACCATAGCAGGACTCAACGCAAAAAACCATGATTCGCGAAAAAAAAGACGCACATTCGCTTGGAATTTTCCCAACAGCATATCCAAAAAGGCACTGATTTCTGGAAACGAGTATTGATTACGGATGAGACTAAAAGTAATTAATTTGGAAATGACGGGAGAACCAAAGTTTGTAGTAAATTTACCACAGCAATAAATCCGAAAGACGTAGATCCTACTGGTAAACATGTTGCGGGCAGCGTGTAGGTTTGGGGTGCCGCCGGTGTATCAGGATTTAGAATCTGGTACTTATTAAGAGTAAAATGGATTGTTGCCAATATAAATTAGCCTTAGAACAAATTTTGAAAGCATCGGTTGGTATTTTATATAATTGTTATATATGGATTTTCCCCGAAGATAACAAACCAAAACACACCGCTCATAACGTGGACGATTTTCTGATTTATTATGCCTCACGAAAATTTTACACTCCTCTTTAAATCCGAGACTTAAATATCACAGTCGGAAAGTTTTGTTGTTTCAATGCCCAGATGATTGCAAGCAGTTAAACCCCTTTCACACTCGGCAAGTTACTTGCGCAAGTCAGTTTTTCAACTTTCCGAGAACAAGCAAGTCTGTACTCAAAATTTATTCCTCTATCCCGACCTTACCTCAGAATAATTGTTCATTCTTAAATTAAGTTGCTTATGTTAGTTTCGAAGCCGTATGTAGACTTTTGTCAACGCATTTTTTCCGTTTTTCGTGAATAATTTTTGTGTGTATATTGCAGTAAATATTTTTCATGGTCTGATAATAAAAATAGATTTTAAACAAAACTGCATCATTAGTTTGCTTCATAATGTTTTCGGACTGAAGAGGTAGCAGAAATGGGGATCGTATGTAGGGGATCGTATGTGTCGGCCACTGTAATTTTCCAGGTTGTGCTATTCGAACATCTAACTTATTTTTTTATGTCGTTGTGTTCCCCACTTTCAAGTCCAAATCTTGTTATTTTGATTATGTGTCTTATTGTTTACTGTTATTTTTGGTGTTCGTTTGTGTTGAATTTGATATCAACGGACCACAAAACAAACAAAATCCCTGTTGATGTTGCCTACCACACTTATTGTTATCACCTGTTCTAAATACATCTTGCAAGGTATATTTTTTTGGGATCAAACGTTGTAATTATTGCATTCAGCTCCATCTAGAAAATATCCCATTGAGCAAGAAATTTCCCACGGCATGTGCGATATCTAGTTAATTCCTTTATCTATAGCGAAACCGAACTGCCGCCGCCGCCAATATTTTTATTTCGGTGAGGCGCCGCCGAAGTGTTTTAGATACTAATTTGAATTACGATGACGCAATCAATTTTAATAAATATATTTGTCAGTTTTTAGCATTTACATGCATATTTATATTTTGTAATAACATAATTTTGTTTCTAAAATTGGTTTTAATCTTCGGCTTGATCCAAAGAGAAATTTTTGTCCGGCGCCGCCGCCAAGTTTTTATGTCGAGTTGTAACTCTGTTCATCATATATTTGTAAACAAAACAAAAATATATTTGTAAATGAAACAAAGAAACAAAATTTTCTAGCAATTTGGAAGAAATTTTGCAGAATGAAAATATTCATGGATTGTAAAGATCGCATTCGCATAATAATTGGTAAAAGCAATGGCAAATCTATTCTAAACATATTCATTGTTATATTTGAATTGCGTCTTAAGACTTCTTATGATGCAGTTGTCAAAACTTACTATTGACAAAAAAGTTATCGATTGGCACATCACAAATTGAAATTGTTCTCACCATAACAAATTTTTGTTCACCATTGTACTTTAATACCGATTGGCACAGGCCGTAACTGTCAAATTCAACACATAAAAATACGACCCAAACAAAGCAAACAAAAAAGTACAATAACAAAATCATAGAGTAAATCATACTAGAGAATCACTCACATAGATTAATACTTATAGTACATCTACTAGTTCTCCCACCAAATTTATTTATGGTGTGATATTTACGTCTGATGTTTAAAAGAATTGCTTTACTAATACCAGATAGAGGCAATGGTTCAAAACAACGAACAAAATAACAACAACGGCATTTCGTTTTGTGTGCTAAAATTATTGTGTTAAATACAACACAAATGTGTGCTAACAATAACAGTCAATAAAAAAGTTTAAAACACATTTAAATTTCACAGTTTTTCACCAAAATGGCATGAAAAATTAAAGCAAGAAGTTATTGTAATTCCACCTGGTGTATATCACTTTTAGTCAAACATCTCTCTATCACACCGACCGCATCACGAAGAGTGTGAAAGGAAACGTCAGATGAGCCAAATATTCTCTCTAGTCTGGGATTACTCTATGATCACTCATCTGACGTTTCCTTTCACACTCATCGTGATGCGGTCGGTGTGATAGAGAGATGTATGACGAAAAGTGGCATACACCAGGTGGAATTACAACAACTTCTGACTTTAATTTTTCATGTCGTTTTGGTGAAAAACTTGAAATTTTTTTCCTTAATAATTTTTTCGGTTCAAGATCAATTTACTTTTATAACAAAAATTACATTTTCATAGAATGTATTATTAAAAAAAATAATCAGCCTTATTACGTATGCCGCTCTCGTATTTCGACTACGACAGTTTTGTAAAAGATTAAAGACAAAGTTTGAGTGATATCTTTAATCTTTTACAAAACTGTCGTAGTCGAAATACGAGAGCGACATACGTAATAAGGCTGAATGTGAAATTGATTATTATGGTGGATGGTTGGGAATATATTATGGTGGGTGGTTGTGAATATGCCCACTAAGGCATATCATCAGCTCCCTTCTCCACAAGTATTTAGGTATATCATCACACATTATAGGGATAAACAAATCTCAAGAAAGCAAGAATTGTCTAAACTCTAAATACTTTGCCGTAACACTCAATATTCACAACATTTCTTTCCTATGCAGGCTTTCATCGAAAGCCATTGCATAGGTGTTGTTTCAAAAAAGAAACGATTGCCATGAGATTGGCGTACAGGGTACCGTCTGCGTATTCTCCCATTTTTGTTTTATTATTCGATCTTTAAGATGTTTTTGTCTTAATAATTTTTCCGGTTCAAGATCAATTTCTATGAAAAAGTACTTTTATAACAAAAAATACATTTTCATAGAATGTATAATTAAAACAATGTGTTTTACACTTTTTTATTGACTGTTATTGTTAGCCTACATTTGTGTTGTATTGAACCATTGCTTCTATCTGTTATTATTGGAGCAATTCTTTTCAACATCCAACGTTCATATCACACCAGGCCAAATATCATAAATTTGCTGAGAGAACTGTTAAGTCTACTATAAGAATTGGTTGGTTCAAAAGTCTACAAGACAGCACGCTGTCTGGCACACTTAGGCTAAAGAAGCCCATTGTGATACCTGCAGTTTCCTCTATAGCAACTATTGCTAGTTGTCTAGCCAATTTGCCCTTTCAATGAATTTATCTATAAGACCTACAGGAATATCCTGTAGGGATACAGTGCTAACTAAATGTGTTCAGAATATTGCCAGAGCAGGGCAATCCAAGAGAAGGTGTTCCGTCGTTTCCTCGTCCTCTTCCATGCAGCATCTACAGAGAGTGGAGTTTCTATGTCCCAATCTTAGGACGTGTTGTCCTACAAGACAATGTCCCGTAAGTGTTCCTATCATTGTGGATAACCTGCCTCTCGGCAGTTAAGTAGTTGCCTAGTCCTCTTCCTGTCCATCAGTGGCCAGAGGACCCTGGCTTGTTTGCAAGTTGAAGTAAGTCTCCACTTGTTCTTGAACATATCGGCCCTCTGCCTGATCTGCAAACAGTAGGTAGAGATTGGCATACTAACACCTTCTTTTGCCGGAAGAACCTGTGCCTGTCTCGCTATCGCATCCGCTACACAATTGCCTGGAATGTCGCTGTGTCCCGGAACCCAGATGAGCCTGATGTCAAAATACTCTGCCATCAGAGTGACATTCTTTCACTGTCAGGGACGTAGCAAACATGGCTTCCAGGGATTTTATGGCAGCCTGGCTGTCTGTGTAGATACATATTCTCCGGAGGGTTGTGACACTACTTCTCAGTAGTTCAGCAACCCTCCATTAATTTCCGCCTGAAATACACTACACTGATCAGGCAGCTTGAAGGAGATATTTACATTTAGGTCCGGTGAATGAACCCCATAGCCTACTTGCTCGTCCAACTTTGATCCGTCCGTGAAGAATCTGATACTACTGGTGTCCCCTTCCAGTGACTTCCCAGGTATTCCTGTTCGGAATAGAAGTCCTTATATTTGTCGCTGGTAGAAGGTAGGGGATACAGTAGTCCGTTTTTACGGGAATAGAGTTGATCCGGTGTAGTAATTCAGCGTGTCCGGAACGCCCCGATATCAAAACGCCACAGTCTCTGATTCTCACCAGGTATGTAGCGGCTGCCGATTCGGCCATGATATCAGGAGTACAGATGTTCAGGATAGCACTAAGTGCAGTACCTGACGTCGTGCGTATCCACTTTGTATACCATGAGGGGTACACTCATGAACCCAAACCGAATTTGGCCTTTGGGCTCCTCTAGGGGTTTTAAGGAATCCTGGTTCACGACCAACACTACCTGCCGGGAGGTTCCTACAGGATCCTCAACCTTGACCACCTTCCAATCCTATGCAGGAATGGAGGGATTGCAGTGACTGATGATCTTTAGGATATCCAATGGGTCAGTAGGTGAGTTTGACCCCCGCCAAACCTCACCTACCCGACTCATGGCGGACTTATACAATCGCGCTGCTCGTTCATCAGAGCAGCCGATAAGTTTAATACTTCCCTGGAACCATCCGGCGTCTTCGCAGATTGGCACAGGACCAGGGTTGTCGTTGACGATGTCCATGAACACCGTAAGAAGGGCTCCTTCCACGAGGCGTATATCCTCCTCCACTGAACGCTGTGTTTTAGTAACAGCCAGTGGAAGCTTTGTCCCTACAGACTTGGACACCTCACAGACGCCCTTAGCCCACTCCAAGGTGTTTACCTGTGCAGAAGTGAGTGCGGCGACTGGCCGTGCAGAGAGTTGACTAACCAATCTAGTGGCCAGTCGAAGATCAGCTCTCCGCTTCAGGAAGGGCAGAGATTTTTAGTTATTCGCAGTTGCAGAGCCCCCCTTGCGTGTGACCGCAGAAGACTTACGAGCACTATTGCTCGAGGAAGAGCCCGTAGGCTCGGGGGAAGTCACAGGTTTTCATAGACGAATATAGTATACACATTTATTCTCTCAATAAATTAAACGTCATGGTCATGGCAAACTAGTTGTGTTAAATAAAATACAAATGTATAACAACGATAAAAGTCCACAAAAAAGTGCAAAATACATTTAAATTTTTCAGTTCTACACCAAAACGACATGAAAAAGTTAAGTGAACATATTTTGTAACTCCACCTGGTGTAAGTTAAATTTAAATTTAATTTCTCTTATTTCCACAAACCTACAACGAAGAGTGTGAAATGAAACGTCAGATGAGAGAATAAATGTATCGTAACATGATAGATGTACTGGTAAGCTATATAATTTACGCAGTTCAATTAAAACTTTAGACCAAACCAAATCAATATGTGTGCCAAAATCAAAGCTGTCACCAATAATTCCTCCAAGATATCTCGTCTCGTTCACTAATTCAATTGGAGACCCATTAACAGATATGTATATCAATATGTCGGCAATCACTTGAACAAAGCTTTCGTTTTATTCGGGTTCAACTGAAGATTATTTGCATTTAGCCAATGACGTATAGCTGCCAGAGTAAAGTGCACAAACGGCTCTAAAGCACTGGATGATGTGCTTTTCAACAATATATGGATATCATCCGCATATAAAAATACATCCCATTCCTTAATGCGAACTGCATTTGAAACCTTTGTAATGTACATAATCGCCCTTATTACGGTTGTCGTCGTCGACGTCGTTGTCGTTTTTATGTCAACATCACTTCGTGTCAACATCGTCGTCACATCAACGATAGTTTGGTATTCTGTAGATGTCTTGAGACAACGTCGACTGTTTACCGATAACCTATTAAAATATAAACAAAGTTGTCATTCGTAGTGAATGAAAGCAGGAAGAACATTTTACGTATGTACTTCTATTATTTTATTTAATTTGGTAAAAGTTTTTCAAAGTTCCTAAAAAGTGTTTAATTATCGTAACCATATCGACTCCGATTTGGAAGTTATTGGATGTAGACGCCCTATATTACCAGGTTAGGCGAATCGAAGCGGTGAATTGAGAGGAGTTCTCCATGGAGGCACATAGAGCCTTTATTGGCCCAGAGCTGCGTGTATTGAAGACAAGGACGTAATGGAGAGCAAGAAATGATCTCATAAAATTCAACATGGAGCGAACATTTGACTATCTTAAAGGATTTGAACTGTACGTTTAGTTGCGAACTACATTTTTTTATCCATAATTAATCCATAATTCAAAAATAAAACTGGACATTTCTTTAATTGAGAAAAAAAATTGTGTATTTTCTTCAAGTCGTTATCAAAAATTATGTCGACAGAAATAGAGTCGTTTCAATTCAATGTCGACGTCAATTCTAGTTACAAAATACTAAATATGTGCCCACAGTCGTCGTTAGTGATCGATTACGACTACACAAATACCAATTTTCAACTGTCGTCACAAGACGACGTCGTTTTATGTTGACCACGACAACCGTAATAAGGGTGAATAAGGAGGTGTGGACCTAACACAGCTCCCTGAGGATCCCCATATGTAATACTACGCAGACCAAGTTGCTTGCCATTAAAGCTAACAAACTGTGGTCGGTCCGTAAGATAAGATGCCATTAGTTTACGGGCACTGCTTGAAAATATAATTTTATTCTTTAATTTCGCGATAAGCATACGACGATCTTCAAAGTCAAATGCTTTTGACAAATCCAGGCCATACCACAACATACACACAACTTCTAGCATCGCGTATCTCTCTGATATAGTCAGTTAGGTGAATAAAATGAGTCGTAGTGCTAAAATTATGACGGAAGCCATATTGAAATTGATTAAGTAAATTCCGATCATTTAGAAAATCCAATATATCATTTTGAATAATATATTCCACAACTTCAGATAATACGTGTACAATGCTGATAGGTCATAAATTATCATGTTTAGAGATCCTCTAGTTTTGGGAATAGGTTTTACTCTGGCTACTTTTCACATTGTGGGAAAAGTAGATGTAAAGATGTTATTAATGAGATATACCAAATGACCAGAAATATAATTCGCAAAAACTTAATGGGAATGTCATCAACACCAACGCCATTGATATTACACCACCCAAAGCCCTTAAAACATCAGCTTCGAAATCACAGTTGGAAGTAAAGGCACTACCAAATCAGCAGATATACTCACATCATCATGAATTGTGAATTGTGAAGTGAACAAAATAGTTGTTGGATTTCCTTTTTATCGGGCAGTTTTGGTCATCAAATATTTTATTCTGTAGCTACAAACATCTACATATAAAATATTTTAAAAACAGAATTACCAGCAGTCAAACAAATTGAAAATACTTGAAAGCATTCCCAATTGGCACTCCATAACCTGCATTAGCATTGCGTGACCAAATGGAAATTCAAAAATGCTTTTGAGAAAATGTAAACAATACAAATGTATACCAAGGACAAAAGTCAACAAAAAGGTGCAAAATACATTTAAATTTCACAGTTATATACCAAAATTAAATTAAAAAGGGAAGTCAACAGTTATTGTAACTCCATATATTAACGTTGTCACCATAAATCGCATTTTAAATGCGAGCTAAGTGTTGCCGAACCGTGTTCAGTATCCCTATAAACACGACCTATGTTAACACGGTTTCTGTTGTAAGCGTCTCCCCATTTAGATTATGCTTATCAGGCTGCAATTATCACGCTATTATCTTTTAAAAAGCCTACGTAAATCACGATTACATTACATTCTGCGTTTTGGCTTGCAACCTTCAGTTTTTGACATTTAATCAGCTGATCTCTCTCATTCTTACATTCGTAAAAATATCTAAAAGTGGTATGTATCATAGTGTAATAATAAAGTGGCCGCATAAGAACAGCTGATTTAACTTTTTTTATTTGTTGATCAGCTGATTTGATTCAGTGCACTTTTGGAACGTCAAACTTGTTTATATTTTTTGTGTTTGTTTACATTCGTTCTTTTGCATTCTTTTTATTTTCATTCTAAACGTTTACTTATCAAAGAGACGCGCATTTGAAATAGTGAAAAAGTTTAAAAATCTTAAAGTTAAAAAAATTAAATAAATCAGAAGTAGATTTAAATAAAAAGAAAAAATGAGGAACCGTTGTTGCATTTGCAAAAAACCAAAGGTGAGTATAGACGGAGTTGAGTGGAATAGAATATTGCAGGCACAAGTTCCATACCACAGACTGGAAGCGGTTGCCGAAAGCTTGATTGCGGATTGTAATAAATTAATTGCGATTCGACGTTCTTGGATTGAGTTGCACAATTTCCGCCACAGCATTCAATTCCGATTTCCTACAGCAGTTCGTCATTCCTTTTCTTTGAAGTCTTGCAAACTAAAACAAACGTCAAACAAAAAAAATGACTAAACAAATAAGGTAGTGGGAATCAGCTGATTTTGACACTACCTCGGTGCTGTCAAAACTATATTCTAATTAAATGTATCAAAAGAGGAAATCCTCTGTGTGAAATTCGTTGCCTTACATTCGTAAAGTTGGAAAAGTGGTGTGTGTATTCTCAGTTAATTTATTAAAAATTAAATATTTGTTCCGATCGATTACACCTTTTCACTTCAAGAATTAATATGAAACAAAATGGCAGAAATACGAAAGTGAAGAGAGAAACGTCAAAATTCCCCAAAAAAATTTCGTGTCGTGCGTGAAACTCCACCCCACCAACAACACCACAGAAGTACATCTCCGCCAGTATTAGATGCATTAAATATTAAATTTCGTAAGACATTGAAATTCACATACCTACGTTATTTAAGATGTTTGTGCTATTTTTTTATCCTTTGTGGTACAAAATTGAGATACAAAATTCGAAAAAAGGATGAAAATAAAGGACCCATATTTTAAACGGGAATTCCCGGAAAATTTATTTATTTTTCCCGTTTACCCGGGAAATGAAAAAGTCTGGGAATTTGCATGCCCTAACTGCCACCAACACCTAACATAACCTGGATACGATGTTAAAGTTTTAAAAAATAATACTGACCATCAAGATTTCTAATTAATCCAAGATGACACTTCAAAAATGCAAACCCTACACATATACGTACGTTTAAATTTCTCATAGAGTATACATACCTAGAAGTGCAATCTGTTTCATCTGATGTTCCATTTCACACTCTTCGCGGTGAGGTCGGTGCGATAGAGAGGTATTTGACGTAAATTGACTGAAACCAGGTGGAGTTACACAAATTGTCATCTTAAATTTGTCATGTCATTTTGGTTGAGGACTGTGATATTTAAACGTATTTTGGACTTTCTTGATATATACTACCAATAAAAGATAACACAAAAAGTCCAAAATACGTTTAAATTTCACAGTTTTTCATCAAAACGACATGAACAATTGAAGTCAACAATTCTTGTAATTCCACCAGGTTTAAGTCAATTTACGTCAAATAAATCTCTATCGCACCGACCGCACCACGAAGAGTGTGAAATTAAACGCCAGATGAGAAAGATGACGGCTCTAGGTGATATTACTCTATGGTAGGTATATTGAACATATGATAAGAAACTAATTGTTCAAATTAGAAACAACGCTTTTAAAAACGAGTATATATGTTTTATTATTATCAATTATTTGTTTTTTATGATAACAAATAATAGTATAAAATTAAAGTTTTTATCTTTTACGATTGCAAAATATATCAAATGTATTTCTAACATAACCAATTAATTAAGTATATTTTTATATTATCAAATGTATTGCGCAGAGTGTTATAGAAGGAATGTGGGTATTCTAAATCAAAACACGCGCGTCAAATGTACTTTACTCATTATTGTACACTATTTTATTTTACTTTTGGCAGTCTTTTGGGTGATGGCCGCAGTGTGAATGTTTGAATAAAAAATATTTTGTAGAAAACTCGACCTTTAATTAACTAAAATGTGACATCAAGGACCTTCTGTATATCTTTCCCAGTTGGCGAAATCATCCTAGACGAAGTAGTCATCAACTATTTCTGCTAGACATTTTGGTTTTTGTCGCTCACACTTGTCGCTTAATCTGTCTTTGATGAAATTTGTAAATTTTCCTAACGACCAGCTGCATGACAAAATATTTTGCTTGTTGCGTACAAAATACCGTCGCACTCTGTTGATGACGTGGTGAGCGATAATCTCTTTAGGTTGCCACCCATCAGAAAAAATTTGACGTTTCCGTCAAAGGAAATGTGAGAAAAAACAACAAACGGAACGAAATATGAACAAAAATTAACGGGACACAATAACTTCTACAAAAAAAGTGAAGAAAACAATTGATAATTAAAATTATCAGTTGATCTTGAACGTCGTAGGGAGAAGGTTATTTTCAATTTCATGTTAATAATTCAAAATAAAACGTAGGTTAACACTCACATTGTCGTTGGTGATTATGTGAACGATAATGTTACAAGGAATGTCGTTATTGATAAGATTTCCAATATGTCGCCCACAGGGTCGTCAACGACGCAATAATCGAAGTGTCGCTCATTTGATCGTGTGCGACTTGTTGTCCACTTCTATGAAAATTTCGTGGATGATTGGCATGGACTATCACTGATATGTCGTTAGCGATTTAATAGGATCGTGCACTCATCGTTTAAGATGACCAAAAGACTCGGCCAACTGGGTTACTAATAAAGTGGGCTCATTGTATTGGTACTTCTTTACATTATCAAGTAGCTACATCATCATATTTGTCGTAATCGTTTGTTGTGCGTTTCTTTTATAGTTGTAATTGCTATTAATTTTAGGTCCATGAGTGTGAGGGTCAGTAGTTTGAGTATGTCATAATTACTACACTGAAAAGTTTAAGTGCCAGCAGGGCTCATGTTGCTCTGACTGCGAACCGGGCCCGATGTGAATGGCTCATATAACACTCCTTACTTACTTCTCAGTTGAATCATTACTGATAATATCACAGTTCCTATGAAGAAACTCCAGGAAACAGAAAATAGCTAGCAGGTAGATTGATGATAAACCGGCCTTAAAATGGCACGATTTTTTCAAAATCAATTATTTTGATCTTGTGTGCACTTCGAATTAAGAGAGAAGACATAATTATGATCTTAACCGTCGTCAATATTTCAAATCGTCTGTCTTGTAGTTTTTCCGTTTCCAAAATTAATGACAAATGTATCGTGAACTTAAAAACAATAAATGGTTTCCCGTTACATCCCACGTAGGTATTAGGGAGAGCTTCTCACAACCAGTGGGCTGTGCGCGTTCTAGTTTAGTTTAATTGCATTTATAAATTACTACCGCATTGACAACTGTAAAATATGTCGCAAAATCTGCAATTACAAAATTAGTACAATTACAAAACTAATTCCTACTATAAAGAATAACTGTTCTATCCAATAACACGTTATGGTGTTAATATAAATCAAATTTTGGAATCTTTTTTCGCCACGGTTCAGAAAAATTACTTTCGAATAAGTCTGGTTTATTGATGCAATAAAAAGCTAACGCGAACGCAAAAGTCAAAAAATTTTAGTTTATATATAAATTCGCGCTTGCGTTTGCGTACGAAAGCTGTCACTGACATTTGTGGTTTATAGAGTAGCCCAAGTAAAATAAACAATTATAGATTAGAAAAATAAATTGGGGTGTCAGGAGACACCCGGTTGGAACGAAGTTCCTTTCGCTTTATATTATATACTACTTAACTCCAACACGCCTAAGACGTCCGTTGAAAAATATGGTAATTTTAAATTTAAATGGATCTTTAAGAAAATATACGTTTTGTAAAATGATAATCTTTTTTTAAGCAAAACTTTTTAAAAAAATTACTTTTTTTGAGAATATGTACTTTTTGTAAGAAAATTTATTTTTTTCAAGCAAAGGTACTTCTTTATAAAAAAAAATAAATGGTTTCCCGTTACATCCCATGAAGGGATTAGGGAGAGCTTCTCACAAACCAGTGAGCTGTGTCCGTTCTAGTTTTACACCCACTGATTGGGTCCTACAGTTTTACACCGGTTCCGAACGGTATTTTGAGAAGCTTTGTCATGTCTAAATACTCGATAGTGTCACCGTCATTAAGCGAGATGACCCCCGTCGAAAGAAAGAGCAGGGATCGAACCCACGTTCTCATGCACAGGTGCCGCGCATACTACCATTGCACCACCAACGGCCACAGGCAATTCTTTAAGATAAGGTATTTTTTAAAGAAAAGTTACTTTTTTTAAATTCTTTATATTAACTTCACCTGTCTGTACGCATGTATGTATGCACCACACCGAAAAAACTTTGGATTGATTTTTAACCCTTTTCCCGTGATCTAATCGAGCTGAAACTTCGCAGGCAAACTAATAGCGATGACAAAAATAAACTGTCAAAATATGGGCGGGATTGGATAAAGGGGCGTGGTACCTCCCATACAAATCACAACTTATTTCTGCTCCTGTTAACGGTATTTGAACAAAATTGGGTACGTTGATTAGGCGTACATATTCTAAGATCTGCTGCAAATGTGGGCGGGATTGGACAAAGGGCGTGGTCATATATAAAGAATTTATAGTCAAAAATATGTTTTTTACGGGTTGGTTTTTTGAGGTATTTTACTTTTTTAAGAAAAGTCACTTATTTAAGAAAAGTTCTTTTTTAAACTTCTTTCACTTTGGCTTTTCTAAATTTAAGTTTTATAGGATACAAAACTACAATATATACTAAATATTGGTTACAGGCTGTACCTACAAAACTTAGCAAAACCAAAAAACCAAAGCAAAAGTACCCAATATAGTTGATAATATTGGGTTGTAGCATACTAGTGTAAAAAAAGGTTGTTTAAATTTTTTTCATTAGCCCCCATTCGCAACGTGCGATAAGGAACTTCGTTCCAAAAGTTATCTTGAGTGAAATGCACAGAATGGAAAAGATTAACAAATTTAGCTCTATTTCAGTGGATCAACAGATTTTAAGATTGTTATTATTTATAATACTGCAAACACCAACAATATTCACATAAAATGTGTAGAAAACCTGTGTTATTTTGGGTTGCAATGTTGAATAAATTTTCCAATCTATTTTGAATTAGTTGTATTTTCAAAAACACGTGCCATTTGGCATTCATTCAATCTTCAAAAGATCATCTGAATATTATATAAGGAATAATATGAATGACTTACATATGTACAGTAGACCGACATATATTGTATGGTGGGGAAAAATGTTTTATGATGATTCCCAAAAAATTTCGTGTCTAGCATCAAGATCCCGTAACCTGGACCGTTTTTAAAAAAGAAATTTTTACTTTATCTAAAGACAATCGGCCTTATTCATAAAAAGTTACGAAAGGTTTGAGAGACGATTTATCATACTAAAAACGTCTCTCAAACCTCTCACAAGTTTTTATGAATAAGGCTAAATGCAACGTTATATGAAACATGTCAAACCATGTCCGGACGCATCATTTTTTCAGGGATGTTCTGCAAACAAAAAAATCCAATGAGTGTTCGAACTCACGGGCGATGTGTTAACACCTTTTTGCTACACGGTACCTTTTCGATTTCTATGAACACATTCGTAAATGTTACATTGGAAAATAAAAACAGCGTTCAATCATATGATGACGTTACAGTTAAATAATATTAATACTTAAAATTATTTAAAGACCCAGTGCAAGCACATGTGTCATTATTTTCTTGCTCAATACTTTTTGTTTTATTCCCACAAAAGTCAAAGAATGCAAAGCAACAGACACTTGTACATACATACATACATTGTTATATTCGTACGATATAACCGAAGATCAACATAAAATACTTTTTTAATATTACTCCAAATTAAAACACTTAAATCTCGGCTCGCCGATATCGGATCGCCTTAATTTTTGGCCTAAACTCTTCGTCGAAACCCGCACTAGCTTTTTAATCCAAAAATTAATAAAATCGGCTATGAATTTCCGGAGAAAATCGTGTGGGAAAATTATATGAAAATCGCCCAATAATCACTTTCAATACCGACTGCCAAGCAACGAACAAACAAACGATGATTTACTCTTACAAACCTAACACTTGTGTATGTATTAAATTTATAGTTTACTGCCCTAGAGGCGCGCGTATAGATGTTAACACATCAAAAAAAAAACAATGAGTGTTCGAACTCACGGGCGATGTGTTAACAACTTTTTGCTACACGGTACCTGTTCGATTTCTATGAACACATTTGTAAATGTTGCATTGGAAAACAAAAAACAGCGTTCAATCATATGATGACGTTACATTTAAATTTTATTAATACTTACAATTATTTAAAGACAAGTGCAAGCACATGTGTCATTATTTTCTTGCTTAATACTTTTTGTTTTATTCCCACAAAAAACAAAGAGAATGGAAAGCAACAGACACATGAACATACATACATTGTTATGTTCATACATACGCTACACAAGTTCGTTGCTCTCTTGCTATCTCATTTTTATATACGTATAATACGTCATTGCTCTCTTTGCTCTGAGAGTGCTCCGCACCCACATTGTATTTGACTTACCTTTCACATACACCAGGTGGAATTACAATAAGTTCTTGCTTTAATTTTTCATGCCATTTTGGTGAAAAACTGTGAAATTTAAATGTGTTTTAAACTATTTATTGACTGTTATTGTTAGCATACATTTGTGTTGTATTTAACACATTAATTTTAACACACAAAACGAAATGCCGTTGTTGTTATTTTGTTCGTTGTTTTGAACCATTGCCTCTATCTGGTATTAGTAAAGCAATTCTTTTCAACATCAAACGTATACATCACACGAGGACAAATGTCAGAAATTTGGTGAGTGAAAGATTTTCTCTACCCATATTTACTCTATAGTTTTGTCGCAAAGTATATTTTGTAGTGTGTGTTAGTGTGGATAAATAAAACATAGAAGTGTTTGCAGTGTAGTCACTGCGCAGTAAAAAGCTAACTGTGTGTTGCTATGTTTAGAACAAGACCACTTAAAGACTTTACTGTATTTTCTATGTTAAGTAAAATAACTGTGGCTTAATTTTGCAAAACAAAAACATATTTTATTCTCTTAAAAAAAAACAAATAAACTTAAATTACCACAATAAAAATTAAGAAATTGAACATACTTTTTTTTAATTATATACATTATAATTATTTTCGTTTGAAATGAATGTTTTTTCAGCGTTGAAGTGAAGAAATACTATTTGGTTAAATGTATTTGAGTTGTACGCAATATTGGTTCTCTTTTCTGATAAAATGTGTCTGGCAACCGAGAAGACCCTCTCAGATGAAGCACTACAGGCCGGAGTTGACAGTATTTTGGAACTTAGCTTAAATAACAAGGGAAATTGAGATTGTCGCAAATGCCACCAACGTGTTGGATCGAAATTTTCCTCAAAAGGAATGTTTAATAGCTCGTATGATTGAATTTCATCTGCAATTTTGGTTTCAGTGTTATTGTTTGTAGACGGAGTAACGAGATTGGCAAAATAAGATGAAATAAAAGATTGTCCTTGGGGTAAAGGTACTTCGTTTTCTTCGTTAGCGTTATTATTGAAATAAAGTTTGAGTTGTCTTGCACATTCTGATTTGACAAACAGAAACAATGCTAGTCTATGTGTTATAGACAAATTTGTTATAATAACAGAATTAATATGTTCACTTAAAGCTTCTTTTAGTCTTTTGATTACATCAATGTCATCATTTTCAACCATGCATACATTTTTTAATCCATTAGCATATGCATGCACAAGGTGAAGAGTGGCGTATTTTGCCCCTTCTAATTTGTTGGATGCCTCTTCGAATGGCTTTAAGACATTGATGACTCCTCTAATATAACTTATATTTATATTCTCAATTTTTTGGAGTTCTTTTTTTTGTTGCAAAATATTTCCAATTTCCAGCCAATTCATTTCTATGGACTCCAAAAGGTAGTAGATAGTATTCCACCGGGTTTGACAAAATCTTTTTAATGTTGACCTTAAGTTGGAATTTTGCCCTGATTTTTTGAAGTACCTTACAATTTTTGAGCATAAATTACAGAGCTCTGCTACTTCTTCGACATTCTTGACTGATTTTTCTACCACGTTGTTTAAAAGATGATTTATGCAATAAACTTGATTGAATTCTCTAAAAGCGGACAACATATTTGCACCCCTGTCCGTCACCATGATTGCATCTTCAAGTGAACAGTTGAAATAGTGTAACAATCTTTGTATTTTGACCTTTATGATAACACCTGTAAAGATTGAAGATAAATAACAATGAAAAACTTATCACACCACTAGCATACCTGTACTTCTTTCGCCATCCATTGAAATTAATCCCAAAACTCTTGAAATAATTTGCCCATCATTATTATAATGAATGGTTAAGGAGATATAGCTCAATCCAAATCCATATTTACAATTGACACTTATTTCGTTTTTTACTTTAGCAAACGTTGCATCAAATAAGAGACTTAAATTCCGTGAAACAGTTGTAGGGTGGGGAAGTAACTTCTCAATATTTACATGAGCAGCGTATTTAGCTCCAAGTTGTACCAAAAATTCGGAAAAACGTTTTAATTCACTACCATGTGCTATTTCAATTGGGCGACAATTTTCAATAAACCATTGACAAAATACACGCAGTACGCCCTTTTTTTCGTCGCTGTTGACCTCTATCTGGGCAACATCCTTTCCGTTATGCGTGGCATAGCATTTGTGTCGCACTAAATTTGAATTGCTTCTCTTGTCATATTTAAGAACTGCATAGCATGTCTTACAGCCTACTTTATCTAATAGTTCTACACCTTCATTATCCTTAATTATTCCGAATACTTCCCAAACCTTTGAAGATAATGAATATATACCAGACTTTAATTTTTCATTAATGCTCCTGGTATTTAACGAATTTTCTAAAGGTGTTGCTCTATTGCCGTTGTTAGAAATCTAAACGATATGAATATTAATCGAATGTAATATATTAAATATAAAACCTTTCTCACATTAACTTCTTCCATATTTATTTATTAAAATTTCAATATTTAATATTCGTCTGCTCTTATAGGCACTTCAAACAAAACTAGATTTTCAATCAAAAGTTACCACAAAATCATTTAAAAACAAACGGTAAATCACACAAGCAAATTGTGAGAGATGGTAACGATTGCCGATTACATATGTATGTCATTTTCATAGTTTGGGTTTTCCCCTAAATCAGCAAAACCACTACGTTTTCTTGCTCATTTATAGAGTTAATAGGAGAGAGAGATCGTTCCAAAATCAGTTTTTTGCGCGATGGGGTGGTGTGCATTGTGTACAAATTTTACAATTTACATTTTTTGGTAAAAAAAAAACTTGCTGCATAACGAAAACTGATTTGAATAAATTTGTTATATGGAGATTTTAAGAAATAAAGAGTTTTGAGAATTTTTTTTATTTATCTACTTTGTAATTATTTTCATTTGAAATAAATGTTTTTTCAGCGTTGAAATAGGCACTTGAAACAAAACTATGTACATAGGTTTTCAATCAAAAGTTACCACAAAATCATTTAAAAACGAACAGGAAATCACACAAGCAAAACAAGACGTCTTAGTGTTGTAGCAAACTTTTCAGTGCATGTAAAGACAATTTATGCCGTAAGCATGTGTTAAACACATATTTTGTTTTGCTTTGTAGTCGCGCAAAGCGTGTGACACGCACGCACATGCTTTGCTTTGTTTTGTGCGATGCACACTGTCCACAGTACATGTAGATTTCGCTGAGCTTATATGATTTGTTCAACACAGTAAATCTCAGTGTTGTGTTTGAAATTCAAATCCACTTGTGCAGGATACTAATATATACATGCATACAGACAGGTGAAGTTAATACAAAGAATTTAAAAAGCCATTCAATCATATGATGACGTATAATTTAAATACTATTAATACTTAATAACACTTAAAAATATTTAAAGACAAGTGTCATTACTTTCTTGCTTACTACTTTTTATTTTATACCCACAAAAACCAAAGAGAAAGCACAACAACAGACACATACACAAACATTTGTACATTATTATGTACATCCCAGCTAGCATTTGAATGTTTGTTTCACGATCACGATTGTTTCGCGACTGGATTTCCAATCGTCATCACGATTGTCGGAGCAGAATTATATTTTTCTCTGCTTTTAAGACTTTGTGCTCACGATTTGTTTTTGTGTTTACTTTGTGTCACAGTCTTACATGTAGTTTTCTTATTGTTGTCTTACTTCTTCCCGCATACTCCACCGAACTCGTGTTTTGCAAGGAGAATTTAATTATGTCTCTCTGAAATTCTAACGGGTTTTCCAATATCTGCTCAGCAGAAAAAGAAAAAGATTTTGCTCATCGTCGACGATTGGATTTTGCTCATCGTCGACGATTGGAAAGTAAGAGTCGCCGTCTTGACACAGTTACTTCAGTTGCTCTGAACGTGCGCGATTGGAATACGACATCGCGCACGATTACTTTAATCGTCGGGTCCGATCGTGAAAGAGTCGTGCACGATTGAAAATGCTAGCTGGGATACGCTACACAAGTTCACAATTTTCGTTACTCTCTTTCTATCCCATTTTTATATACGTATACACGTCATTATTCTCTTCGTTGTCACACTATACAACTCATAGAGTAAATTTATAGTAGAGCCGCCATTTGTCTCATCTGACGTTTCCTTTCACACTCTTCGTGATGCGGTCGGTGTGATAGAGAGATGTTTGACGAAAAGTGATATACACCAGGTGGAATTACAATAACTTCTTGCTTTAATTTTTCATGCCATTTTGGTGAAAAACTGTGAAATTTAAATGTGTTTTAAACTTTTTTATTGACTGTTATTGTTAGCATACATTTGTGTTGTATTTAACACACAAAACGAAATGCCGTTGTTGTTATTTTATTCGTTGTTTTGAACCATTGCCTCTATCTGGTATTACTAAAGCAATTCTTTTCAACATCAAACGTATACATCACACGAGGACAAATGTCAGAAATTTGGTGAGTGAAAGATTTTCTCTACCCATATTTACTCTATGATACAACTATTCGCTGCCGCTACATCAGTGTGTGTTTTTTTCCCCAGTCTGACAATCTGTGTTTCGCAGTCGTCAAATCTGTGTTCTTTATAGGGGTGGGTCACCCTTATCATTTAGGGCTATAAAAAATAGATGTTGGCCGGTTCTGAGACCTACCCGATATGCACACAAAATTTCAAACAATCGGTCCAGCCGTTTCGGAGGAGTTTAACGGCAAACAATGTGTGATCGCTGTCGGACAAATTGTGTTTGGCGCCTATAGATGTTAACACATCAAAAAGTTTTTAGTACGGAGATCTGATTTAAATGTCATATTGGAGTAATTCTAAGGCTGTGGGCGGATTGGTTCAAACATTTTCCACCGAACCAAATTTTGAAGTTTGCGTGGTGAATTTCTAGCTCCAGGGCTACTCTAAATTATGGCAACGAACCAAATTATTACATTTGTTTAACAACAAGATGTATTTAGTAAGGTGATAGCATTAACAATGCTGATTGGTTTTGTTTCATTCATTTGACCAACGAAAATTGTCAAATGTTGTTTAAACAATTGTGTTTACTTACTTATCCGGTCTCTGACTAACCCGGGGGGTCAGGGACCTTATAAAACGAAGATAACATATTTCGCCAACCAGTTAGATCTTTGGCTTTATTTCTCCAGTTGGCAATACCAAGTGTACGCATGGAGTCGTAAACCTGATCCCTCCAGCGGAGTCTTGGTCTTTCTATTTTTCGCCTTCCTTAGAGTTCGGTTTCGAAAGCCCTTCGTGCTAGTTCGTCTTCATCCATTCTACTGACATGGCCTAGCCAGCGCAATCGCGTTATTTTGATCCGCTTAACTATGTCAATGTCAGGATAAAGCTCATACAGCTCATGGTTCATGAGTCGCCGATACTCGCCGTTGTGCACTATAGGGCCATACATTTTTCGGAGTATTTTTCTCTCGAAGAATCCTACAGATGTTTCGTCTGCTTGCGATAGGACCCTGGATTCTGCACCATAAAGCAAAACACCTTATAACGTTTGCGGGGATCGTCAACAAATAAGGGTTGTTTATGTTTTCTGTTTCGATTCTGTATATTCACTGCCATTATGAACGGTGACGTGATGCAAACCCAGTCCACCGGGTTTTTGCATTTTACCTACTGCCAGAATATTATATTGCAGCCGCCCATTATGGACCAGACGCTGACCAGGATGCAATATGTCGAACCTAGATTTTCTTCTTTTGGTTTCTATCCGCCGTTGGCCCGTATGTTTGGCTTATCCGCCTTCTAAGGACAAAAGAATATGCCCGATTGTTTGACGAGCTGCAGTGAAATCAGTCACCTACTAAACCTGAGCTGCTGCTCATTTGTTTCGTCTTCTCACTTAAGCTAGCTAACAGAGGTTTCCGATAAGCCATTGGCCAAGACATGTCAGTCTCCTACTAAACCTGAGTTGCTGCTCATTTGTTTCGCGTTCTCACTTAAGCTAGCTAACGGAGGTTTCCGATGAGCCATTGCCCAGGAAATACTGCGTGGAAGTAGTGAGCTGCTTGGACTGCCCATTAGAGGAATCATTTCTGGCCACTCTCAGAAACTTTCCACCTCCACGGACAGTCCCATTACCCAAAATTGTATTGTTGTGTTTGCATTGTTTAAAATGAAACATATAAAGATATGCAATTTTAAGTCAGTTTTGCAGTTTTAGTTTAATTTTAATCAGCTCATATTAAAACCGAAGTTTGTAATACAATACCAACAATATCTACTGCTCCCACCAGTATCTTACACCTTGCTAAACAGAGACACAAATTGTTTATTTGTTTTGTCGTTTGTTTTTTACGCGGAAAATTAACAAATGTCTTTAAATATAAAACGTCCTTTGGATGAGCTGCAATTTCGTCAATTCTTTCAAAGCCGCAAAAATAAGTGGAACATATTATTTTATTTCGACGGTAGAAAATAAAAAAGTACGGGCGGTTTGAAATTTCCGTGACTCAAATTTTTAGCCATTGAAAAATTCAAATTCAATTTACTGAATTCCGTTATATTAGTACCAGCACCAGCTGCTCAAAAAGGCCTTCACGACAGAATAAATAATAATAATAAATAAAAATAAAACCCAAATAAAATCCATAGAATGATATTGCACGATCGGAGAATGAAAGTGTGTGAGGTGTCTGATGCTGAAGGCATCTCAACTGAACAGATACATTCAATTTTGCATTGAAATTTACATGAAAAAGCTATCTGCGCTATGGGTGCCGCGATTACTCGCACTCAATCATAAACGCAACCGTGTGACACCTTCAAAGGCGTTTTTGGGTGATGTTCAACCACAATCCAAAGGAGTTTTTGCGCCGTTTCGTAACCATGGACGAAACACGGACGAACACACCAGAGACTAAGGAACAGTCAAATCAGTGGAATTCGGCGGGGCGACGTGTACCAAAGACGGTAAAGTTGGGTCCGTCGGCCAACAAAGTCGATGACATTGAAACGGGAAAAAGATTTTTCATCGATAAATTCACATCCATTACTTTGAAATGGGTTAAACGATCACCGGCGAATATTATTCACTACTGTTGGAGAGATTCGATATTGATTTGAAGTAAAAACTACCAATTTGGCGACAAAAACGTGGTCTTCCACCATGAGAACGCACCAGTGCACTTGTATTTAGCGTTGTATAAATAGATCTTTCAAAAACTTCTGCATCAGAGCGTGTAAGTAGGAAAGCAATGTTTAAGTAGCGACAACAATCGCTATGCACACAATCAATAAATGTCTACGGTTAGTGACTTGTGTAAATACAATACTTCACAAACATCGAAACGATCGTCAGCGAATGTGATCTCTACAGCCTTAAAGAACTTTCAACTTTCAGAAACTTCTGCATCAGTGCGTGTAAGTAGGAAAGCAATGTGTAAGTAGCGACAACAATCGCTCTGCACACAATCAATAAAAGCCTTCAGTGAGTGACTTGTGTAAATACACACCGCAGTGGCTTAACGGGCTAGACGCTGCTGAAGATGATGCTTCACAAACATCGAAACGATCGTCCAGCGAATGTGAGTTCGAATCCCACCCGCGGCATTTACATTTTTTCACTAACCGGAGAAAACATGATCTCTACAGCCTTAAAGGAAATTACAACTTTAAACATAACGAGGATCTAAAACAACTAAATTTGAAAAAATTGGGCTACGTATTGCGACCTCATCCGTCATATTCTCTCTATTCCAAACCTGAAGAAGAGGCTTGGAGGTAAGATATTTGGCTCGAATGAAGAGGTCATCCCTGAAACAAACTCCTATGTGGAGAAGCTTAAGAACCCTTATTATTTGGAAGGAAAACAAAAACTGGAAAAACGATGGACTAAATGTATCGAGCTAAATGTATTGACTATGTTGGAAAAGAAAAGGCATTTTTTTTTCCTAAAAAATATATTTTATTAAAAAATTCACGGAGTTTTCAAACTGCAGTCGTAATGTCATTTCCAAACATACATATATTTAATTAGTAATTAAAAATTGAATTATGGCTCGGTCAAATGCCGATACGTAGGCGTTAATAGATTCGGTCGAATTATGAAGGCATTGAAAATCCGGTATTGTTAGAATATCATAAGTGTTTTCCAATTTGGGTGATATGATTTCTAAGTGATGTTTCGGCCATTTGTAGTGTCATGATGTGTCTTTTTTTCTGAATACAATAGTAATGTTTACAATTTCATCATGGAGAGATATACGCAAGAACAGCGTTTACAAATTATTCATTTTTTTTATCAAAATAATCGTGACATTTTATGAAATTTTTTATTTTATGGTCGTAATAATCACTCACAATCACTCAAATTGGAAAAACCTTCATATAAATCTAAATATTAAAATAAAATAATGACAATACAGACTTTCTAGATGATTCGACAAAGCATTGAATATATTATTTATACGATTTTAGAATATGTATTGTGAACGTTTTATTTCAAACTATAACACTACAGAGTTTCAACAAATCTAAAATAATAATAAAATTAATTTATATCTATCTATATCAAATTAATTTATATCTATCCTATATGAACAAAGTAAACACAAAATTATCAGATTTATTACTAGGAAATTCGAATTAACCATCATCACTTTTAAAATTAAAGTAGCAAAGTTTATTATCTTTGTTTGAATATGAATTTTATAACCGATGTTGTTACGTTTACTTAATGTATGAGAAGTTCCTACTATAAGCTTATAAGGTCACGAAAATTTTTCGGAGTGAAAGGTGTTGGGTTTTGTGGGAATAATAGGCAATTCAGTTAAGCACACTCACTGGCATGACTAGTTTCGAAATCTGTGGCGAGATCATCATCAGATGCCTAACTACTGTGAAGTAGTTATGCCTAATTTTCTGTTCTTGTGCTGGAATTATCGAAAATATAAAAAGGGGTATTGTGCCTTTAAATGCATTTGGAAAAACTATCGATAATTGGGTTCAGAAGATCGTCAAAAAATTCTCAAATTATCGAAAATATAAAAAGGGGTATTGTGACTTTAAATGCATTTGGAAAAACTATCGATAATTGGGTTCAGAAGATCGTCAAAAAATTCTCAAATTCTGTCGAGTTCGGTAGATCTCTGGTGAAAACTCGGGCCCTAACACCAACACCAATTAAATCTCGGGTCAGCTAATGGGAACCCCTCATATAATGGTCCCTAACTAGTTGTGGTATGGACTTCTCTTAGAGGAGGCGTATGCAGAGTGGAACAACTGGAGATGCTGAGCGGAAGGCTAACTACGCAGAGATACCCCTGTGCCGCCGCTACCGGAGTAGGCGACTCGCGGACGGCTGAGCGCCATATGTATGTAGTAGCAGCAATTGTTCGAAGATGCGACGAATAAGAGTGACGATCGTTTCTCTGTCTACTTAAAATTTTATTGCTCGCATAGGGAGCTTAATCGGCCGTGAATTACGTGCTTGGAGGGTGTAGGAGGTTGTGATGGTTCTTTTTGCATATACGACATCTAGCCGTACTTGTGCACGAACTAGTGCCGCTACACTCATCGAGCTACCGTTCGCCGTGAATTCGCTTTATTCATTTGCTTTATATCGCGGCACCAAAAGACCCAATGCTTCCCCTGACCACAATGCGGGGTCATTCCTGGAGCGGACCTCAAGACAGTGACGAACCCTCCGGCTCGAAGGACCAAATGTTTGCGTAGGCAATGAAAAAGGAGAAATATAAACTCAATTTTGTTAATTGGTATTTCAACTAAAATAAACTCTGTATTGGTTAAACGATAGTGGTGCGGAAAAACAGTATCACTAATATGTACGAAACTTGGAATCGTTCTTTATGATTTTTGAACGTACAATTCACTGGCAACGTAGTCTGCAGACATACGTAATCCAAGGGACCTAACATGTTTTGCGGCCTCTTAAATATGCTGTTGTCTGTTTTCATCGTTTCCAGAACATTAAATTCACGCTGAAATGACTAGTTTGTCTTTTACCTCTTGAGTATCTGAGTATTCTGAATTGTTGACAACTGGATGTTCTTGGGATAGTTCCGTTTCCAATCGGTTAACATATTTATTTAGATATTCACATTAAATTTATAATTGTTGATACTTAAAGCAGGTTTATGCTGCCACGAAATCATTAGTTTTCGAATGAAATTATCAACCGAAATCTATGTCGATTATACCGGTACATTTTGACGACTGTGTAGATTTCCATAAATTCAAGCGCAAACAAATAATTTTTTATACTGAGCAAATGTATTTACTGACAACCAAAAAAAATTACGGATATTATGTGGCCCTCGAATATCTTTCGTTGAAACTTCGGACCATCATCAGCGTATCCCAAGGTATATCCTCCAATCAATACAAACACCTTACTGGAGCACGTTAAGAATGTGAGTGGCAGCCACCTAGCAGTACTACAGGATTATACAATTCAACGTCCACGATATACTAAGCGGTACATCTAAGAGCCGGTGCATTTATCACCTACTTATAAGCCCTCTATCTGGAAACTTTAAGATGCCAGTGGCAGCCAGCTCTCAAGTGCCAACCTCTGCAATTGCTGCCCTGCTTTCACAGGAGATGTCTAAAAAAAAAAACCCCAACTAAAGTACAACGGACAATGCAAGTTCTGACATGTTATCCGACGTTGTTTTTATATTTTCTTCAATATTTGGAATAGGTCTATTTTGATATTGATATTATCATAGGGAATGCAAGTTCCCGGACTTTTTAATTTCCCAGGAAAGCGGGAAAATTAAATGAATTTCCCGGGATCCTGGGAATTCCCGTTTGAATTGCAAATCCCTTATTTTTTTTTAATTTTTTTAGGTGTTATTTGTATTAGTTAGCTATGTGTCTTGCAATGTGTTACGAAAACTAATATTTAATGCATCTAACGAGGATGTACTTCTATTTTATATTTGGCACCCTAATGTATGTGAAACTTATATAACTAGTACACCAACCACCAACGTTCCTCCAACCGACAAATGCTTAGCGGCGACAAACTCATTTTGAACTTTGACCCCTTTGTGGCACAATCTGAGGTGAAATTATTGGTGTCGATTTCGTACATAAAGTTTTAGTTTAATTTATACAAAGATTGAATATAGCATCGGGCGTACCTCTGGCACTTAATTTCCTGTCGAAGGGACATATAGTTTTAAGTATATCATTGAACCATTTTTTAAATTCTTGAAAAAAATATTAACCTACTGAAGTTCACTTTAAAATTTCAATTTAAAAAATCATAATGTTTTGGTCAGTATTTGCAAAGATCAGATAATAAATAAGTTCTCTTCCAAGATATAAAATGATTTATTTACCTTTCAACGACAAGAGATATTGAAATTCATAATTAAAGAAAATATATATATTTTGTATAAGCTCATGCATCTTTTGTGGAATATTAAAAAAAAATTATAAAACTCGTACTGACGAAAGTGACTATAGAGTGAACTTTTGTTAAAAAATTAGAAAATGATTCCACTAAGCGGAAAACTTTCGCCGTTTCGGCGAATACCTTTCTTTACTGTGTTGAATATGGTCCATTGTTGCGATAAATATGTCTCATTGATGTTAGAAACTGGGTTGTAAATTTTATCATCCATATATGAATGAAACACCCTTCATTTGCCCGTTTTATAAATTTACCACTTTGCTATTTCGTGGCAAAATTAAAAGTTTTTTTTATGTGCTTATTTCTTGTTGCTAAAGCCCGGTATTCAGTTTTTATGCAATTTTCGTTGCCATAGAAGTACGTTTATAAAAACTAACGAAATTTTCATGAAGCGGAAATTTCGCTCACTTTTCATTTGCTTGGTACTCAGCTCTGCGAAAATTTCGTGGACAAAATCAATTACTGAATTGTTACACCAAGTTATTTTGTACGAAAACAATTGTTTGATAATTGTTTGGGGCCGGAATTTTGACATTTCGATAGTTTTAACAACCAAAAGTAACACCGCATGCATTAAAAATAAAACGGAGTGCTTAGAGGAATTATAAATGAAATATTTGCAAGGTAATTCTCCGCAACCAAATTTTCCGTTTAGAGATAAATGACAAAATTTCTTACAAAATTTTCGCAAGAACTGAATACGGGCTTAAAAAGGAAGTAAGTAAAAACAGAGTTGCCTTTATTTGATACAAATCAGTTTCGTCGCTTTAATGACTGATACGTTGCAGTAACACACTCGTTTCGTTAACTTTAAATCAGACATGTGCAAACTGACACAAACGCATTTCAAATCAGTTTTACGAATTTTGCGACTGTGTTAAGTTGAACGGAGCAAGCAGAACAAAAGCAGAGAAAACAAATGTAGTACACTGAGTAAAAAATTAAAATTAAAAAAAAATCCAATGAGTGTTCGAACTCACGGGCGATGTGTTAACACCTTTTTGCTACACGGTACCTGTTCGATTTCTATGAACACATTCGTAAATGTTACATTGGAAAATAAAAAACAGCGTTCAATCATATGATGACGTTACAGTTAAATAATATTAATACTTAAAATTATTTAAAGACCCAGTGCAAGCACATGTGTCATTATTTTCTTGCTCAATACTTTTTGTTTTATTCCCACAAAAGTCAAAGAATGCAAAGCAACAGACACTTGTACATACATACATACATTGTTATATTCGTACGATATAACCGATGATCAACATAAAATACTTTTTTAATATTACTCCAAATTAAAACACTTCAATCTCGGCTCGCCGATATCGGATCGCCTTAATTTTTGGCCTAAACTCTTCGTCGAAACCCGCACTAGCTTTTTAATCCAAAAATTAATAAAATCGGCTATGAATTTCCGGAGAAAATCGCGTGGGAAAATTATATGAAAATCGCCCAATAATCACTTTCAATACCGACTGCCAAGCAACGAACAAACAAACGATGATAAGACAAAACCGAAGATCAACAAAACACTTTTTTAATATTACTCCAAATTAATACTCCAAATTAAAACACTTAAATCTCGGCTCGCCGATATCGGATCGACTTAATTTTTAGCTTAAACTCTTCGTCGAAACCCGCACTTGCGTTTTAATCCAAAAATTAATAAAATCGGCTATGAACTTCCGGAGAAAATCGCGTGGGAAAATTATATGAAAATCGCCCAATAATCACTTTCAATACCGACTGCCACGCAACGAACAAACAAACGATGATTTACTCTTACAAACCTAACACTTGCGTATGTATTAAATTTATAGTTTACTGCCCTAGAGGCGCGCGTATAGATGTTAACACATCAAAAATTAAAAATTAAAACTAAATTTTAAAAAAAAAATCAAATATCAACATCTCCAACGATTATTTCCATTTATGATTTTTGCCATTTACAAACATAAAAATTTCTTTATATTCGTCCATGGCAATTAGAATTTATTTTTTAAGTGTAGTGTTTTTTATTACAAATAATTTTGCTTGCAGAGCGATACGGTGTTGCTTGGTCAAATGCAGAACAGCAACTGACTTTGAATCGGTAAACAAGCAGCAAGCTTTCGCACATGTTGGTGTGAAAAAACGATCAAGCTACTATCGGTGTGAAAACACGATGACTCAAAAGAGTACTAGCTGCACATCTATGCTTTAAATGTTTGACTAAATACTGTAATAACTAATAAAATCTTGAAACAATCATAAGATGCACACATAACAAGAATTTAAACCTCAAAAACTGCACAATTGATATATTCGTTGCAGCAACAAAAATTGGGTTGCTGGAGCAACGCAATGATGAACATTTAATAAATTTTGTAGAACATACTTTCTTGCACCAACGATACAATTCTCTCTGTCTCTTTTACTGTGGCAATGCTAACCAACTAACGAAAACCTCGCATCTCTACAAATAGTTGATTTTATTTCGATGATAATATCTATTGTATGAAAATGCAAAAATGTAAGCAATATAGAATACCATAGTTCAAGACGAGCTTGCTAGATTACACTTTTTGCCAAAATATATTCTTTTGGAAATTTCCCGGTATTCCCGGAGAAAATTCCCGGGAAAGCGGGAGTTGAAATGAACGAAACGATTCCCACCCGGGATTTCCCGGGATGCATTCTCCAATTATCACTTTTTTGTATGAAACAATTCAAAATAAAATCAAAAAATTATCAAGCATGATGACTCGCTTAGTTATCGCGCGATTCTTTTAAAATAATTTTTGTTTGAGAAAAGTAAAAAAAATATTCCATAATTTTTCAAAATTTCAACATCCGATAACTTAGCAAGTTATCGAAAAATGGTAGTTAACTTTTTGAGTTTATTTTGACTTGTTTTATACAAAAAAGTGATGATATCAATGGCTTTACACGGTATCTTAACGCCATAACCCTCTCACATTTTCCCCGATTTTGTTATTATACTTTTTTTTTGCTTAAAATAACAATAACATAACATAAAATAACGGCGCAACATTTTTTTTTTGTAAATTTGGAGAGTAAGCCGTATAATAGACATACGCCAAATACAGTTTTTTGCATTTACAAAGTGGACAGACAGCAGTTGAGATCCAACGATACGAAAGGTTCGCATAAACCGTTGGTTATATTTACAAATTAATTTAAATGCTCTTGCTTAATACATACCACAGTGACACAGTGTATCAGCTATACCAGGTGTGGCGAACCTAGGGCACGCGTGCCCGAGGTGGCACGTTTGATAATTTGGATGGCACGCGAACGATTTACAAGATAATTTTTTAATTTTTAAGTTTACAAAATTTTAATTTTGATTACCTAAGTAATCCGTGAATTATTAATTTATTCTGTTTTATTAACTAACAAATGTATATACGACAATCGTTTATTATTTTATCGTGGCAACTTCTAACAATGTTTATTTTGGCAACCAGTATTTGGATTGCTGTCACCATAACAGCAAAAGCATTAAAAAAATGCTATCGCTGCGCTGCGATTTTTTTTGCAAAATATTTATGGCAATTGCTTTGCTACGAACATGATGTGAAACAGGGAAATTGGAATACATTTTTGGTCTGACTTTGCTGATGCTTCTTCTGAGCAATTGCAAAATGTACAGCCACAGCGTGGCGTCGCTTGATACGCTTGCAGCTGTGATATCACTTTTCGCGCTTTCATTGGATTATACACCAGCAACTTTTATACGCAAAGCATGGATTTAAGTCACTGGAAGATGTTATGATTCTTGTAACAAAATTGGTCAATTTGATATCTGCACGCGGATTAAACAAACGAAAATTTGTAGAATTATTAAATGAGAATTATTAAATGAGATTTTCGAAAAAATTTCCAGAGGGTAAGAAGATCGAATAACGGACCTAATAATGGGCTGCCCTCCTGCAAGGATGAGAATGGGAATCTGGTGGCTGATAAGCAGCGTGTGCTCAAAATGTGGTGATACTACTTTTCAGCACTACCCCACTCAGATTCTTCCACTGAAAATCAGGAGGAAATGATAATGTAAGATAGTATAGAATGTACAGAGCGGCTTTGGATTTCCCCATACGTGGAAAACTGTACGAAGTTATGTCTGGACTTTGGATTCCGGCAAAACTGATCCGCCTCAGTAGAATGACGCTGACCAACACCAAATCAGCAGTGAAAGTGGGGAAAGACCTCACTGAACCATTCCGTACCAAGCGAGGACTGAGACTAGGCAACACACTTTCGTGCAATCTCTTCAACATTCTAATGAAGATAATAAAGAGGAAAGCTGCAGTAAATACCAACAATACCATTCACACGAAAAGCCATATGTTGCTGGCGTATGCTGACGACATAGACATCACTGGATGAAATTTGCGAGGGTGGTTCTTGCTGTTAATGAGGGCAATACAAAGTTGACAGTGTCCTCGACTAGATAAACCTCTCGACTTGGTCCGCACTTGAACGTTGACAACCGATTTCATTTTGAAGTGGTAGATGAACTTGTCTGCCGCCGTGAACAAGGTCAACAACGTCAGCGTGGAGATAAATAGGAGAATTGTGCTTGCGAATATGTGTTATTTTGGGCTCAGCAAGCAGTTTTGGAACAAAACCCTCTTTCGACGGACAAAAGTCCAGCTATATCAGACTCAGTATACCTGTCTTTACATATGGCTCCGAAACTTGGGTCATATCGCAAGCGGATGAAAAACACCTCCGCGTATTCGAGAGAAAAATTCTCCGTTAAATGTATGGTCCTGTTAGGGAAAACGGCGAGTACCAACGTCGCTGGAATCAAGAGCTATATAATCTATATTCTGACGTGGACATAGATAGACGAATCAAATTAGGCCAATTGCGGTGGCTAGGCAATATTATCAGAATGGATTAAGAAGATGAGCCAGCGCGAAAGGTTTTCCATATCGTACCCGAAGGAAGCAGAAAAAGAGGACGACTAAGACTCCGCTGGAAAGACCAGGCAGAAGAATCCCGCCGTATCCTTGGAGTTTCCAACTGGAGAGAAAAGGCGAAGGATAGAGCCAGTTGGAAGAATATGTTGGAATTTGTTTGTTTAATTAATATGTGTCAGACGTCTGATCTCATGAGGTTGAAAAATAGTCAATAAAAGTAAGTAAACTCAGTATATACGGGTTTACTTAAATACAGCAATGTGCGATGGTTAAGTCGTGGAAAAGTTCTTCAAAGATTTGTTGAGTGTTTGGATGAAGTTAAGCATTTTTAACCAATGAGAATCTCATTCAAAAATCATTGAGAAACGAGTTACTAGACGTCGAATGGCTTTCAAATTAATGTTTTTTACTGACTTGTGCTTACATTTAAATAAATTAAATATTAAACTGCAAGGTGTTAACAAAAAAATTATTATTACGTTTGATTTAATCAAAGCATTTCAAGCTAAATTACAAATTTTCGATTGTGACGTTATATCTAACAACTTCAAATATTTCCCAAATACAAAAAAAAAAATTGCAGAAGAAAACCCAGATCAAATGAAATTAACACAAGAATTTTCTGTAGTTATTCAATCAATAATCAACGAGTTTTCTTCAAGATTCAAACAATTCAGGACATTTGAAAAGACATCAAAATTTATTTTATTTCCAGACACACTGTCAGCAGATGACCTCAATTTGGAGATTTTCGAGTGGGTAAATATAAAAGACATTGAAATGAATTTTGTCGAATTCCGATCGAGTTCGATATGAAAAAAAAATTTGTTGATTTGAAAAATGATTTGGAAATAATTGAAAGTGGTCGATTAACGAACAGAATTAATAAAAATGCAGAAAATGAAATAATGAGAGCTTAGAACGCCATTCCAGAAATCTTTAGCGATTTAAAAAAATTAGCGAGGGCAATATTAGCAATTTTATGCTTGTGAGTCATTATTTTCAGAAATGAATTTCATAAAATGTAATTCAAGAAATAGAAAGACTGATGAATCCAGTTGGTCGTCTGTAGAACTAAAAGTGGCGAAATATTAACCAGATATTAAGAAATTCTCATCGACTTTATTTTTAAGAACATCTACTGTAATTTTTAAGCTTACTATAAAATGCAGAAACAATTTTTTTTCTATTTTGATTTTCGTTACTGCTGGGGCACGCCACAGAATCGAGAAATAATATTTTAGGATTTTTCGCACGCGGACCCAAAATGGTTTGCCATACCTGAGCTATACCATGGCGAATCTTGTTTGTGACATTCTGTTAGGGGTCACTCAAACTTCATGCTAAATTTGTGACTCAGTCTTAAATAAATCTCTGCTCCACGGATAAACATCCGGTGAATTATATAGATAATGTTGTGGAATCAAAGTTTAATTTTTGTCCTGCTTGTTGCCGTTGTAACGCTATACCCCTAAAGCGCCGCCTTTGGCGTCTTGTTCTGGTAGTCCAAAGCTCCATTTCTTGGTATATTGCCACAAGCTAAGTCTCTATTTTCTTCGTTGCCACATTCATTGATGGCGTTGGTGAACAGGTGTAAAAGGTGCTATTATTCGTGGTGAATTTATTATCTCATTTGATTTGCAAACAAGCGAAGCATAGAGGAATTTTGGATAGAGTATTTTATTCTCTCATCTGACGTTTCATTTCACACTCTTCGTCGTAGGTTTGTGCAAATGAGAGCAATTCGACGTAAATTAACTTACAGCAAATGGATTTTTTTCGGATATGGTCCTAGTGGACTTTTCTTCGTGAAATGAGACAAGGAATACGCTGGAGAAATTTGTCCGGAACTTCCTGAATCACCCTGTATAATACCATAATAAGAAAGTTATATAAAAAAAATCGCGGGTTTTTTTAAATTGCCAGCGGCGACTTCAATCCTTCGAAATTACTAACACACAAATACTATGCCGAAGCCGGTGTTGGACCCACCGCAGGAGAGAAAATCCCTAAGCTTTATAGCACAAACATACTATGCCGGCATCGCTCTGATTGTGTTCGTACACTATAAATAGCAACCTGGTATAAGATAACTATGAACAATTATTTGAAAATTTAAGTCGGAGCAGCCCAATAGTGTTAATACAGGATGACGAAGTTTGGGATATAGAACAAAAAAAATTAAAAGTTCAAAATAAATCCTCAAAACAAAACAATAAAGTCATGAAAAGTTAGAACGTAAATAACACGGAAATACTTTAGTATGGGTAAACATGATTTTTGCAAATTCAAATGTAGACGGTGAACAAGATCGTGACACCAAATCAGAAAAGGCCGATATCAACACAACCGCTAAATTTGACGTGTTTAATTTGCAAACATCCACTTTGGGTTTGGCAACATCTGCTTACCTCTGGAATGTATGAAGTATGTCTGTGGTCGTCCCTTCCCCATTCAATCTTCTTAAGGTTGTTGTACGGTTGTTTACAACATAGATTAATTTATACATAGATTTGTTATCCGTTTCTGACGTTTCTCTTTGAGCTTCTTTGAACAAAAGCCTCCCATTTTTTGTGCATTCACGACGTTCATATATTCACAGTAACAATTTGACGTGTGTTTGTCAAACCTCGGCGACAGAATTCTTCTCTGGACGTTCAAACACAAATTCGTTTCCCTTCAATAATTAAACCGAAGAGCGTGTTGACAAATCTATGTATAAATTAATCATGTATTCAATGAGGAAACGACTGATAATTTGTACAAATTTTTACTGGATGTTGTCTGTTTACACCAAAAAACCAGTAACGAGAGAGCAAGAGAGGAATTTTTTTGACAGTTCGACGATAGAGAACTTACAAGTTTCAACTGGAGAAATTTTTGTCAGTGAGAATTTGCAAGAAATAACATATGTCTTGAGACTTGTGTTTTATGCAAACAAATCAAATTTGGAAATATAAAAAACAAAATAACAAATAATCATTGGAATTTTATGTTTTTAGACAAAAAGAAAACAGTTTTGGTGATTTGTAAAGTTTTGTTCAAACTGCGGTTGTTAGTTCTTCCAATGTTTACATTGCAAATCAGCTATTTCATACAAAAGTTCTTATTTGTTTTAAGTTTTTACTGGATGTCGTCTGTGTACATTTTAGGTTTGTTTCTTTACTTTTTGTGTAAAGTGCGTGTAAATGAGAGTAAAAGCAAAATTCACTGTCAAATACTCAAAATTACACAAAAGTAAAGGAACGCAATAAACACTTTTCTTACACGCAAACAAATGTCAAAACACAAAACATATTAATTTTCACTGTTCATTTGCACGCTTCCCATCTTCTTTAAATAAGCACTCTCAAATCAATCACTTTTCAAGTTAATCAAATTGTAAATTCAATAATTTTTTTCACTTGCGTTATTTTTTTCACAAATAATACATATGTTTTTATGTTGACGTTTCGAACAGCTGATTGTTTGACACTTTACACAAACTTACCCGATGAAAAAGTCTGTGTAAAGTTGGGTAAAATAGAAACGCATTTTGATTTTTTTTACTATATCCGACAGTTGATTTTTTTCTGTGGTATAGACTGATGACCGGGCTAGTTTCAGTTACGTTTTTGAATTTGAATTTTAATGACAGATTTTGTTAGTTTTTAGTTACTGTATGAGAAATTCATACTACAAGCTTAGCTTACAAGGTCAGGTTAGTATTTGTTGGAATAATAGACAATTCAGTTAAGCACAATCACTGGCATGCCTAGTTTTGAACTCCGTGACAATTGAATTGATATCATCGGTTAATTATCAATCGTATATATACAAACTGAAGTATGCAATTTACATATGCGAATTAGTATCGGTCGAAGATCCCTAAGTATTAACACACACTGAAAGACCTATACTTTTTTCCCCAAAAAAAAAATAATAATAATTGTCTGTCCTACATGCGGGGAGCTCCGCACTATGGTCGTAAAATTAATATGAGTACAATACAGGGTGTTTTTTTATGTTTCAGGCCGATGTTTTTTTTTAAATAAATCTTAACGGTACAATATTTTTCAATAATATTTTATTGCATGAAAGTTTGGTTTACAACAGTTATGTATGAAATATAATATACGCTAAATGACCACCTCTGGCCGCTGCGCAAATGTGTACTCTTTTAACCATATTTTGCACGTACGCTACGAGTTCGGCCAGACTTCACTTTATCTCCCAGTGTGTACAAAGTTTTCAAATTCTTTACAATACGCTGAATGGTTAACTTGCTCGGCACATTATTTAGACCAAAAAATCCAGCAAAATTCTTCGTGTTTTTACAATTGAACTATTATTTAGATAAAATGTTTTAATAACTTCAAAACGTTGTTGGTGCGTCAAATACAAACTGACAAATGTCAACCAAACAGAAATGGCGGTAGAAAACATCGGCCTGGAACATAAACTACACCCTGTAGTAGCTGCATTCAACATATTTTCCCAATAACTATTTATTCAAACATCGGCCTATACAAATTATTTACTGACAATGCTTCTCCATTAAAAAGGGATTTGAATATTCTCGAAGTGGAAATCCAACTCGCAATGTTCTTGAACAATGCATGGCTTCGCTGGATAATGCCAAGTATGGCTTGACGTTTTCATCCGGCTTAGGCGCAACAACTGCTGTTTTAACAATGCTTTCTAATGGCGATCACATGATCGTTGGCGATGATATCTATGGTGGAACCAACCGTCTAATAAGGTAATCTCCAATTAAAAATTACAATAAATTACAATTTTAATTACTTTCACTTTTCAAAAGACAAGTTGCCACCAGATTGGGCATAGAAGCATCATTTGTTGATCCCACCAATCTAGACGAATTTAAATCTGCTTTCAAACCTAATACCAAAGTGAGTTATTCAAATTAACAGTTTTATTTCTTTTTAAAGTTACGGACATAGTATAATAACTACTTTATTAATTTTCCAATCGTTTTTTCGTACCCAAAATAGCTCGTGTGGGTAGAGACACCTACGAATCCCTTGCTAAAAGTGGCAGATATTCAAGCCCTTAGTGACATAGCACACAGTTTTGGAGATCTTATAGTGGCAGTTGATAATACGTTCTTGACGTCATATTTCCAAAGGCCTTTGGAATTGGGAGCTGACATGGTCTGCTATTCGCTTACAAAGTATATGAATGGACACACCGACGTAGTGATGGGTGGCGTGACAATGAATTCTGACGATTTATACAAACGCCTCAAATTTCTACAAAACGGTATAGTATTCATTTTATTCCGCTTTTTAGATAATATTTATTCTATCTTAACTATTGTTACAATTAATATATTTCATCCTACAGCTGTGGGTATAGTTCCATCGCCTTTCGATTGCTATCAGGTAAATCGTTCGCTTAAAACACTCGCCCTACGCATGGAACAGCACCACAAGAACTCACTGGCTGTTGCTATGTTTTTGGAAGGACATTCACTGGTGGAGAAAGTCTTGCACCCGGCCCTTCCTTCACATCCTCAACATGAAATTGCTTTAAAACAAACGTATGGATATAGTGGTGTATTTTCTTTCTACCTTAAAGGGAAGCTTGAAAACTCCAACGCGTTTTTAAAGGCTCTTAAGATGTTTACCCTTGCTGAAAGTCTGGGAGGATACGAAAGTTTAGCGGAGTTACCGTAAGTTTTAATTATTTAATTTAGTTTGAACCCAAACAATATATGCATGCAGAAAATGGTTTGGGGTTCTATCTATACAAGGACGCGAAACGTAATTTCATTATTTCAATAAACGAAATGTCAGTTTATTTGGTGTCCGTTATCCAGAAATACTATCAAAAAAAGTAAAATAATAGAAACAAAAGACATATTAAAGGTATTGTTTATGGTGATTACTCCTATTAGTTTGTTGTACATTTTTTATTTTGTTTAAATCCGTTTTGTATTAGTTTTTCAGTAGGGTCTCTCTTTATATTTGTCTTGCACTCAACTTGATTCTTAGCGTTCTGTCAAAATTGAAATTGTCATTTCAAGGAAACAAAACTTATTGTGAATCCGTTTACGCTTGCCGTCCTTGCTAAGAAGAACCCTTAAGTTAATACCTTAACCTTTATTAGAGTATGAAATTGTTAAGATTTAAGGCAACAACAAAAATCGCATCTAACCCATTAGAAAATTCTCAATGCAATTGAGTTTTGGTTTGCATATAGCTTGATGCTGTTTCAGTAACATCATTGCAAACATCTTCTGATCAAGATCTGTGGCTAGATCTGAAATAGTTTGTCTGGAATCATGAGGATGCATTTTGTAAAACTGCTCTTTTGGAAACTATATCGCTATTAATAGAGACATAGAATGGTTTTGAAAATATAAGTAAGTAGTTTCCCATTACATAAGAAAACTCCTGCCATGACAGGGGAGAGTTGCTCACAAGCAGTGAGCGGTGCTCTTTGTATGTTAAGACAAACTGATTGGGAAGTACAGTTGTTTGTATACGTGTTCTAAACGGGTTTTGAAAAATCTTTTCATGTCTGTTTTTCACTAACTTAGCATTTACCATAGAGTAATGAGGAATAGAGTAGCGATTTGTCTCAGTAAATTTACGAAGTGTGGTTATTTAATTTTAAGCTCTCCCCACCTTCATGGGGAAACCATTTATTTTTTTATTTGTTAGGGAAGTCTTGTAAGAAGGAGATGATACTAGAAGTCTGCCAAAAATACATTGTTTAACAAAGTAGTAAGAAAATCGAAAATATACGTGACTCACGCGAAAATATTACTCATGTAAAGATTGGACTCACACATTCACGCCCGCTCACGTGATCAAATATAATTGGGTATGGTAGAATTGGAGGTTTGACGTTCAATCCGATTAATGAGGGTTGTGAACAGACGCTGTAAGCTAGACGAACGGAATTTGGGGCAGACCTCAGCTTAGGAGAGCATTCTACAAATCCGATGTGGGTGAAGGAGAATCAGCCGTGGCACGTAATCAAATCCATCAGCGTTTTGCTATGATAACACTTTGATAATATTCTCTTTTTATGATGCAAGACTTAGGTTAGGATTAAGTTTAGGACACGAGTGGACTGGTAGATACCAGGCCACAATACAGTCAGCGATCTATTGATCCATTGTAATTGTCCAATGAAAACCAGAGAGTATTGGAAAGAAAAGAATAATATATATATGTGGGAATGGAGGAAAAAAGAGTACGTGCAAAGTGAATAATAGATGAACGTGTGATGGAGTCTCAAAGCAGTTAACCTAATGAAATCCAATAGTATACTCACTTCCGATGATGAGAGAGACTCCAGGTCTCCTATAAAGTCCTGCCCCAAGTAGCTCACCCTCCTACGGGCCAAAGGGGGACACCTACGAAGAAGGTCTCGGAGTCCTCCTTGTCCTCACACAAGCGATAGTAGTCAAGTACAGAACTATCCCATTCGCCCGTCAGGTGTCTGATATTGCAGTGGCCGGTTAAAATTCCACAGGCTATTCTGAAATCTCTGGATACCTAACGTCTACCAGCTGCTTTCCACATCCAGTCCTCCACTAAGCCAAAAATGTGGCAGATGGACGAATGAAAATCCATTAGAGAGTCGTTATCAGGCAACGTACAGCCTGCTCTAGCCAGTAAGTCTACTTACTCGGTCTGAGGAATATCACAATGTCCGGGAACCCAGCAGGGACTGATATCCAGAGGTCTAAGCCTGTCTAACTTCTTTTTACAATTTCTCACCAACTTCGATCTACACCATGTAGAATTGATCGCCTTTATCGCAGCCTGGTTATTCACACAGTCTGCTAGTATCAATTCCACATCCTATTATTGCATCCGCGGCCTTCTGAAAAGCCAGCCCCTTAACCTGAAAGACACTGTATTCACTATATACGCTTAAAGAAGGGCTTAGCTGCAGGCCTCGCTGTACATACATATCAGCTTTTGTGCCATGTTCCATCTTCGATCCGTCCGTAAAGATAAAAATAGAGTTCCCAGAGCGGATCCCGCCGTTGTGACTTCCACTTTACTGATATCCACACTTTCGGTCAAGAAATCTGTAAGAGACGCCAGACGACAACAGCCGTCCCACTAAAGAATTGCATCAAACTAATCGGTTTACCACATACACTACTGCACTCGTTGAGTGGGTACACTAAAGCGAGTGGTTTTTATAAATAAAACGAGAACTTCAGTGAAGCCAACCAAAGCTGTTCGGTTACTGTCGTAAACACATTTTCTTTGAGTACACGACATTGCAGTTTTTGGAGCAGTCGAATAGAGTAACCACTGCAGTTACACAATGTGAGAATGAAGTTTTCGAGAAGACATGATGCACTCGGTGTATACATTGTGTTCCCGCTTTAACAGTAGATTAGGTTTGCTTTGTTGTAAATGTTAAAGGCCAATACGTATAAACTAAAATATTATTTTAAAAGCAATCGAATTATTTTTCTGCAAACAATTGTCTTTTCTCTTCTGTCTTGATCCATTTCCACTTCTCAAATTTTCTTTTAAAACATAATTTACTTCACTCATTATACCCGTTAATGAGGACACTGTTTTCGAGAAGTTTGGTCTCGAATACTTCCGTTTTACAACACATTTGTTCTCTTCGGACCGTTTTAGCGAAATCGAACAAATCAGTGTACCCATTTCCGTTTTCAGTCTGTTTTGCTATCACTTAAACAAGTAACGACACTTAAGTGCTCTATGTAAATCACAGAGAGTAAGTGAAATGAAGTATTTGATATTGTGTATCCTTCTATATCCAGGAAGGCTGCTAAAATGAAGTCACACGATCCCAGACTACGCTTCGTAAAGCCCACAACCTCAGGGAGAGCACTCTCACCGATCTCTCCGCTATGTACGCGTGTTGAGAAGTGCAACAAACAAGTCCATCAATATCTCCAAAACTTTCAATAGAAACGGTGAGAGAATAATTGGTCTCACCCGCCATGGGTATAAAAACAACCCTAACCCCCCTCGATTTTTCCGGAACAAAACAAAGCCGTATACAGGCCTTGGAAACGTTAACTAAAATCGGGGTTCAATCATGCATAGAAGTCTGCAGCATGACTGGTATTAAACCATTCGGACCAGGTGATTTAAAGGGCTCAAAGTTACTAATAGCCCACTTCACCTTTTCTTCGTCCACCATCCTATCCACCAAATCTAAGTCCGCAAGGTTTACCTATGTGGGTCAGCTTATATTAACAACCACATTGTCCATTTAGGAGCTCTAGTGTTTCAGAGCTAAACTCGTTCCAAGACCCATCTATCTTGCGGATGAAACTTAACGCTTTTAGGTCCTTAGACAGAACCCTTCTGAATCGGGCAGTGTCGTTGACTCCGAGTATTCACTCGCAGTACTTAATCCACGTCGCTCACTTCGACTTCTTAATATTCCTTTTATAACTGTAAAAACTGCTCCTATGAGCGTTCCAGTCCTCTAATCCCGTCCTCTTTGCCTTGTTGAACAGAGTTCCCAGCTACTTATTCCACCACATGGCTGTGATATGTTGCCCGGATAAATGAGAGAGCAAGAATCAACAAAGCAAAGGTTAAGAGCTCTTGCCAGTGCCTCCACTTTTCCGTTTACCTTATCAGCATATTCCTCCTAGGGAGCTTACTGCAGGTACGGAAAGGCGCCCAATTAGTAAAGTAGATGGAAAGGCGCCCAATTAGCCCTCCGCGGATTCCTATATGCCTTCTGACATTCCTCCACCACATACACTTTAAAGTAGATTGAGCTATGGTCCGAGAAGGAGTAATCCCCAGAGATCCTCAAAAACCTTACGATAGGCGTGCCCACATTTGACAGAGTTATGTCAATGACAGTATCCCTGTTCCCATTTCTAAAAGTTGTGGTGTCCCACACATTGCAAATATTAAGCCCAAACTCTCTCTTGAGCAACCAGTTGAGACAAAGTATCCTCATCTATATCCATTATCCGCACATGGCACCGACGATATTACCTCCCAGGTTCCGGTGTTGAAGGAGGGGTTCTATTTCGCCAGCAGGTCGATCGCGAGGTTTGCCGTCTCGATGTGTGGTGAAATACACACCGTAGCGATCCGCCAAAGTGGGTGCACAGACCTCGGTACAACTTCCAATCTGGCGCCAGGCCAAAGTTCACCAAAACTATGCCTTGAAAACTAACCGTCTCTCATTTTCCCAGTCAATGGTTTTGACTTCCTTTGATCAGTTCACACCAAGGAAGCTTACCTGCTCAGTGCCCACATTGGGATCGCCCATCTGCATTGCTAGTTTCTTTTACAGTGCTGCCCAATTTACGGTGCTGATTTTCCCATCGGGATCAGCCCTGTCCACTACCGCCACCTGGAAAAAGGGATTGACTCCCAAGCTCGTCTACCTTTTCGGCATCTTCGCGGATTTGATGGGTTCGTCCCCAGAACGAGTCGTCTTACTAAGTCTTACCTAAATAGGAAATTCTCCAATACATTTGGGGCGTGGAAGTAAATTTGATTGTCAGTTCTAAACCAACGCCAGAACGTGGAGTGTTTAAACATTTTTTAATATTCGAATTACGGGTTGCGAAGCCGAATCGAGGCGGGGCTAGTATCACTCAATTTAGCAAAAAATATTCCAATAATAGTATACCGATACATGGCCATTAAGACGGTAGAGAAGAAATGGAGTATACTGGAAAAATGTACACAAATGGCACATTTTGCTGAAATTTTGAATAAAAAGACGAGATATTTCAAATACGAGGACAAATTTTATGAGCAAAGAGAAGGTATGCCAAATAAAATTCACGATGTAGAGGAAAAGGACAACAGATTTCCATGTCTGGATTCTGTCGTAATTCGACAAGGCAACCTGCTCAAACTTGATTGGTACCAGAAGACTACAGCGTCCGGAAGACTAATTAACTTCAATTCTAAGCACCCTAGAAGAATTATTACCAATACGGCCTGGTTATTCCGAGAGACTGAAGCATTCCGATATCTATGACAAAGGGCCATATGAGTTGGCGTTGAAATCACACAATACCCTGAGCAAGTACAGACAAAGTTCAAAGTGTATCGAATAAAATGCAACGGGGACAAGACTGACATATGACGAAATTGAAGACAAGACTCTTCCCACAAATCAGATTTAAGGGCCACCTATGGAAAACAAAACGGCATTAGCGGCTTTGACATTTTATTGCTCATAACGATCTACTCTCGAAATGCGGCACATAATTAACGTTCCCTCAGAGAAAAGACTCAATTACGCTCGCTGTGTCTTCTTGCTGAAACAAAATGTCTCCGGCATCCGGGCTTCAATTTCAAGCAATAATAATTTGGAGACCTAGTTGCGGTGTGAGTTTTCTGTAAATGATAAACTGTCAAACAATGCTGAATCAAAATATGATGACAGTACGAAGCAGTCACGCATGTTCTATGAAAAAATACTTATGAAACAATACGTCTAAATGAATCACACGTTTTTTTTAAATATTGTTCGATTAATGTTGATGGTAGGTATTTCATATAAACAATTTAGTATTTTCTGGCTGTCAATTTTCGCCGGCATATGTATTTTATACCGTGAGTATTTTATTTTTGAACATACCTTGAGTAATTTTGACCTACACTGGTGGCAACACTGGTATGCACTAAAAATTATAAATTTATAATATATTGTAGTGTATGAGGTAAAAAGTTTTCGAGTTTCACACTCGCCATTTAAAAGCTCACATACATTTTTCATATTAAATGACATTTAAATGACAAGCATCGGGCATTTAAACTGGCCATTAATTATGTTAAATATAATAGCGGCATTCGCGCAAACGTGAAAGCCGAGAACTTTTGCTCAGCGCAAGTTTCCCTCGCACCGTTGCATGAGGCACCAGGTAAAGTTGCTCAGCGTAGTTGTGCTCAAAACCATATCAGCTGACCAAGATGGATACATAAGGTGGTAGCAGTAGCAATTGCATGTATTATGTATGTGTACTTTTTCTACTGTTCTAGTGCTATCACCTTATTTATCCATCCTAGTCAGATGACAACGAAATGTCAACAGTTTACACGTTTCTCCATCCCACGTTTGAGCAAATTTGCCTCGAAAACTTTCCACTTTTGAGCACGTCGCTTTGTTTGGGAAATTTTTTTTGTTTTGACGTTTGCTGTGCAAGTTTACGATGTTTTCGAGGTTCTTTCGAGCTTTCATGAAGACTACTAATGAATGTAATATTCTTACATAGTTGACCCTTGGGTTTAAAGCGTTTACCGGACTGGTTGAATATCGAAATGATAATAGTGGCCAGGCATTTTCCTACCTACCACCAGAACAGAATTTAAAATTGTTTTTATTAAATATATATACAATATTTATTAAATTGTAATAAATTCATTAATATCACAATTAGGTTAGTGAAATTAAATGATTGAAAACATAAACAAACGTTATCCAAATTCGATGCTTTAAAAGCTACTTTAATATATTCGATTTTTGTTGAAATGTGCCAGCACGAGCTTTTATTATGTGTACAAAAAGTTATTGTGTTTTTTTTTCTTAGTGTGAAAGATGCATTAAAGACTAAAGCCAATTGTTGGAAGCCTGATTGGACCTTATCAGTGTGGTTTAAGCTGCAGTAAATATGTATGAACAATACCATCTTGATAAGAAGCCACGCCATCTGCGAGAGGTTACTGCAGTATTTTCAAGAATTGACGAAAGTGGGTCTTGCTGTTAGTGAGGGGAAGATAAAATTGATTGTGACGACGACTAGACAAACCTCTCGACCTGTTGTGAGGTCATATTCTATATAATTATACAATTCTATATAAGTCTATATAATTATAAAATTGTCTCCCGTTATATCCCATGAAGGGATTGATCACTGATTGGGACCTACAGTTTTACGCCGGTTCCGAACTGTAGTTTGAGAAGCTTTTTCATGGCTAATTACTCGATAGTGTCGCCGTCACTACGCGAGGTGGCCGAGAACCATCCCATCAGGCTAGAACACCCCCAATCCTGAGCTAGGCCGGTTTAAAAGGCAGGAATGACCAAGAAAAGATAGGAATGACCAAGAAAAGATAGAGATAGAATTAAAATAGGAGAATTGTGCTTGCAAATAGATGCAATTTTGGGTCCAGGAAGCAGTTTAAGAACAAAGACCTCTCTCCACCAACCAAAGTCCAACTATACCAGACTCTCCTGTTACCTGTCCTGACATATGGCTCCGAGACTTGGGTCATACCACAGGCGGATGTAAAACACCTGGGAGTATTCGAGAGATAAATTCTACGTAAAATATTTGGTCCTATTAAGGAAACGGCGAGTGCCGACGTCGTTGGAACCACAAACTGTATAATTTGTATTCCGACAAAGACATACCTAGGCGAATCATATTAGGGCAATTGCGTTGGCTGGACCATGTTATCAGAACGGATGAAGATGAATCGGCGATGGAAGCAGTAAAGAAGGTCGACCGAAACACCACTGGGAAGACCAGATCGAAGAATCCCTCCGTAGCCTTGGTATTACCCAGCGGGTACCTATGCCACAGCTGATCAAGTAACTATTTGGAGAACTTATAGAAAAGATGCTTTCAAAGAAGAAACGGTGATGGGTGACTGAAAGTACTCGGGTTGCGCTGTGCGATTTTCATACTTTTGCAGCCGCGTATCAAACCAAATGTACAAAATACATCACCTGGGAGCACATTTTGCCAATTAAATCGATTAAAAAAAGGGATGTTTGCAAAAAATTCTAGAGTTAATCAAGTCTTAGAGTAAAATTATTTGTGTAGATCACAATTAACACGATTAAAATTAAAGATTTCTCTCATTCACTATATGTGTTACAAATATTCCACGGATTTGTTATGCAAGTAACAGCTGTTGCAACCTTTTATAAATATTACTCTGTGGTATTACCAACTGGCGAGAAAAGGCAAAGGATAGAATCAGTTGGAAGAATATGTTAAAATTTGATTAATTTGTTTATTTATTTAATATGTGTAAGGCATCTGACCTTATGAACTTGTAAAATAGCCAATGAAAGTCAAGTAAAAAAGATGCTCTATAAAATGAGAAACAGTACAAAGATCTTTAAAGAAGTTGATTGTGAAGATTGTGATATCTCTAGTCCATCAGATCAAAAACTAACACTTAACATCTCTTAGGAAATGCAATAGTCACCTTTCGGACATAATACATTTTGTGCTTGATGAAATGTATATGCTTTGTTGTAGAATTAACAACTATTTAATTGAAAAAATAATTTTTAAGAATCCAAATTCGCATATTTCACAAGAAATTATAATGAAACTTAAACACAATCTTATAAAGATTTCAAAAGATATAACTATACAATTCCAGAGAAAATCTTACGACCTGGTTCTAATAAGTCTATATAATTTCGGTAACTGGAGAGTAAATCAGTTTAATTTTGCTTACTTTATTCGAAGAGCATTGTACTAAGAGTCATATTGAAAGATTATTTGAATTTGTATACATTTTGTCGTACAGCATTTCTTCAACCTAATTATCCTTTTTGCGAGCTCATTATGGTAAAACCGTTTTAAAAACACATTTAAAACTTACTAACTTACTTATCCGGTCACGAACAACCCCGAGGGGTCAGGGACCTTACAAACCGAAGATAACATATTTCGCCAACCAGTTCGATCTTTTGCCTTATCTCTCCAGTTGGCAATACCAAGTGTACGCAGGGATTCGTCAACCTGATCCTTCCAGCGGAGTCTTGGTCTTCCTATTTTTCGTCTTCCTTCGAGTTCGGTTTCGAAAACCCTTCGTGCTGGTTCGTCTTCATCCACTCTACTGACATGGCCTAGCCAGCGCAATCGTGTTATTTTGATCCGCTTAACTACATATGTCAATGTCGGGATATTGCTCATACAGCTCATGGTTCATGCGTCGCCGATACTCGCCGTTGTGCACTATAGGGCCATACATTTTTCGAAGTATTTTTCTCTCGAAGACTCCTACAGATGTTACGTCTGCTTGCGATAATACCCAGGATTCTGCGCCATAAAGCAAGGCAGGTTGTATGAGAGTCTGGTATAATTGGACTTTTATTACTCGAGAGAGGGCTTTATCTCTAAAGTGCTTGCTTAGCTCAATATAACATCTATTCGCAAGCACAATTCTCTGCTTGATCTCAAGGCTGACGTTGTTGTTTTTGTTTACGGCAGATCCGAGGTATATAAATTCGTCCACTATCTCGAAGTTATAACGGTTATCAACGTTCACGCTTTGGTCTAATCGCGTGGAGTCCCTGTTCGTTGAAACCATTAATTTTGTCTTGTCCTCATTTACCGTCAGACCCACTTTTCCTGACTTCTTCTCAATTCTCGAAAACACCGCAGTAACTTCTCTAACTGTGCGACCGAATATATCTATATCAACAGCATACGCGAGCAGCATATGACTTTTGCTGCTGATGGTTTTATTCATGTTTTCTCAGAATAATCTCTATTAAGATGTTAAAGAGATCGCACGATAGGGTGTCACCTTGTCTGAGGCCTCGCTTAGTTTCAAAAGGTTCGGTAAGATCCTTACCAACTTTCACTGCGGATTTGGTGTTCGTCAGGGTCATCCTGCAAAGGCGTATGAGTTTTGCAGGAATGCCAAGCTGAGACATTGCTTCGTAGAGTTTCCCCCGTATCGAGCTATCGAAGGCCGCCTTATAATCGACAAATAGATGATAGGTGTCGATTTGTTTTTCGTGTGTCTTCTCCAGGATTTGGCGTAGCGTGAAAATCTGGTCGGTTGTCGATTTTCCCAGGCCTAAAGCCACACTGGTATGGTCCAATCAGGTCAGCGATAATCGGTTTTAGTCTTTCGCACATTATACTTGATAGAACCTTATATGCTATGGATAAAAGGCTTTTTCCACGGTAGTTGTCACAGAGACTCGGGTCACCTTTTTTAAATATGGGACATAGCACACTGAGACTCCAATCGCCGGGCAAGCATTCATCTAATCAAATTTTGCTAATGAGCTGATGCATGCACCTTATCAGCTCATCGCCGCCAGCCTTAAACAGCTCCGCCGGTAATCCATCGGCTCCTGCGGCTTTATTATTCTTAAGCCGGGCAATAGCTGTTCTGACCTCGTCTTGGTTAGGAGGTGGGCAATCGACGTCGTCGTCCAAATTTAGATCGATTGTCTCGTCATTGGATATCTCAGGTACTAGTAGCGCGGAGAAATGATCTCTCCATATTACCAACATACTCTGCACATCTGTGATGAGATTTCCGTCCTTGTCTTTACAGAAGGGGGGCCTGAACCATGTCTATTAGTTCCGTTTTTGACTTTTTGGTAGAAATTTCGGGCTTCGTTCTTACCTCCTTTCTTTTTTCACTATACCGCTCAGTCGCAGCTCGCGTTGCAATTGACTGAAGCTTTGCCATGCGTGCAGCGTTCTTTTCATCATTTGCAATGCGACACTCTTCATCGTACCATGGTTTGTTGCGAAGCGGTTTTTCAAAACCAAGTACGGTTGTTGCGGCGGTTTTTATAGAGTCGGAAATGGGTTTATTGGGTAGGCTGTGGCTACCTCTGGTAATTGCAGCTTTCCGATGTCCAGCTTCCTCTGCGTCTGGTTTCGTACGATTTTCGCTCTACTTAATATTGTGCGAACCTTTGCTGCTAAAAGGTAATGATCAGAATCAATGTTAGCTCCTCTGATCACTCGTACGTCCATTACACTGGATGAGTACCTTCCATCAATTACCACGTGATCAATTTGGTTCTTCGTTCTTTGATCAGGGATACCCAAGTAGCCTTGTGGATGTCTTTATGTTGGAATCTTGTACCACTAATGACCATGTTTTTTGACGCAGCAAAGTCAATCAGTCTCATACCGTTGTCGGAACTATTGCCAATAGTTGGATGAAAGACATTCTCCCTACCTACTTTGGCATTAAAATCTCCTAGTACAATCTTAATGTCATGGCCAGGGCAGCGGTCATACGTTTCCTCTAGGAGCTCATAGAATATGTATTTGGCATCATCATCTTTCTCTTCTGTAGGGGCATGCATACAAATTAGGGAAATATAAAAATATTTCGCTTTTATGCGGATTGAACCTAGAGACTAGATGTCGCAGTTTTTTGCCAACTACAAATCCGCAAACAAATTCATGTTTTTTCTCATGGCAACTGTAGTATATGTCGCAGTTTCTTTTTCGTGCGCAGCCATGCCCTGTCCATCGCATTTCCTGGATTGCGGTAATGTCAGCCTTATAACTTTCGAGGACATCTGCCAATTGGATACTTGCACCGGATCTATATAGAGTTCTTACATTCCAGGTGCATATCCGTAAATCGTGGTCCTTAAAACTTTTGCGGGGGTCGTCAACAAATAGGGGTTGTTTATGTTTTCTGTTTCGTTTTTGTATTTTCACTGCCATTATGAACGGTGACGGGTGGCAAACCCAGTCCGCCGGGTCATTGCATTTTACCTACTGCCAGGATATTTGATTGCAACCGCCCATTATGGATCAGACGCTGACCAGGATTCAATATGTCGAACCTGGATTTTCTTCTTTTGGTTTTTTATCCGCCGTTGGCCCATATGTTTGGCTCCTCCGCATTCTTAAGGACAAAAGAATATGCCCGATAGCTTGATGAGCTTCAGTGACATCAGTCACCTACTAAGCCTGAGACACATCAGTGATCGCATAACCAAATCAGGCTGCTCATTTATTTTCTCCTCACTCTAGCTAGCTAACGGAGGTTTCCGATAAAGCCATTGCTCAGGACATACTGCATGGAAGCAGTGAGCTGCTTGGACTGCCCCATGAAGGAATCATTTCTGGCCACTCCCAAGTGAATGGCAATCAGAAACTTTCCACCTCCACGGACAGTCCCATGTCCATTTAAAGCGCAGCACATTTTTATGGTCCTTGTTCTCCAAACATGAACATTAGACCGGGTCACGAAATAGCCAAAATTGTTTTTTATTGTAGTTTTCATGGAAAGAGTCTTCTTTCCATGATAAATTGTCAAACAATACTGAATAAAAAAGGTTACAGTATGAGGCAGTCACACATGATCTGTGATCGTTTTTTTATTGTAGTTTTATTTTTATTATCCCAGGCAAATATTTAAAAAATTTGTCGATAGCGCAAAAGTATGCAATGATTTTTATTGAAAAATTTAAAAATATTTGTATTAATATTTTGTAAAAATATTTTTATTAGTGCTGCAAATATATTTTGTCATACGTAACTTTTTTACTTTAGAATAAAACTGTATACTTCCAAAGCAAAATGTTCTTGGGTTTTAACGGGCTTTAATAGTAGAAAAAATATTTTTAAATTTTAGGCGTAGAACCTGCATTAAATGAGGCCTTCATTAGGAAATGATGTCGTACGTCAGCGACGTCTATAGGACAAATGTAGTACTCGTCGAGACCAATATACAATGATGTCTTTCATGTTAAAATCGAGCCACCAACAAAAAACTGCGTTAAAAAATGGTTATATAAAATAAGGTCGAAAAATAACATCTATAAATATATCACGGAAGGCACGCCGAATCAAGTCAAGGTGAAATTATGCCGGCAATTGAAACGTAATTACAATGAGAACATCAGGGACGAGATCAAGGAATATGGCAAATGTGACAAAACTAACGCTAATATCTGTACATCACAAACATTTCTGATTAGATGTGGAGGATCGGGTATCATACCCAATTTTATTACGAATACAACGGAAAATGTGGACAACATTTTTGTAAACACGGGAAATGTGCCCTCAAAAATTCCAAGTTTACTCACAACGTACACACAAACATACAACTTCAAAATATTGAACTTGACAATACAACACGAACACGAACTACTCGAACGGGACAACGAAAAACTTGAAATGCTGAACAGGGAGATCGAACAACAACTAGAACACAGTGACTGTACCACTTTCACCAACAGGGAGAGAATGATAAGAGCTACAATTGTGGAGAGACTGAAAATGAAACAAAAGCACAAATACTCAAAATTAAAGGAGGAACATGAACAGTCAATTAGAATGCCACACAACACAGAATGGTTTGTGAACACAACAGAGGTTGAGGTTCCTATTAACATCCAATGACTGTTCTCATTGTGGCCGAAATATGCACTGTCGATGACAAGGGATCAGTTTCCACTATTTAAAAGTATAGCCGACGGAATGCATTCACACGTTAAAATTGAAACAGGACAAGGAAAGCGCGAAGATAAGATTCTCATCACTCATTGACTCCCATCTTAATATACGAGAAGACTTAACGCAAGGGGCAACTATATCACAGACACAGTGGAGCAAACCCGACAATTTCTAAGTAAGAATGAAAATGTACTAATCTTGAATGCGGATAAGGGAAATACGACGGTCGGTTGATGACTTTAAGGAGAAAATGGGGAATATATTAAATAATGTATGCACGTATAGAGTGCTAAAACGTGACCCCACTATAAAATTACAACAACGGGACAATGATCTGGTGGAAAAGCTATTTAAGGACAAGATTATAAATATGAAGGACGAATGTCGGTTGACGAAAAGAAAGGCTACGTCTCCGAGGATTTACGGACTGCCGAAAATGCATAAGGAGGGTATCCCGCTAAGGCCCATCTGCTCTTCGATCACAGGGACACAGGGACTATTCATGGGAATACTTAAGTTTTGCATACTTGACAACGGATATTTTAAATATGAGAATAGAATATACCAACGGCAAAAGGGAATGCCGATGGGTTCGCCGGCATCACCTGTAATTGCGGATATGGTAATGGGTAAATTATTAGGCGAATGTATTGGAAAATGTAATGTTGAGCCACGCCTACTAACGAAATATGTTGACGATATCTTCGCAGTAATCAAGGGGAATACAATAGATGACATTTTAAAGACTTTAAATGGATTTCACAATGATATTAAGTCCACAAGGGAATTGGAACATGATGGAAAATTGCCATATCTGGACACACTGGTGATAAAAGAGAATAATATCATAAAATTAGACTGGTATCGGAAACCTACTGCTTCAGGACGATTGATGGATTACTATTCCGAACACCCAGAGACGATTGAGATGAACACGGCTGTGAATTTTATGAGGTGAGTCCTAAACATGGGAGACGGACAATTTCATGACGAGAATAGGGGCATGATTGGACGAATCTTGGTGGAAAATGATTTACCGGAAAATACGATGATCGATTCCTCGTTATGTACACAAGGGGAACCACGGGATGAAGATGATAGGGTATGTGGGACGATGCCATACATACCTTTTCTATCGGGGAGATTCAAGTGGTATAGTCACTGTTTTCTCTTGGACTTTGGCTTTTCTGGATTCTATAAACCACGTCATTTATTCGTTTGACAACCCAGTGTGTTTGCAGTTTTGGAGATAAATCTTTCTTGCGCTGTGGGTTGAACAGTCAAACTAGCTGACCTTCATGGAATCCTTCGAAATTTACCGCTAGGTCGTACCTGGCTTTCATCTTATTACTGACCATGTTCATTCTGCTGCGAACAAACTCGTGAAGTTCTCTAAGTTCTCCTGGGATACCATCATTCTCCCCACTGTCGGATGTTAGCCAGTTGCCAAACTTCAAATTTCTAGGGAGCTTTAACTCTGTCCCGAAGACGGCACTAGCTTGTGTTCGGGCAGTAGTATCCTGGGTGACCGACCCGTATGCTAGAAGGAAGTTTGGTATGTGCTCATCCCAGTCTTTTCCATCCTTACTGACGACCTTTCTCAAATATTCCTTAAGAGCCTGATTAAATCTCTCTACCGTGCCGTCAGTCCGAGGGCGCAATGACGTCGTTCTCATACCACGAATTCCACTCCTCTCGCATATGTCTTTCAAGATGGCAGATTCAAAATTTCTACCCTGCTCCGAATGCAGTTCTAAAGGGACAACAAAACGACTTATCCATTTGTCCGCGATAGCTTTGCTTATTGTTTTTTCTTCTTTATTTGGAATAGTGTACACCTCGGGCCATACATTGAAGTAGTCCATAACGACTAGGGCATATTGGTTCCCAGAGCTACTTGTTGGAAATGGACCAGCCACGCTCATGGATATTCGCTCGAAGGGAGCACTTGGGCTGTCCTGATGTCTCTGTCTACAACTCCTCCGCATTGGTCCTTTAGTTGTCAAACACTGAGTGCAGCCTGCAATCCACTCGGATAAAGCTTTTTGACGACCAACCCAATATAAAAGTTCACTTAGTTTCTCCATAGTTTTGCCTTTACCGAGGTGTCTACCACTCGGACCATTATGACATTCTGCACTTTCAAGGCAGGTACCACAATTAGATTTTTTTCCGTTTTAGCATCCTCACTTTCCCATAAACGGGATTGATTTCCATCTAGCAATCTCAGGCTATTCCACTGGTCCCAATATGACTTCAAAACGGGGCTTTCTGAAGTGATTTCATTCCGCGTTAATTGTCTATCCTCTTCCTTTGCCGAAATAATTGTTGCCAATACAGGATCACTTCTCTGTGCAGTGAGCCACTCGTCGTCCGATTCAATTCTCAGGGATCGGACATCAATATTTGCTCTTTTATCTCAGCCTTAGGATCCTGGTTACGCTCGATTACATGTGTACGGTCATTTACTCGTCCGGTATCGGGCGTTATCGCTGGAGATCTTGACCGTTTTCGCGGACCTTTACAATCCCGCCCTATTTGGTCACGTTCCCATGATTGTCACCTTTCAATTTTGATGCTGCCATAGCGCTTTCATGAGAATCCGAATCACTTTAAGTTCATTAACGGCGCCTTTCAAATCTTTTGATTTGACTTCCGTTTCTACCCTTCGCACATGATGTGTCTGTTGACTAGAAACAACCCTCGCCGTCTCATTCGCCAAAGCAAATGAAACTGTTTCCACAAACGTAGCTTTTTGTGAGGCAAACACCGCATATCTAACGTCTTTATCTCATAATCTTTCTTGTGATCGCCACCATACTTGCGTTGTAACGCAGCCAGTACATCCTCTTAGTTGTTTCTGGCCCTGGCGGGAACGCTCAGAAGACCTGCTGCGCTGCCATTCAGTGCTAAAATTAGCTCTAATGCTTTGTCGTTTCTGATCCACAAGTTCTTAATTGCTACCATTTGGAATTGAAACTGGGGGCTTTCAATCTACCAGAGCCTTCGGAAATTACTCGCACTGGCCCTTCTTGCAACTGGAGATCATTCATCTTTCTTTCCAGTTCGGCGAATCTTTCCTCCCCATCCTGTTTGACCTGATCGATCTTCTGCTCAAATTCCTCGAATTTCTGTTCGACCTTTCCGAATTGATCATTATCCTGTATCTCCATGTTATTCATTGCTTCTGAAATTTCATATAGCTTGTCATTTGTGGCGTTTGATGTTTCCTGCATAATTCTAGAATTTTCACTAAATTTCTCGTTCATAATTCTAGAATTTTCGCTCAATTTCTCCATCATGGCTGCAAATTTCGTCGAAACATTCATATTACCAGTTGCTTCCTTTGCAGATACCTCCATTTCTTCGTTGCACTCAAACTGGTATGTGTCAATGTCAATTCTTCTATTAATCGCCTCTGCAGCTCTACCTTATTACCTGTTGTCGGTTGATGCAATTTACTCAACTCCTTTTTTAGTTGTTCAACTTTGAGTTCTTCAAACTTCATCGTTGTCCTTAATTCGTAATTTCACTTCTGACAACGGTTTAACTTCCTTTTATTTTACTTATATAGTAAAACAGTTTACTTTACTTACACTACTTTAATAAGTCTTATATTTTACCATCAAATTGCGTTGCTTACTTTTCGGCGGTTAATCACAAACTAAACTCTCCGTTCCAACGACCTCAGGTATTTATACGAACTCACCATACTCAAATGTAGTTATCTCTAGCGAATTTCATAACCTTTTAGTCTTATCTTTCTACTAATTAATGAATCCACCCCTGGAATAATATAGAATCACCTCGAACAGTGGAGAACTAGAGGGCGGATCAATAAGTCTGTGTCTTTTTGAATGAAACACAGTTTTTTTGCAAAAAAAAATATTTTTCCACATAATCTCCTTTTAGCTCAATACACTTATAGCCTTTTCACACTAGGCCACATCTTACATCTTCAATCAATTTGCCAAAGATGTTAACATTTTCCCATACAAATTTGATACTTTGTGAGCTCAACATCTTTGAAAAATGTTCCTACCTCATTACGTTTCACCCACATCATTCGATAATTTTGAGTCTATCACTAGAACAAAATTACATTTCTAGAAAAAATGAAATTCAAAAAACAAAACAAAAGATGTATTTATATCAGGTGGTAGCGCTAGAACAGCTGATTTAAATATTTTCAAATCTTTGCCTCAACTGACTGTTAAATTCATATGAATTTCTTTTTTGTACTTTTTTGTGTACTTGTATTCCAATTGTTACCAAATTTGCTTTGAATTTGGCAGTGGTTTGACACCAAACAAATACAAAACAGCTATTGTCGTTGTCGCGATAACACCGCCTAAAATAAATATATCTTGACGAAATAAATGTAGGAAAACACGCTAGTGTGAAAAGGCTATTAGGCCAAATTTTTGAGTGGAAAATTATCTTTGATCACCGATGGACCATAATTTAAACTCTGAATTCATTTTTTAGGTTACTAGTTGATTGCTGTTTAAACAGCCAAAGTTGGGCATTTAAACTATGATCACCATATGAGACCATATGGTTTTTGCAGAAAACAACAAGAAGAACAAACACAAAGCTTCTTTAATTGTTAATGTGAACAATTATAATCACCATCCTAGTTGAAATAAATATAAAAACGTATAATTTAACTCATAGTGCAATTAGAACTTTATTTCTGCTCAAATATTTTCCAATGTCATTAAATATTTTGTATTTTATCACTTCACTTTTGTTTTGCAAATGGCGTCAGTTTGATGCAATGTAACGATTAGCCGATAAATGTATAAATACCGGTTATTTTTCGTAGCATATACCACTGTTGCCACATGGTACTAAGATTTTTCGACGAAGTACTGAAAAACTCGTTTTATATTTAAAGTCAGATCAAACATAAATTAAAATCAACTGATTACCAATTTAAATAATCAGTCAAAAATTGTGCCTTAGTCCATCGTTTGTCCCTTCCAAAAAATAGGATTTTTGATGTCCATAAAATGGGCATTTGTTTGATCAATAATTTCATCGTTGGATAGCTCAATCTCTCTCCACCGAGCCATTTCTTTAGGTTTGGAAATAGGAAATAGTCACTGGGGGCTAAATCCGGAGAATATGTCGGATGAGGTACCAATTTGTAGCCCAATTCATGGAATTTTACCATTAAGACTACACACGTGTGCACACGTGTGTTTATGGTCAATTGACAGACAACTTTCTTAAACCCCACTGATCATTTAAAATCTAAACCACACTGCCATATGTAATGCCTATGGCATCAACAATCTCACGTACTTGTACTCTTCGATCGGCCAATACCATATCGTGGATTATTGACTTCAATTGGCCGTCCAGAACGTTCAGCGTCATTTGTACTTGTGCCGACCACAACGAAAGTCATAAAACCACTTTTTTACCATTGAATTCGATGGTGCAGAGTCCCCATAATATTTAGCAAGCTTTTCCTTGGATTGATTGCCGTTTTTTTTGCTAAAAATAGTGTTTAATGAGCACTCGAAATTCACTTTTTTAATTTTTAAAAAAGTGCTCGAGGTTGTATGTTTGAACAGCTGTTAAACGCAAAGTAAATGACGGAACTTGCTCAAAATTTTATAGTAGTCTATTAACAGGTGGTACTTGATGGGAGCAGTGTTGCATTTCATATAACTACGAGGAAAGTTCGAAAAGTCACGGACTTATTGGTTTAGCGAACTGGTATGTTGTTGCAATGCATACTTTCAGGCGCAGCATTAATCGTCCTGTTATTTACATAATGTTAGTCTGGTCATTAAGAGTAAGTAAAAGCTTTTACTTAATCGTAACAATATTTAATTTTTATAGTTTTCACAATGGAATAACTTCTTATATAAAAAACTAAATGGGGGAACACGTTTTTGCATACAAAGTTTTTTCACTTTGAGACTCAGTTAAAATGTGAGAAACTAATTGTTTGAACTCTGGTTTGCATTTAATCAGTCTGAAAGAGTAATTCGAACGAGAATTCCCACAAAACTTACAAAAAGAAGGTTTCAATTGGACTTTAAGTAAAAATATCATATTATGTCTAATATTATGTCTTATGTGCACATGGTTAATGTAATTCAATTACTTTTTATTTTATTTTCAGCGTCGTAATGACACACGCTTCGGTACCAGAGGAAGACCGGAAAAAATTGGGAATAAGTGACACCCTAATTCGCTTATCAGTTGGACTTGAGGATGTTGATGACCTGATTGCTGACATAGAGAATGCATTGAATGCCTCTCGTAATATATAATTGAATTCTAAAATTTGAATCATAATAAAAACTTGATCAATTGAGTTTTAATTTTATTGGCAAACACATATTTAGAGTTAATTTTGTTCCTAATTTTAATTTGCTCAGACATATAGTAGGTGAAATAAATATATATAAAAAACATAGTTTTTGACTATAAATTCTTTATATATGACCACGCCCCTTTATCCAATCCTGCCCATATTTGCAGCAGATCTTAGAATATGTAGACTTAACCAACATAGCCTCTTTTGTTCAAATACCGTTAACAGGAGAAGAAATAATGGATTTTCAATTTGTGATTTGTATGGGAGGTACCACCCCCCTTTGTTCAATCCCGCCCATATTTTGATATTTCGTCGTCGCCATTAGTTTGCATGCGAAGTTTCAGCTCGATTGGATCACGGGAAAAGGGTTAAAAATCAATCCAAATATTTTTCGATATGCATACATGCATACAGACAGGTGAAGTTAATATAAAGAATTTAAAAACTAAATAAATATAGTTTCACGTCAAAATAATGCAAAGTATAAATTTCGGAAAGGGACATCAAATTATCGATGTTGTAAGGTGAAGTTGGCGGTTTGTTGCGTTGAAGGAAAATCATTTTCGATTTTGTTGATTATTTTGATTTTTTTAAAGTTTCATAATAAATTTTGTCATTCCTTTTCAAACGAAAAATTTTGTTATTTACCGTGCAAACATTTCATTAATAATTTTTTATATGGGCGTGGCAAGTTTGAATTTTCTTATCCGATACTGTCCGAGATAAATTATAAATTTGAAAAGGATTATTTTCGTAGAATTGTGGCAGTCAGTGGTGCAATGGTTAGTGTGCGCGGCTCTTGTACATGAGAATGTGAGTTCGATCCCTGATCAGACCACCTTACATTTCTTTCGACGACGGTCACCTCGCTTAGTGAGTGCTCAGCCAAATAAAAAGCTGCTCAAAATACCGTTTGGAACCGGTAAAAACTAGAAAGCGCACATCTCATTGATTGTGAAAAGCTCTCCCCAACCCCTTCTTGGGATGTTATGGGACACTTTTTTTTAAATTTTTTTAGAATATTCAAATGCTTTAAAGGGTCCTTTTCGTCCTTTATTCAAAAAGTACCAAAAATGTACACTAAAATGACCAGCTACGGATTCAGAATGTTCTACGAATTTGCCAAGTTGCGCACATCTTCTGGTCGTCTAATTCTAAATCGTCTTTGTTTTGTGAATAGAACGGAAATTCTGGAAATATAAAGCAAAGACGATCAAGATGTAGACAACCAGAAAATGTGCACAATTTGGCAACACTCGAAGAAAGAAGTCAGAACAAAGATAGACGACCAGAAGATTTGCGCAACTTGGCAACCCTGATAAAAGAGAACCAAAAAGTGCTAGGAGTTCACTCAAAGGCATTTCTCTCTTGCGTCATATCTTGCTTATTTCATACTTTTTGCATAGTTTATGTAGTTTTACTTCAACATGGTTGGAATTTGTATAGTTATATACAATAACACTATCAAAAAGCAGCTCGTGTATTGAAATATTCAATGAAGAGAGTAAGAGAGAGAGAGAGTAGAGAAGTACTAGGGTTTCACTCGTTTTGATTGTTGGCATTTGAGTGAAGAGAAATTTTGACTCTACTTGTACATCGTTTTTGGTCAGAATTCACTCAAGCGCATTTCACTCTCGCGTCATATCTTGATTACTACATACTTTTTGCATTGTTTATGTAATTATACTTCAACATGGTTGGAAATAGTATAGTTATATACAATAACACTATTAAAAAGCTTCTCGTGTATTGAAATATTCAATGAGAGAGCAGATAATGGCTAGGGTTTCACTCGTTTTGTTTGTTGGCATCGTTTTTGTTGTAACTATTATACTTGATAGATGGGCGAATAATCATTTGTATATTAATAGGTAGTTGGCGGATCCAAACTGCTTATATACTGAAACATACATATGTCGACTTCCGTGTATGCACTATGGTTGGCTTTTGACTAGGAACCAGAAAGATGCGTCAACTTTTACAATAAATGCCGCTAAATTTCGTAAATTTTCTATTGGGTTATTTTCGAAATATAAAGGCGAAGTATTCTACATGCCGTGGATAGCCACGCGCTGTACTCACAGCTACGGGATTCTGAAGGTACTGTCAGATTGGGCAAATATTTGATCAAAATATGTTTCATCATATTTGCTCAAAATGTTGTCAAATCCAAAGACGATTTAGAATTAGACGACCAGAAGATGTGCGCAACTTGGCAACCCTGGTAAAAGAGAACCAAAAAATGCCAGATATTCACTCAAACGCATTTCTCTCTCGTGTCATATCTTGATTATTTCATACTTTTTGAATAGTTTATGCAATTTTATTTCAACATGGTTGGAATTTGTATAATTATATACAATAACGCTATCAAAAAGCTGCTTGTGTATTCAAATATTCAATGAAGAGAGTAAGAGAGAGGGCAGAGGAGTGCTAGGGTTTCACTCGTTTTGTTTGTTGGCATTTGAGTGAAGAGAAATTTTGACTGTCTATTTGTACATCGTTTTTGTCAAATCAATACAGGGTTGATTTTGCGTTCACACATGCACATTTATTTGCCTCTTTTTGTTTGATCGAACAGGTATCAATTAGTATCAAATAAATCAAATAAAAACCAAGCTCTTTCTCTATAAGGTTGCCATCCGACCAGTCCTGTTATATGGTTTTCCAATCTGGTTTAGTAGCCAAGGAATTCGAAATTTTTGAACTCCGAATCCTGAGGAAATGTATTGATAAAAACTTTGAAAATTTCACCAAGAGATTCTCAAATACTTACATTTATAGCAACTCAGGAGTACAACCACTTTGTACTTATGGATTTACCCTACAAAAGAAATTTGTAGAAAGATTGGATAGTCACGAAAACTTTTTGTTCGATGAAATTTACAATGCAGAAAAAGCACCGTGTGGTCTGAATCCGCATATATGTCTCCCGTAGGCATCTTGGGATATCTCCTTGACAATGATCCAGAACATTTGCTATTACCTGACTTTTACAAGAAGACTGCTCTGGGGTCTCTCAGGGGCTGAAATGTATTTATGTATATCGGTATACTATATGTATCGCATTAAAATTATATTTGTATGTTATTTGTACTTGTTTTTTATTACTTAAATGTACAAGCAATTTCGTATATTAACACAATTCATTCATTTGCAATTTTTTAAATTTGTTTTGTTTTGCTTACATTATTCGTATTTTTGTACGTTCCATAGAGTAAATATGGGTAGAGAAAATCTTACACTCACCAAATTTCTGACATTTGTCCTCGTGTGATGTATAAGTTTGATGTTGAAAAGAATTGCTTTACTAATACCAGATAGAGGCAATGGTACAAAACAACGAACAAAATAACAACAACGGCATTTCTTTTTGTGTGTTAAAATTAATGTGTTAAATACAACACAAATGTATGCTAACAATAACAGTCAATAAAAAAGTTTAAAACACATTTAAATTTCACAGTTTTTCACCAAAATGGCATGAAAAATTAAAGCAAGAAGTTATTGTAATTCCACCTGGTGTATATCACTTTTCGTCAAACACCTCTCTATCACACCGACCGCATCACGAAGAGTGTGAAAGGAAACGCCAGATGAGACAAATGGCGGCTCTACTATAAATTTACTCTATGGTTCGATAATGTTAATGCCATTGTATGTTAACATTCCTTTTTGTTATACCCTCCACTGTAAGTGATAGAGGGTATATATCAGTTTGTCATTCTGATTGTAACATATAGAAATAAGGCTTTGCTACCCCATAAAGTAAATATATTCTTGATCCTTATAACAACCGGAGTCGATATAGCCATGTCCGTCTGTTGAAAACATTCTCACGACTTCAATCGGCGATAACGCGGTTTGGTTTTTGGCCAGAATGTTCCACGTATTCCTGAGCAGTTTGGTATTGAAACTCAGCGAAATTGGTCTATTGGAAAAAATTTTATGATTGGAAACGTAAAAAAACTCATAAAATTTTCACATTAATTTTTGTAGTTTTATACTAAACTACTCCTTTTGCCGTGTGGTGAATTTCCATGTTGAAAATCTTTGTTGTTCTTTATAATAGGTAAATACTTTAGAATGTTTAGATGTACTTTCATGTGTTCATACATTTATATGAATTTTGTCACACTTTATAAGGTCGCTGTGGCCTGATGGGTAAAAGGTTGCGCGTTAGAGTCTGAGGGTTGTCGGTTCAACTCTGGTCCCAGCTTGTTTTTTTAACAGTTCTTCAAAAAATGCTTTTTTATGTTTAAAAAATGCTTTTTTATTTTACTTGTGAACAAGTAACTTATTTTTATTTTTTTTAAAAAAGTAAATTTTCTTAAAAGAAAGTACATTTCTTAAGTACATTTCAAAGTACATTTCAAAGTAGATTAAGTACATTAAGTAAACTTCAAAGTACATTTCTTAAGTACATTTCATTAAGTACATTTCTTAAGTACAATTCTTAAGTACATTTCTTAAGTACATTTCTTAAGTACATTTCTTAAGTACATTTCTTTCTTAAGTACATTTCTTCTTAAGTACATTTCTTAAGTACATTTCTTCTTAAGTACATTTCTTCTTAAGTACTTAAGAAATGTACATTTCTTAAGTACATTTCTTAAGTACATTTCAAAGTACATTAAGTACATTTCAAAGTACATTTCAAAGTACATTTTCAATGTGAGCAATGCATTTGTGAGCACCCTGCATTTGTGAACAAGTAATTGCATTTGTGAACAAGTAACTTATTTTTATTTTTTTTAAAAAAGTACATTTTCTTAAAAAAGGTCCTTTTTAAAATTTAATATTTTGCTGGTTAACACTAAAGATTCGGCACAGCCGAATTTAACACTTTTACTTGTTTTTATATTGTAAACGTATTTTAATTTTTATTTATTTTTAAGTCTGCTTTGTTTACAGATTGGTACTCTGTTAGATACAGTTAAGGCCGAGAGCAAGCCTTTTTATTTTATATGCATACATATGTCACATACGTACCGTTTACATTCATATTAACATTATAATTGTTTGCAAGTAGCATAATACTACATTCTGTGTATTAGAGCAAGACCAATATATAGCTCTAAGATATCCATTATTATCATGTCGCTTTGTACTCATATTCAAAGAAAAGAAGAAGTCTCAATAATATATCAATTCAAAAAATAGTATCAAATAAACAGTAGGGCAAATACATTTTCCCTGTGGTCACACTTGAACAAATATTTTCAACAAATAATTGTTTGATCAAACTGACAGAAAATACAAATTTGTTTTCTCAAAAATTTTAAACAAGCTGTCAGAAAATATTTTAAATGACTATGATGCAGGAGGATGAATTTTATCTTGTTTTATGCTGTGGAGAAGCGACGGAGTTAGTTTTGGAAGAGGAGAAATCTTAAAAGCAAATTTGGGCAAGTTTAGCTCCCACTGGCATAGCCAAAAAACTCACTGGTTTGAGCAAAAAATTGTAAATGCCAATTTTGGTGACGGCCCCTATTTCCGGAGTTATGGGCCTCCAAAGTTCGAATATACGGGAAGATATTATGCTGAATGAGCCACCTTAAGCGATTTATGTGGCCTCTAATATATTTTTGTTATAAACGAAGTTAAAATAAACAAACAAAATTCCACGTGCAAACTTTTGTTTGCAAACTTTTTTGTTTTTTCTTTTGGAGTTTGCGATCGCTTTTCCACACGCAAACTTTTGTTTGCAAACTCTTGCGAATGAAAATACAAAATAAAGAAAGAAACGTTAAAAAAATTGTTTACATTTCAAAGTCTATGTAAACAGTGTGAAAATAATTTAATAAAAGCGGTGTAAAAATGGACAAGGAGTGCAAAAATAATTTAATAAGAGACGTTCAAATTTAATAAATAAAATAAAAATTTAATAAAAGACGTTCAGAAGACAAATCAAATTATTTGTCAGAAAACTCGACATAAACAACGAATGCGTTAAAAACGAAATGTCAAAAACCTTTGTTTCAACGAAGAGAGCAAAGCGGAGTTTGCGTCGAATTAAACAACGAATGCGTTAAAAACGAAATGTCAAAAACATTTGTTTCAGCGAAGAGAGCAAAGCAGAGTTTGCGTGAACGGCAAGCACGTACCGAAACTATTTTGTTTCTCTTCCTCTCACCCCTCTCGCCTACAAACTCAAGAGTTTGCAAACAAAAGTTTGCACGTGGAAAAGGGGACCTAGCAAACAAATTGAAGAAAATTTTCCTTACACGTTAGGGATTACACTTTTTGGTAGTAAATTATCGATACGCAGGCGTCACCGGCCGCGACGTCATATTTTGCATTGATGTTAAACAATTGCCGCCGTATTTGGGGATGATGGATACTATGAGGCAGGCATTATGCTGCCGTTTTAACATGCGTGCAATGGGTAGTGTGCGCGCCTCTTGTACATGAGATCCTGCGTTCTATCCCTGCTCTGAACACCTTAAATTTCTTTCGGCGGCGGTCACCTCGCATAGTGACGGCGACACTGTCGAGTATTTAGCCATGAAAAAGCTTTCAAAATGCCTTTCGGAACCGGTGTAAAACTGTAGGTCCCAATCAGTGATTATAAAACTAGAAACGGCACAGCTCACTGGTTGTGAGAAGCTCTCCCCAATTCCTTCATGGGAAACCATTTTTTTATTCTTCTCTAATTTTAAATTATTTTAAAAAAAATTTGAGCCCTGCCCCGTCCATTGCATTTCACCCAAAATGTACATCTACTATAGGCAATGGAATGCAAAATACTTTAATTCCGCGTTCACCATTTTTCTTTCAATTACTAATTTCTGTAACTAACGTGAGAAATTATGACGGGTTGAATTTTTAATCTACCAATTAAATAACGGAACTAAACGCTTGTTTTCACGGAACCGCTGTTACATTTTTAAAATACGTAAACGACATGCGAAGTGATGACTTATAGAATAACACCTGGAATCTCAAATCCTTCGATAACTGAAGAATGTTTTCGAGTTAACTTATAAGTCCGTTTTTCCCACATTTACTCAGATTGACAGATACAACGCAAATCGTATTTCATAGAACGTAGACACGTTTAGTATGAACACAGCTTCAGAAATTTCGATTGATACCATCTGATGTCGTATGATAGCAGTTGTATTAAAAGTGATGCCATCGCCCCAACGATATACATACGAAAACTGAGTGCTGTGAGACGACAACTGTCAGATTTTGACGGAAAACAACTGTGACAAACTCTTTTTGGCGTGAGTAGCAGACAAAATGGTTGGTCTAATTTATAATTAAATAAAATCCTCTAATTTCCGTGCCATCTTATATTTACAAATACTGTTTTTCCGGCTTATAGCTAAAATGCCAGCATACATTTCACCTAACTGCATGTATTTCGTAACTTTACTTACAAATACTCTATTAATTGTAGGTCAAAGTCAAGTGCTCGGATCTAAGAACTAAAGACAAGAAGGAGCTCACCAAACAGCTCGATGAGCTGAAAAATGAGTTACTTGCCTTGCGTGTGGCTAAGGTCACTGGTGGTGCTCCATCTAAGCTCTCCAAAATGTAAGTAAACCAAGCCTTTGTAAAAAGACGTTAAATGAGAATAATATTTTTGTTTATATTTCGTAGTCGTGTGGTGCGCAAAGCCATTGCCCGTGTTTACATTGTAATGCACCAAAAGCAAAAGGAAAATTTGCGTAAGGTGTTCAAGAACAAAAAGTACAAGCCTTTGGATTTGAGAAAGAAAAGGACGCGCGCTATGCGGAAGGCATTGTCCCCCAGAGACGCCAACAGAAAGACACTTAAGGAAATCCGTAAGAGGTCTATTTATCCTCAAAGGAAGTTTGCCGTTAAAGCTTAAAGATTAACACTTTGATAGCAGCAACTAATAAAGAGGTTAAAGAAACAAAATCAGTTGTATTTTCATGCTTTTGATACAGGCGATCAACATGATCTAATTGAGTTACAGTATTTTGTCTTAAAACATTTTTTGGCATACATACGTCTACGGTTTACTCTTCATAAACAAAAATAATGTGGCAAGTAGAACACGTAATTTTCGAAAATTTCGGATATGTGGGTAATGGGGTTAAGGAACCGTCTTAAACTATTGGCATCACTTTTTTGAATAAAACTTGAAATCGCTTAGTTATCGGATGTTAACATTTTGAAAAATCGAGTTTTTTCTGAAACATTGTGACTTGTTTTGTACAGTAATTAAGGATGTCAGTCAGTAGCTTTTAACTGTATTTGCGGCACCTTTTTTCTACATTTGTGCTTAAAATAACGTAAAGTATACCTGTTCCAATTTGTATTAGAAGATCCGAAGCTAAAGAAAAAATACATAGAACAGAGTTCAAAAAACGGTCCCACCTAACGACACGGAACACTATTGTGTGTACTCAAAGTAAAGTTATGCGCACGTGTTTTATGGTGCCTTTACTTTAAGACATACAATAAGCTTGTTTTTTTATTCCCTGCTAAACTAATTTTTCGACGAATTTGTATGGAGTGCCGCTTAATCGCTTAATATCGCTTAGTTCCCCATACAAAGTCGTCGAAAAATTAGTTTAGCTGGGAATAAAAAAAACAGGCTTAATACGTATCTTAAAACATTTAGACAGTAAAATACTTTTTTCATGTAGTGTAAAATGATGCGTCAAAACAATAAGAGATATATGAAATCATTTGTTGCTACCGGGACAATATTGGTATGAGAAAATAAAAAACCGAATAGAAATAGAAGGAAGTAAAAAGATATACTTTAAATAAAAAAAAAAGGTATCCCATGAAGGGATTGAGGAGCGCTTCTCACAATCAGTGAGATATGCGCTTTCAAGTTTTACACTCACTGATTGGGACCTTCAGTTTTACACCGGTTCCGAACGGTATTTTGAGATGGTTTCTCTTGGCTATATACTCGACAGCGTCGCCGTCACTATGCAGGGTTCGAACCCAGGATCTCATGTACAAGAGGCGCGCACACTACAATTGCACCACCGACGGCCACAAATATTACCTTAAAAATATCGGTCTTATTACTAAAAAGATATGATAGGTTTGACAGATAATTTACTATACAAAAAGTATCTCTCAAAACTCGATAACTTTTTATGAATAGGGCCATATACATAAGTATGTCCATAGCAGAGCTGTAAACGAATCATTCATTTTTGATTTCAATTCATTATGAATTAGCAAAATTTTGAATTAATTCTTTTCACAAAAAAAAAGAATTGAATGAAATTTGAATCAATTCAAATGAATTAGGCAAGAATGAATTGGAATTCAATTCCAATTCAAATGAATTTGCAAAATGAATTGCAATTCATTTCCAATTCAAATTTGAATTGGAAAAATTAATTTCAATTCATTTCCACTTCATTTGAATTGAATTGATTTTGTATTAATTCAAATGAATTAGAAAGAAGAATTGCAATTCATTTCCAATTCATTTGAATTGAATTGATTTTGAATTAATTCAAATGAATTGCAATTCATATAAATGAAATCAAAAATGATTTGCAATCAATCAAAGTAAACATGGTGTTTGGAGTTTCGTTCTACAAGTATTAGTTATTTTGGTTTCGACATACGCGGAACGACCAAACGCATTCAATATTCAAGAAGCAATTAATAATTTAGGACACCCACTCAACGAAAAACACTTAGTAATATATTTTACAATATTTATTTTACAGCATAGAATTGTCTTTTTGAACTTAAGAAGAAATTAGGAAAATCAACTAATATTGGTATTATTTTAGCTATAAAACGAATGCTAAGTAGATTACATAAGAATGCCATCGTTCACTTTCAACAATAATAACTTTTCAAAGTTATCATCTAATAGAGATCCACGTTTTGGTATGTTAAATGCTTTTCTTATTGAATTTCTTATTGCAACAGTAGTGAATTTTTTGCAAAAATTTTGCGAAATAATTCATTTGAATTAATTCAAAATCAATTCAATTCAAATGAATTGCAATTCATTTGAATTGGAATTGAATTCCAATTCATTCTTGCCTAATTCATTTGAATTGATTCAAATTCCATTCAATTCTTTTTTTGGTGGAAGAATTAATTCAAAATTTTGCTAATTCAGTGCATGAATGATTCGCGAATTAATTCAAAAATGAATGATTCGTTTACAGCTCTGGTCCATAGGGACATATAAAAACAAATGGAGTAAATAATACTTACGGCCTAATCGCACAAGTCACATTCACTTCACTTGTCACTTTTAACGTCACATAATAAACAAACTTAGTACTAGCTTTAAGATTTTAGTATATTTTTATGTATAAATGAACACAAGGAACAAATACCTTAACAAAAATTATAGCTCAGGTCTTACTTAATTTAGTAAAGGGATGATATTGAAAAATGAGGTGAATGTCGAAGTGACTTACACGATCAAGCCCTTATTAACCTCTATGGGTGCCCATTACCGATTTTGTATGAGTCATAACAAATATTCGCAAGTGTATTACAATTTGAAGGATTCGCGTTGAGGTGAGAAGTTAGTAGTATTCGTCCAACTAAAATGTTTTTCTTCGTTGATAATGTCGACGGTTATCCGATTGGTGTGACGAGGAAGTCTGGAAATTAATCTATTCAAAATATCGCAAACATTAGACCTATAGGAGTTATTCGAATATCGTTTATTTTCAGATACATAGTTTTAATTGAATTTTAATTTATTTATTGAGCAGTTTTAAGAACATAACATAAACATACAAACAGTTACATACTTTTCAGGTTTTGTGCAAAGAATGTTTTAGAACAATATGCTGTATGAGAAAGGTCCTTGTTAATATGTTATTAACCTCTATGGGTTTCCGCTATTTATTTTGAACAAAAATTGTAGCAAATATGAATCCAATTGGTGATAAGTAGTACATATTCGTCCAAGTATAATGTTGTTGTCTATTGAAAATATCAACTATTATACTATAACTATTACACTGTGCAACAGTGGGTCTCGGGCCTCAACCAAACCAAAAAATTGTGAAAGTACTTGCACGTGGTATCACAAAACCCCGCTCGGTTTTTCTCCTATACGTAACTGGCCGAAGAAAATTTTGGAGGTGGGTCAGGGCCCTATTTCAGATTTTACTTCAATAAATCCTAAACAGCGTCAAATATTGCATTACAACCTTTGACAATATTGTAACTATTTTCTCTTTCACAATTTCCTCTAATGTATTTCTATGGAACTGTACACTGTTAATCGATAATTTCACGAAACGTCCTGAACAATTTCACATATTTTATGTTTTGACATTTCTTGCTTAACTGTAAATAAATTGCGATAGCTTTCTTCAAAAGAATTGTAGCTTATTAATTTCTTGATAACTTTTCTTAATACTCTAATCAACAAAAATTATATTTAGAGCTCCATAATTGGTGTAGAAATGTTGCGTTTAACCATATTATTTAAATATTCACCTATATGTTTTCAATATTAAACAAATTGGTGGTGGTCACGAAGTCTACGAATTAATCTATTTAAAATATCGCAGACATTCATATATACCTATTGGAGTTATCCGCGGCTCTCTTAAAATTTCATTATAATGAAGCAAGAGAATGGGTGAAACAAATGCTGCATTATTTTGAGATAATCGGCGCATCGATGACATTAAAGCTGCATTTTCTTCATTTTCATTTTGACGATTTTATCAAACAACTCCCTACCGAATCCGATGAGCAAGGAGAACGGTTTCACCAAACCACAATGCCCATGGAAAAACGGTACAAAGGCAAAAACCTCGACGAATTGCTTGCAGAGGTATGTTGGTGAAGTCACAAGATCACCCTGTATGATGTTAATGAAGTATTTGGAGAAGAAAGAGCTGATGATGGAGGGCAGTCTGGAAGCAACGTGCCTGTGGACACCATAATTGCTGAATCAGAGTCAGATTCGGACGATTTGGATCCACAACTTAAGAGAGCGCGATTTGCAAGTCCAGGGCCATCAACATTATAAACATAATACGAATACTTTTTTTTAATATTTTTGTAATAGATAGCATAGTATCTCAATGTTGAAGTAAATAAAAAACAAATGAAATTAAAAAACGGTGTTAAGAATAATTCCCAGGAAGTTTATATGTTCTAGAAATTTGTTTATTGAGATCTTAGGTAAATTTTTAGGTTTTTTGCGATTTTGATCTGGAAGGTGAAGTTTTTTTGACTTTATATGTTCGCAATTTTTGTTCTTTATGACAAGAGCTACAACTTTGCCTCAGAGAGTAAATTTCTGAACGGTTTGCAAGATATGAGCCTGAGAAAATGATCACATTTTTACGAAAATGATACCGAGGCCCCAAATCTTTGGCGGCCCATAAAAAAAAAGTGCATGACTTTGGGAAACACGGGTCTTTTTTTTTAGTCTTTTATCACGTAGTGGTGTCCGTATATGGTTATTTTGCCATGACTTAAAAAATTACACACAGTGATACCATTTCACGATCGCAACGTAACGGAATGCGGAGACGGAATTGTTAATATTAACACTGATTATTTTAATACTGATTATAAAATATTGTCGATATGACTCCTAAACGTAAGGAAACATCCGAGACCAAGCGAAAATGCATAATAAATTTACGAGAGAGCAATAAATCTTTACGAGAAATTGTGAAAAGACCTTACTCCACAGTAAAAAAAATAATTGATAAGTACAATACGACAAAAAAATTGAGAATAATCCGCGATCTGTCCGACCAAAAGAAGGATATATGGTTCGAGAAATAAAAAAAATCCCAAAGTGACAGCTACTCAACAGACAACGTCAGTAAATATAAGCTACGGCAAAACTGTTTGCGTTAATACTATCCGTAATGTGCTGTATGAGGCTGGCTTTCATGGGCGTGTTCCTCGAAGGATGCCGTATATCAGCAAGGCAAATAAGAAAAAGCGCCTTACTTATGCCAAAGCACACATGAATGAATCTATGGACTTCTGGAATCGAGTTATTTTCGCAGACGAAACCAAATATAATATGTATGGTACGAACGAGGAATTCAGAGACAAAAATATGTGCCCAACCTTTAAACATGCTTGTATGGGGCTGTATGAGCGCAGGTGGTACCGGATCTATGCAAATAATTGATGGCATAATGGATCACAAGAAATATATACATAGATATTTTAAAACCTCTTCTCCAACCTAGCGTCCAAAGCACACTGCCTACAACACAAAGATGTGGCTACTATATAATACTCCCAAATGGATGGAAACACATCCTCAATCGCCAGACATAAACCCCATTGGAAATTTATGGGATCACCTCGAGAGAAAGAGACATTAGGACCAGACATAATTTACTCAGCGCTTTAGAGGAAGAGTGGGGACTTATTCCGACTGAGGTGACTCCAAATCTTGTTAATTCTATTCCTAGAAGATAAGAGGGAATAATTAAGAACAAGGGATCACAAACCAAATATTAATTTTTTCTGTTCTATGCAGCGAAATCGTACATGAGCAGTGACTTTTTGGAGCTTAAAATAAGAAATATTATTGTTTTTGTTGTTATTATATTAATTTTAAATTTAATGTATATTTTATTTTTCACTGTACACATTGTGATGAATAAAAATCAATCGTTCATTTTGTTTTAAAGGCTTAAACCTAGAATAGGTCGGCAACTCGCTTCGGCTCCAAACTATTACCATTGGATAGAACTTTTAATTTTAAGTAAAAAAAATTAAATAAAAAAATCGGGGGCAACGCCTATTTTCGGAGTTGTGGGCACCCAAAGTTCGGACATACAGGATGATACTACGAGTGTGGTGCCGTGTTATGGGACCGATTTCACAACTTTTTTTGTGTAAAACGAGTCGAAATAAACAAAAATAAATAAATAAATTTTTTCGATAACTGCTTACTTATCCACGTATCGGATTTTTAAAAATATCCAGAAAATATTTTTTTTTCAAGCAATCGAGTGATTTTTCGGATTTTGCCACACATCGACTTCAGGTACAGAGGGAATTTTAACCCCCTGCCTGAGCCCGGCCGGACGGCCGGGCGACTAATTGCAATATAAATCTAACGATTTTCCAAAAGTTCTACCACACGGTACGAGCAACATAGGTCCCTGCCAGGGCTACTTGGCCCGTAACTCCCAAAATAGTTGTTCCCCCCGATTTTTTTATTTTACTTAAAATAGCGATCCCTACAACCAAAAAAAAAGCAACAAAATTGGACGTGCCGATCTATACTAGGTCTGTTCCCTTTTAAATGTTTAAAAGTTTTGTTCTAATTAGTTTAAATATTTAATGGGAAAGTGAGCACTCATTTATTGGAGTGTGTAAGAGATATTTGGCTCCTTGAGCCACCAAAATAAAAACACTTTTGTTTCAATATTTAAAATTGTAAAAAATAATTCTTTATTTATAAGAATAAAAAGTTCACTAATGGACAGACAGACAGGTCACTGTCTAAGTTAAAAACGATGTTAGCAGCACGGCAGTTAAACAATTATCCGACAGGTCACTGTCAATAGTTTAGAAAAAGGTAGCAGCACGGCAGTAGACACTATTAATTATGTAGACTTCTATTACTTGACTGATGTCCAACGACTGTTGCATAGTAATATATGTAAGTGGAAGCATAAGCCCAGCTGATCAGGCATTTTGTTATTGGGTTGTTTCTTTTTATCATTCTTTGTTTACGTACTACACTCGAAGTGTCAAACTTGTCTCATCATTTGTTTTGATTCTTATTGTTCGTTATTAAACGTTTGAAAAGTGTTGTGCAAATTAAATTGAAATATAAATATAATTGTAAATTGTATAATTTCTGTCTATTACTTTTTTTTTAATACATGTAATTCTATGCATGTAATTATTTACTTTGGCGTTTTGCCTTTGTCTCTTCTTCGTATATAAAATGATTTTGACATATCGAGTGTATTGTCATAACAATAGTACAACAAAATTCTGTCAAAATCGTTTCATATTACAACAACACGCCACGCGTCGACTTATATTATTAGACTATGGCAAAAGGGCTAGAAAGTAAATCATTTCATTTTACTTTGAAATCTCCAAAAATTGCAATATCCAAATTTTCACAAACAACAATCGTTGCACATCGAAAATACATAGGATCAGCTGACAGAATAAACAAAGTTCAATAACCAGATAGGCAATAGACAATGTAAACGTATCTACGTACGTACTGGTGGAGGCAAAACAACAACAACAGCACCAGTTAGCGGACCGACAACTGATGAAGACTAGACACCAGCAGTAAGCGGGCCGAAAATAAGTAGTTAACAACATTGCACGATGTTGTTGTTGTGATGTCATAAAAGAACATTTTCATGTTTGGGTGACTCGAAATATTACGATTTTATAAGAAATTAGATTATAAAGTAAATTTATGGCAAAAGATCAATAAAATTAATTAAATAATTGACAATAAAGTGAAATACGAATAAATTAAGGAAAGCACAATAAATTACATAATTAAGTAAAAGAAATCTCCAACAGAGTGACTGTATAAGAATATATCAAACACTTTTTTTGTTCTAAAAAGAAATGAACAATTATGTTTTCTTATAATTTTAAAGAACACATAAATATAAAATAATATATATAATAAAAAAAATAAAAAAATGTAGTTTTCAAAGCTCCAACTCAATATGATACATTGCACATATAAATATTTGACATTGTTATAAAATAAAAATCAAAAAAAAAATTTAATTTCCAAAGCTCCAACTGATACACTGCACTTATAAATATTTGACAGGGGTATACCATTCTTATTAACACGGTCGCGTTAACCTAGGTCGTTCCTGGTTCGCTATTTGTTTTTTCCCGCGTGTTGATGGTTACGGGAGGATTAGTTTAATGGTTTAGTAGAATATGTTGTTTTTTATTTTGCCCCAACTTTAGAGAGTGCGATTAAAGTAATGTTAGGGTGTGAATTTAAGAAAGTAAATTAATTGAAATGACTAATCATTAAAATCATTGTTATTGTTATTATTTTTTAGTACACCCATGCTACTTTAGTTAAAAAGGAGCTGTTAAATGTAGCGCTTCGGCCATGGGGCTTTAAGTTTAAGATTATTTTTGTTTCAATATTGGAAATAAAGCTTTTGTAACGTAGATTTTTGAGTGGTTATTTAAATTGGTAATCAGTTGATTATGATTTATGTTTGATCTGACTTTAAACACGAAAAGAGTTTTTCAGTGCTTTGTCAAACAATCTTACTACCATGTGGCATTTATACATTACCACATGAATTTATTCCGCTAATCGTTACATTGCATCAAACTGACGCCATTTTGCAAAAGAAAAGAAAGAGGATAGAGATAGCTCTACGCCCTTCAAACTTGGGCCCTCCTCTCAACTCAAAGTCCTTAAGTATGCCGTCAACCACTAAAAGCCACAGCAGAGGATAACACCTTAGCCTGGGGTAGTCCAACTGTAGTCAGCTTCCAAACTGAGCTCAACCCAAAGGTTCGAATTTACAATGCGATCCCTCAGCATATTCGCAATCCATTCGACAAGAAGTAAAGGCACCCCAGTGGACTCCAGAGATTCTTTGATGGCGCTAGATGGCATTAAGGCTGTTTTTTATTCCATTAAGCTATCGCCACTTACGACTTTCCAATTAAAACGAACCACACTTAATACTACGAAATGTGGCAACATTTGCTATAATGAGTGAAAAAAATCGATATGGCAACACGTGCCAACAAATACATGGTAGCAGCACATGTTGTTATAGTTGTAAGCAGCAACAACAGACATTTTATTTTCGTTCATTCATTTCAGTTGTCAAACTCTAAACAAATATATAGCAACAATTCAAGAATACAAACAAGTATAAAATCAAAATACATATGATTTTGACAAGTGAAACGAAAAATGACATGGAAAACATTACATCACCTGTTTAAACGACTATACCTGATAGATAATTCCACCATGTTCAATATGTATAACATTTGCCGCGCGTTGTTGCGAACAATTTATTTCCCATTTTGTTTTCAACCGCAAATAAAAATCTATCCTTCAAATTTAGAGATATAAAAGTACACGTAGTCGTCCATTAAATAAAATAAGTTTAATGAACTTAAAATGTATAAGCCATTTTGCAAAATTCTGCTTTTGAGTCTCTCCTTGATAACATTTTCATTCGCAAGAAATGATAACAAAATTTATCTAAGATAACTTTTTGTTGCCATTTCTTGAAATTGAAGATGTTTCAACATTGTCATTGTTCAAGTCGGAATTTAAGTGGGAAACTGAAATGCCACTTAATATCGCTTAGCTGTCCCGTACAAATTAAGCTATAATTAACTTTAGCGGGGTAAAAAAACACTTATTGCTAAAAGTCTCTTCTATATCTAAGAGGGCAGCCACAAACTTTAAGTTGCACTCAAGATAACCCACAACATAGTGCAGAGCAGTTTCCACAGATTTACTATTGAGGTAGGCATGTTGTCTACCACTCAAGTCGCACGAGCTAATTCGGATCCTGATGTACAGGTCAACCATTGTCTCCAAAACTTTCAAACGAGGCTGATTAGTATGTAGTCCTTAGGAGAGACATGACTAGTCTTATCCGACTTGGAAATAAAACAACTAGTACCTCCTTCTATTTGTCTCGTATCAGGGAAAGTCTGAGACAGGTCCTATAGATACTCAGCAGATGAGCATCATATTTCTGCAGCATGACCGGCAGGATACCGTCAGGACCAGGAGATTTAAAGGGTTTGAAGCTATGAATAGCCCAAGGCAACCTTGATTTGCCAACTATGACCTCAATCACCCCCAGTTGCGAGATATCTGGAGTGACAGTCACCAGGTGATTCCTCTGCGCAGAATCTATACTTACTTATCCCGTCTCGGACAACCCCGGGGGGTCAGGGACCTTACAAAACGAAGATAACATATTTCGCCAACCAGTTCGATCTTTTGCTTTATCTCTCCAGTTGGCAATACCAAGTGTACGCAGGGATTCGTCAACCTGATCCCTCCAACGGAGTCTTGGTCTTCCTATTTTGCGTCTTCCTTCGAGTTCGGTTTCGAAAACCCTTCGCGCTGGTTCATCTTCATCCATTCTACTGACATGGCCTAGCCAGCGCAATCGCGTTATCTTGATCCGCTTAACTATGTCAATGTCAGGATAAAGCCCATACAGCTCATGATTCATGCGTCGCCGATACTCGCCGTTGTGCACTATAGGGCCATACATTTTTCGGAGTATTTTTCTCTCGAAGACTCCTACAGATGTTTCGTCTGCTTGCGATAGGACCCAGGATTCTGCGCCATAAAGCAAGACAGGTTGAATGACAGTCTGGTACAGCTGGACTTTAGTTACTCGAGAGAGGGCTTTATCTCTAAAGTGCTTGCTTAGCCCAAAATAACATCTATTCGCAAGCACAATTCTCCGCTTAATCTCAAGGCTGACGTTGTTGTTTTTGTTCACGGCAGATCCGAGGTATATAAATTCGTCCACTACCTCGAAGTTATAACGGTTATCAACGTTGACGCTTTGGTCTAATCGCGTGGAGGCCCTGTTCGTTGAAACCATTAATTTTGTCTTGTCCTCATTTACCGTCAGACCCACTTTTGCTGACTCCTTCTCAATTCTCGAAAAATCCGCAGTAACTTCTCTAATTGTGCGCCCAATGATATCTATGCCATCAGCATACGCGAGCAGCATGTGACTTTTGCAACATGAATAAAACCATCATCAGCAAAAGTCACATGCGCAGAATCTATATCCACTCAGTAAGTTTCCATAAGAAGCTCAAGGGTCTCAACTCCAGAGTTAGTTCATGACTCATCGCATTTCTTAATGTCGCAGCGAACTCTAGGGTCCATGGATAACACACGACAAAATCGTGCAGTGTTATTTATTTCGGTTATGAACTCACAAAAGCTGTCCAAGCGGCCCGGTTTTCCTTTTCACAGTCCAGTCCAAAGAAACGCAAAAAACCAATTTTCTAGCCCGAAAACAAGTGCCAAAACACAAAACATATGCTTGACAACAAATCTTGCATATCATGTTCATTTTCATTGTTCATTTGCACACTTCCCATCTTCTTTAACTAAGCACTCTCAAAGCAATCACTTTTCAAGTTAATAAAATTGTAAATTCAATAATTTTTTCACTTGTGTTTTTTTTTCTGTTTTTATGTTGACGTTTCGAACAGCTGATTGTTTGACACTTTGCCCAAACTTACCCGAAGAAAATGTTTGGGTAAGTTCGGTAAAAAGAGAAACGCATTTTGACGTTAAGAGAAACAAAAAATCGGTCTCATTTGCCCAATTTGTGAGTAAAGAAACGCGTTTGGGTAAGTTTGGGTTCCCGCGGGATTCCGCGGTAAAGTAAAGAAACAAACCTAATAGAAGAAATACGAAATAAATGAAAAGAAGAAAAACCATATAGCCGCGAAACACAAATTCGCGACCTTAATACTAGTTAACAAAAACTCAATGACTATCACACTTCGCATACAAATTTTTAACGTATAACTAAAAACTAAATGACAATTATAAATATACATACAAATACTTAACCAGCGACTTTTGTTCATTCACTGATATAGGCCGTTCGCCAACTTATGGCGAACCAAATCCACAGCTAAAATCAAATTATAATATACACAAAATAAATAAAATTGTATGTATCGATGGTGCGCCAACTCATAGAGAACCCAATAGTCAACGAACGTACAAGTTCGTTTTAAATTACGATAATTACAACGGTTTAACTTCCATTTATGTTACTTATATAGTACAATAGTTTACTTTATTTATAACACTTTAACAAGTCTTATATTTTACTATCGATTCGCGTTGCTTACTTTACGAGGTTTAATCACAAACTGAACTCTCCATTCCTAAGACCTCCGCTATTTATACCAACTCACCATACTCAAATGAATGTAGATCTAGCGAATTCAAGAACCTTCTAGACATTGTTGTTGTTGCTTATCTTTGTAGAACAATCTCGAATGGCGGAGAGTTATCTTTACTGAGGTGAATTCATGCTACTGGTTTAGCGAGCTGGTACGTTGTTACAATGCATACTTTAAGGTGCAGCACTAACCGCCTGTTATTTACATACTGTTATTAGAGTCATTAACAGCACGCAAAAGCTTTTACTTATTCGTAACACTGCCCCCCACTTAAGCCTGTTCGTCCCGAGCAGGCTCAACCCTCCGTTTTCCATACAGGGCTAGTCTTTCCAAATGCACGACTTTCATTTTAGCTCTTGGACTTTGGCTTTTCTGGATTCTATAAACCACGTCATTTATTCGATTAACAACCTTGTAAGGGCCTTGTAAGGGCCTTCTTGCGCTGTGGGTTGAACAGTAAAACTAGCTGGCCTTCATGGAATCCTTCGGAATTTGCTGCTTGGTCGTATCTGGCTTTCATTTTATTACTGACCAACTTCTTTCTGCTGCGAACAAAATCGTGAAGTTCGCTAAGCTCTCCTGGGATACCATCATTCTCCCCACTGTCGGATGTTAGGCAGTTGCCAAACTCCACATTTCTAGGGAGCTTTAACTCTGTCCCGAAGACGGCACTAGCTGGTGTTCGTGCAGTAGTATCCTGGGTGGCCGACCGGTATGCTAGAAGTAATTTTTGTATGCGTTCGTCCCAGAATTTTCTATCCTTACTGACGACCATGCTCAAATATTCTTCAAGAGCCTGATTAAATCTCTCTACCGTGTCGTCAGTCCGAAGGCGCAATGTTGTCGTTCTAATACCACGAATTCCATTCCTCTCGCATATTTCTTCCAAGATGGTAGATTCAAAATTCCTACCCTGCTCCGAATGCAGTTCTAAAGGGACACCAAAACGTCTTATCCAGTTGTTCACGATAGCTTTGCTTATTGTTTTCGCTTCTTTATTCGGAATAGCGTACACTTCGGGCCATTTACTGAAGTAGTCCATAACGACGAGGGTATATTGGTTCCCAGAGCTACTTCGTGGATATGGACCAACCACATTCATGGATATTCGCTCGAAGGGAGCAGTTGAGCCCTCCTGATCTCTCTGTCCGCAACTCCTCCGCGTTGGTCCTTTAGTTGTCAAGCACTGAGTGCAGCCTGCAATCCACTCGGATACATCTTTTTGACGACCAACCCAATAGAAACGTTCACTTAGTATCTCCATAGTTTTGCCTTTGCCGAGGTGCCTACCACTCGGACCATTATGAGATTCTGCAATTATCTCTTTCACTTTCAAGGCAGGTACCACAATTAGACTTTTCTCCGTTTTTCCATCTTCACTTTCCCATACACGGTATAGACAGCCATCTAGCAATCTCAGGCTATTCCACTGGGCCCAATATGATTTTAAAATGGGGCTTTCTGAAGCGATTTCATTCCGCGTGAATTGTCTATCCTTTTTTCTTTTGCCAAAATAATTTTTGCCAATACAGGATCACTTCTCTGTGCCGTGAACCACTCGTCGTCCGATTCATTTCGCAGGGATCGGACGTCAATAATTTGCTCTTTTATCTCAGCCTTAGAATTACATGTGGACGGTCATTTAATCGTCCGGTATCGGCCGTTATCGCTGGAGATCTTGACCGTTTTCGCGAGTCTCTACAGACCCGCCCTATATGGACACGTTCGCCATGATTGTCACTTTTCAATTTTGTTGCTTGCCATAGCGCTTTCGTGAGAATCCGAATCACTTCTTTCAGTTCGCTAACGGCGCCTTTCAAATCTTTTGATTTGCCTTCCGTTTCTACACTTCGCACATGATGTGTCTGTTGACTGGAAACAACCCTCGCCGTCTCATTCGCCAAAGCAAATGAAACTGTTTCCACAAATGTAGCTCTTTGTGAGGCAAATACCGCATATCTAACGTCAGGATCGTCAATGCTCCTAACAAATGCCTCTATCTTAAATTGCGCTAAGAAAGTTTGGGGTTCTCCAGGATATGCCATCAACACCAAACGTTCTACCTCGGTTGCGAAGTCCTGAAGTGATTCATTATGCTTTTGCACTCGGCCTCTTAATTCCATGCGATATTAATCCTTCTTGTGATCGCCACCATACTTGCGTTGTAACGCAGCCAGTATATCCTCGTAGTTGTTTCTGGCACTGACGGGAATGCTCTGAAGGACTTCTGCTGCACTGCCTTTGAGTGCTAAAATGAGCTCTACTGCATTGTCGTTGCTGTTCCACAAGTTCTTAATTGCGACCATTTCGAATTGGAATTTGAAAACGTCGAATGGTGTAGAGCCATCGAAACTGGGAGCTTTCAATCTACTAGAGCCTTCAGAAAATACTCGCACTGGACCCTCTTGCAACTGAAGTTCACTCATTTTCCTTTGCAATTCGCTTACATCATTTTTTAGTTCCCGTTCGACTTCCTCGAACTTATGTTCGCCTTCCTCGAACTTATGTTCGACTTCTTCAAACTTCTGCCCCATTTTCCCGATATTTTCTTCAACCTTTTCGAATTTATTGTGCACTAGAATCTCCATATTGCCCACAACTTCAGAGATTTCTTGCAGTTTCTCATTTGTGGCATTTGATGTTTCCTGAATAATTCTAGAATTCTCACTTAATTTGTTGTCCATAATTCTAGAATTCTCGCCAAATTTCTTTTCAAGTTTTTCGTCCATAATTCTAGAATTATCGTCCAGCTTCGCGTTAATAATTCTAGAGTTTTCATCCAATTTTGCAAACTTTTCCATCATTGCCGCAAACATTGTAGAAACATCTACATTACCAGTTGCTTCTTTTGCACAAACCTCCATTTCGTCTTTGCACTCGAACTGATATGTGTCAATGTTGATGTTTCGGCGTTTAAATTCTTCTATTAATCGTCTCTGCAGCTCTACCTTATTACCAGCTGTCGGTGGATGCAATTTGCTCAACTTCTTTTTTTAGTTGTTCAACTTTGAGTTCTTCAAACTTCTTCGTTGTCCTTAATTCGTAATTTCACTTCTGACACCAATGTTATGAATTTCCTTATTCGTCCTTTTTGCGTTGTTTTATTCCCAATAATAAAACAAGGTTCGTTTTAAATTACGATAATTACAACGGTTTAACTTCCTTTTATTTTACTTATATAGTACAACAGTTTACTTTATTTATAACACTTTAACAAGTCTTATATTTTACTATCGATTCGCGTTGCTTACTTTACGAGGTTTAATCACAAACTGAACTCTCCATTCCAAAGATCTCCGCTATTTATACCAACTCACCATACTCAAATGAATGTAGATGTAGCGAATTCAAGAACCTTCTAGACATTGTTGTTGTTGCTTATCTTTGTAGAACAATCTCGAATGGCGGAGAGTTATCTTTACTGAGGTGAATTCATGCTACTGGTTTAGCGAGCTGGTACGTTGTTACAATGCATACTTTCAGGCGCAGCACTAACCGCCTGTTATTTACATACTGTTAGTAGAGTCATTAACAGCACGCAAAAGCTTTTACTTATTCGTAACAATATTAATATGGAATGTGCGCCAACGCATGAAGAACAAAACTTACAGCCAGGCCGCGTAACTCAAATGGTTTGATACATTTGATACTTGTTGGTTTGAGTTGTGTGGTTTTGTCATTTTATGTTTATCCTTCGATAAAAGCGGACGGAAATTTTAAAATGATTTGTGGATGCACCATTGAGAGTTTAATAAATAAGCCCTTTTCACAATTAAACCCTGAAGAAAAAAATTAAGTTATTAAAAGTGGAAGACCTATTCCAGAACTTCCAAATCTAACTTCTCCAGTAAATATGAAAAATAAATCATATACTAGGCATTTGCAGATTTCTAATTATAAGGAAAAATCTTGGCTATGCGGTTGCCCTGTAATTAACAAGATATTTTGTTGGCCTTGTTTCTTTTTGCAGGTAACAATGAAAAATCTGTTTGGACCACAGGTTACAATGATTTAAACCACTTAACTGCTGCAACGGTAAAACATCAGATGACTCAAGTTCATATTAATACCAGCATTAATTTGAAAAGATTCGGAAATATTCGCGTTGACTTATAACTCGACGAACAAAAACGGATTTCTGTATCAAGGCACAATGAGCAGGTCTCAAAAAATCGACTAGTATTAGAACGGCTAATTGATACAGTTTGTTATCTTGGTTCTCAAGAACTAGCTTTTAGAGGCAACGACGAATCGCAAAATTCAGATAATAAGGGAAATTGCATTGAACTTTTAAATTAAATTGGTAAATACGACAGTAAATTAAATGGTCACTTATCATCTGCTCAGTGTTTTAAGGGCACTTCTAACCACATACAAAACGATTTAAATAGCTGTGTTGCTACCGTTATTTTAAATAATATTGACAGCGAAATTTCTGAAACCTCGTGTATATCGGTAATGCTAGATGAAACTACAGACATTAAAAAAATCACAATTGTCTATCGTTTTTCGATATGTAGATTGTAAAGGGTTTGCAAGAGAACGATTTTATAAATACTTGGGTGTTAGTGACGATCGAACAGCGAAAGCAATCGCTAAAAATATAATAGACTTAAAAGAACTTAAAAATTGGGGGAAAAAGTTAGTAGATCAGACCTATGATGGTATTTTTATTCACTGTAATGCACATGTTTTAAACCTAGTTCTATCACAATCTGTAAACTTTCTCCAGGCAGTCAAAATATTTTTTACAGCTTTGTCTGGATTATCAGCATTTTTCTCCCAGTCTACTAAGAGAACATATTTTTTTGATCAGGTGGTAAAAAGAAGGCTTCCCACTATTGCCACAACGAGATGGAATTATTCGTCTCGGCTAGTAAATATAGTACATTCATACCATTCTGATCTTATGATATTATTTGAAGAAATGGTTGATGATCCAGATGCTTGGCGCGCAGACGCAATTCAGGCAAGAGGCTTCCTTCAATTTTTAAATAATTTCAACACAGTTTTTATGTTAAAAACTTTTAATGAAATTTTTTCGTTCACGGATATATTATTCGATATTCTTCAAAAAAAGTCATTGGATATTCAATATTGCTGTGAACATATTGAAATAACAAAAAACGTATAATACATACTAGATCTAACTTTAATTATGTATTTAATACTGCAAAAGATATTGTTTCTGCAATTCCCAAGCGAGGAGAAGATTTGGAATCATTTGAATTGCGATATAAACATGTATTTCACAAAAGAATCGACACATTGCACACTCAAATGGATACCAGGTTTAAATCTTTAAAAAATTTGAAATTTTTAGAGTTACTAAATTCAAAGAAATTTGATCAGTATCAAAAAATATTTCCAATTGAAGCTTTTGAAAGCCTAAAACAATTATATGGATCTTTTTTGATATTGTAAAACTTAAAAATTAACTAACAGTTTTTTACTCAAATGCACACTTCAATCAAATTTCTATAAATGAAATACCTGGGATTTTATTAAATTTGGATTTGAAGGACACATTTTCTGAGATATTTAATTTAAGTTCCCTAACTCTAACAATTCCAACATCAACTAGTTCAGTGGAAAGGTCGTTTTCTGCGCTTAAGAGAATAAACACTTATTCAAGAAATCAAATGCACGAAGAAAGATTATCTGAATTGGTATTAATTTCAATTGAAAAGGCTTTGTTAAAAAATATAAAAACAAAAAATATTTTCTATGACCAGGTCATCGAAATTTTTATACAAAAAACTCGACGTATTGAGCTGATGTATAAATAAAAATTTTAAATAAAAAAAATTGATGTTAGTATTAATTCAATACGTCGTTTGTTTATTAAAGTTTCGATGGCCACGTCATAGAATGAGTTTTGGTTTTATATTTTTAAGAAAATATTTTATAATTAAAATTGTTATTGTATTTCATATTTTTCTATTTTTTATATATTTGTTATATTTGTAAATTTAAAATAATTTTTACGCATAATAATATTATTATAAATAAAAAATATTTCTAATAATATTATTATAAATAAAAAATATTTGAAATTTTCAAATATATAAAATGTATAGGATATAGAAAAATATGAAATAGAAAAATATGAATAGTAGTTGTCATAGAGACTCGGGTCACCTTTTTTAAATATGGGACATAGTACACTGAGACTCCAATCGCCGGGCATGCATTCATCTAAGCAAATTTTGCTAATGATCTGATGCATGCACCTTATCAGCTCATCGCCGCCAGCCTTAAACAGCTCCGCCGGTAATCCATCGGCTCCTGCGGCTTTGTTGTTCTTAAGCCGGGCAATAGCTGTTCTGACCTCGTCTTGGTTACGAGGGGGGCAATCGACGTCGTCGTCCATATTGTGATCGATTGTCCCATCGTCATCGGATATCTCAGGTACTAGTAGCGCGGAGAAATGCTCTCTCCATATTCCCAACATGCTCTGCACATCTGCGACGAGATTTCCGTCCTTGTCTTTACAGAAGGGGGGCCCTGAACCATGTCCATTAGTTCCGTTTTTAACTTTTTGGTAGAATTTTCGGGCTTCGTTGTTCCTTCTGTATGTCTCAATTTTCTCACTCTCGCGCTTTCTCCACTGCCGTTTCTTACGCCTAAAGAGACGGTTTACCTCCTTTCTCTTCTCCCTATACCGCTCAGTTGCAGCTCGCGTTGCAATTGACTGAAGCATTACCATACGTGCAGCGTTCTTTTCGTCATTTGCTATGCGACACTCTTCATCGTACCACGGTTTATTGCGAAGCGGTTTTTCGAAACCAAGTACGGTTGTTGCGGCAGTTTTTATAGAGTCGGAAATGGGTTTCCTCTGCGCATCAGGATCGTCATCGGGAGGGGGTGGGTTCTGTGCCAAAAGTTGCGAGAGCTTCCTTGAGTAGGCTGTGGCTACCTCTGGTAAGCTTTCCGATGTCCAGCTTCCTCTGCGTCTGGTTTCGTACGATTTTCGCTCTACTTAATCTTGTGCGAACCTTTGCTGCTACCAGGTAGTGATACGAATCGATGTTAGCTCCTCTGATCACTCGTACGTCCATTACACTGGATGAGTGCCTTCCATCAATTACCACGTGATCAATTTGGTTCTTAGTTCTTTGATCAGGGGATACCCAAGTAGCCTTGTGGATGTCTTTATGCTGGAATCTTGTACCACTAATGACCATGTTTTTTGCCGCGGCAAAGTCAATCAGTCTCATACCGTTGTCGGAACTGTCAGCATGTAGACTGAAATTGCCAATAGTTGGATTAAACACATTCTCCCTTCCTGCTTTGGCATTAAAATCTCCTAGTACAATCTTAATGTCATGGCCAGGGCAGCGATCATACGTTTCCTCTAGGAACTCATAGAATATGTCTTTGGCATCATCATCTTTCTCTTCTGTTGGGGCATGCACACAAATTAGGGAAATATAAAAATATTTCGCTTTTGTGGCTTGTGGCTATTCGTTCACTCCCAGGATTGAACCTAGAGACTAGATGTCGCAGTCTTTTGCCAACTACAAATCCGCAACCAAATTCATGTTTTTTTTCATGACAACTGTAGTATAGTTAGGGTGTTCACGAAGGACTGCTTATCAGCTTATCAGCTCATGTGCTTATCTCGCCAACAACAAAATACATTGAAATAAAATAAGCAACTTTGAGCAACCTGTGCCTTTGGCAAAAGCTTATCAGCTTATCAGCTTATTTTTAGTGTTGGAAAATACCAAAAATTTAACTTGCTGACAACACTAAAAACACGAAGTTTTAGCAAATGGCATCTCAAATTTTATATTTAAGTATTGGTAGCACTGGTATTTAGATCTGTTTTTTGTTTATTAAAAAAAAACAATCAAAATGAGCGCAAGTCGGGGGGTCGGGAAAACCTATGTGTACAAACGCAAAACCATAAATATTTGCATCGTATACATTTCTGACTACTTACCTTTAATGAATTCAATTTCCAAAGTACTCATATTGACTCTGAAGTCCATAATTTGTTGTTTAATGCTCTGCTTAGGCATTTTACAAACAATTTCAATTGTACATTGATGGTTTTGATTTCATTTATCGAACAGCTGATTGAAAAAAATAAGCAGATAAGCAGATAACCAACATGGAAGGGTGTTCACGTAGCCCAGAGCTTATTTTTCATCTTTTCAGCACATAAGCTGATAAGCAGCCCTGCGTGAACAACCTAAGTATATATTCCTGGATAGCGGTAACGTCAGCCATATAACTTTCGAGGACATCTGCCAGTTGGATACTTGCACCGGATCTATATAGAGTTCTTACATTCCAAGTGCATATCCGTAAATCGTGGTCCTTATAACGTTTGCGGTGGTCGTCAACAAATAGGGGTTGTTTATGTTTTATGTTTCGTTTTTGTATTTTGACTGCCATTATGAACGGTGGCGGGAGGCAAACCCAGTCCACCGGGTTTTTGCATTTTACCTACTGCCAGGATATTTGATTGCAGCCGCCCATTATGGATCAGACGCTGACCAGGATGCTATATGTTGATCCTGGATTTTCTTCTTTTAGTTTCTACCCGCCGTTGGCCCGTATGTTTGGCTCATCCGCCTTCTAAGGACAAAAGAATATGCCCGATTGTTTGATGAGCTTCAGTGACTTCAGTCACCTACTAAACCTGATTTGATGCTCCTTTGTTTCGCCTTCTCACTCTAGCTAGCTAACGGAGGTTTCCGAAAAGCCATTGCCCAGGACATACTGCGTGGAAGTAGTGAGCTGCTTGGACTGCCCAATGAAGGAATCATTTCTGGCCACTCCCAAGTGAATGGCAATCAGAAACTTTCCACCTCCACGGACAGTCCCATGTCCGAAACATTGTATACCCTGGGATATAAAGTGAAGTCTGGTCGAACACGTAGCACACGTACGGCACAAAACAATTCAGCTGCTAAAGAACAACATTACAGAAATTGGAGCAAAAACACCCGTAATATTTTAAAATGTTCTGCAAAATATGGTTAAAAGAGCACATATTTGCGCAGCGGTTAGATGTGGCCATTTAGCCGATATTACGCTTCGTACATAATTCTTATAAACCAAACTTTCATTCACTAAATATTATTAAAATATATTGTACTGTTAATTGTAAATATATTGTACTGTTAAAAAAAACATCGGCCTGGAACATAAAAAGCACCCCGTAGATGCTTGGTGCACCAATTCAAGAACTGTCCTACCAGGCGGATCGTACTTATACGGCAAGTACAGAGACACAAGAAACAAACTTGATCCAGTCTCAACATCAACAGTTAGAAGAAAGAATAAGCATGAGAAGTTACTATGTTTGCCAAAGTAGCCGGAATGTCAATATTTCGGTCCCATACAATTGTTTTAACATGCTATTTTTTTTAGCAGTTTCTATTATATTTTTGGTATACGGATGTTAAAAATATTTTAATAAAACCTAAACATACTTAAATTATTTGATGACCGTTGTATGCAACTTTCGTGAATATGGCAAGTGCGTTTAACTTCACACGTACTTTATTGGCATATCGCGATATAATATCACAATATTTGTTGTTCCGGAAAGTAAAAGAATAAAATTAAACATTGTCGGTACAGAAATTCCATTCTACGAATACGATATACGAATTATAAAGAGAACATTTGCAGCCAGTTAAAAAGAGCGCATCCATTAACGATACTCATAGTCCAAGGATAACACCATGGTAATCCAATGAATGTTAGTAAATTGACGACAACTCGTCATGAATATGGCTTTACTTTTTCCCTTATTTAATTTCCAATTATTTATATTTGGCAACGCGGACGGATCTTTATGCCGTTTTATAAACGTTTTTAAATATTTTGTATTTTATCACTTCACTTTTCTTTTGCAAATGGCGTAAGTTTGATGCATTGTAACGATTATCCGATAAATGTATGAATACCGATTATTTATCGTAGCATTTGCCACTGTTGCCAGATGGTAATAAGATTATTTGACAACACAACTCCAATCTCAAGTGAAACCCCGTCTGTTGTAGTCTATCTGTATACTTAACTAAATGGTTTATTATTACTATTTACAAAATATACATATGTAAGTAAGCAATAAGCAATAAGTACTAAAATTGGCAGTGATGCCAGATATAAATAACACAGACTAAGGCCCGATTTTTGAGTGGTTATTTAAATTGGTAATCAGTTGATTATGATTTATGTTTGATTTGAGTTTTGATCTGAGAAGAGTTTTTCAGTGCTTTGTGAAACAATCTTACTACCATGTGGCATTTAAAACATTACCACATGAATTTATTCCTCTAATCGTTACACTGTCAACTCACTGGCTCTCAACTCAAAGTCCTTAAGTATGCCGTCAACCACTAAAAGCCACAGCAGAGGATAACACCTCAGCCTGGGGTAGTCCAACTGTAGTCAGTTTCCAACCTGAGCTCACCCCAAAGGTTCGAATTTACATACAATGCGATCCCTCAGCATATTCGCAATCCATTCGACAAGAAGTAAAGGCACCCCAGTGGACTCCAGAGATTCCCTGATGGCGCTAGATGACATTAAGTATTAAGTATGATTAAGTATGATTAGTATGTAGTCCTTAGGAGAGACATGACTAGTCTTACCCGACTTGGAAATAAAACAACTAGTACCTCCTTCTATTTGTCTCGTATCAGGGAAAGTCTGAGACAAGCCCTATAGATACTCAGCAGATGAGCATCATATTTCTGCAGCATGACCGGCAGGATACCGTCAGGACCAGGAGATTTAAAGGGTTTCAAGCTATGAATAGCCCAAGGCAACCTTTATTTGCCAACTATGACCTCAATCACCCCCAGTTGCGAGATATCTGGAGTGGAAGTCACCAGGTGATTCCTCTGCGCAGAATCTATATCCACTCAGTTTGGAAAGTAAGTTTCCATAAGAAGCTCAAGGGTCTCAACTCCAGAGTTAGTTCATGACTCATCGGATATCTTAATGTCGCTGCGAACTCTAGGGTACATGGATAACACACGACAAAATCGTGCAGTGTCATTTACCTCGGTTATGAACTCACAAAAGCAGTCCAAGCGGCCCGGTTTGCCTTTTCACAGTCCAGTCCGACTCCCATTTCAATTACTTGGCCTTATTGAAGAGTCTCCTAGTGCCTCCTCTTGCCCGGGAAGGTAAGAGGGCATGTATCACTAAAGCATTTATAGAGAAGATCCGTGACTTTGTAAACTTTCCCATTAACATCGTCACTTGTTGTGCAGGGTTTGGAGTCCAACCTTGACATACCAGTGACAAGTTCATGAAATTTCACACAGTCAGTTCTCCTGGGATTCCTAACGGTACCCTGCGATCCTCCCACGAAGTCTATAGTGAAGAAAATTGTACTATGGTAAGAAAAGGAGTATTCATCCAACAATCTCCAAACCTTTACAAGCAATTCCTCAGAAGATAGGGTTATGTCAATAACACTCTCACTCAATTTATTACGAAAAGTGTCCATATTTCCCCTATTACAAATCTTGAGCCCGGATAGAATAATACAATCAAAACCAGACTCACCTATATTATTTATCTCAGTGCTGCCCTACTGTGTATGGTGAGCATTTGTATCACAGCATATAATAAGTCGTCGCCCTTTAGTACAGGGTGTTTTTTTGCCGTTGTTGTTTGACCACCATTTTTGTTTGGTTGACATTTGTCAGTTTGTATTTAACTGTTGTGCCGAGCAGTCTGTTGTGTGCGTATCCTAACATTTTTGTGGAATTTTACCGTGTGTGTATTCATGTGTGGGGGTAAGTGTCCCTACGTAGCAGCGGGTGCAGAGTTTTTAGTGCAGGCTCGCACCTTTAAATAACAGTTCCCAGACGGCACTTAGTCTTCAGTTCTTGTGAAATTTTCATAATATCTCTGATTTACCCTGCAAATATTTCATTAATAATTCATCTTCGCACTCCTTTTTATTTTTAATACAAGAGGTATTACTTTTGTTTACTAACATAATCAAAATGTAAAAATTCCGGTTCCAAACAATTATCAAGCAATTGTTTTCGTACGAAATAACTTGGCGTAACAAACCTGTACTTGATTTTACCTACGAAATTTTCGCTTTGTGTCTTTACTTTTTGGGTAAAGTTCGGGTAAAAGAGAGTAAAAGCAAAATTTTCTCTCAAATACTCAATATTACCCAAAAGTGAAGAAACGCAAAAAAAACAATTTTCTAGCCCGAAAACAAATGTCACAACACAAAACACATATTCTTGACAACAAATCTTGCATATCATGTTAATTTTCATTGTTCATTTGCACACTTCCCATCTTCTTTAAATAAGCACTCTCAAAGCAATCACTTTTCAAGTTAATAAAATTGTAAATTCAATAATTTTTTCACTTGCGTTATTTTTTTCTGTTTTTATGTTGACGTTTCGAACAGCTGATTGTTTGACACTTTGCCCAAACTTACCCGAAGAAAATGTTTGGGTAAGTTCGATAAAAAGAGAAACGCATTTTGACGTTAAGAGAAACAAAAAATCGGTCTCATTTGCCCAATTTGTGAGTAAAGAAACGCGTTTGGGTAAGTTTGGGTTCCCGCGGTAAAGTAAAGAAACAAACCTAATATGAAGAAATACGAAATAAATGAAAAGAAGAAAAACCATATAACCGCGAAACACAAATTCGCGACCTTAATACTAGTTAACAAAAACTCAATGACTATCACACTTGACATACAAATTTTTAACATATAACTAAAAACTAAATAACAATTATAAATATACATACAAATATTTAACGGATAGCTACAAACTAAATAACAATTATAAATTTGTACGGCTATGACCAGATTTCGCATCGTAACAAGTCGAAAACAATTTATTATGGAGCTTCTAACGCACCAAAAACGTGTTGAAGTTATTTTAACATGTTCTCTAAATAATCATTCAATTGTAAAAACGCAACGAATTTGTCGGGATTTTTTTAGTTTAAATAATGTGCCGAGCAAGTCAAGAATTATAAAGAATTTTGAAACATTGTATACCCTGGGATATAAAGTGAAGTCTGGTCGAACACGTAGCACACGTACGGCACAAAACAATTCAGCTGCTAAAGAACAACATTAAAGAAATTGGAGCAAAAACACCCGTAATATGTTAAAATGTTCTGCAAAATATGGTTAAAAGAGCACATATTTGCGCAGCGGTTAGATGTGGCCATTTAGCCGATATTACGCTTCGTACATCTCTACATATATAAAAATTACGTGTATGTTCGTGATCGCTAAACTCAAAAACTACTGGACCGATTTTAACCAAATTTTATATGCATGCTCTATGGGCCGTGAGTAGTGTTTCTGTTCGTCCGACAGATGGCGCAATATTTAGTTTTTTTTTTGTGTTTTTGCACCGTAACTCTAGAACTCGCTGTAAAAGTAAAGGTGTTGATAGATAATAATCATTGTTTACCATCTGATGTTATAAATACTTTTGAAGGCAGGACGAAGTCTGCCGGGTCAGCTAGTAATTCTTATAAACCAAACTTTCATGCACTAAATATTATTAAAATATATTGTACTGTTAATTGTAAATATATTGTACAGTTAAAAAAACATAAAAAGCACCCCGTAGATGCTTGGTGCACCAATTCAAGAACTGTCCTACCAGGCGGATCGTACTTATACGGCAAGTACAGAGACACAAGTATCAAACTTGATCCAGTCTCAACATCAACAGTTAAAAGAAAGGATAAGCATGAGAAGTTACTATGTTTGCCAAAGTAGCCGGAATGTCAAAATTTCGGTCCCATACAATTGTTTTAACATGCTATTTTTTTTTAGCAGTTTCTATTAAATTTTTGGGATACGGATGTTAAAATATTTTTATTAACATACTACAATTATTTGAAGACCGTTGTATGCAACTTTCGTGAATATGGCAAGTAGGTTTAACTTCACACGTACTTTATTGGCATATCGCGATATAATATCACAATATTTGTTGTTCCGGAAAGTAAAAGAATAAAATTAAACATTGTCGGTACAGAAATTCAATTCTTGGGCATTGAATTTGACAAATTAATGAAATTTAATAAACATGCACGATGTGTGATGAACAAAGCGTACAGAATATTAAATATATTTTCAAGAAATCTTTTAAATAAAAGTTTGCCCAAAAATACTAAATTACTTACATTTCTAGACTTCGTGACCACCCAAATCAGATAATAGTTAATATTTTCAATAGGCAACAACATTATAGTTGGACGAATACGACCTACTTATCACCAATTGGATTCCTCCAAATTTTGTTACAAATGTAAATAACATATTTTTGCATTTGTTTTTAAACATCCCTATATATTTGTTAAGTTTAATTTGTACATTTTATATATTTGTACATTTTATATATAATATAAACTCTCACGTTATTGGTGTCCCGGGAGTAAGGGTGTTCTCATACATCATATTATTCCAAAACATTACTTTACACAAAAACTGAAAAGTATATAACTGTTTCCAAATTTATATTTGTAAGATAATACACGAGTCCTAAATATTGTCTTCTAATACGATTCAAAATCATAATAGTTGCATTCCGAGTATTTGATTCAACACGATTCAAACAGGTTTGCAAATATTAGACGGTTTGGTGTAGCGAAGTCGACACTTCGCCGAAAATACGCTTAGGTGTATGGTGTATCAAACACCGAAAGTGGTCCAATTTCGAACAACTGATTTTTTCTTGTCGGTTCCACCTCTTTTTATTAAATTAACACATTTAAACTTAACACAAAGTTTTATAAACTAAAAATATATATTTTTTAAATGACTGATCTCCAGAATTAAATTTTTTTCTTTTAAAACTATGCACTTAAATACTTTTAAATAAAATCCATTCATAAGTTTATCAACAATTACTAAAGGCTTTTTAGATTGCAAAGAATTTTAAATTCAAACAAATTAACAATGCAAAGATGTTGGAAATTTTCAAAAGAAAATTGGAAAAAGTTTTAAATTCTGATGAATTAAGAAATTCCATATAGGAAATTTTCGAAAGAATTAAGATATTTCTTTTGGAAAACTTTCAAAAGAAAACTTGCAAAATAATGTTATGTCGAAATAATTGGAGATTTTTCCGTAGAAAGTTAAAATTATTTCAGTGTTGCCAATACAAAAGTGAAGTTAGATAAGAGTTTTTCCAATAAATATTAAATTTATAGTACAACTGCTTTATTCATAAAAAACATTAATGTAGCTCTAAAGCATTCATCAGTTATTGAAAGCTTTAAGATTTGGCGATGGTTTTATTAGAACCGTATTTATAATGAGTATTTCAATTAGGCGACAGATAATTGACTGACAACCCTGTTTTATGTATTCTTACAGTGCTTGTGATGTAAAAACAAGATGAACAATAACCGATAGACCGAATTAAATGTTTTGTTTAATTGCCAATGCATTTTAGCAAAATTATAAACATTAATGGAAAGAACTATTAAATAAAAACAGCAATTAACATTTGCTATATTCATAAATTTGGAAGAAGTGTCAAGAAATCATATTCAATTGGATTTGAGCTGTGGGTAGTCGAATATAAAACCGGATAATAGGTTGTAGTTTCAATGTTTTGATTTTATATACATCACTATGTAAACAAAAGTTCATTTTGGTTAAAATGTTAAAAATTGGAATGAAACAATTTGGTTGCTTAGCAGGATACTGTGACACTATGAACGCTGCAAATATACACAAAATAATTCCAATTGTTTATATCGCACAAATATTTAAGTATGGCACGCGTGAAATGTAAAAAAATATTTCTTTTGTGTATGAATGCTGATAAAAAATTTACGTTTTATATACCGAAACCGGTTTAAACCAGGATTTAACTTCAATAAACCGTTAGCAACCGAAACCCCGGTTGGTTGGAAAAGGGCGGTTTTTGAATACTCTAATGGTAACCTTAAAATGTAATATTATACCACAAGATACCGATAAATATGCTGTAAAAATAAATTTCTCATATAAATTTCAGTAGGATAAATTGTGCCGTTTGCTAAATAATTACAATAAAATTAAAAAAATGGAAAAATGTTGAGAAAATTGTGCTAAACAGCACTTGGCATAATTTTTCGAAAAACAAGTGCTAAAACAAAAAAAAAATATATGCCAAAACGGCACAAATTATACCAACATGGTAACACTGCACCAAGCCCACAACAATAGGCATTTTGCTGTCTGGTATCTTTCCACAATCAACTTCAGCACAAATGCATTCCGAGAATAAAAGTAAACAAAAAGTCGGATTCTCAGACAAATAAGAAAAAATTCCAGCACATTTTTTTTGTTTTACGTTTAAAATCAACAAAAGTGGCAAAATCAAGAAATCAATGCATCAACATGGTACAAAGAAATGGTAGAAGCACTAGCCCAGCTGATATGAAGTTTTTCCTGGACTTATGTCAAAGTTTGTTTACATTTGTTTGTATGCAACCCCCGTTCACCAGCAACTGCTGTTTTTAAAATATTAAACACTTTAAATATATCAAATAACACTCAATCATTTTCTAAATGACACTTTTTGCAAATTTGTCTACATTTTCATCATTTTTCTATCAGCTGACTTGACACAACACAGACACTGAGCAAAAACAAAATGCCTGTTGTTTTTGGCTTGTTGTATTTGTTGTCGTACTGCATCTACCATTATATTTCTACCATGTATGAGAAATTTATTTTCTGGAAGTCTGTGGTCCGCTTAACCACGGTTGCCACAGTTGGTAATATTCAACCAAAATTGGTAACATTTAAACAGCTTGGTAACATGGTAACATTTTATTCATTTTGGTAACCTTTTGAAATTAAATAATTAGCATATGAAAAAACATTTGATTTCATACTTCCATTAGAAAATTTGACGAATTGTGATCTAAAATGTTACTTACAAACAGAAGAAAACATGAAGCAGTGGCAACACTATTTGGGAGAATTGAATCATTATGGGCCTAACTAAAATACGCGGTTGTCGTCGTTCGCACTAAATAACCAAATATATTCGTCTCTTTCGCACTAACGAACTCATTGTGCTTTTATTGGTCTGAATATAAAAGTTTTAGAATACCTGTGCACTAAATAATTTTGCATTGCAATTGAAAGGCAATAAAATCTAAAGAAAGTGAAGATTATGTTTTGTTATGCCATATTTTATGTTTTGCTTTTGGTTTTTTTTAATCTTTATATTGATGTATGATGGTGAAATAGGTTCTCAAAATACCGTTCGGAACCGGTGAAACACCGTAGGTCCCAATCAGTGAGTATAAAACTCGAAAGAGCACTGCTCACTGGTTATGTGAAGCTCTCCCCGCCGCCTTCATGGGATGTAATGGAAAACCATTTATTTATTTTTTATTGATGTATGTATGTAATATGATTTTCTGTAACGAATTATTTTAAATAAACATTAAATGTTCTAAATAAAAAAAATTTTAAAATTTGGTAATTTTTGGTAACTTTTTTGGAAAATTCTGGTAATTAAAAAATTATCCCTGTGGCAACCGTGCGCTTAACATGTTGGAGCCGTTGCGAGCCGATCATTCGGCGGCGGCGAGCATCTCATACCGACTCGAGCAGCAGCGGCTATTTTCGATTTTTTTCAAGCCGGCTTCCGCACTGGTCATGGCCTGTATAACACCCAATTCATACGATGATTTTTACGATGTTGCTTTTCGATGTGTTTTTTATATGTAGGCGAACGGTGCAGAGAAGCAAGAGGGGTAAACATAAATTCTCGATTTGTGTTTTTCGTGTCTTTCTTCATATTTCTCATTCTACTAAATTATTTTTTCTTGACACATTTTATTCTTTTTCGTACATTGAAGTAGCCGCGTGACAGTAAGAAAAATAAATTTTAGAATTGTAATAGTACTACTGCACTTGGGAAGAAACTAAAGCTTTCGAATAGTAAAAATAAAAATGTCGGTGGTACAATGGTTAGTATGCGCGGCTCTTGTACATGAGTACGTGGGTTCGATCCCTGCTCAAACCACCTTACATTTCTTTCAACGACGGTCACCTCGCTTAGTGATGGCGACACTATCGAGTACTTAGCCATGAAAAAGCTTCTCAAAATACCGTTCGGAGTCAATGTAAAACTGTAGGCCCCATCAGTGAGTATAAAACTAGAAACAGCACATCCCACTGATTGTGAGAAGCTCTCCTCAATGCCTTCATGGGATGTTGTGGGACACTGATTGTTTTTTTTAAATAAAAATTTTTATTTAATATTTAGACGTAAATTGGCTTTAATTATTTGAAATATTTTTGTATACAGACATGTATTTCTTGATGCGAAAAATTGACTAAACAATAAAAATCAGCTCTGCCTGCAAAAAAAGACATGCAGTAAAAATCATCGTATGAACACAAATGATTTTTGGAAGTTGCTTCAAAAAGCAATTACGGAAAATCGAATTGGTTGTAAGTACTTTAATAAATGTAAAAAATGTGTGGCATTTTCTGCTGTATTTCAAAATCATCGAATCATAATTGCTTAGATCATGTAAGTAAGAGCTTAAAATGTAATGTTTCTGTAAATTACTATTCATTTCATATTACTATAGCATATTCTAGAGCTACTTCAAAACAGGGGACCGAACAGTCAGCACAATATCCGACTCAACAATTTGCTCTTCGCTGGCTTTGTGCTTTGGCAACAAGGTGAAAGTATTTTTAAACAACCTGTGGAATCAAAGGATCACATCCTGTTATTTAATGGCGACGTATACAATACTGATGAGGACCTTGTACGGTCTGACACAGAATGGATATTCGAGATGTTATCACAGACCTCGACGGAAGATGAATTCATAAATTGCTTCCGATCTATTGAGGGACCATTCAGTTTTGTATTTTATGACAAGCGAAAACAATACGTTTACTTTGCACGCGATAGCTTAGGACGAAATTCTCTGCTGATAGAAAATAGCCAGAATCACATTCGTCTTATTAGCACGTCTCGTAGGTGAACTTATCACGTATTTTTTTTTTATTTCTGACTTTTCTTTTTCTGCAGCCATATATGATAAGGACACTAAGACGATGGAGCTTCCTCCACTTGGTGTATACAGAATTAATATGCAGGACATGGCTACATGTCATGTGTTTCCATGGGAAACCCCTGATGAATCCTGGATAAATCAGTCCAAATTTGTTGAGAGTATGTGTGAATTAAGAATAATTATTGGAGGTGCTATTGTACCAGACTGGCTAAATGAATCACACAAATCAAACAGGGTAAGATGTTCAGTAGCAGATGAATTTACGAGGTGGAGGAAGGCACTCAAAAATGCAATTCTCACAAAAATTACACAGAAACTCGGTTGAAGATTTCACATGAATTTCTGAGATAAGTAAAACATTCAAATATAAGGGCTTTTCCCTACGTTGTAAATGCATAATTTAGTATTACTTAGGGCCGGATTTTCAGAAAGACAACACAGGCAATTTTAAAAATCAATAATTTTTTCGTTGGTGGAGAATGTCTAACCCTATAGTAGTTTAACAGAAACCTGGAAGAATCGTTGGAAGAAAAATAAGAATACGATTTTTTATAGTTCAATAGGATGTCATAATTGGTAGTCATTTTTCAGATAAATTTCAAATCAAATTAGTCAAATCAAATTACGACTAATAATTTCAAGGAAGTCGAAGAGCGTTAGGAAAAACAGGGAGAATGATGGAAAATATTGTATGGAAGAAGGAAAGATACGAAGTGATTTAAGCAACTATAAGAATATGTAGGCTCTAACAGCTAAATCAAGGATGGCATTTTTAAAACTGTTTCGGCAAAAATGCATGAAACCGGGCCCGGCTAAAAAAAAGGCGAAAATCGATAAAAAAAAAATATGTGTCTGTGGACCGTGATAACCCTATTTTAAGATAAACGAATAAAAAAAAATAAAATTATTATTAAAAAAATATAATGTAAATTTGGGCATAAATTCGGGACCAAAGTAAAAAAAATTTAAAAAAAATACAAAATTAAAGAAAAAGTAAAGAATGTGAAAATGTAAAACTAGCCCTCGCAGGGACCTTTGTTGCTCGTACCGTGTGGTAGACCTTTTTGAAAATCGTTAAATTTATATTCCACCTAGTCGCCCTCAGGCAAGGGGGTTCAAATTCCCTCTGTACCTTAAGTCGATGTGTGGCAAAATCAGAAAAATCACGCGATTTAAAAAAAATTGTATATTTGTTTAAAGCGAATCTTTTGCGAACAAATTTACATTTTCACCAGACCCGGTATAATATCTTAAAATAGGGTAATATCGGTTCGCAGACGCCGCACAGCCGAAATATATATACGACCAAATTCGCGAGGAGAATACCTTTAATCTGAGTAGTACCCACACGTGCTTGTTCGTAGATGTACAGTAGTGGTCAAAACATTTGCAACCCAGATGACATATACATATACGGTTTGCATTGATTATTTTTTGTAGTTACTCATTTATGAAAACTTTTTGTTGTTTTCTTAACTTCATACATTGGTTTTGTTAATCAAACAGAAAAAAAACAATACCATTACTGTACAACAATAAAAAATCAAAGTTGGCATAGATAGTCGAAATTGGGTGTTCAAAACATTCTCCTTTCTCTTATTCTTGACTATGTAATAACACTAAAAACTGCTAGGACATAACGGTAATCACATTCTTTTTAATAATTTAAGATTTACATATTTGCATTCTATTGAAAAATGCATGTTCATTGTTTTGTTAAAGCAGTTTTAGTTTGGAGTTAAAAAGTTTACCTCGCTTGACAAATTTTTGAGGTAAATGGCTGGAACCAAATACACTTCGGTATTAAAATCAAGAGTTTTAAGTGATTTTGAAAATTGACTTTCTCAAAAAGAAATTTCTATAAAATATGGTATGTATTCATAAATCAACGGTTTGTCGCATAGTTAACAAAGGAAACAGCTAAACAGTTCATAAAGGTGGAAGACCCCGTGTAACAACTGCACGAGAAGAACGGGAAATCAAGAATATTTTTATGTAATTTCCAAAAGCTGTTCCCAGAGAAGCTAAAACAGAAATTCCCATAGATGCTAGCCTTTCCACTATAAAAAGAAGAGCCGGATATTACGGTCTCAGAAGCTACAGATGTACCAAAAACCCGTATGTGTCAGAAAAAAATCGTAGAGCTCGCCTCAGCTTTGCTCAATCCCATTTAGATTGGACTTAACAGCAATGGAAAATGGGTTATGGCCTGACGAGTCGAAATTTAACCTCTGAGGATCAGATGGAAGAGCCAATGTTCGACGACCTCGAGGAGAAAAATTTAATCCTAGGTACACAGTAAAGCACGGAGGGGGAAATATGGTGGGGGGATGTATCTCGGGATATTGAATAGGTCCAATACACCGCATTACTGATACAATGACAGCCACAATCTTTAGGGATCTTCTAAGCTCAGTTATGCTTCCGTACGCTGAATGGGAAATGCCAAGTACGTGGACATTCCAGCACGATAACGATCCCAAACACACGGCTAGGATTGTTAAAGCCTGGTTGGAGGAAAACAAAATCCTCAATCACCCGATCTCAACCCGATTGAGAACATGTGGATGATTGCAAAACGTAATATCGGAAATGCAGTATTCCGATGGAGATGAGCTTTTCGTCGAATTGGAAAAGCAGTAGAATGCAATTTCAAGCGATTACATTGAAAAACTTATTTCCTCAATGCCTAAAAGATGCTCGGAAGCAATAAAAAACAACGGCTATGCCACAAAATATTGAACACTTAATATCGTTTGTGTAAGTTTTTTTTTTACGAGTTGCAAATGTTTTGAACACTTGATTTTTTTTTGATAAAACTATTTTTGTTGTTGTTTTAAGTTAATGAAGAATATTTTTGATTTTGTAATATAATAAAAAACAACTGAAGTTAATAAAAAAAATTAATTGAAATTGTTTTGATTAAAAAAATTAACTTTTAGTTAAAATGTGATTTCAGTTGCAAATGTTTTGACCACTACTGTATCTAGGTGCACCCGGTTTTTTGACCTCAAGGGCCCATGGGTCCGATCGTTAAACAATTTTTTTGGTTTCTGAAATTGTCATATTTTTCTCGATTTTCGGTTTTGTTTAGCCGGGCCCGGGCTCATGCATTTCAGCCACTGTTTTTTTTTTCTTGGTATGGATTTTGCTGCCGTTGGCAAGGCATTCTTGTGTTTCCAAAGGTGTGCTTAGGTATTTTTAGTGTCATATTACGTGAGGACTGGCCAAATATTAGTTTTTCGTACAGATATAGTCATGTTTTGCTATGATTATGATTATAAGCAAAATAAATGGTTTCCCGTTACATCCCATGAAGAGATTAGGGAGAGCTTCTCACAAACCAGTGAGCTGTGCGCGGTCTAGTTTACACTCACTGATTGGGACCTACAATTTTACACCGGTTCCGAAAGGTATTTTGAGAAGCTTTTTCGTGGCTAAGTACTTGATAGTATCGCTGTCACTAAGCGAGGTGACCGCCGTCGAAAGAAATTTAAGGTGGTCAGAGCAGGGATCGAACCCACCTTCTCATGTACAAGAGCCCCGCACACTACCATTGCACCATCGACGGCCACTTAGTTTTTGTAAGAAGAGTACGTTTCCAAGTTGATAGACTACTGAATCGGTTAATGCCATAAACATATTGTGTTGCACAATTCAACGATAACAGTTCTTTGTGGTATGACTGGAAGTGTAACTGTCTATAGACCTACGCAAAATAGTTTATTATTATTATTACTAAGAACAAAGAATACAATCGTGACCAAGTTACTAATGTGATCTTTACAAGTCACCGTGAAGTTAACATAAAATCCTAAATATTTGACCTTGGACACATTGTAAAGCAGTGATAGGCAATTGACGTACGGTAAAATCAGAGCAATTTATTGGTAAAACCTACGTTTTCACAGCGTTTAGCAATAGTTTGTTATCCTCTGCCCATTTCCATATTTCATTTAAGTCTTCATTCATTCGACAGCACATATCCTCAACCAGTCCTATCCGATTTGATATGTACACATCAGAGAATGTCGATAAGTACCATTTAGAATACACTTACAAGTATTATTCGCAAAACAAATACAAATACATACAAGTAATAGACGAAACGCATACAATACTCTACATATTTATGCCAACGATAACTTAAGTAGCTACAAGTGCTAACATTCGATGGGTAGTACATAAGTACAATTGCGAGTTAGGGTTGTTGTTGGGCGCTTGTTAAACGAAAGTAAACAAAAACACTTGTGTGTGTCAGGTTATACAGAAGCATACAAAATCACTTGTGTGTGTTAGGTTATACAGAAGTATACAAAAACACTTGTGTCTGTTAGGTACTTAATACCCACTGGGTATGAGTAAAAAATTGGTTGCTGTGTAAAGGAACGCTGTTGTACGGTGAAATTATATGGAAATATGTATGTATGTATGTATGTATATACATTCACAAAGTGTGGAAAAGTGAATAATAGACCTAGAAAATATTAAAAACTAGCGCACTGGTTTTTAATTAACATTTGAATATTGGGGCTTATGCAACAAGACCTGGCAATGCATTATTTTGACGTAGTTTAGTGGCCTTATTAAAAAATCGACAACAAAAATTAATCTCATTCTGGTCCTCAAACAAAATAAAATTTAATAAAAAAATTATTATTTTCGATGGGTTTGGTATTAGGGATTTTATTAAATAATGAATTCATAACTGTATTTAGAAATATTTTTTAATAAAATATAATAAGTTGGCAAAAAATCATCAACTACATTTTTCCGTTTCCACAGCACTTGCTGTATACTTATAAGTACTTGTGTGTACCCGACTCTGTATACAAATTATGAAAAAATACTTCAGTAGATGTGTGTACAATCTTCTTTAGATGAATTCTGGCGAAGAGAGCGAATAGGAGTGGATGTGTAGAGAAAATGTTCCTTATAAGTATAGAGTGCACACATAAATGGTACAAAGCAAATATGTGGTGGTATGTATTCTGCGTGTTATAAATTTGGGTACACACAAGTATGAAAATTCTGTGTACGTACTTGGGTATACTTTTGCAACGAGTACTTATTGTTATTCTCTGGTACACATATCACCGAAATAATAAGTACACGTGTTTTGTATCGTATGTTAAACTTCAACTGTAAATGTTTATGAGGTAATAACAACTGGTAAATGCAATCAAAATATAAAATCGAGTGGACAAAATAATAGTACAATTTGAAAATCATTAAATAAAATGTTGTAGTTTAATAGTTTTAAGTCAATTATTATTTATTCAGTATCCAGTGCATCCCCCTTTGTTTTGAACAACTTTGTCTACTCTTCTTGGCATACTGCTTACAAGTTTTCTGCATATCTCTACTGTGATTTCATACCACGTTTTCTGCAAATAAACGCCAAATAAAGAATCCAAATTTTTTTATTTTGAAATGTTTCTTTACCGATTCGATGTTTTAAGTCTTCCTAAAAGTTTTCAATGGGATTTAGATTCGGCGATTGACTAGGCCAGTCAAGTAGGGTTGTACCATTGGCATGTGTTTCGGATCGTTGTCTTGTTGAAACACCCATCTAGGATGCATATTTTCTTCAGCGTATGGCACCATTGAGTTCTCCAAAATGTTTTTATATTCAAATCTGTTCATTGTATCCTTAAGACGGTAAATTGGATTAACACCATACCAGGAAAAGCAGCCCCAAATAATTATGTTGCCGCCACCGTGCTTGGCGGTAGTTTTTGTGAGGCGCACATGAAATTCCTTTCCCTGGGGGCGATGTACATTACGGCCATTTCAATAAATTTATTTTGGTTTGCACAAGATGTTGCGCCTTTTTGTCTTACATATTGGTCCGGACCAACTCAAACGGTTCGGCACGCTAATTTTGCATCCCCTAGTCTTCCCGAACTGTTTCAGCCGATATCGCATTGCCTATATCAGCCGAAATTTCTCTGTATGACTTTAAAGATCTCTTTTGGCAGGAGTCACAATGTGATTATCAGTTGTGCGCAGTGCCTTTATTGGTCTTCCGCGTGTTTCGGCAGTTGCGTCTTCTTTTAATGCATTTTGGACAAAACACAGTGATCTACCCAGAGAATTCTGTAAAACGTATTCACTTAAAGGAAAATATTACAAAATGCACAATGTACTTATTTTTTCTCAAAATGGGCACTGAAACAAAAAGTAATGGGATTTTTGGTCTCTACTCCTGGCTTCCGTGGAGACAAACTAGAAGTTTCGAAATATGACGAATTTACCATATCACATTTCAAAGAAGTTATAGAACAGCTAGATATATGCATATCAGACTGTTGGTTAGATATAAGAACTCAGAATGATACTCCTAACAGTCTTAAGTCAATTGACTATGATAGCGATCATAATGCTTTGGAAATAATTGCAACATTGAACAGCGAGAGAGAAATATTCGAGTTTTTCAGTGATGACCCAATTATAAAAAGGCAAACTTGAAAAATTTTTAACGTGATATAATTAACAATATAAATAACAAAAACAAAAGAAACTTTACAAATACTGAAGTAGATGCAAACTTATAAACCTAAGTTCATTAATCGGAAAATGTATTGAGAAATATATTCCAAAGTTTAAGGAACCAAACTTTTATTCTAAAATTACTAACAGTATCATAAAGAGACTGAAATCAGAGAAAAGTAAGCTCCTTACTCAAATCAAAGAACAAAACTTTTGGATGAAAATTTCGCGTTACTAATAAATAAGTTATTTTTGAACAAACTATCACATCTCAATCCAACAGATTCAAGTAATATGTTCACGGAAATCAAGAGGACTTTTAAGAAAAGTAAATCACTTAATTTGCAATACATCCAATTACCTGAAAACAATGAACAAATTTTGACTAGAGCAGGAGTTATACCGTCAAGTTTGGAAAGAAACAACTCAAACAATTATATAATAAGAAATGAGGTTCAAATATTGGACACAATAGGGGCTTACTTCGAGTCATTTTACTCCCATAAAGAGATAAACGATAACAATATTACACATACATTAGTGTCGAATTACTTCAATGAATTTTTAGAATTAAAATCCAATTTTGAAACTAGCAGAGTACATATAGATTTTAGTGATCAGATATTAACAAATGACCTTACCGAGATTTAAAAAGGCAAAATTTGTATAACAATTAAGGAGCTGAAATAGACACCATTCCCAATTTAGTACTGAAATAATTACCTCAAGCTATAATTTCAGAATATTGCACGCTCTTCAATAATATGTATGTTAAATAATGCGCATTTCACAAATATCTGGAAAACAGTCAGATTGTACTCTTGCCAAAAAAAAGGGAAAACTACCGAAGATCCGAAAAATATTAGACCTATTAGTTTGCTTCCCAATATCAGTAAGATATTTGAAATATGCATTAATACTGTAATAAATAGAGTCTGCGAGGAAGGAATCTATTCTCTTTAGACCACCTGTGGGAAAATGCGTCAGTGATATAAGAAAACACTGGAAATTTTTTTGAATCAAATCTAAATTACGGAATCTAAATATATCAAATAGGAAAGTACTTAAATATTTAGGTGTTTATTTGGACAACTTTTTATATTATAACAGTCATGTAAAGTAAGTAATCGCAAAGGCTACAAAAGCTTAATTTCTGTATAAATCCTTATTCCATTGCGAATATTTATCTTCTGGAGTAAAAATTATAATGTATCAAAGTCGAATTCGCCCAATTATTACATATGCTTGTCCCATTTGGTTTAACATATCGCCATCTTTTATGGAAAAACTTCGGGCTTTTGAAAGAAAATGTTTAAGAACGTGCACAAGGATTTACAGAACCACGCAAAGTGATTATACAAAATATGTAAACAATAAAATGCTATCTCGAAAGCCAATGTAATAAGAATAGATAATTGTATAATCAAATGAATAAGGCAACATATAATAAGATGTACGTTGCGTGAGGATAATAATTTAATAAAGGCTCCGTATTTTACTTCAGATAACTATATACTTAATACTATAACTAAGAGATAATGTTGGATAAGCAAAAATATATGCAAAATGAGAACGGCATACCCGTCTTATCGCATTTATACACATGCCACTGGTAAATCTGTTCAATTTCACAGTTTTAATGCTATCACGAAACGTTATAATACAAGCGTATCGGATAAATTTATGTTATTGGCAATGAAATCCACCAAATTCTGGTGGTTATACTAAATTAGCAAAACTGTATTTTTTGTCTAACTTTTTATTTCATACTAGCTGACCCGGCAGACGTTGTCCTGCATAATATTTCAAGCGATTTGTATGGGAGGTACCACGCCGCTTTGTCCAATTGGACCGAATAGTAATTCTAAACCACCCAGGGCGCCACCCAACCGCATACAAAAAAATTTATTCAAATCGGTCCAAAAGTTTAGGAGGAGTTCAGTCACAAACACACGTGCAGTAGAATTATATATATAAAGATAACAGTTTTCAGAAGTGATGTTTTTGTTATATTTTCGTCATATTTATTGTTAATTATAATATGGTTTAACCGACAGTTTTAATACAAAAACTATAATCGAAAGATATATATCAATGTTTTATAGAGCGCTCTCATAGAGACAGTGTATATTTCAAACCTCTTATTTTTGACTATTGTTTATTGTAGTAATATTTGTAAATGAATTTCAACCTAAAAAACGAAAAAAAAAATAGAACAGCAGGAGAAAGAGACAAGCTTGTACTTATTATTTTGGCCATATGTGTATATACAATTGAATATTATCAGCATACGCATGAATTTTACAATTGTTACAAACCTGAAAAACATCATTTACAAAAACACCCAAACAGAACCTTGTGGAACACCAGACGTAACACTTTTATGACATGATTTCCTATCACCAACCACAAGCTTTTGGTAAAGACCAGGTTAGGTAATTTATTATAAGTAGAAGTGCAGAATCAGTAAAGCCATAGTAATATTTAAGCTTCTGACGGAATACAGAAGTACCTGTCAAAAGCTTTGGAAAATTCCCGAAAAGACATTATATTATCCTCGTCCACCTCTTCTCTTACATCGTCTAGTACTTTCATGGCAGCTGTTGTAGAACTATGGCCAGCACGAAAGTCGGAATGTAATGGAGAAAGAATCATGTTGTTATTCAAATAACCTGTAAGCTGAATTGATATCAAGGACTCAAACACTAGATAACGCTGACAAAATGCTAATAGGTCTTTACTCGTCAGGACATTTACCATTTGATACTTTATCTACAGGAGTTACAGATGCTACAGATGTAGTCATGCAATGGTTACAAATGTGTGTAATAAATTTTACGACAAAAAGTACTACAATTTTAAGAAACTTGATAATACACCATCCACATCAACAGCATTTGATCGAACTTTCATAATAGCTTCATATAGACATCAATTTCAGAAACAGAACTAAACTCCAGAAGAACAGAAAAGTGACGGTGCTCCCGTACAGAAAGAAGTATTAAGTAAATCAGGATCTAGATTGCATTCGTATGATGTTCGTGCATGAATTCCAAGATTTCTAATATTTTTCCACAGTTGACCAGAAGGAAGTGAAGTATTCAACTTGCGATAGAAATAATGGATTTTCGCCAGCCGAGTCACTGTGATCGCTTTATTTATTATTCTATTGACATGATGGATTTCTCTTCCAAATGTTGTAACACCAAGTGCGAAACTTAATTGATTTCCTCACATTATTTAATTTTTTTTGTTTTATTTATCCATTCGTAACATAAAAATCCAACATAAAAAGCTCCAGCCAAAAAAGGAGCGTGTAAGATATCCCATAGCGCTCCTCAAAGTAGTGTTTACGAAGTTGTCTTATAAAGGGCGTCTGAAGGAGCTCCTCATGGGATTAGTTTGGGAGCGTTCAATCATATTGTCAGTTTATTATCCTTGTTCTCATAAAAAGGAGCGTGTAGGGACTGCCCACATCGCTCCTCAAAGGAGAGTTTACGGAGTGCGCCTACATAGGGCGTCCGAAAGAACATGAAATATACATATATAAGTACTTCACCTCTAGCAAGAATAAATTAAAAAATAATTAATATTTCTCATACTTTTTGCTACTTAATTATAAACTTGGGAGCATTTGGGAAAATCAATACAACGCACTCATTCTGGTTTGTTTTCGGATGATGTTAGGAGTCCTTTTTCAAAAATTAGAGGCGAAAAAGGAGCGTGCTGTTTTCTCCGGCAGATATGCTCCTTTGGGTCTCCTTTCGGAGCCTTCTTGGGAGCGTCAGCGTACCGTGGGGAATTCCTATCGAAGTACCTTGCAGACTCCTCTTGGTAGTCTGGGTAGTTATTGCCAAAACCACAGAACATTGGTATCTATTTGAGTGGGCTAGAAAGTTTTAATTTTTAATGGTATCCAACATAGTTTTCGCTAAAATAATATTTCTGTTTCTTTTTTTTACAGTTCTCTTTCAACTTTTACGATTTAACATTTGATGAATATTCGTCTACAACTCACCTGTTTGATAATTTACTGAAAGATGACCAAATTTCGCTGGCACTGGATACGTTTTCCTTCTATTTGGAACTTTCTGTAAAGAAACGGGTTCAACTGACAACTAACTTCTGTGCAAATTGCCTGCCAAACCACATACCTTGTGATCATTCTAAAGTTGCTGTACTCTTTTCAGGAGGAATCGATTGTTCCATACTGGCAATATTGGCGGATAAATATGTGGCTAAATCGGATTCAATTGATCTCATTAATGTAGCATTCCAACCTACCAATACCAAAGATATCAATTGGAACGTACCCGACAGAATTTCAGCCAGAAGCTCACTAGCTAATTTAAACGCGCTATGTCCTTATAGGTAGGCTACTATTAATTATAAAAGTGTAACTGGTAATTCTTTGAAACACCTATCAGGAAATGGAACTTCATAGAAGTAAATGTTACCAGGGAGAAGCTGCATATCGAACTTGCAAGGCATATAAAACATTTAATTTATCCCTTGAATACAGTTCTGGATGAATCAATTGGATGTGCATTTTGGTTTGCTTCGAAAGCCAAAGGTGAAATAGTCGAAAATGAAACTAGCTCCACTGCAAGAGTACGTGTGATTTAGTTTTTTTTTTTTAATTTATCGAGACTATTCTTATGCAGGTTGTGATAGTAGGAAGTGGCGCGGATGAGCTATTTGGTGGTTATGTGCGCCATAAAAATGCGTATACTCGATGCCAAGGAACGCACGATGATAAAGACGAATGTCTTCACAAAGAGCTAGAAATGGATAGGAAAAGAATACCAGCGCGCAATTTGGCTAGAGACGATCGTGTCATATCAGACAATGGAAAAACGCCAAGAGCTCCATTTATTGAAGAGAATGTTGTCAAATTTGTACGTTCAATGAGATCGAACCAAAGATGTTGCTTTCTATATGAGGATGGAATCGGTGATAAATTGTTTTTGCGCCTCTACGGATATAGACTTGGGTTAACAAGTCCAGCATTTCTAAAAAAGAGGGCGATTCAATTCGGTTCTAAGATTGCAAACAAAAAGCAAAATGCAAAGGATCGATCAGCTTATATGGTAATTAACTGAAAATGTGTGAGACCATCACGGATATTACTTACTATTTTTCCAATAATTTCGTTTCATTACATACTTAGAATCTTAGCGAGATAATATCTGTGGTGACAAGGCATAACAGCATAACTCGAGTTATGCTCAAATTGAATTTTTCGAGAATCGAGCTGTATATATAATTTGTAATTCCCAAGATATTGGAAAAGATTTATTAGCAAATCTCGATCAATCACTACATTACAAATGAAATTTGAACCCTTAAAACGCTCTCCTAAAAAGTTTAAAAAATAGACATATGCTGTTATGCCTTGTGACCAGTGATATGACTGGTTTGTGTTTGTTCTAACCGTGTTTGGCTGTATACTTAAGCGGCGTTCAGGTATACTGCGATTTCGCAGTATTTGAGATTTCGTACGAAATGCATGAGAACCTGCATACATTTTGACTGTGCCAGAAGTTCAATAAATTGTTGATATTCCCCTCGAATGTGCCAGAAGGTTGTCTCTTGTAATAAATGTATCGTATTAAATTTTCGAGTCTATATTGACTGTATATATTAAGCGTGTTTTGGTTACACCGCTTGCTTATATATTCGCTTTTTTGTATTGTTTTGTTTTCGCTAAGTTTAAACAAATTTTTTTTGATATCTTTTAGCGATTCAAACCCATATTAATATTTTTGAATAAAATTACTTATCGCTAAATTGCCGTTTTCTTTGCAACTTAGCAAGCGACAATCGCTTGCTTGTAACCAAAACACCACTATTGATTGTCTATTTCAAACAAACATGCATTTGAGCACATTTAAGATGTACTGGTTCCTCCTTTTCAATAATATCTTAATCCATCAACTGATAATTGAATTTTTTGATTTAATAAGAATATTTTGCAACTAATTGTTTTAATATTGAACAAATCTGAATTTCAATGGAAAAACAAAATATGTATATGTTGACAAAATGTAGTGAAATCTACTCAATGTCAAAATGCATACAAATCTATGTATATCTTAACAGTCACGATTTCGAAGGTGATTCTTTTGAGCTTAATTGCGGTATACCTGATCATGCTTACATTGTTTTTAATTATTACCATTATTTCTTTCAGTAAAATAAGGAGGGGCATTTAGCATGGTCAAATGGCCATTGATGGTTTCCAAAAAAAATATATATAAATTTTTCATTTCATTTTATTTATTGTAATATAAACGCCAACGTTGGCCAAATTAAAATATTACATAGTTCATTCGTTACATATCAAATTAAAAGGTAATAGTATGTATGTATGTATGTTAATAATTTCCTTAATAAAAAAAGTATAATGTAGTGGAATGGAATGGCCCCCCAGCCAAAGGTTTAAGTACAAAAATATAAACTTCAAAAGTAGTTTAAGTCCTTGTTCGCAAAAACGTTCTAAGATTACACTAGGTCACAAATAACAAAATTTTCTCTGTGATTTGTTTCTAGCATACTTTTTCTCATTGATTTGGACCTACTAAACACGAAAATGAGTTTTAAAAATTTTTCTGTTGATTGGTTTTCGAGATACAAATTTTTTAACTTTTTTTTTTAATTTTTGGAGGTACACTTACAATTTTGAGCATATCTTTCGTCTTCTTTGACGTATTTGATCCTACTACTACTCAAATTAAAGCAAATTGAGCCGTCTACAACTCATTCTCAGAAAATTTTCAAATCGGTTGAGTAGTTTTGATGTTGGCGGCTTAAAAAGGTTAAAAAACTGTGTTTTTTTAGTAAAAATGTGGAAGAAAAATTCATATAAAAATTCATATAAAATATAAAACGCGATGCCAACAGCGATTTTGGTTTTTTTACGTATAGCTGGCATTTTTCCAAAGAAAATAAGCACTTACTTAACAAAATCTGACAACAAATGGCGGACTTATAATTTTTTTGGTAAAACACCGAAATTCCGCTATTTCACGATATTTTGATTTTCATTATTTGCACAGCTAACCTACTAGGAGGGAACGAAAAAGCAAGTTTTTTATAATCCTTTTGGAATAGAACGGAACAGTTGCTCATATACATAAGTTACTTCTGTTCAAAATTTCACCACCCTGGGTTAATGTCTTCTGTTCTGGCAAGTGACGTGAAATTTCAAAAATTTAGTGAAATCAGCAATTTTTTTTTTTGGAAATTTTTTTCAAATGTCACAGCACTTAGCAGTTTTGATAAAATTTTAAAATTAATATTAATAACACAAATATTTCATAATTGTAAAAAACCTATTTACAATACCGTAGGGACGTTTCGTCGATGTTTTTAAGAAAATGGTATAATGAAAATGCAGAACATAGAAACACAGGTGCATTTTACGATACGAATTTTGGCAAACCCACTTTACATGTACAAAATTGTTTGGAAAAAACGTTTACGTAATTTTTATGATTCTCAGAATTAAAAAAAATAAGTAATACACAAATAGTTATTTAATTTTTATGATTGTGGTTGCAGAGTAATATACGCTTCTGAATGTGCGTGGACGCTCTTCGTGTTCCTTTATGACTGCTACTCCGTTCACAGTCAATTAAAGGGAATTACACTTTTTTATTGATGTGTGTTTTCCCGATGGCTACCTGTATCGGATTTTTTTACAGAAATTCCCCCCACATTTGTGAGTGGTCATTATTTGGAAACTTTTCCACAATTTGAAACGCACACTTGCTGAATCAGGTATATAGCCAGGTATAGTATTTATAGGTGGTCATTTATCGTTTTTTGTCATTCAACAAGTGTCTACGAACGCGAGTAGTACGAGTAAAAAGTGAAACAAATTGAATTTAAGTGCATATAATACCTACCCAACAAGTAAGACAATGAGTAAAAGACTACGTGTGTTCGAGTGTTTGAACAATCCAGACAATTTCTGCAATGTTTGTGGTGAGTTTATAAAGAATAATCACGCACACACGTTTACTCCAGCAGTGCAATTGCACTATTTGAATTATTTTGGTATTTCACCAAATATCACAGAATCATGGACACCTAAGTCGCTATGTGATCTTTGCTATATAATCCTAACCAACTGGGCAGCTGGCGGAAGGTAAGAATTTTTATTTAAACACATTAAGCAAAGCAAATATAGTAATTTATTTTAATTTTAGGCGCCATATGAAATTCGATACACCAATGATGTGGAAAAAGCCGCTATGCCATTCCACAGACTATTATTTTTGCCTCACCACAAACAGTGGGGTAGGGAGATTTTTAAAATGGAACTACGCTCAAGTGGGATCGTTTGCACTTCCAGTACCACATTCGAATGATGTACCATATCCAGTGTGCCCTGGTGCATCTCTTCAAAAAGCAGAATCGTCAGATCAAGAGTCCGAGTCAAGTGCAAGCGAATTTGGGGCGTGCAGAAAGCGAAAATTACTGTCACAGGCCGAACTAAACGATTGGGTGCGCGATTTTGGTCTCACTAAGGAGAAATCCGAACTTTTTGCGTCTCGGATGGTACAGTGTGGATTTGCGGATTCAGAAGTGAAAGTAACAGCGTACAGGAAGCGTCACCAGCAGTATGCAAAATTTTATACAAAGAAAGACCAAATCTGTTTTTGCAGCGACATTTCCGGCTTGTTCCAAGAGCTTCACCAAATTCACAACCCCAATGAATGGAGGTTGTTTATTGACAGCAACAAAGAGAGCTTGAAGGCAGTTCTCTCACATAATGGGAATGAAAAGCCATCTCTACCTATTGCTCATGCGGTTCATTCAAAGGAGAACTATGAAACTATGAACATTTTGCTGAAATGCATAGAGTATAGCAAATATAATTGGAAAATATGCGCCGACCTCAAAGTTGTGGCCATTCTGTGTGGACTCCAAGGAGGCTATACGCGACATTGCTGTTTTCTGTGCCTTTGGAATAGCCACGCTGATGATCAGCATTATATTCAAAAAAAATGGCCGGAACGAACGAAACCTGTAGTTGGAGAAGCGAATGTTCAGCGCAAACCACTAATAGAGAACCGTGAAAATATAATACTTCCGCCGCTGCACATAAAATTGGGTTTGATAAAAAATTTTGCCAAAAAATTGGACAAAGAAGGTGAAGCTTTTGCCTATTTACGGTCAATTTTCCCTTACCTTTCGCTGGCAAAAATTAAAGAAGGAGTCTTCGCAGGACCCGATATAAAAAAAATGTTGAAAGATGAAACATTCCCGAAGCTGTTATCACCCATCGAAGCCGCAGCATGGAATTCCTTCAGGCTTGTTGTGGAAAACTTTTTAGGAAACAACAAAAGCCATAATTATAAGGACATAGTTGAGGATCTGGTAAAGAACTATGAAGCAATGGGTAGGTTTTTTTTGAAACAAATGTTAATTTAAATAGCGTTTTAATTCTCGTTTTTTTTTTCATTTTTGGGTAGGAGTGCACATGTCACTTAAAATACACTTTCTGCATTCTCATTTGGATTTTTTCCCTGAGAATTTAGGAGACGTGAGCGACGAACACGGCGAGCGCTTTCATCAGGAATTGAAGGCTATGGATCGACGCTATCAGGGCATCTATGACACGGCTATGATGGGTGACTACAATTGGGACCCTAATACGTGAGACCAATTGCAGCGAATACAAAAAACAAAGAAGAAGTCAGCTGTTTTTCCACATGGCATAAAATGTACAGTTATATCTTTGTTTCTACTCATTTTTTATGGGCGTTGATTTGGTTAATTTCGTTAGTTTAGCTAACCTGGCACATCCATTTCTAATTGTGCCATACATTGAGTATGTAGGGCTCTAAATAAATTAAAAAATAATATACTAAGACTAATTTGTTTATTTTAAATTAAGTTCAAATGTATTTATTCGTTTGCGTTGGGTAGGTAAGCTGTGCAAATAATGAAAATCAAAATATCGTGAAATAGCGGAATTTCGGTGTTTTACCAAAAAAATTATAAGTCCGCCATTTGTTGTCAGATTTTGTTAAGTAAGTGCTTATTTTCTTTGGAAAAATGCCAGCTATACGTAAAAAAACCAAAATCGCTGTTAGCATCGCGTTTTATATTTTATATGAATTTTTATATGAATTTTTCTGCCACATTTTTACTAAAAAAACGCAGTTTTTTAACCTTTTTAAGCCGCCAACATCAAAACTACTCACCCGATTTGAATGAGTTGTAGAGAGTTGTAGACGGCTCAATTTTCTTTAATTTGAGTAGTAGTAGGATCAAATACGTCAAAGAAGACGAAAGATATGCTCAAAATTGTAAGTGTACCTCCAAAAATTTAAAAAAAAAAGTTCAAAAATTTGTATCTCGAAAACCAATCAACAGAAAAATTTTTAAAACTCATTTTCGTGTTTAGTAGGTCAAAATCAATGAGAAAAAGTATGCTAGAAACAAATCACAAAACGACTGTTGGCTAGTGTTATTTAATGAAATCTGCGAATGCGCAAAAAGTTATAGATCACAGCAATAATTACAAGAGTATTTCCCATTCTTCGAAAATAGATATTATGGACTAATAAGAATTAAGAATTGTCACCTTAAATATTTTCAATTATCAATTTTCTGCCAAGTACAAAAACAACTTCCTCTTAAATACATTAAAACTATCTTCAAATACTCTTAAATTGCATGGTAAATTATTCCAAATTCTAGCTACTCTAATCATAAACGACTTCTCAAAACATGTTTATATATGCTTGGAATCAGTTTTTGAATGTTTCTAGTAGACCTCGAAAAAATGAAAGAGTTACGCAAATTAGATGTCACCGAAGTACAAATAAGCTTGTAAAAGGAAAAAGCAGTCTCCCATTTTTTTCTATATCTTATGGAGAAAATTTCTTTTAGCAGCAAAATTGGAATTTTTCACTTTTTTTGTACTGATAGAGCATTAAATTCAGATTAAAAAAAAAAAGTTTGCGGAAGTCCATATTTTCCGAAATATAGGCCTCCAAATCTTGAATGTATAATCGCGCATAACTCTGCCATTTATTATACGATCCTGATGAAATAAATTTCATTTAAAATGTGTAAGTGTATATAAAAATATTTGTGTTTATCAACACATTGGGGGCCAACAAAAAAACCGTTTTTAACCTCACTTTCTTTTATAAAAATGTTTAAAAAAAAAATTCTGGTATACTTATTTTTTTACTAGACTTCGATGTAGAGAAGTCTTCAACCTTTTTTTTTTAAGCTATAATAAGCGTCTATAACCCTTCAAAGACCGGACATATTCAAGTTTAAAAAAAATATTTTTTTTACAGGTTTCCAGAATAACTCGATACTAAAGCAGTTATCGAAAAAAGTTATTTAATTCTTTCTTCTTATTTTCAAGATTTTTGTTAAAAAAATATTTATTATTATTGTACTGGCCATTAAAGTTGTAATATAGTCATAATCTGGCAACACTACTTTTTTAATAGCCGTTATACTTCAGCGTGTGTGAAATCGGAGAATTACATACTTCACTTGTGAATAATGGACGTGTAACGAGTGACCCAGTTATTTAATTGCGACAGCAGTGGGCCGGTTCCCAAGGAAGCAATTACCTACTTGGTGGAGTGGGGGTTAATTTCAAAGGAGGGGGATTATAAGTGTCCAAACGGATACGTATTAAAATTACGGCAATATAGAAACAAAAGACAAGAACAACAAGTTGATTAAACTAAAAAAAGTGAGGTTAAAAAACATTTTTTAAATGAGTCCTCAATGGGTTAATAAAAGGAATTATATTTATATTTTTAAAGGTCTATATCTTACAAAGTTGGACCTAGCGCGGAAAAAAATATTTTTCAACTCAGCGCAAAACCCTTTACCGTTGGTGAAATTTTGGTGCAGATCTGATTTTGCTGCTAAAATAGTTTTATGCCTTTGTAGTTTCCTGTTTCCCTCATCTTCGTTTGTTCTCTCCGACATGCTATCTCTCGCACTGTTTTATCGATAACCACAAAGAAATTGGCTTTCAAACTGTTTTGAAGACCATCAGATTTATCTGACGACAGCTGTTCACACTGACAATTTTTCTTCAGATTAGACAGATCGTCAAACCGTTTGATAATCTGAAGTCCACTTAACAGACTTCATTTGAAGGAAAACACCAAAGATTTATTCATTCAGGTTATGATTCATTGATTTCATTGTTTTAATTTTGACCGTTCCATAGTAAAATAACCAAGTAGTAGCAGTAGACGTTGTTGTTGTAGGCAGCAACAACAGATATTTTGTTACAAGTCAATCTAAACACGTAAGTATACCAACAACACAGGATAAAAAAGTAAAAAACAAAGTACATGTGTGTTTCACATAGGGGGTACCGATGAGACAGCTGTTCAATTTAGTACTTTGAGAACAGATAGAGAATAGAACAGAAAATAGAAAATCAATCTTCAAAATAAGCGAAGCACATTTTTGTTAAATTCCATTCAGCTATCACCATTTCTTCTTTGAAAGCATATTCTCTATCTGTTCTCCAAGTACTAAATTGAACAGCTGTCTCATCGGTACCCCCTGCTCCCAAATATTCCACGGAACTCGTTAGTACAAAAACGAACTAGTGCACACTCTTAAAGTCAGGGGGTACCGATATGCTTTCAAAGAAAAAATGGTGATAGCTGACTGGAATTCAGCAAAAATGTTTTCACTTTTGTTTTGATTTTTTCGTTCGTGGCGCGTTCTTAATTTCGGGTAGTTTTGTGAAAGTTTGTATTAAAAAAGTGGCAAAAAGTGATCAAATTAACAAAAAATATAATAACAAATTAGAAGTAAATGAAACACGACACAAATCCTGAAAATCAATCTTCAAAAAAAGCGAAGCATTGCGCAAACCAAAAGTGAACGCTATTCTCTATATGTTTCCCAAGTATTCCTCGGAAAACTCGGAACTGGCTCGTTGTTTTAAGCAACGAATGTAAAATAAAAAAATCGGTACCAACCTTGTCCCCCAAAGTTGGGACTTCGGGATGATATCGCGCGATTTTTTTTTAAATTATTTTTCGCAATCAAGAAATAAAAACTAATATTTTATTATTTTAAAAAAATCCAAAAAATAATTTTCAAAAAAAAATTTCGTGGAACGATTAAAAGTATATTTTACAAATTCATCAATCGATATTTCGATAACTAACAGTTATAGAAAAAAATTATTTTTTTTTGTTTATTTCGACTTCTTTACATAAAAACGTGTAACATCGGTCCCATAAGATGGCACCACTCGTAATACCATCCCGTACTTTGGGGGCCTATAACACCGAAAATAGCAGTTGGCACCCATTTTTTTATTTTATATTTGTTGTTAAAAACAACCAGTTTTACCCCTCCCCAAAAAACAAATCGATTCGAGGTTCCGACCTATATTGGAATATAACTAAGCTCACACACATCTCACCTCCCTCTGCTATATGTAACTTCTTTATTTTTACAGGCGTTGGTGTTTTTTATTTATTAAAATTTTATTTTATTAAATTAAAATACACTGGAGTTTTGCATTGTTTACATTTCATATTCAATACCAAAACTTCTATGTAAATTGTAATTACCATGTATTTTTCCGTATTTCGTAACACTTGTCATTCATGAACATGAACATCAGCTATAGTTCATGTTTATTGTCGGCTTACCGCCCTTCTGGATACCAAATATGAATGTAATCGAAGTTGCTCGCATCACTATCATGTTTACAAAATTTTTTTGGCAAGATTTTTCCAAATTCATCAGCCAGATAAAAAGTTATCGGACACGCTCATGGCCATGAATGGCAAGTCTGTGGTTCCCTTAACTGTTGTCAAGACCATCATTTATCGGACTACAGCTGTTCACATTGACAATTTTTCTTCATATTCGACAAATCCATCTGACAATCTGAACTCCTCTTTAGGATATCAGATGCTATAGATTAGGTGTCTGGTTGTGTTTGAACTCTCTGATTGATTTTATAACATAACCTGTAGTAGTTCAATCATGGTTTGTACACAACTTTAGGACAAATCTTCAAATTTATCTGCGGCAGGACTGAACTGTTTAATCGAAGTACATATATAATTTATCGTAAAAACGTGTAAATATGTCAAAAATTGTCGATCCGGTATGTTACATTTTAATTTCGCATTAAATTAGGTGTTTCACATACTTACATCTGCATACAAATAGGATAAACCAAAGGATTGTCTCGATGACCCTTGGGACGATACTTTGCTGATTAAGGCATATGATAACTCGGTTAATTTGGCTAGGGAGGAATTGGCTCGTCGTATATCACTTTCTACGAGCAAAAAGTCCGGTTCCGATCAAAATGATAGCAAGTCTAATTCTGGTACGCTTGGAAATACTGTGTCACAAATGGAACATAAAGTTGGCGATTATGTGCGTGCTACCTACGAAGATGGAATCGATTATGAGGCAAAAATTATTTCGATGGAGGGTATGTCTGGAACATGTGTTCTTAAATACATCGGTTACGAAAATGTACAAGAGGTTCCCATGTGTGATCTCGTAACGTCTTGGGGCAAAAAGGCTCGACGACTGCAGTTTGCCAAGGCAAAGATGGAAGCAGATGCAAATGCCGAAGTTATTAATGCGTGTCCACACTCTAGTGGAAAAGCCTCGAAAAAGAACAAACCCAGACTTAATATGTCTTCTATTCCACCCCCTCCTCCAATACCCCCTATGTTAACAGCGGCACAGAGTGCTGAAGACTCTGAACATCTCTCGGCGATGCTAATGTCATGGTATATGAGCGGATATTATACTGGAGTATATCAGGGCATGCAAATGGCTAAATCAGACTTCAAAGGCAAGAAGTAAACTACAATATTGTTTTTTATCTTATATGTAGCTTAAAAACGTAGGCTAGACATAAATGTAAGGAATTTTCGTTTTTCTGTGTTTAAACGTATTCTCTTACAATAGGATACTACTTTCCAAATAAAAAGGATTTAAATAAAATTGCAGCGTTTATAAGTCCATGTTGTAAATCCTCATCCGGCTAAAAAATGGGAGTTCACACAGTTTGGGAAGGTATGATGAGAATGTCGTATATAGTTATCAAATCAAATTGCTCAAATGTTTGATAGCAAGAATGGTTCCAAATTACAGAGGTCGTTTGATAATCATAATACTGATAAACACTGAAAGTCGTTCTAGCGCACTATGTTATATAAAATTTTAGTTTTATTGGTTTCGCGAATTAATGCCTATGAAGAAATACAAAATAATTTCCAACCAGATTAGTTTGTTGTTTTATAGGACCGAACCTCAGTAGCGTTGACAGTTGACAACTTCAGTTGCTTGATAGTGGTTATATTGGCAACCACGAATTTTTAGGTGCTGTATAGTTTTTACAACAGCACAACGTTCAGGTGAAGATAAGGGGTCAAAGACTGTGGTTCTAAAGGAAATCCTGATTTTTTGTTGTCAAATTGTAATGTTTATAAAAATTTGTGCATAATAAATACAATATTGTTTATATAAAATAGAAACTAGTAGCGGAAAAATTGTCGGAGCTCGGGTGGCTCAAAACTTGAAAAAAAATTTTGAGAAAAATATAAGACGAAAAATATATTTGTTTGTCGGACGGTCCAGGGTTGGAAAAAACGGGTCCAGTTAGAGACGGTTAGAAACCGGTAACTGTGGGTATTCAAATGAAACGTATTTTTATCCCAAACTTAATGGTGTCTTTATTTTTGTGGAGCGGCATCTGTTCACCCAGCCAACTTCAATTTACCATATTAGTGGGTACTAATTGAGTGAGAGTATTCAAATTAAAGGGAATGTTGAATCTGCTTCTTTGCTCGTCATTTTGAAATCTTTCAAGAAAGATTTTCGAGAGTAAACAAAAAGTCTGGAACATAGGTCTGCCCGATAAAAAATAACATATTTTTCCTGCCCGAACTCCAGCAATTCGTTGTCGCACACCTACAATTAGATCATTGTTATGAAAATATTTATTATCTAATATATAAAATTCTCGTGTCGCGGTGTTTGTTACAAAACTCCTCCGAAACGGCTGGACCGATTTGTATGAAATTTTGTGTGCATATCGGGTAGATCTGCGAATCGACCAACATCTATTTTTCATGGACCCGATAGGTGGCGCTGTTGTCGAAATTTAAAATTTTAACGTTTTATATTACAAGGGTGCCTCCTAGAGGAGTCAAATGTATGACCGACCCTCAATATTTTTGCAGTCCCAACAGTTTACCAGAACATATCCACCCTCTATCTTCAACCCTTAGGGTGGTCCCCATACAATTTTTTTTTAAATTAATTTTTGGCGCGAGTGTGGATTTATATCGAAAATCTAAATGTATGGCAAAACAACGTTTGCCGGGGCAGCTAGTAGTATATAACTTTCCTGCAAAATTTTCAAACTAAAGTAGCCTTTCCTTCTTCCTTACGTACGTCTGTCCCATCTATATCTCCGACAACACAAGGAAACATCGTTTTCTACCAAAACCACACCTTACAAATGTTTTTTTTTCAATTAGATGCACAAATTCCTTCAAAACAACCGACCACGTAGGTTGAGGTTGAGCCATGCCAAGGTTGAAATCGTTGCCATGGGACTTTCTTTCACAAAAAACCTTAAAGCTGTACACAATTTTAAGAGCGGAAGTATTGCTGTCGCACGATGATTTACTTAATTTATTAATTTTGCAAAAAATTTAACACCGGCTTCGGCATAGTATATTTGTGTTTCTCCTTTTACACAAAAATTGGTGAAATCGGTCCCATAACACGGCACCACACTCGAAGTATCATCCTGTATGTCGGAATTATGGGGGTCCTTAACTCCGAAAATAGGCGTTGCCACCAATTTTTGATGTGTTAACATCTATAGCGCCGCACAGTGGGGATGGCTTCATACATTTCTGGGAAAAAATTATAAGGAGTGCTCGTAGAGTGATAAAACTTGGCACCTAGCACTTAATTAACGTTATTAAGAAAAATATGAATTGTCATAAAAATCGGCCACGCCCATCATATACCGCCCATATAAAAACAAACGAATTTTTCATATAAATTTAATTATTATTAAGTATTATTATTCTAACAAAGCCTTAACTTCGTCGCTTATATCACTATGCCTTTTGTGGATAAACGAAGGAGTCAAATGTGAGATCATGGGATCAGACGTTAGCATCATTCGGTGCATAATATCTGTGTTCGTGGCAATTCGACTGCATTTTCTGGAGTGTCTGAGGCGATATTTTTTATAGTCTTTCTTACGACTTTCCTGAGCCTCTTCGGATAGTAAGCCTACAGGAAAAATACAGTTTTCAATTATATCTTTTCCATGAATGAGAATTTTGTGGAGTGTAGCTGGCATATTGTACCACTCGTACAGTGCAACAAACTCTTTTGCCGTCTCCAGACAAAAATCACCAAATTTTTTGGGATAAACTGCCTCGGTGATTGTTATTGCTTCGAGAATTATTGAAAACCTTTTGACTATGAGTGCATCTAGACCCGTGATTTCGGAAATCAAAGCAGGATTACCAAAGAAACTTCGTGACGTATTTTCTGAATTTGTCGTACCAGTGCCTTGCTTAACAGTATCAACCTGTATTCCAATTTTATCTTTAGTTAGTTAGTTAGTTAGTTCGAAAAGAGGGGCGTGGTGTTAAGTGTTGAGAAGGAGCACTCTAAACCTTCCCATGTCAGTAAAGACACACTTAAGCCGCTAAGTTCGACCTGTTGTGCGCTCTAAGATTATCCTACTACTTCACTATGTCCCTTATAGGAATTCGGTGCTATTCACGAAATTCCTTAGTTTATTCCAGTCCATACCCACAAGTTTGGTCATGTCCAGCAAACCTTTTGTCCTCGATCCATCTGGGTCTCCCCATAGGATCTTTGTCATCCTGCCTATTGATTCCCGGTTCCACTGGGCTATATGTGCCGACTCCGCCCATTTATTTAACTCAGACTTCGTCACCCCAAAGGGTTTCGCTCCATCTAGGCTCACCGTTTGGAGTTCCCTGGCTTTCTTTGCCAGGAGGTTCGCTTTCTCGTTGCCGAATACCCCGCTGTGCCCCGGCACCCAGATGATGTTGAGTCTGCCGTGCATAGAGTAGTCGTTTATCACCTTCTTACAGTCAAGGACCGTTCTAGATTTTACCGTTTCTGATGATATTGCCTTTATTGCCATTTGGCTATCCGTGAATATATTTGCCTCGGCTGGGATTGTATTATCGCCGAGACATTTGATACACTCCGTAATCGCCCGAACTTCCGCCTGAAAGTTCGTATTATGATCCGGGAGGCGTAGGTGGGATTCGGTTGCTGGATTTTCAATAAAGAATCCTAGACCCCTTTTTCTCCTAGCTTTGAGCCATCCGTGTAGCAGTAAGTCCCATTTGGCATTGGTGTCAGGGTCCCATTCTGCCAGGCGTCTCTAGTTGGCGTTAGGGTCACGCAGTTCGCCTTAACCCTTATCTCGGGTATTCGGTCAGATTCACACGTATCTTGAGTGTACCCGACTAAGGCCCCAGTTATCCGTTGGTGTTTTGACGTGAGATCCCTGTTGATCCATTCACCTGTAGCTTGTAGGCGTTTTGCCGCAAGGGCAGCCTCGTATTTGATTCTAATCTCGATTGGCTGGATACATAAAATAGTCTCCATGGCTCTTGTCGAGGTTGTCCTTATTGCACCGCTGATACCAATGCAGCACATTCTCTGAACCCTCTGCAGTGTTGCGATGTTACATTTCCTCTCAACTGTCGTCCACCATACTACAGAAGCATATGTTAGTACAGGCCTGATTACGCTTCTGTAGAGCCAGTGTGTCATAGTCGGTTTGAGGCCCCATTTGGACCCTATAGCCCTTCTGCATAGCGACCAGCATCTGTAGGCCTTATTAGCCCTTTCCTCTATGTGGTGCTTCCAATTCAGTTTCCGATCTAGGATTACCATAACATGTTCATTTGCTATAACATATGATTCTAGTTACAGAGTTGTCACTAACCTATACTACGTTTACATTTAAGTGTTATCTTAATACGTACATGCAATGTTTACAGATATACTTTTAGTTATTACAACATCTTTCCCTTTATAAACAAACAATGAGTAATCATATAAAATTTATATAGAATACATACATATTTTTCAATTAAACATTAATCAAATGTAAACCTGATTGGTGGTCTTATTTCCCTTCCTGACCCTGTAACATATACTCCTTCCCTCTCACTTGTTGTTGGAACATTATCAGATGTATCTATTCTATTTTCCTGCTCAGCCAATACATTATCATCTTGGTCAACCGTACTCACTACATCTTCATTACTAACCTCGGCATCATCAAGAGTGTTAGTGTTTCCCACACCAAACCCATTTTCAGGATAAAATGTGGAATGCACTTTAGGCCTATTCGTCGATTTCTCCCGCATATTGTCTTCGCCTATTCTCTTTAAATGTTCTCTGTTTCTCCTATATGTAGCCCCCTTGGAATCGTTTATAATATAAGACCTTGGCTGAATACAATTTTGAATGACCGTTCCAGTGTTCCAACATGACGTTGGAGTTTTTCTAAACATAACATTATCTCCCACTGATAACGGCTTTAAATTTCTCGTTTTCCTATTATAGTATCCTGAGGATTTTTTTCTACGATTTTCCACATTAGCTCTATAATTTTCCACATTTATCAACTTGGGCTCAAAATAGGATTGAATCGATGGAATTTTTGTTCGTAACTGCCTTGACATTAATAGTTCTGATGGACTTGGAAGACCTTCCTTTGGAGATGTTCTATAGTGGAGCAATGCAATATACGGGTCGGACTTGTCTTCTTCACACTTGACCAACATTTTCTTTACGGTCTGTACCGACCTTTCCGCTAAACCATTTGAGCGTGGCATATAAGGACTTGATGTAGTATGGTCTATACCCCATTCTTGGCAAAAATCTTTAAATTCCCTTGAATTATATGGTGGTCCATTGTCCGACACGAGGACATGAGGGATTCCATGCCTAGAAAAAATTGACTTCAACCTCGTAATAACCTGAGAACTAGAATATCCATTGGACAACAGCTCTACCTCAATAAATTTTGAAAAATAGTCAACAACTAATAGATATTGCCTCTTTTTAAATTCAAAAATATCCGATCCCACTTTGTACCACGGAATATTTACAATTTCATGTGACATTAGTTCCATTTTTGGATTCGCATTGCTGTGTTTCAGACAAACCTCACAGCTAGAAACTAGGTTAAAAATGTCGTTATTCATACCCGGCCAATAAACTGTACACCGCGCTATACTTTGACATCTGTTTATGCCAAAATGGCCCTCATGAATTTTACCCAGTATCTTTCTGCGCAACTCTTTCGGTATAATTATCTGATTATTTTTCAATAAAATACCATTAATAATATTCAAATCATCCTTAATTTTATAATAAGGCATTGTTCCTTCAAGAACAAGTTCTTTGACCTTGGGCCAACCCTGCAATATATACTCCTTTATCTTAACAATGACCACATCACTCCCCTGTGCATCTCTAATCTCATCCAAGTTATGGTTCGAATTCGACTCAACTATTTGAGTCATAATCATGTCACAGTGCAATTCAACATCATCATCCATCTTCGTAAGCTTTTCAGGAAGAGGTGACCGCGACAGCGTATCTGCTATAAAAAGGTATTTACCCGGTTTATAGTTAACATCTATGTTATAAGCTTGAAGTCTCAACATGAAACGCTGTAATCTTGCCGGAATTTTGAATAACGGTTTTTTAAAAAGGCTTACGAGAGGCTTGTGATCCGTCTCAACTATAACTCTCGCACCATATATGTATTGATGAAATTTGACGCAGCCAAATAAAATTGCGAAAAGCTCTTTCTCAATTTGGGCATAGTTCATCTGTGAATCCGTGAGAGATGCCGATGCATAAGCAATTGGTCTACCCTCATTTAATATGGCTGCACCCAATGCAAATTTAGACGCATCCACTGATAAAACTAAATCTTTACTTTTATCGAAATAACTTAATACTGGGGCCTGCGTAATTTCACGTTTTAAGTCCTGAAATTCTTTCTCCTGAGCTTCTTCCCAATGCCACAATACATTCTTCTTCAATAAGACCCTTAAGTGTTTGTTTTTATCAGCCAAATTTTCTATGAATGGTCCTAAATAATTGACCATTCCCAAAAATCTTTGCAACTCTGGAACTGATTTTGGAGCAGACATTTTCATTATAGCCTCAATCTTTTCAATGTCCGCTTTAACGCCTTGTTCATTAAATACATGACCTATAAATTTCACCTCACTTAATCCGATTTTAGATTTAGTTCTATTAAATTTTACTCCAACATTTCTGGCTCTCACCAATACTTCGCTCAAAATCTTGTTATGCTCTTCCTCTGAAGATGCATGAATTAAAAAATCATCAATATATATTATCAGTCCTTGAATGTCCCCAAAAAGTCTGAGCATTTCTCCATGAAACATTTCAGGAGCTGCATTAATGCCAAAAGGTAATCTCAAAAATTTGAATCGTCCGAATGGTGTATTAAATGTACACAATCTTGATGAACGTTCACTTAAAGGCACCATCCAGAACCCTGAGTTAGCATCCAATGTACTGAAATACTTAGAACCATGCAACTTTGCCTTACAATCTTCAATGTTAGGGAATGGAAAATGTGGTCTTAATATGGCTTCATTTAAGTTTCTCGGATCAAGACACAGTCGCAGTCGACCATTTGGTTTTTTAACCAGAACTATTGAGCTGACCCATTCTGTCGGCTCAGACATCGGAGCAATAACATTAATTTCTACCAACCGATCCAATTCCATTTTCAATTCGTTATGAAGACAATAAGGTATTCTTCTGGGAGGATCTACGACAGGTATAGCATCTGTCTTTAATTTAAAATTACAAACATTTTTCAAAAGTCCTAGCCCCAAAAAAACATCCTTATACTCTTCAAAAATTTTATTCGCACCAATCACATTTATGGTATGGATCAAATTCATCGCCTCAGCTGTCTTTAGGCCAATAATGTTATTACAGTCCATGTTTAGAACATGAAAATCAGCACAATATTCATTACATTTAAAATTAAAATTTAAATTAATTTTCCCCAAAAGAGGTAACTCCTCACCGCTAAATGTAAGAATTTTCTTATCTGAATACTCTATTAACTTATTCATCTTAAGGTACCTTATTGTATTTACAGATAATATATTAGTTTGCGCTCCTGTATCCACCTGACATTTAAGCGATTTCTTTGAAGCTTCCACATCCACAAACCAATTTTGCTTCTCTCCAATTTGTTCCAGCTGTCGTGCTGCGATAGTTTCTTGGGTCTTCTTTAAATTGACTGCACTGATTTTATTTCGTATTGTTTTGATGACACCAACAAAAACATGCTCGTCTTCCCCTTCCTCTAGAACTTTTACGAATTTATTGTTCTCATTTGCTTTGCGCTTAGCAAAACACATTTTTGCAAAATGATTTGGTCTTTGGCAGTAATGACATACTACTCCCATCGCTGGACATCTTTCTTTGTGCACACTGCCACATTTGTTACAGACCCTTTGTGGATTGTTATAGTTGTTGTTATTCCTGTTGTTGTTACTGTTGTCGTTGCTCTTATAGTTGGTGTTGCTGTTGCTGTAGTTCTTAAAGTTGTTGTTTTTAATCATTTTGTTCAATGCTGCAACCGAAAATGCAGCTTCATCGCCATTTTCACTTTGTAGTAAAGACGCGTCTTCCTTAACAGTCTCCATATTTTTAGCTATTTCAATTGCTCTAAACAATTTGATGTCTCCTTCACTTAAAAGCCTTTCCTTAATGTATGACCTTTGTGCTGTGAGACCGCCGATGAAAATATCTTTGACCAATTCTTCTCTGAGGTCTTTAAAGTTACAATTCAGGCTCAAATTGTTTAACACTGTAATATATTCCTCAATACTTTCATGTTGTTTTTGTTTCCTTGTAAAAAATTTGTGTCGTTCAACAGCTATGTTAACTCTTGGCAAAAAGTAGTCATCAAATTTTTTCACAAGATCATTATATTTGACCACATCCTCATTAACGTTGAACGAGCTAAATATTTGCAGTGACTCCGGTCCCATATGATGAAGTAATATCGCCACTCTACGTTTATCTTCCTGAGACTCCAGATTTGATGCCCTCATATACATTTTGAACTGCGTTTTCCACATTCTCCATGTCTCTGCCACATTAGATGATTTTAAATTTAGATGTTGCAACGTGCTTGGCATCAATTGCGGCACAATTTGATCCGTTTGTGACATTTTATTAATTTATTATTGTGATTTTTTAAAATTCACATCTGACACCATGTTATGTGTTGTACAATCACTTTATTAATCTGAGATGGCGATTTACCATAACATGTTCATTTGCTATAACATATGATTCTAGTTACAGAGTTGTCACTAACCTATACTACGTTTACATTTAAGTGTTATCTTAATACGTACATGCAATGTTTACAGATATACTTTTAGTTATTACAACAAGTATTTGACCATATCGGATATTTTAATCGTCTTTCCCAAGAATCGTGGCTCTTCATAATCTGAGATTTTCGTCTTCCTTGTGAATAGACATATTTCCGTTTTGTCCGGGTTTACATTTAAGCCCCTTGGCTGTGCCCATTCATACGCTATACTCAGTGCCCTCTCGGCCTCTCTGCATAATTGGTTTGGGTTCTTTCCCTTAAGAAGTATTATAACGTCATCTGCGTAGCAGATTGGTTTAAGTCCCTCGTCGGTAAGTTTCCTTAGGAGACTGTGTATAGTGAGGACCCATAGGAGTGGTGATATAATCCCTCCCCGTGGGGTTCCACGTTGTACTCTGTCTCTAATATTTACATCATGGGAACCACAGCTTATCCATCTATTCCTTAGCATATGGTTGATCCAGTCTTTTAATGCCCGGTCCACCATAAACTGGTCTAAGGATTGGATAAGTGTTTCGGTCCGGACATTATTGAACGCTCCCTCAATGTCTATGCATACAGCGAGTGTGTATAGTTTGTCATTGAGAGATTGCTCTATGTAGTAGGTTACCTCATGAAGTGCGGTGTCCACTGATCTGCCCTTGACATAGGCGTGTTGTCTAAACTTCAGCATATCGCTCGGTATTCCACTTTTTACCATGTCGTCCACTATTCTCTCCAGGGTTTTGAGTAGAAACGAGGTGAGGCTAATTGGTCTATAAGCCTTTGCCGTTGCATAGCTTGCTTTTCCAGGTTTGGGTATAAATACTACCCTGGCCTCCTGCCAGTTTCTCGGTGTGTAGGCGTATTTTAAGCATGCGGAAAAAATTCCTGCCAGATGGGTTGTTATTTGGTCAACCCCATGCTGTAGGATAGCCGGGAAAATACCATCCGGTCCCGCCGGTTTATATGGGGAGAAACTCTTTACAGCTTTTTGCACCATTTGGTCCGTAATGATTGGCGACTGATGTACCACATTCTCATCTTGTGACCATTCCCCTGTGGGTTCCGCGTTCCCATTTGGAAAGTGTGTATCCATCAGGTGCCTAAGTGTTTGTTCCATTGTATCCATTCTCTTTCCCGTGTCATCTACTAGCGTTTCCGCCTGTACGTGGGTCTTAGAGAGGAATTTTTTCATCTTCGACATATCGTTGACGCTATCCACCTGTTCACTGAATAGTCTCCAGGAGTTGCGTCTCGCTTTTCTCAATATTGCGTTGTATTCACTGAGACTTCTCTTGTAGTCCTCCCAGTATACTGGTGATTTCTTACGCGTGGCCCTGTTGTAAAGTCTACGGACGTTCTTCCCTAGATTTCGTATTTCCCCTGTAACCCAGGGTTTTTCTTGGGCCGATTTTCTTTCCCGAAGTGGGCAGCTGTCCTCGAAAGACTTTACTAGTGCTTGCGTTGTCTTTGTCACTATGTCGTCTAGTTCGTCCCTGCTAGAGTATTCGAGTTGAGGGTGGACTAGTCGATTCTTAAGTAGGCTTCCGAACTTTGTCCAGTCTGTCTTGGTCCTATTTCGGAAGCATATCGGTTTCGGTGGTGGCCGTGTTATCCTGAATCTAATATATCTGTGATCCGAGAATGAGTGCTCATTTAAAACCCTCCATTCTTGAATTTCATCTATAAGGTGTTCAGAACAGATTGTTATATCTAACACCTCCTCCCTAATCTTGTTGACAAAAGTGGCTTTGTTCCCAATATTCAGTGTGAAAAGGTCGTTAGTATTCAAATATTCTACTAGGGCATGCCCCCTACGGTTACAGTTAGTACTACCCCACGACGTGTGGTGAGAGTTAGAGTCACTATCTATTAAAACTTCGTTACCTGTCTGTTTGGCCCTCTGTACCAGTCGCTGTAATTCCGACGAAGGTGGTGGTGTCGGCGAATCATATGGCAAGTATACTGATGCCAGGTATATATTCCCATCTCCCTGTTTCAGCACTGTTGCATCCGATGTTGACAACTCTGGGGAGAAGAGAAAACAAAGGTTTTTATGGCATAAGATACATGTTCTCGGACGGGAATCCGTCTTCGTATAGAATAGTTGGTAATTAATATGATTTAATCCAATAACCTTGTCTTTAGTGGTCCAAGGTTCTTGTATTAAAGCAATGTGTATTTTACCTTTATTAATTTTATCCAACAGAGCGTGGGTTGCCGTCTCGCTCCGGTGGAGGTTAATCTGGATGACCTCTAACATTGGTCCTCCAGTAACCGGTCTTCTTGGGAGTTTGTGATGCCTTTGGCCACTTCCTCCTTCTTATTTTGCGGTGTCTGCTCCGCCGAGCCTCCACTCGCTTCGTCATACTTCGCATCCTCCGGCTGTGTTCCTCCGGTCGTCATGCCAATTGGCACTTTGCCAACTTTGATGTAGACAGCTTTGGTCACAAAGAACACCATACCTTTAGTCTTGGCAAGACCAGCCATGGATGCCGGGTCTATTCCGATCACAAGGAGTGTGGCCTCCTGCCCCTCCTCCCTGTGGAAAACGACCCATTTGTCCACGGATAGTCCTGCGTTTTGCTTGCCAATGACTTTAAGTATGGCGTCCGATGCAAACTTGCTGCCTCATCCTTTAATATATACAGTAGCCTTCGTCAGCCTTGGGATGTCCTTCTTCCTTACGAGGGCTAGCTTACCGCCTTCCCAGGCGGCAGAGATTTCATCCACCAGCTTCTTTAAAGTCTCCGCACAGTGTTGTGAGGCCAGCTGTAAAGTGAGTACCTCCCCTTTGAAGCCGCTACTGATAACTTCTATGGGAGGTCCACTTTCGGCCTTCATTATGTGGTCCATTACCTTCGTGTTGACGAGGTCCTCCACGATTTGGTGTTGGTTATCCGGTATTGAGCCAGTTGGGTTTCCGCTGTCAATTACTGCATAGCAGAGATCGTCCAGTTGTTGCCTTCTTGCTACCTTTGCGTAGGATGGCGGTTCTTTGCCTGTGTTCGCATTCAGCTTCCTCTTCCGAGTTGGATAGGGTTCGTGTTTACGCGCCCTTTCCTTGTCGGTTGATTTGGCTGATGTGCTCGCCTTTCCGGTAATCGCATCAGCTTTGCTCCTATTGTCCCTGGAGCTCTGTTGCATCCCCTGGATAATATGGGGTTTGGGCGTCTCCGAATTACCAGATGACGGGGAACACTTTTTCCTCTTTGCCATTATTTTGACAGTGTTCTGTTCTTCCGGTGATCGGTTTCTCTTCTCAGCCTCTGTTGAGGTCGAGGGAGGCACCGACAGGTCCTTAGGAACATCCTGTTTTTCGGCTTGTTTGGCTGAACGGTTCCTCTTTGCAATCTTCCTGCGTTGAGCCCCCGAGAGTCGTTTCTTTAGTGTGGATAGCTTCGCTATGCTCTAGCTTACTTCATCGACCATTCTATTTACCTCGTCATTTTTTGGAGTTGCTAAAATGGTAATGTTGTTTTCATTATTATCACTTTGGGAATCAGAGTTGGAGTCACCACCTGTTATTGAAGGCTGAGGGCTTATGCAGCCCCGCTTGGTTTCGTCCGCGTCATCATCCTTGTTTTGGTTGCCATTGGCTTTTTGTGTGCTTGCCACAGACTCTACTACAGGGGTCAAGATACCACCCCCTGTAGAACCATGAGTATGATGAACCCGACTCTGCGTTTTCATCATCATCGAAACGATCTCATGGTGTTGTTTCACAATGCTATCGTGGATTAGCCTGTGTTCCGTTTCAAATGTCGTATTAGTATCGTTTCGTGTATCAGTTTCGTTAGCAGTGTTGTTATCATTGTTTTGTTTTCCTGTTTTTAGTTTTTTCATTAGTTCTTCTTTTTTGTTCATGTTAGTCCCACGAGTATGCCAGTAAATATACTACAGTCCACCCCAGTGACGGCGTGAGTTGGACCGGGCAACATATTTCATTACTACCGACCCGTGCCCTGGCATCGGAGGGAACTGTTAGGAACCAGTTTGTTTAAACACTAACTGGCCATTCTAGGTCCTCGGCACTGCTTCCAACCACCTTGACCTTAAAAGTGTTTTTGCATTCAACGTTGGATATTCTAATGGCGCCAAAATCGCAAGAATCGCCATGTCGGGGGAAGCTTCATTGACAATCGTTATTTAAGTAGGCCTGATCAACAGATAAACCTACAACGAGACTCAACTTCCCCCCGGAGTAACCTTTAGTTCGCGCAGCCAAGGCCACACTTAGGCAGCCTCGGCCACACTTAAGCCCCCACATCGCGACAAGATTGTTACCCCAGGTGAAGGATTTTATCTTTAAGTTCACGCTTTATCAAACCTTTTCGGGCTTCTCTTATCGGACGAGTATTTAAGTCGACTCTCCCACGTTTAAATTCAATATTATAAGCTACATGCAAAAGACACTCCATCAGCTTAATACGCGCATGAAGAGGTGACATACCAAATTGCAGTGCTTGTTCATTTACGGGCATAGCTTGAACTTCTTGGATTTTATTCATCTTGGATGTTGTGGCTCCACAAATAAAACAAGAAGATGCTGCTGGTGTTTCTGTTACTGATTGTGCTGCCTTGCCGTCAATCATTGTAAAATATAATTGATGTTTTACCTTACAGTTACGATTATTTACTGTTAACTCAAATTGTTTTAGTTGCGATATCTCCTCATCGACTCTTCTCTTTTCTTCTCTTATAACTTGAGGTGTCTCTTTAATGTATGCAAACTGTAGTGTTCTGCAATACAGTGTGGAAGAAGGTTTATTGTTGTTCCATACTACTTTATTAATGTCATCACTTAATGATAATTTAAGTGGTACAACTGATGTCATATATAAATGGGAGTCAGAAATTTTATCATCTGAAAAGGTCTGTTGGTATTCGCTTTGACTAGATGCCCCATCACAGCCCCATTTACAGTACATTGTTAGATTTCCGCTTTCAATTTTGTTTATTTCTTGTACTGACTTGGTCTCTAGGATTCTTTTAGCGGTATGGTCCAACAAATTTTGCAGAGGTACACTACCTGAACTTTTAGTAATAGAAATTCCTTGAGGATAACTGTTAGTTTTCTGGTTCGTGAGTTCTTTGTATGGTACAAGTATGTTATACCCTTCACTTTGTAACCAATGCATTAGATACTCGTATTTCTCTTTTGTAAGTTCAAGCTTTGTAAACATCCCCAAAGTTTTTAATGCACAAGTTTTGTGGTTAGATTTTAAAATACTAGAAGCAAAATCAATTACTTCTTGAGGAAACGTAGCACGTACTTCATCCCTTTTGTATCGAACTGGTAGAACATTCAGCCTCAGAAAACTTAATTGTAAATGTGCCTTCAAGCCAATTTGCATATTTTGTTTCAAATCAGGAGATCTTACGATAACAATCCTGCCATTTTTGTTTAAATACAGAGTAAAATCTTTTATATATTGCATCCAAAATTTCACATGCTCTATTTTCGTTTAATCCAATGTACGATTGTTGCAAACACTGTTTTAATTTTGTTCTGTCTTTGTCAAATTCCCGAAGCATCGAGCATAAAACCCCATGTGAAATAGAAAAAGTTTCCATTGTCGTTGTTTATAGTTAATTGTTTTTTGTTTGTTATAATGTAAATTATTTTTATTTCGAAATCTCTATTTGTTTTAGTTGTAACACTTGTAACTATTTAGATTGTGTTTGACTTTCTATTTTCTTTTCACTGTTACTTATCACACACTTCAAGAAGGGAGAGAAAAAAATTGTTTTATTGCTGTGTGAACGTTTTATAGCAATGGACATGGGGCAAAAAATTAGCGCAATCATGAACAGTCGTAAAACTCTTTTAATAACACAACTACTTTTAACACGTTCTCTTTGAATTAAAAAAAATAAATATAAAAAAAAGATATAAAAAATATAATATATGTATGTACAATATAAAAATATAAGTTTTATTGAAAGGCGCACCTGGCCGCAGTTGAAATTGATTAAAAATGTAAGAACAGATATGAGGCAATGTATTAGTAGTGATTTCCAAACATAGGCAAGTACAGCTAAAATTTCAGATCCAAATGTTTGGAAAAAAAATGGACTTTAGTTATAAGTTCATAAAAAAAAACATTTAAATTAAGTCTCTGCAGAGTTTATTTTTTCAATTTTAAATTTTTTGATATATCCTAATTTAAATAAAAAATAAAAAAAAAAAAAAATTAACAGTAAAATAATATTCGTCTTGAAATTCTTAGGTTTATATTAAGTTAGTTCGGTAAAACATACAAGTTCGGAGTTTGAAACGGCATAAAAATAAAACTACCAGTCAGATTGAAGTAATTGTTTTTGATTTGACTGTACCATTTAGGCTTTAATTTCAAAATACCACTGCATATTGCATGAAGACTATGTTGACAATTTGACTTTTTTCCGCGAAATCCCCAGTGTGCGCCGTATAGGGACTAAATCTATCAAAGTCAAAATCTGCTAAAACCAGATTTTATGCTGCTGCTAAAACCATTTCTGCCACTGCGAAAGAGAATAATGACGTGTTAAACAAAAATGAGCGAGCAAGAGACCAATGACAGAGTGGTGTGGCAGGGGTGAGGCAAACGAAATTGTGTCTATAGCGTATGTATTAACATAATAATGTGTGTATGTACATGTGTCTGTTGCTGTTGTTGAACGGGGATATAAAGCATAGCCATGCAAAGTTTCATTTGCAAGCGCATGGGCTTGCGCAGTCGACGTGATGGTGACATACTAATACGTCAGCTACTTCGTACAAGTATGTGTGATGTTGTGTGTTTGGCTGTTTCGTTGCTGTTGATATGGCAAACATGTGGTTATGTGACACACGTATACGTCAGCTACTTCGGACAAAGTATGTGTGATGTTGTGTGTTTGGTTGTTTCGTTGTTGTTGTTATGGCCAAACAAAGCGAGCCATTTGATGTTCAGCATTGCCCGGTGTATACAAAAACAAGTAGAAACGGTGTTAAGTTCGGCCGGGCCGAAGCTTATATACCATGACCACCACCATGACTATGTACACTCACACTCTCCACTCTTTGCATTCCCTTAACAGTTTTTATTTTAGGCACCCCCCCCTATACCCACCACCCACACAAACTCCACGACACAGCAAGCACAAATAAATCACCAATATATTAGTAGTAGTAGTACATGGTAAAAGAAGTAAGGTAAACGCACTAGAAATTGTTACGACAAACACAGGCATTTTGTTTTTGTTTGGTGTCCATAATCTGTCATATTTTCTTCATGTGTGTATCTACTATAAAAGTAAACAAAAAATTACACAAACAAAATGCATATGAATTTGACATAAGAGTAATATGTTGAAATATGTTGAAATCAGCTGTTCTAACGAGTTTACCTTACTCATTTTATCATGTAGTAGTAGTAGTTGTTGTTGTTGTTTTTATAGTGAAAGGTAAGTCCAATAAAATGTGGGTGCGGAGCACTCCCAGAGCAAAGAGAGTAATAACGTATTATACGTTTATAAAAATGAGATAGCAAGAGAGCAACGACAATTTTGTGAACTCTTGTAGCGTATGTACCATACATTAATACTTATAGTAAATCTACTAGTTCTCCCACCAAATTTATGACATTTGGCCTGGTGTGATATTTACGTTTGATGTTGAAAAGAATTGCTTTACTAATACCAGATAGAGGCAATGGTTCAAAACAACGTACAAAATAACAACAACGGCATTTCGTTTTTTGTGTTAAAATTATTGTGTTAAATACAACACAAATGTATGCTAACAATAACAGTAAATAAAAAAGTTTAAAACACATTTAAATTTCACAGTTTTTAAACAAAATTACATGAAAAATTAAAGCAAGAAGTTATTGTAATTCCACCTGGTGTATATCACTTTTTGTCAAACATCTCTCTATCACACCGACCGCATCACGAAGAGTGTGAAAGGAAACGTCAGATGAGCCAAATATTCTCTCTAGTCTGAGATTACTCTATGGTATGTACGAATATAACAATGTATGTATGTATATACAAGTGTCTGTTGCTTTGCATTCTTTGACTTTTGTGGGAATAAAACAAAAAGTATTGAGCAAGAAAATAATGACACATGTGCTTGCACTGGGTCTTTAAATAATTTTAGGTATTAATATTATTTTACTGTAACGTCATCATATGATTGAACGCTGTTTTTTATTTTCCAATGTAACATTTACGAATGTGTTCATAGAAATCGAACAGGTACCGTGTAGCAAAAAGGTGTTAACACACTCATTGGATTTTTTTATTAAACTTTTTTTTACCTAAAATGAGAAGTTCTATCTATGATAGTTTGGAGCCGAAGTCGAGTTGCCGACCTATTCTAGGTTTAAGCCGTTTGTTAACAAATATTGCCAGCAATAACATTTACTCAGTGTAACCGCCAATTCTAAAGGATTAGATTTGTCTCTTTAACCCTCTAATGCCTAAGAGTGCCTTACGGCACTCTTTGCAAAAGACTTACTGATTGCAAATGGAACAACTTTTTTAGTCTACGTGATAAAATACCAAAGAAAAAATACCCGTGTCTCCCAGTTTTGCCCAAAGTCATGAATTTTTTTTAAGGGCCCCTAAAGATTTGGGGCCTCGGTGTCATTTTCGCAAAAAAGTGATAATTTTGTCAGGCTCATATCTTGCAAACCGTTCGGAATTTGGATTTACTCTCTGACGGAGCTCTTGTCATAAAGAACAAAAATTGTGAACACATAAAATCAAAAAAACTTCATCTTCAAGGTCAAAATCGCAAAAAACTTTAAAAAATTCGATTTTTTACCTTTTTTCCCTGTTCAGGTCCATTGGTAGCAAACCGTTCAAAATTCAAGGAAACAATTAACTACAAAAATGTACCTAAGATCTCAATAAACAAACTCCCGTTTAGGTAGCGTTTAATTTAATTAGTTTTTTCTTTACTTCAACATTGAAATACATGCTTACTTACTTATCCGGTCACGAACAACCCCGAGAGGTCAGGGATCTTACAAAACGAAGATAACATATTTCGCCAACCAGTTCGATCTTTTGCCTTATCTCAACAGTTGGCAATACCAAGTGTATGCAGGGATTCGTCAGCTTGATCCTTCCAGCGGAATCTTGGTCTTCATATTTTTCGTCTTCCGATACTATGCTATATTATCTATTACAAAAATAATAAAAAAAATATATATATTCGTATTACGTTTATACTAAAGCATAGAACGAGTCAGCTTGATTTCTTAACAAACAAAACATTTCAAAATACGTACAGTACTTGTAAACATTTTTTACTACACAACTTCCCTAAAACATAACAACAGCCAAAGCAACCCAAAATGGACGAATGATTACTCGTTTTTGAGGGAATGTTACGAAGTTGTTGATTCACAGCAAATCATCAACTCACAAGTGTATCAAACTAACATCTGGTTATAGTGCTGATGTTGTTTGTGCATGGTCTATCCTCGCGCTACAAGCTATAATAACATGAACACTGTTCTATTGCACTTGCTGCCTTCTGTGTCAGTGTGGCAATGAAACATTGAAGGAACGCGGATAGCAAAACATCGCTCTCTGTGTAGTAATTGATGTGCCTGTGTATGTATTAATTGTTATACTTTTTTTAAATGTTTATATGCTATTTCATAGTACTTTCTTTCCTTTTATAATATTTTAAGTCTATTTTATGGATAAATGAATTGAAAATGTGATATTTATTTTTGTATTTAATACCAGATCTACGTGAATTGTTTTGATTAGTTTTTTTATTGGTACTATTTTTCTTTTGAAGTATTCTAAGTTTTTTTTATGTTTTAAGTTTAAAGATGTTAGTAGTTAACCACATTAAATAATAAATTAATATTTATATTACTTCTACATTAAAGAAATCTTTTTTTCCATTATGTTTACTACATCAAAATAGCTTTACATGCTTAATAACTTTGCAAAGAATATACATATGTTTGTATATAACAGCAGAAATGTTGTATAATGCTTTATGTAAAACAACACAACAGTTGCTATTGCTTTCCACAATATTCTACTACTTGTGTTTTGTTACTGTGCTTGTTTGACGAAAGCAACTGTCGCACAGATTCACATATGTTATCTACAAGCGCTACAAGCTATCATAACATTGATAATATTCTACTGCACTCGCTGCCAACTGACAATGTGGCACTGAAACGATGAAGGAAAGAAAGAGCGCAATGCCACACAAGCATGCTCTCGAATGATTTAATTAACACTTCTCTCACGCAGCATGTGGTTGATCGTTGTATACCGCGTGTTTTGTAGATTTTTTTTGTTGCTTTGATTGAAGTTCTACGTTGTATGTTCAAATCGTTCCTCAGTAGTAACTGCTTAAACATTAGTTGTGAATGTTAGGCAGCACTTGAAATGGGAACGAGTCATTTGAAACTGATTCAACTCAGCTTGTTTCAGATGTTTAGTATATACTCTCTTAAGTTGTGGATTCAAATCGTCCGAATCTGACTCTGATTCAGAACTTATGGTGTCCACATGCACGTTGATTCCAGACTGCCCTCCATCATCAGCTTTTTCAATACTTTTAATACTAAAATTGATATTACCTTTGCAAGCAATTCGTCGAGTTTTTTGCCTTTGTACCGTTTTTCCATGGGCATTGTTTTTTAGTGAAACCGTTCTCATTGCTCATCGGATTCGGTAGGGAGTTGTTTGATAAAATCATCAAAATGAAAATGAAGAAATGCAGCTTTAATGTCATCGATGTGCCGATTTTCTCAAAATAATACAGCATTTCTTTCACCCCTTCTCTTGCTAAAAATATCTTTGGCTGCGAGAATAGTTTCATTATTGAGTAAACACGTCTTATTAGGATGAATAGGGCGAACAGGACAAAATGAAAATGAAGAAAATGCAGCTTTAATGTCATCGATGTGCCGATTTTCTCAAAATAATACAGCATTTCTTTCATTCATTCTCTTGCTCCCGGTTCGCGTTCCGATCCCCTCCCAAGACTCTGGTGCATATACGCTGAAGGTAAATCCATGCCATTGAATAACTATCATCAAGCGATGATTCAAAGTTGCTCTTGAATAGCTTTCTAATGTCAGGGCCATTAAGTGCGCCTGCTAAATGAAGACAAAAAATAAAGACAGAAAAGAAAACATTAACATAGTGTAAATAGTAGAATGAGGTGAAGAAAAATTAGTTTTAAATTTACTACAGTACCTTTTTTAATTTTGTCATAGCTACACTTTGGGAAAACGCTTTCAAATAGTCGAATGCGTTTGGACAATTTACAACGGCCACTTCGATGGTTTTTTTAACAATTCCCAATTTTATGTGGAGCGGTGGCAGCAATATGTCTTGAGTATTGTCAATTAAAGGTGGATTCTTAATTTTATGTTGTTTCATTTGTTCCTCCACACTTCCTCTTGGTCTCCACGAATTACATTGGTTCAGAGGTGAGCGAGAATCCCAATTACAAAGAAAACAAAGAATTTTGGAAAGCCGCCCTTATCGATGATCCCTTGCAAAATGTTGATGACCTTAAAATCACATCAAATCTTCCACTTATTTTCGTAGTATTGGATTTGTCATTATATCTTTCAATGTTTCATAGCTTTCTTTCACGTTAATACTAAAGTATTGTATGAATACATTTGTAACACGGTCTATACTTACTTTTACTTTTATTGACTATTTTACAACCTCATGAGGTCAGACGTCTTACACAATAATTAAACAAACAAATTTCAACATATTGTTCCAACTGGTTCTATCCTTCGCTTTTTCTCGCGTGTTGGCAACACCAAGAATACGGAGGGATTCTTCTGCCTGGTCTTTCCAGCGGAGTCTTGGTCGCCCTCTTTTCCTGCATCCATCGGGTACGTTATCGAAAACCTTTCGTGCTGGCTCATCTTCACCCAATCTGATAACATGGCCTTGCCAACGCAATTGGCCTAATTTGATTCGCCTAGCTATGTCCACGTCAGAATACAGATTATATAGCTCTGCGTTCCAGCGACGTCGGTTCTCGCCGTTTTCCCTAACAGGACCATATATTTTACGGAGAATTTTTCTCTCGAATACTCCCAGGTGTTTTTCGTCCGCTTGCGATATGACCCAGGTTTCAGAGCCATATGTCAAGACAGGTAAAATGAGAGTCTCCTATAGCTGGACTTTTGTCCGACGAGAGAGGGTTTTGTTCCTAAACTGCTTGTTGAGCCCAAAATAGCATCTAATTGCAAGCACAATTCTCCTATATATCTCCAGGCTGACATTGTCGTCCTTGTTCACGGCGGATCCAAGGTAGTCAAATTCATCTACCACTTCAAAATTAAATCGGTTGTCAACGTTCGAGTGCGGACCAAGGATTCGTTGACACCATCAATTTTGTCTTGCCCTCATTAACACCAAGACCCACCTTCGCTGATTCCTTTTCGATTCTTGAAAATACTGCAGTAACCTCTCGAAAATTTCGCTCAATGATGTCTATGTCGTCAGCATACGCCAGCAACTATGGCTTTTTGTGTTAAAGGCCTTGTTCGTATTTACTGCAGTCTTTCTCATTATTATCTCCATTAAGATGTTGAAGAGATTGCACGAAAGTGTGTCGCCTTGTCTAAGTCCTCGCTTGGTACAGAATGGTTCAGTGAGGTCTTTCCCCACTTTCACTGCTGATTTGGTGTTGGTCAGCGTCATTCTACAGAGGCGAATCAGTTTTGCCGGAATACCAAGTTCAGACATAGCTTCGTACAGTTTTCCCCGTATTGGGCTATCAAAAGCAGCTTCGTACTCGACAAAAAGGTGGTATGTATCGATTTTCTTTGCGTGGGTCTTTTCCAGGATTTGGCGTATCGTGAATATTTGGTCAGTTGTGGACTTGCCTGGTCTAAAACCACACTGATAAGGTCCAATCAGGATTTCAATAATTGGCTTTAGTCTTTCACATAATACGCTCGACAAGACCTTATACGCGATGGATAAAAGACTGATACTGATGGACATAATACACTGAGACTCCAATCGTCGGGCATAGATTCCCCAGCCATATACCGCATATAAGTCGATGCATGTGGGCTAGCAGTCCTTGGCCACCTACCTTAAAAAGTTCAGCGGGTATGCCATCTGCACCAGCGGCTTTATTATTCTTAAGGCAGGAGAACTACACTATCTTCCACTATCATTACCTCCTGATCTTCTGTGGAGTAGTGCTGAAAAGTGCTCTCTCCACATTTTATATACTATACTATCTATACTACTGCACTCGTTAAACGGGTACACTGAAGCGTGAATTTGTTAAAAACAAAACGATATCGTCAGTGATAGCACCCAAAACGATTCGTTTAATGATGCTCCCAAATTTTCACCAACAACTCTACACTGAAGTTCTTGATTCGAGCGAATATATTAAACACAGCAAGAGAGAACTCAGAGAGTTGAGAGATTGTCTCGAGAAGGAAGCAGGTTTTCGAGAAGCGAGAAAGTATTCGAACAGTGAGCAAGTTTTCGAGAAGTTATGATTTGTTCGTTGTATACATATATTCACACATAATCTACAGTTATAATTGTTAATATTTTTTGCTTTGCAATGGAATACAATAATAGAATTAAGTGCTTAATCCTAAGAAAATTTTAAAAATATTTCTCTAATTGAATTTTTTTTTTTAAATTAAATTATCAATGTACAATGGTAAATATAAATGATTTTGAAAAATAACACTTGCATTTATTCCTAGACATGAAAAGCTATAGCTAAAGTTAGAAATCATAGGTTTTAATATTCTTTTCAAAGAAAAACGGTGCACGATAAATAGTTTTCGAAATTAGTATTAACCCATTTGTTTTCTTTGCATTTACTGTCAAACATACTCATCTTGATATATTTACATACATACATTTATTTATTTTTTCTGTTATCTTTGTTCAACCATAAATTGCTCAATTACTTAACTCGCTGTCTGCTTTAACGGGTACACTGTTTTCGAGTCTTTGTTCTCGATTACTTCTGTCTTACAAGTCATTTGTTTTATTTCGACCGTTCCACTTAAACCAAACATTTCAGTACATATGTGTTTGTTTTTACTCTGATTTGCTCTCACCCAAGCAAGTAGCGGAACTTCGGTTTTCTATTCTATATTTCTATATATTCCTTATAGGAATTCGGTGCTATTCACGAAATTCCTTAGGTTGTTCCAGTCCATACCCACAAGTTTGGTCATGGCCGGTATCGTACTATCCGAAAGATATCTGTGGCATAAGAAGTGCTTCGTCGTCTCATCGTCCTCCATGCATGCCCTGCACTCACTATTCGACACTAGTCCAATACGGTACAGGTGGGCCCGTAATCCCGAATGCCCCGTTAAGACTCCCATCATTTTGCTCATTTCGGATTTTCCCAGTTTCAGCAAACCTTTTGTCCTCAAATCATCTGGGTCTCCCCATAGGATCTTTGTCATCCTGCCTACTGATTCCCGGTTCCACTGGGCTATATGTGCCGACTCCGCCCATTTACCTAACTGAGCCTTCGTCACCCCAAAGTGTTTCGCTCCAGCTAGGCTCACCGTTAGGAGTTTCCTGGCTTTCATTGCCAGGAGGTTCGCTCTCTCTCGTTGCCGAATACTCCGCTGTGCCCCGGCACCCAGATGATGTTGAGTCTGCCGTGCATAGAGTAATCGTTTATCACCTTCTTACAGTCAAGGACCGTTCTAGATTTGACAGTTTCCGATGATATTGCCTTGATTGCCATTTGACTATCCGTGAAGATATTTGCCTCGGCTGGGATTGTATTATCGCCGAGCCATTTGATACACTCCGTAATCGCCCGAACTTCCGCCTGAAAGTTTGTATTATGATCCGGGAGAAGTAGATGGGATTCGGTTGCTGAATTTTTTTCCCCTAGCTTTGAGCCATCCGTGTAGCAGCAAGTCCCATTTGGCATTGGTGCCAGAGTCAGGCGTCTCTAGTTGGCGTTAAGGTCACGCAATTCGCCTTAACCCTTATTTCGGGTATTCGGTCAGATTCACTAGTATCTTGCGTGTACCCGACTAAGGCCCCAGTTATCCGTTGGTGTTTTGACGTAAGATCCCTATTGATCCATTCACCTGTTGCTTGTAGTCGTTTTGCCGCAAGGGCGGCCTCGTACTTGATTCTAATCTCGATTGGCTGGATACATAAAATAGTCTCCATGGCTCTTGCCGAGGTTGTCCTTATTGCACCGCTGATAACAATGCAGCTCATTCTCTGAACACTCTGCAGTATTGCGATGTTACATTTCCTCTCAACTGCCATTCACCTTACTACAGAAGCATATGTTAGTACGGGCCTGATTACGCTTCTGTAGAGCCAGTGTGTTAAAGTCGGTTTGAGGCCGCATTTGGATCCTATAGCCGTTCTGCATAGCGACCAGCATCTGTAGGCCTTATTGGCCCTTTCCTCTATGTGGTGCTTCCAATTCAGTTTCCGATCTAAGATTACTCCTAAGTATTTAACCTTATCGGATATTATAATCGCCTTTCCCAAGAATCGCTGCTCTTCATATTCTGAGATTTTCGTATTCCTTGTGAATAGACATATTTCCGTTTTGTCCGGGTTTACATTTAGGCCCCTTGGCTGTGCCCAGTCATACGCTATACTCAGTGCCCTCTCGGCCTCTCTGCATAATTGATTAGGATTCTTTCCCTTAAGAAGTATTATAACATCATCTGCGTAGCAGATTGGTTTAAGCCCTTCTTCGGTAAGTTTCCTTAGGAGACTGTGTATTGTGAGGCCCCATAAGAGTGGTGATATCATCCCTCCCTGTGGAGTTCCACGTAGTACTCTGTCTCTAATATTTACATCATGGGAACCACAGTTTATCCATCTGTTCCTTAGCATATGGTTGATCCAGTCTTTTAATGCCCGGTCCACCATAAACTGGTCTAAGGATTGGATGAGTGTTTCGGTCCGGACATTATTGGACGCTCCTTCAATATCTATGCATGAATACTACCCTAGCCTCCTGCCAGTTTCTCGGTGTGTAGACGTATTTTAAGCATGCGGTAAAAATTCCTACCAAATGGGTTGTTATTTGGTCAACTCCATGTTGTAGGATAGCCGGGAAAATACCATCCGGTCCCGCCGCTTTATATGGGAGAAGCTCTTTATAGCTTTTTCGACCATTTGTCCGTAATGATTGGCGTCTGATGTACTACATTCTCACCTTGTGACCATTCCCCTGTGGGTTCCGCGTTCCCATTTGGAAAGTGTGTATCCATCAGGTGCCTTAGCGTTTGTTCCATTGAATCCATTCTCTTTCCCGTGTCATCTACTAGCGTTTCCGCCTGTACGTGGGTCTTAGAGAGGAATTTTTTCATCTTTGACATGTCGTTGACGCTGTCTACCTGTTACTGAATAGTCTTCAGGAGTTGCGTCTCGCTTTTCTCAATATTGCGTTGTATTCACTGAGACTCCTCTTGTAGTCCTCCCAGTATACTGGTGATTTCTTACGCGTGGCCCTGGTGTAAAGTCTACGGACGTTCTTCCCTAGATTTCGTATTTCCCCTATAACCCAGGGTTTTTCTTGGGCCGATTTCCTTTCCCGAAGTGGGCAGCTGTCCTCGAAAGACTTTACTAGTGCTTGTGTAGTCTTTCTCACTATGTCGTCTAGTTCGTCCCTGCTGAAGTATTCGAGTTGAGGGCGATCTAGTCGATTCCTAAGTAGGCTTCCGAACTTTGTCCAGTCTGTCTTGGTCCTATTACGGAAACTTATCGGTTTCGGCGGTGGCCGTGTTATCCTAACTCTAATGTATCTGTGATCCGAGAATGAGTGCTCATTTCAAACCCTCCATTCGTGAATGTCATATATAACAGATTGTGATATCTAACACCTCCTCCCTAATCTTGTTGACAAAAGTGGCTTTGTTCCCAATATTCAGTGTGAAAAGGTCGTTAGTATTCAAATATTCTACTAGGGTATGACCCCTACGGTTACAGTTAGTACTACCCCACGACGTGTGGTGAGAGTTAGAGTCACTATCTATTAATACTTCGATACCCGTCTGTTTGGCCCTCTCTACCAGTCGCTGTAATTCCGACAAAGCTGGTGGTGTCGGCGAATCATATGGCAAGTATAGTGATGCCAGGTATATATTTCCATCTCCCTGTTTTAGCACAGTTGCATCCGATGTTGACAACTCTGGGGAGAAGAGAAAACAAAGGTTTTTATGGCATAAGGTACATGTTCCCGGACGGGAACCCGTTCTCGTATAGAATAGTTGGTAATTAATATGATTTAATCCAATAACCTTGTCTCTATTGGTCCAAGGTTCTTGTATTAAAGCAATGTGTATTTTACCTTTGTTAATTTTATCCAACGAAGCGTGGGTTGCCGTCTCGGTCTGGTGGAGGTTTATCTGGATGACCTCTAGCATTGGTCCTCCAGTAACCGGTCTTCTTGGGAGTTGGTGATGCATTCGGCCACTTCCTCCTTCTTATTTTGTGGTGTCTGCTCCGCCGAGTCTCCACTCGCTTCATCGTACTTCGCATTCTCTGGCTGTGTTCCTCCGGTCGTCATGCCAATTTAGACTTGGCAAGATCAGCCATGGATGCCGGGTCTATTCCGATCACAAGGAGAGTGCCCTCCTGCCCCTCCTCCCTGTGGAAATCGACCCATTTATCCCGACCCTTCTTCCTTACGGTGGGTAGCTTACCGCCTTCCCTGGGGAAGAGATTTCATCCATAAGCTTCTTCAATGTCTCCGCACAGTGTTGTGAGTCCAGCTATAGTGTGAGTACCTCCCCTTTGAAGCCGCTATCGGTATCATAAGTAACACAACTTGCTCTAGTCATTCCTGCAAATTCTGTCCTACGATCTGGAGTTGGCGGCCTTGGTGATACAAAATTTTCAGCATGTCGATTTAGACGACATGTATAATTTACGCATGCATAGCAACTGGTTTCATCATGATCACCTGGGCGATTAATTCAGTTTTCCCGCTTACAATACTTCATACTATTTTTGCCTCCACTCAACCGTGCCCTGAGATTGTTGTAACATTGGCGACTCACTGTATTAGGTGTGTAATTTTCACCGGTCAGGTCTACTTCGTCGAAAAACAACTTATATGCTCTCTTGAATTCACAACTTAAAGGATTCTTTTCCTTTTGAAATCTTGTAGAACGTTTTTTTTCTGATTAGATGACCGCAAACGTAGCAAAATAAATCAATATTTTTACACTGAATATTGAAATTGTCAGTTGCCAATGTTGTGTGCGAATTATGCTGTAGCACTTTCTCTATAACTTTCACCGCTGAACTCTCGTTGACGTCGCGCTGTGTAATGCCTTGATGTGAGCGTCGTGTCGCTTTTATATTGTGTGCTGTGTCCCTTGTTGGGTGTGCTGAGCTTACTGCTTTGCCTGTGCTGCTGCGGTCGGTGAGATAGCATAGTATCTCAATGTTGAAGTAAACGGTGTTAAGAATCATTCCTAGGAAGTTCATATGTTCTACAAAGTTGTTTATTTTTGTAGTTGATTATTTCCTTGAATTTTGAACGGTTTGCTGCCTATGGACCTGAATAGCCTATGGATTTTGACCTTGAAGATGAAGTTTTTTGATTTTATATGTTCACAATTTTATGACAAGAGCTACAACTTTCCCTCAGAGAGTAAATCAAAATTCCGAACGGTTTGCAATATATGAGCCTGACAAAGTGATAACTTTTTTGAAAAACTAACACCGAGCACCCAAATCTTTGGGGCCCATAAAAAAAAGTGCATGTCTTTCGGCAAAACTGGGAGACACGGGTCTTTTTTTGTCTTTTATCACGTAGTGGTGTCCGTATATGGTTATATTTTTTCGTGTTGCAATGTGTTATCATAACCGAAAATAAATAATGAGTTTCTCAATTCTCATATGGTTTTGTAATTAATTTCAAATGTTTTCAACGAAACCCAACATACAGTATTCATTAATAATTTACTGTACTTTTTGCTACTAAAGCCCCAATAGTGCCTAAGGTACTTATTTTTATTTTGTCGCATGGAAGGTAAACGATTGTTAGTACTGACTTGCAAAGCATTTTTTTTTAAATCAGATGCCCAAATTTACCAAAAACAAAAACATTATTCTCATAATTTTTACACATTACTTTAGAATCCAACATTAGAGGGTTAAGTATCTTTTTTTTTTTTTTTTTTAAGACCAGCACTCAGGGGATGCCCCCTATAAATGCAATGCATTGTGCTGGCGACGGAAATTTAGGTAGAGGAGGGTGGAAAGAGGGAGTAGTGCTTATTTGCATTTGCCTTGAATCGCTGTATGTCACAATTTGCGGGAAATACACTTGCGGGAAGTTTATTCCACATACGGACCGTACGACTGAAGAACGAATTTTCTCTGTAGTGTGTTGTGCGATCGACTGGCCAATAGATAGTAAACGGATGGGAGTTCCTTGCAAGCCGCGTACTTCTGCCAAATGTCCTCACATCTGGTATAAGTTCACGGATGTCCGAGGAACACGCACCGTGAAAATACCGATAGAACAGTGTCACGCAACCCACATTACGCCGATGCTCAAGGGAGGCAATAGAGCTGGACACCCTACTGTCCCCTATCAACACCTTTGCTCTCCTTTGTACACGGTCCAGCAACTCCAAAGATGACTTTGGAGCACCTGCCCATATATGGGAGTTATATTCCATTCGCGGCCTGATGTAGGTGGTGTAGATATTAAGGAGATCAGATGGAGTGAAGTACTTCTTGCACCGCTTTAAAAAGCCTAGGCACTTCGATGCATCTTTCGACACTTCAAATACATGTTTTGCCCAGCGAGCATCACATTGTATTTTCATGCCCAGAACATCAAGAGCGTCTGATTCCTCAATATCCACACCATCCATAGATAATGACGATACGACTGGGTCAGCTGTCCGCTTGTGCGGAAGCAGACAGCACTGGGTCTTCCCCGCATTAAAACTTACTCTATTCAATCGACCCCACTCAACAATGGCCTCGACATCGCGGTTGAGTGTTTCATTCATTAATTGACGTTTATCACTAATTTCTTGAAGATTTGGCCTGTGGTCGAATGAATATGAATGACAGAGATTACTGTCATCCGCAAAAGAGTAGATTTGGTTCACAGTCCGACCCAGGAGATCGTCAATGAAAATAAGAAAAAGAGAAGGAGAGAGAACAGAGCCCTGTGGTACCCCTGCCGTTAATTTATGTTCATCGGAAGAGATGCCATCTATAACAACTCTTATAGTGCGATCTCTGAGAAAACTCGATATAAATCGAGTGAAATTATCACCAACACCAAAAGCAGCCAGCTTCGACAAGAGTGCCTCATGCCAAACTCTGTCGAAGGCCTTGGAAATATCTAGAGCCACCACCTTACTCTCACCAAGCCGGTGGATGGATCGACTCCACTGTTCCGAGAGGAACGCCATCAGGTCTCCCGTAGATCTTCTCTTACGGAAGCCATACTGTCGATCATTAAGCAGGTAATTTGACTCGAGATACTTCACAAGATGGTGGTTAACCATGCTCTCCATAACTTTCGAGAGCGCAGAACAAATAGCAATTGGGCGGTAATTGGCGGGGTCACTTGCATCACCTTTTTTGGGAATAGGTTGGACGTTTGCTACCTTCCAACACGCCGGGTAGACCCCAGCGCGGTATGCAAGATTGAAAAGGTTGCGCAGTGGGCGTGCCAGCGTTGAAGAGCACTTACTTAGAACCAGTGCTGATATACCATCCGGACCCGGGGATTTACCTACGTCGAGATTCGCGAGAACCTTTTTAACTCCTCGTGTTCGAAAGAATATTTCAGGCATGAAGCCAGATACGTTATCTACTACGGGGAGTGGTTGATTGCTTTCCGGCAAGGAAGAATTCCTTGCAAACATTTCAGCCAAAAGATTTGCTTTATCAACCGGTTCAGTGAATAAGTGGTCATCTTTGACAAGAGTTGGAATAGAAGAAGAACTATTCTTTATTCTTCTCGCAAATGACCAAAAGTTCTTACTTCCCCTAGGGAAAGAGAGGACATTAGCACGAATACGCTGTTCGTAAAGAAATTGTTCGCGTAGAAGTACTTTGGCACATCCTGATCTTGCCTGCTTGCGTAGCATTTCAGTGTGGACGTTTTTATTTCGACACCATTCACTGAATGCTTCCTCTTTAGATCTGACAGCATTCTTGCATGTCTGGTTAAACCAGCATTTTTCATATGGTTTAACCGAAATTTTTTTTCGGAATGAATGACTTCATACCGATTAAAATTATCTTTACAATCATTTCAGCAGCAGCATCAATGTCATTATCTAGAAAGCAAAGCTTCCAGTTGAAATGCTGATAAAAACTGTTGAGCTCAGCCCAACGTGCCCTCTCGTAGGAAAAAGTTGTTCGCTTCGGGGCTGAGTTTGAAACGAGTCGAAGAGCTGAATACGAGAAGGATGCCGAAATGACACAGTGATCCGAATTACCAAGAGGTGCAAGAGTGATAACTTCATACTTTTCAGGGTGTGAAGTTAAGAATAGGTCAAGTAAATTACGGTAGTGCCCTTGAACGCACGGAATGTGCGTCGGTTCATTCACTAATTGCGCCAGGTTGTTGTGCGCGGCGAAGAGCTCAGCGTATTCGCCCTCCGGAGTTGTATGGTTCGAATGGGTTAGCCAGGCGGAGTTATGGACATTAAAATCACCTGCGACAGCAATTTCACTGTCCGGATATTTCTCCAAAATTTTGGATATGGAGTCAGAAAGGGCGTCGAAGCCATTAAAGGATGCCTCCCTTTCCGCATTGGGACTTCTATAAAGAAATCCGAAGTGAAGGACATGTGTTCCAATCCTAAATTTAACCCAAAGGGAGTTAAATTCCGGATCTTGGGAGTCCAAATGACGCTGACTCTGAAACACTATGCCATTTTTTATATAAACCACAAGGCCTCTGTGGGAAACAAAAAGAGAAAGAACGTGATACCCAGGAACGTGAAAATCCTGTGGATCAGAATCCTCACACACCTGGGTCTCACAAAGAGCTAGAATATCAGGCCGGTGAACATTAATATGGGAGTAAACACTAAAAAAATTCGTTCGCAGCCCTCGTATGTTGGCAAAGTGAAGAGAAAACTTACCTACCATTGCAACACACAAACAAAAATCAAAGCAAAGCCAATGCTATGTGCACAATACAAACAATCATTCCCCCACCTTCCCGCTGTTGTCCACACAATGCTTAGTGTTATACCTTAAGCACTGTGTAGCAACGAGAAGACGGAAAAAGAACAGTCTGTGATGTGCGTTAGTTAAGATGGAGGGGGGGACAACACATGCATGCGGAGAGGGGCATAAAAGCCCGTTGTGTGGTCAGTGTAGACATTTGTTGTTGTTTATGGTTCGGTTTGTGTTGATGTAGCGGTATCGGTAGTTGTTGTTGGTTATTATTATTTTGTTTTGCACTTGTTTCCTTAGTTTCGTTTGTTTATTTGTTTGGGTTTATGATTCGTATTTTAATTTTGGAAATTGATCAAGAAAAACTGTGATTTGTGGACTTCACACGCGACGGATTTGACTTTTAGTGTTGTCAATTTATATAAACGCGGACTGGACGATTATTTTGATACTGAACTTAGAGTACAAAATGGACAGATAGACTTAAAAAACAATAGTTGAACGGAGCTTAGTGAAAAACACGACTGAACAGAAGGACGGACAGCACTGTTTTTTTCTAATAGATTGTACGTTTTGTACTTTGTCTTCCTAATCAAAAACTATTTTCATCTTTGGGAACAAATCGTGGGAACAATTTCCCTATTTTTTGGGTTTTTACCTCAAATATAGTACTTTCAAAAAAAGACCCAGTAAATTTTATTTCTTGGTAGACTCCGATAATAGACAAGTCTTCAACCAAAGACCGGAGATATGAAAGATTACAAACAAACAAAATTACCCACAAATCAACCTTTATTTTCTTTTATACGTTTTTTAGCATCCTATAGCTCGATAACTAAGCTAGTTATCAAAAAAAGGTATTTAATTCGGAAGTTTTTATTTTTTCACAGGTTCTTTGTCAGTCGATAACTCAATAACTAAGCTAGTTATCGAATAAAGTTATTTAATTTTTTCCTCTTATTTGGAAGATTTCTATTAGTTTAGTTAGTATAGTTTGAATGAATTTATTGTTTTAGTATTTGTTTTTGTTGGGAGCAAAAGCGCCGCGGGCAAAAAATGTTTTAAAAAAATCGCGCAAGTTTTTTGAAATAATTTTTTATTTTGGATTATTTTAAGAAATCGCTCGATTTTTTTAAATTAATTTTTTCTTTCAGTTCTATGTATGTATAGCTGACCTTTCAAATTATGTGTGTTGAGATTTGTTTCGGTCAAGCTTGAAGAAAAGTTATCTCGCAATATCCTTGAAAATGACCAACGAAGTTGGTCGAAATATTGGAATTAACTAATAAAATCGTGACGAAAAGACAATCCTATACATTATTTTCTTTTTCACATATGAAACAAATCTGAACACATTTAAATTTTTATTTTGTCTTCCAAAACTTTGAACGCAAATATCTCCTGTCTTTCAAAGGTTATAGGTGATTATTACACATTAAAAAAGGTTGGAGTTTTCTCTATTATCGGAGTCTAAAAACAAATGGCGTCCCTTAACATCCCATGAAGGGATTGGGGAGAGCTTCTCACAATCAGTGAGATGTGCGCTTTCTAGTTTTATACTTACTGATTGGGACCTACAGTTTTACACCGGTTCCGAACGGTATTTTGAGAAGCATTTTCATGGCTAAGTACTCGATAGTGTCGCCATCACTAAGCGAGGTGACCGTCGTAGAAAGAAATGTATGGTGGTCTGAGCAGGGATCGAACCCGCGTTCTCATGTACAAGAGCAGCGCACACTAGCCATTGCACCACCGACGGCCACATCGGAGTCTACCACGACAATAAATTTACTCGTTAGAACAGCTGATTTCAACATTTTTCTTGCTTAGGTGTTTCTCTTATGTCAAATTCACATGCATTTTGCTTGTGTACTTTTTTATTTACTTTTACAGTAGATACACACATGAAGGAAATTTGACAGATTATGGACACCAAACAAAACAAAATGCCTGTGTTTGTTGTAACAATTCCTAGTGTGTTTACCTTACTTATTTTACCATGCCCCGTATTTAGTTCTTGGGAAGTTTTCGTAAGAAATTTTGTCATTAAAACCCCGTATTCAGTTCTTCCGAAATTTTGTCATTTACCTCTAAACGGAAAATTTTGTTACAGTGATTTACCTTGCAAATATTTTGTTAATAATTCATCTTTGCACTCCATTTTATTTTTAACGCATGTGCTATTACTTTTGCTTACTAAATTGTTTTCGTACGAAATAAGTTAAGCATAACAACCCTGTACTTGATTTTGCATACGAAATTTTCGCAAAGAGCTGAGTACCAAGCAAATGAAAAGTGAGCGAAATTTTCGGTTCTTATGGCAACGAAAATTTCACAAAAACTAAATACCGGGCTTAAACTCCAAACGGCAAATTTTGTTGCGGGTAGTTACCACCCCTCTTTGATTTACCTTGCAGATATTTAATTTTAATTTTTATTTTGTTTTTAGTTAGAGTTGCTGTTAGTTGTTAAAATTAGTGAAATGTCAAAATTCCGGTCCCAAACAATTATCAAACAATTTTTTTCACATGAAGAAATTTTGGGGTAACAACTCTGTAATTGATTTTGCCTACGAAATTTCTCCAACGAGCTGAGTACCAGCAAATGAAAAGTGAGCGAAATTTTCGGTTCATGAAATTTTCGTTATTTTTTATACACGTACTTCATATTATACACGTTATTTTTTATACACGTACTTCATATAACAATCAAATTGTAACCACAAAATTGTTACAAAGTTGTCCCCATTGTTTGTGTCTGGTATTCTGGCAACACGGTGACAACGAAAAATTCACCTCGTAACAAATGATTCACCTCACAACAAAACAAAAACATATGGTTTTCTACACAAAATGAGCGCGGTAAAAAAGGAAAAGTAAGTATTTAATTGAATTAAAATAATACATTATTATTTAGAGAATTTGAGCGCACCGAAAAGGCACAGCTGGAAAGCTATATTGCCTTCCTCAAGGAACACCCAGAGATGCTAAGCTGAAAGAATACACATCCGCGCCAAATAAAAGAAGAATTTACTTTGGCGCCAACTCTCTGCTCTACATCAAAATTTCACCACCGACAAAAGCTTCTGCTCTGAGTTCAAAAAGTCGTTTTACCCCCCGCGGTCGGTCCAATTTCTTGAGATATAGGCCTTTAAAGCTTGAGTATATAATTGTTCGTTTCTCCGGTATTTATAATCCGATCTGGTTGAAATGGAGGCTTAAGTTAAGTTTAAGAGCCACTCTCGTATCGCGTCCAAATTATCATCCCTCCATAGACCTTATTATCCAGAGTAAGACTGTATTTTTTTTCTGGGGAAACCCATACTTCCCGAATTACGGGCCTCCAAAGTTTGAACATATATCCCCCCATATATTCCACATATATTGACGGACTGCGACAATATGGGTATCATTGGAAAGCTTCTGAAAATACCTTCAAAACTCCATAAAAAATTATTAACCCATTGCGAGCCTATATCCAATATTCGCGTTTTATAACCCCACTTTTTGAGGAAAAAACCTTTTATCTCAGAATAGTACACAACATACATATTTCCACCCGATATTGTACAGTTAGAAATTCAGCTAAAAAATAAGATATCATTTGTTTCTTTAACCCATTAATGACCGAAGATATCAAGGGTCAAAGTTCATGAAAACAAAAAAAAATAAAAAATTATTTAAAAAAATAGGGCAATTTTTTTTTAATAATTTTTTCCCGATAATAAATAAAAAAATATTTTCAAAAAATAAAAAATTATTTTAAAAAAATCGCGCGAAAATATTTAAAAAAATCCTTTTTTTTGTGGGACGTCTGTCTGTAAGTCCACTTTTGTACGCATAGTGACTCTGGGATTGGTGATGGTAACCATCCAGAAAAATAAAATTTTTTTTAAAAATCGAGCGATTTTTCTGATTTTCCCACACATCGACAATCAAATTGTAACCACAAAATTGTTACAAAGTTGCCATTGTTTGTATCTGGTATTCTGGCAACACAGTGACAACGAAAAATTCACCTCGTAACAAATAATTCACCTCACAATAACAGGTTGTCAAAAGCAGGAACAAAAAGCAAAAACATATGGCTTTATGCACAAAAATAACGCGGTAAAAAAGGAAAAGTAGGTATTTAATATATTTATGTTTTATTGAATTAAAATTAATACATTATTATTTAGGGAATTTGAGCGCACCGCAAAGGTACAGCTGGAATGCTATATTGCCTTCCTCAAGGAACATCCAGAGATGCTAAGCGGAAATAATACTCCTGCTCATCCGCGCCATATAGAGGAAGAAACTTACTTTAGCGCTAACTCTCTGATCTACATCAAAATTTCACCACCGACAAAAGCTTCTGCGCTGAGTTCAAAAAGTTGTTTTCCCCCCCCCGGGCAGTCCAACTTCTTCTATCTCCGGGATTTATAATCCGATCTGGTTGAAATGGGAATCATTACAAAGGTCTTTCTAAGCTCTATAAATCAGTGCATAAACATATTTATTTTTATTAGCCCATAGGGGAGCTAATTAAAAAAAAGTTTTTAAACCCCACTTTTCTGCTAAAAATTTATATATTTTTTCAAAAAAATTCCCTATTATACTTATTTTTTTGGCAGGTTTCGATAATGTACAAGACCTTATATCACTCAATATCCCTTGAAAGACCGGAGATATTTACGTTAAAAGTTTTGTAATACTTTTCGCGCTTTTTCAATCTTTCTAACACAAAATCAAGTTCTTCTGCTCCATTTCCATAGGACAAAGTAACAAAAGTCCTTCCGTCATTTAATTGTTTCCTCTTGTCGATTTGGTACAAAATATATTATTATTTTTTCTCATATACAGTTTTATTGTTTACTTGCAGAATTTATAAAATGATTTTGTATCAACTTTCCGGCAAATAATACAGCTGCCACGCACTGTTACCTCCTCTTTGGCAGGTAACAGTTTTTGTTACTTTTGTCACCAAAAAAATGTGTCAGAATACCGATTTGTGACAATTGTCACATTGCTGTCAAATAGTAACAGCGGTGACTTTTGTAACCCTGCCAGAATAGGCCTGTTAAGGTGCAGAAGGAATTTTATCCCCTGCCTGAGCCCGGCCAGACGGCCGGGCGACTAAGTGGAATATAAATTTAACGATTTTCAAAAAGGTCTACCACACGGTACGAGCAACATATGTAGGTCCCTGCGAGGGCTAGTTTTCCATTTACTAACATTCTTTACTTTTTCTTTAATTTAGTTTTTTTTTTACTTTTTTTGGCTGCCGAAATTTGGGGGCCCATAACTCCGAAAATAGCGGTTTCCCACAATTTTTATTTTACATTTTATGCTTAAAACAACGTGTTTTACACAAAGAAAATTGGACAGTGGCCCTTAAAGTTGGCCTGTTCCGAAATGGGTATCATTATAAAGGTTTTTCTAAGCTCTAAAAATCAGTGCATAAACATATTTATTTTTATTAACCCATTGGGGACACAAAGACTTTAAAGCTAGCAACGGTTGACTTGATAATTTTAAAACGCGCCATGATATCGGATTGTGAAAAGTGAGTGGAGAAAGTGCCAGTGTAAGTGATGAAGATTGTTGTGATTGAAAAACATTGCTACCAAGTTTGTTGGCAGAATATCAGTCGCACAATATTTTTAATGCAGACGAAATTGGATTATTTTTTAAATGCGCACCAGACCGAACAATGGTTTGTTCGTATTATTTTTCCCTTAAAAAAAAAAAATAAATTGGTTCCCATTACATCCCATGAAGGGACTGGGGAGAACTTCTCACAATCACTGAGCAGTGCGCTTTCCAGTTTTCACTCACTGATTGGGACCTACAGTTTTACACCGATTCCGAACGGTAATTTGAGAAGCTTTTTCATGGCTAGATACTCGATAGTGTCGCCGTCACTATGCGAGGTGACCGCCGCCGAAAGAAAATTTGAAGGCGGTCAGAGCCGGGTTCGAACCCACGATCTCATGTACAAGAGCCGCGCACACTAACCATTGCACCACCGACGGCCATTTTTCCCTTGGTCGGTGGTAATCCTTTTCGGAACTCCAAAACAAGAAACCCAATTCTGGTAAAACGCAAAAGCTATTGTTTCTGTGGGCATGTCCTCCATTGGATATGCCTCTAGCCATCGGGTCCATGTTTATGTGCTCGAAACGTTGCTGTGGAAGATTATAGCTAGAGACAGGGTTTTCATTAAAGCGATGTACTTTTCTACGTTGACATGAAATACATTCCTTTGTCCATAGTCGGCAATCTTTTTCATTTGAAGCCAGACAAATCGCTCTGAAATAATGTTGATCGTTTTAGCAGCGCCGGGGTGACTGATGTTGTGGAATTGCTCAAATGCTGTCTTTCGATGTGTTACAGTGAGAAAGGGACGAGCTTTTCCTGTGGATACTTCGCAGAATATATCCGAATTGGTACCTGGAATTTCCACTTTCGTTAATTTTATTTTTGATTCGTTTTCAAGGGACGTTTTTAGCTCAACATCGTCCTTCTGGCTCATTGAGAGGTTTGCGTAATCTATGCCCTTCGTCGTGTGTATTGCGCTAACACGCGAAAGAGTGTCAGCTACAACGTTGACTTTTCGGGTATGTAACAAATGTCGGTTGTGAACTGCCCCAAAAAATCAAGATATCGTGCTTGACGAGTTATTGTTTTATCCGACTTTTGCTTAAAAGCGAACTGTAGCGGTTTATGATCGGTATAAATACATACTTTTCTGCCTTCGATCATGTGGCAAAAATATTTTACGGCTTTGTATGCGCCAAGCAATTCCCTGTCGTAGGTACTATATTGTTGTTGGGCGTTATTTCAGAATAAAATCCAAGTGGCTGCCAAATGTCGTTGTCAAGTTGCTGAAGAATAGCTCCCACTGCCGTACCTGATGCGTCGACTGTAAGGCCGAGAGGTGCATTATGTTTAGGAAAAACCAATAGAGTCGCTTTGCATAATGATGACTTGCATTTGTTGAATGATCTTTTAGTTTCGTCTGACCACTCGATTACTGTTTGATCGTTTTTCTTGTTCCCTTTAATAAAATTTGTTCAAGCGACGTTGATAATTAGCAGCTTTTGGTAGAAAACGTCGAAAGAAATTTACCATTCCGAGAAATCGTCGCAACTCACACACTCGTTCAGGACGTTTAAATTCCGGGAGTGCCTTTACTCGTTCTGGCGGCGAGCGAACCCCGTTTTTATCCACGACAAATCCAAGGAAAGTGACTTCGGTTTTTCCGAAATGGCATTTTGCTGGATTTATGATTACACCATATTCACGTATTTTGTTGAAGACCATGCATAGGTGTTTTCGATGTTCTTCCAAATTTGTTGACGCTACCAAAATATCGTCGAGATACGGCCACGCCATAAATCTTTGGAACGTTTGTCCGGCATATCGCAAACCAAAACACATGTGAGTGAATTCGAAGAGACCAAATGGAGTTGTGGTGATGGCCGTTTTCGGAATGTCCGCGGGCTCCACAGGTATTTGATGGTACGCTCTACGAAGGTCGATTATGGAGAAAATTTTACAGTCATATAAAAAATGTGTGAAGTCGTGGATGTGAGGTATCGGATAGCGATCTGGCTCAGTTATACTGTTGAACCGTCGAAAATTCCCTCCACTTGCCATTTGGTCGACAAATAAATTGGTCCATTAACGTATGAATCTCTGTTTTAGCTATCTTAAACCTTTCGGGTCATAAACGTTAATTAAAACGAATTTTAATTGTGAAGTTTGGTCGAAAAGTGTAAGGCGACAAGATTTTGTGCGTAGTCTGTCGTAAGTCGCCATGTCAAACAGACTTCCTAATTTGTTGCGTATCGACATGGCTGGCGACACTTTTTGGCATTGTGTTCAAATTTGTAACGAAACCAGCATAAATCGTTATCGTCGTTTCTGCTACACGAACGCGATCTGTTGCGGGGTCGTGACACCATATGTGCTTTTAATTCGGAAATTTCCTTCACAACATACTGATTTGCCTCTTGATTTTTGATTCCGATGATACTGTGATTGAAAAAACTTGTGGTGTCACCTACCTCCATTATCGTGTCAGCGAGGATAGCAAGTTTATCAAGTGGTTCACTACTGATCGAGATTATGGACCGCACATTCGAGGGCGCATCTCGCGAAGTAGTTGTGATGGTCGCATGTCTCCGAGTTCCAAATTTTGGAGAAGATTTTTGATTCGTTTCTGCTCGGAGTCTGTGTACTGCGTCAGGGCTTCGTACATGTTTTCGGCCGGAGGAGCGAGGACTATATCGTTCACTTGGGACAAAACACTGCTCTCAATAGCAGCGACTACGGTGTGGTATTTTGTTTTGTACTTGACAATACCTGCGGCTGCAAATTGTAATTCGATTTGTGCAAGCGGACTCAGCATGCCAAAATGGAGGAATCTTCACGGAAACACGTGCAATGTGCGCAGAGTCATTTCGGCTGTTATTCGGCACTTCTGCTGAGACCATGTTTTCGTTGTTTGCCTTAGTATTGTTATTTATTGTTTACTGTGTATGAAAATCATTGTTCTTAGAAAACTGTCTCTTCTTGCCAACAATAATTTTATTTTCCGTAGGACGTTGGACGCTTTGCGAACTCCAATCACGTCGGGGTCACCATTTGTGGTGTAGTCAACAGGTTGAAGTTTTTAGTAAGAACTGACTTTATTGTTAAATAATATGATGACAAAGTACAAAGTTGCATATTTCGTAGGTTTAAAGTAAAAACAAACTAAACTTTAAATTCAAAAATCAGAGTTGACATTTGTCAAATTAAAATTTGAAAGTATGTGTGCTTACGCCACAAATACTATGGGGACTCTGAACTATCTATTTCAATGGTAAAAAAGTGGTTTACTGCTTTTCGTTGTGGTCGCACAAGTACAAATGACGCTGAACGTTCGTGACGGCCAATTGAGGTCAATACATCCGAAAATGTCGAAAAAATCCCCGATATGGTGTTGGCCGAACGAAGAGTAAAAGTGCGTGAGATTGTTGATGTCATAGGCATTTCACATGGCAGTCTGGTTTCGATTTTAAATGATCATTTGGGTTTAAGAAAGCTGTCTGCAAGATGGGTGCCGCGTTTGCTCTCAATTGACCATAAACGTAATCGTGTGACAACTTCAAAGGATTGTTTGGAGTTGTTTAGCCGCAATTCGAAGGAGTTTTTGCGGCATTTTGTAACTGTGGATGAAACATGGATCATGGATCTAAACAATGGGTTTCTCCGGGTGAACAGTCCCGAAGAAGGCCAAGGTAAGTTTGTCGGCCAATAAGGAGATGACAACAGTTTTTGGGATGCACGCGGGATAATCCACATCGATTACCTTCAAAAGGGAAAAACAAACGGCGAATATTACCGATTTAACGAGGATTTAGAACAAGACCCCATATGGCCAAGAAAAAAAAATTTATCATCAAGATAATGTACGGGTGCAGACGTGTGTAGTCTCAATGGCAAAATTCCTTGGTTTAGGTTAGGAATTGGTACCTCATCCTCCATATTCTCCGGATTTAGCCCCCAGTGCTATTTCCTATTTCCAAACCTAAAGAAATGGCTCGGTGGAAAGAGGTTTAGCTCCAACGATGAAATTATTGATCAAACAAATGCCTATTTTATGGATCTCGAAAAATCCAGTTTTTGGAAGGGATACAAAAATTGGAGAAACGTTGGACTAAGTGTATTGAGCTAAAAGGAGATAATGTTGAAAAAATAATTTTTTTTCCAAAAAAAAACTGTGTTGTTATTCCGCCTCGTAATATTCCATACTCTTTGTAATCAAACACTAACGCCGGCTAAGTGATATATAAAATACCTTTTTTCACCATCAGCGAGTATGTTGGCGTTCATTTGTGATTCGTTCCCTGGGAATTGCACGATTAGGTCGTCATATTTGCGTCAAACAAATTTCATTCAAAATAGAAAAATAGCAAAAAACAGCAAAGTAGTATGTGCAGAAACAAAGCTTTAGACAACAGCTCATACATATGAAATTAAAACTGGCATAAATTGAATAATAACTTAAAAATTATAGTGACTTAAAGATTTAAATAATTGTTTAAAAGTTTTAAAAATTGATTGTGATGCTATAATATGTTGTTCGGTGACAATAGTTACTCATACCCATAGAATAATACATACATAGATAAACTTATTCGCTCATCTGACGTTTCATTTCACACTCTTCATCGTAGGTTTGTGGAAATGAGAGCAATTAAATTTAAAATTACCTTACACCAGGTGGAGTTACAAAATATGTTCACTTAACTTTTCCTGTCGTTTTTGTGTAGAACTGAAAAATTTAAATATATTTGCACTTTTTTGTTGACTTTTATCGTTGGTATACATTTGTATTGTATTTAACACAACTAGTTTGCCACAAAACACGAAATTCGGTTGTTGTTCCTTTGTTGATCGCTGTATACTATTGCCACTATCTGGTATTATTGAACCCATATTTTCCACCATCTAATGTTTACTTTCCATCGTACCTATGACGTTTAATTTATTGAGCGAATAAAAGCTTCTATGGTATGTATTTTTCTATGCTCATACCTCATATGGCACACAAAATAAAAAAATAAATGGAGGTTAGAATAAGGTAATGTTACTAATTCATATCGATTTTCATGCGTTACGAAACAGTTTTTACCTTATTCATCTGTCATAAACATAAGTTGCATCAAAAGTCCATAAAGACTAACGAAACCAGAAATTTATTGGATGTAGCAATTAGGAGTTTGCAGGAACTAGCAATACGTGGTAAAATACTTACAAAACTTACATATCCCCTAAACTTAGTAATTAAATCCATTAAAGCTGTCACCAACCTGTTAGCACAGAGGTAAGAGTTGAAGGTGTAGAGCTTTGTATACCATAGAACATCAAATATATCATTATAATAAGTGGCGGATGCTATGATGTGTCTTAATTCATATTTTAGTTCATATTAGTGAGAACTGTATTTTAACCAAGTGTTGATATCAATACTTAAGAAGTGCATATCTGTACCCAAAGCCACTATCATCATAGACTTGAACAATAATTGAATAAGCTCGCCTTAGCTTATGATAATGAGCTCGTATGTGGTAGTAGAGTGGACTGTATGAGGGGTTGAGTTGAGCTATTTGGTTTGATTTATACAATTTCTCGGAGGAGAAATTACATAAGCCACAAATGGGAAGAAACGACAGGAGAAGAATTAGCGTGTTTGTGGCGGGTTAATGCGGGTTGCATAGGGGTTGATTCTCACCGTTATAAATAATTAAAAACACCAATGATTTCCACAAACGTTATAAAACTTATGTTGTTTATTTCACAGCGGTTTCAATATGTAAATGTGTTGGTTTTAAACTTTGTGTAATGGTTTTTTAAAAACCGAAGCGGATGAGTGCAGTTGGACGACTGACTCCCTTTTGCTTTACTTCAACTGATGTTAACTCAATATAACAGTTTAAGAGCTTTTTTGACATTTGAGGTATTCACAATAATTATAATTTATAAACCCATTTTATAAGGTATAGTTGTTCAATAGTGTAATTCAAGGTATGCAAATTGTAAATTCAAATTAAATATGTACATTAAAATATTAGAAAAAAAATAAATTGTTAAGTCTAAACCTTAGTTTAGACATGCTCCCGGCTCAAAGTTAGCGTCTGGATGTTGGAGCTGAGGTTGAGGCGCACAAGACGTTGGCCAGCGACCGGATAGCTTCAGAGATTATATTTTGGTCGTGCGTAACTATTGACGTCTTCTTAGGTGGCTTCGCCTTCGGCTTTTGTTGCGGTTGTTTCCTTTTTGTGACTCTTGAAGCGACTGGTCCTCTAACTCGTGGATGACCGGGGTGTAGCAACGTGTGGTGTGGCCGTTCGCACTTCCGACATTGACGCAATACCGGTAGCGTCGAACGACCGACTTCCTTTCGTTGGGGTTCATTCCGAGGAATTTCCTGCAGTATCGTAGTTGGTGGAATCGCGACGGCTTCTGTGGCTGACTACGCTCAGCTCGCGAATTGGGCTTAGTCTGTTGGGTCTAAAGGGTGGTATAAATAAAGAAAATTAATATAAACGATAAGAGTGGAAATTGCTGTAAATGAGAATTTATATTATTGAGCATCAGTTTCAGATTGCATTGGTAGATAGCAAAGTTTAATAATTTCGTCTGACCCTACATAAACTTTATTGATGCGACCTAGACTCCACTCGCTTGGGGGTAATAGATCATCTATAACTACGACAAGATCTCCAACTTTTAGATTTTGATTTTAATTTTGCCATTTGTACCGCTTTTGAAGGGATTTGAGATATTCTTCCTTCCATTTAATCGCAAACTGCTGGTGTAACGCTTTAAGTTTTAACCAGCGACTACTTAATGACAACAGTTGCGATTTCCTCATACGTAAATTTGTGTGAGCAAGCGATTTGTTTGAAGTGGAACTTGAAGCTTTTAACAGCAGCTTCCCAAAGGCCTCCGTGTGTTGCATATTTTTCAGCAAGTTCACTCGATGCAGATTTTAAGAATCTATTGAATTCTCTGAACAAGGACCGACTAGCTCCTACAAAATTTCGACCATTATCGGATAATACACGACGGGGGAGTCCCCGCCTGCCAACAAAACGAGCAAATGTTGCCTGAAATTTTTCCGAAGATAGGTCGGAGCACACTTCCAAGTGGATGGCTTTAGTTGAAAAGCATACGAACACGCATATGTAGCCTTTTATCAGCGGAGCATTTCGGAGTGTAGAGCTTTTCAGTTCGAATGGTCCGGCAAAGTCTATGCCAGTGACGTGAAACGGAGGTGAGAGTGTACACCTATAGAGTGGTAAGGGTGCCATCATTTGGGAACATGACCTTTGCTTAAATACAACACAGATCTTCCATTTACGAATTATGGCTTTTATTCGGGGCTTGAGGCGAGATATATAGAACTAAGATTGAACCATTCGACACATATGGTTGCACTCCGCATGAATGAGAAAGCTACGTAAGTAAGAGAGGTATAAAGTGGCAATTCGAGAATTTCCCGCAAGAATAATGGGAAATCGTTCATTATATGGGAGCGATGAGTCAGATAAGCGGCCATTTACACGGACAACTTTGTCGTTGTCCAATATTGGATTAAGCTGTTTTAGCGGGCTTTTGTTGGAGATTGTTTGAGAGTTCTGAATTGTTTTGTATTCTTCCTCATAGGACATTTCCTGAGCGAGTTTAATGGGACGAGTTTTGACAAATGAAATTTCCTTTTGAGATATCGAAACATTGTCGAACGAAGTGTTTGATCTATACTGTGGATGAGTGCCATGGAAAAATCGAAAAACGTAAGATAGCACTCTTAATGCTCTTGGGTATGAAGAAAATCTCTTCAATATATCAGTTTGTTCACACGTTACATGAAGTACTTGCATTTTTGGAGATGGAACAGGTGGAGACAAGGGACTAGACACTGGCCATTCGGATTGAGGGTTAGTAAGCCACTTGTGTCCGTTCCACCACATAGTATTATTAATTAGATCTTGAGGTCTGCAACCACGAGCACCCAGATCAGCTGGGTTATCATGTGTTGCGACATGTTTCCATTTCGCGTGAGGAACCAGAGAATGAATTTGGGCCGTACGGTTCGCGACGTACGTTTCCCACGAGCTAGGTGGTTTGGACAGCCATCCAAGTACGATGCACGAATCTGTCCATAAAATAGTATCGGCCAGTACAAATTTCATTATTGAATTTACATAACTAACAAGTTTTGCGAGTAGTCAAGCTCCCATTGAGTTCAAGTCTCGGTAAACAAACAGTGTTTAGAGGGGCCACTTTACTTTTTGATATGATATTACAATATTTAATATTTTTTGACGACTGGCATGCAATGTAAACACATGCACAGTACGCTGATTGGATGCATCAGAAAAGCCGTAAATATGTACAGTGTCTGCAGGAGTATATTGAATCCACCTGGGAATGGTCATATTATCAATATGCGGTAGTTCGGCTAGAATAATTTCCCATTTTGCAAGGGCCTCGAGACGTATAGTTTCATCCCAAGTGGTGCCCTCCAGCCAAAGTTGCTGAATGAATATTTTGGCCTTTATAGTGAAGGGTGTTATCCAGCCAGCTGGATCGAATAACTGGGCCACAATTGAAAGTACTTTTCGTTTCGTCGTATTATCTGAAGGGGTAATAGAAAATTGATAACTGAAGTTATCAGATAACGCATTCCACAGGAACAGATACCCAATGTTTTAGTGGAGCTAGTATCTGGGAAATGCATAAGTCTTCAGTTGGCAGATGACCTATTAATTGCGGTTCGTTAGCGGTTATCTTTTTGAGTGGAAGTCCTGCGGACTTAAGGACGGATATAAGTTTCAACTGAGCTTCTCGAGTTTCAGATATAGAGAATCCACCAGAGAGTATATCGTCAACATAAGTTTCGCTTCTTAATATTGCTGACGATCTTGGGTGCTTAGCTTCGATATCTGATGCCAATTGCAATAGCGTGCGAATTGCCAGAAATGGCGCGCAATTTACACCAAATGTGACAGTTTTCAACTGATAATCTTTAATGGGACCTTTGGAATCTGGTTGATGTAAAATTTTCTGAAAGCATCTGTCGTCAGGGTGTACCCAAATCTGTCGATACATTTTTGAATATCCCCACTGAATACGTATTTGTACAATCTCCAATTTAAGACAGTGGACACTAAACCTGTTTGCAAAGTGGGACCCGTGTATAACACGTCATTTAGAAAAAAGCCTGATTTCGTTTTACGAGATGCATTGAACACCACTCTGACTTTAGTGGTTTTATGATCAGGTCTCACAACTGCATGGTGTGGAAGATGGAATGAGCCGCTTTTGCCATTGTCAGCTATTTCAAGTGAATCAGATTCTTCCATGTGGTTTAACGAAATATATTCATTTAAGACAGAGTTGTATGTGGCTTGTAAATCGGGATCTTTTGCCAATTTTTTTTCCATTCTTGCAACTGTCCTAATGCTAGAAATCTTGAGGACCCTAGAGACATTGAGTCGGGAAACTCTTTTCGAAACGGTAATCGTACGACGTATCGACCATCTTCTTTATCTTCCTCTGAAGCGGGGTCGAAAGCTGGAATTTCTTCCTGCTCCCAAAATTTTCGTAATAAAGCGCTAAGTTGAGTTTCTTCTGAAAGAACAACATTTGTCGTAAAAGACTGAATTAGTTCAGATGCAACGGGGCCACTGAGTACCCATCCAAAAATTGTATTATACGCTGAACGTTTCGGAAATATCTGCCATTGGGGATAGATTTTTCTTTGATTGTGACAACGTCATTATGTTCTGCTCCAATTTTGAGAGAATCGAAGTCCAAGATCAAACAGAGTCAATATTGGAAGTACGGCTAGAAGATCTGGAAGAGAGACGCAAGAAAATGGTTTCTTCACACGAAAGTCTAATGCTAAGTCCAGATCAAACCAATTCCAAGATTGTCAAAGACAAGGCTAGGTTAAATTTTAATGTGTATTCGGACACATATTATACGGCTGGGGCACACATCATGGATCTCATTAAAATCACAAGGGGCCCGACAAACCCCAATGATACTCCCAGATTAACTCTCACTTCGGCTATGCCACAAAATTTCAAGGACATGCAACAAAATTCTGACATGGGTAACTCGGTTTGCATAAAAGTGCCGCCATGTGACACGGAAATATTCAGAGGTGGTTATGAAGAGTGGCCATCATTCCGCGATATGTTCACAGCGGTCTATGTTAACCACCCCAAACTTACTCGCGCCCAAAAACTTTACCACCTGAGAAATAAAACGAAAGGTGACGCAGGTCAAATAGTTAAAAGACATACCCTATGCGATGAAAACTTTGACCTTGCATGGGGTGCAGGTATGACAATAAACGCGTCCTGGCAGACAAACAACTAAAAATTTTGTTTAATATTCCTAGTGCCACTGTCGAATCGAGCGAAAATCTTCAACAAATTCAGGCTACTGTAAACGATTGTCTAAGTACATTCAAGACATTGAACGTAAACATTGCCGATTGGGATCCAATTCTAATTTATTTGATCTCAACTAAGCTACCCAATGCAACTCTTGCACTATGGGAACAATCCCTCAAATCCCATCGCGAATTACCGAGTTGGTCTCAAATGGATGAATTTTTAATTCATAGATATGAAGTTGTAGAACGCATATCGAGCATCAAATGCATTAGAGATCAACAGGATCATCAACACAATAACCCAATCTAAGCTCAAACGTACGCTTCAATGGAAAATTTGAAAACATTGTGCATTGCTTGCGAGGAAGATCACAGTATTCGCATTTGCCCTGCATTCAGAAGATTCTCTGTTCAAGAGAGAATTGATTTAGTTTATAAAAAAAGAATTTGTAATAATTGCCTATATCACGGGCACATTAAGGAGAACTGTAAAAGCAAAAACACTTGCATACATTGCAAAAAGAAGCATCATTCGCTTTTACATTTGAAATCTCATGAAATTCCACATCAGGGAAAAGGTCCCAAATGAGCAGCCAGAAACTAGTGCAAACGCTAGGGCAAATGTATACCCAAAACAAGGTTATAACTCTACTCAATCTAAAACCGATCAAGTGCAAGCCAACTTTTCAGCAAGTAGCGAGACAATTCTCCTACGAACGGCATTAGTTAATATAGAACACCGAGGAGACTTGTTCACAATTAGAGCGTTGATTGATCCAGGATCTCAATGAACTTTTGTATCTGAGAAAATCAGAAAACTCCTTCAATTGCCAACGCGTTGTGCCCGCTTCGATATTATTGGTATAGGAGGTCAAACTCAAAAATCAACCAAAGAGTGCGATATCGACATATACTCCACCAGATATGGAACACGCTTTTCCATAAGCGCAATAGTTCTCCCTAAATTGACCAAACGCCTTCCAGCTGTATCATTTCAAATTCCAAATCCCGAAGAGTTCCAAAACATAGATTTGGTTGACCCAGAATTTAGCAAATAACATTGAGGGTATCAAGAAGAATATTTCCGGCTCGAAGGACCATGAATAAGCTCGCCTTAGCTTATGATAATGAGCTCGTATGTGGTAGTAGAGTGGACTGTATGAGGGGTTGAGTTGAGCTATTTGTTGATTCTCACCGTTATAAATAAATAAAAACACCGATGGTTTCCACAAACGTTACAAAACTTATGTTGTTTATTTCACAGCGGTTTCAATATGTAAATGTGTTGGTTTTAAACTTTGTGTAATGCTTTTTTTTTTTAAACCGAAGCGGATGAGTGCAGTTGAACGACTGCCTGCCTTTTGCTTTGCTTCAACTGATGTTAACTCAATATAACACTTTAAGAGCTTTTTTGACATTTGAGGTATTCACAATAATTATAATTTATAAATCCATTTTATAAGCAATAGTTGTTCAATTGTGTAATTCAAGGTATGCAAATTGTAAATTCAAATTAAATATGTACATTAAAATATTATAAAAAAAAATAAATTGTTAAGTCTTAACCTTAGTTTAGACATGCTCCCGGCTCAAAGTTAGCGTCTGGATGTTAAAGCTGAGGTTGAGGCGCAAAAGATGTTGGCCAGCGAGCGGATAACTTCAGAGATTATATTTTGGTCGTGCGTAAGTATTGACGTCTTCTTGGGTGGCTTCGCCTTCGGCTTTTGTTGCGGTTGTTTCCTTTTTGTGACTCTTGAAGCGACTGGTCCTCTAACTCGTGGATGACCGGGGCGTAGCAACGTGTGGTGTGGCCGTTCGCACTTCCGACATTGACGCGTCGAACGACCGACTTCCTTTCGTTGGGGTTCATTCCGAGGAATTTCCTGCAGTATCGTAGTGAATGTGAGTGAGTGCATAAGGAGCACGTGTAGTTGGTGGAATCTCGACGGCTTCTGTGGCTGACTACGCTCAGCTCGCGAATTGGGCTTAGTCTGTTGGGTCTAAAGGGTGGTATAAATAAAGAAAATTAATATAATCGATAAGAGTGGAAATTGCTGTAAATGAGAATTTATATTATTGAGCATCAGTTTCAGATTGCATTGGTAGATAGCAAAGTTTAACAATTTCGTCTGACCCTACATAAACTTTATTGATGCGACCTAGACTCCACTCGCTTGGGGGTAATAGATCATCTATAACTACGACAAGATCTCCAACTTTTAGATTTTGATTTTAATTTTGCCATTTGTACCGCTTTTGTAGGGATTTGAGATATTCTTCCTTCCATTTAATCGCAAACTGCTGGTGTTTCGCTTTAAGTTTTAACCAGCGACTACTTAATGACAAGTTGGAAGTCGAAACTTCGGGCATTGCTATGATGGGAGAACCTCTTAAAAATGGCCAGGAGTCAGCGCAGTAAAATCCGTTGGATTTTCAGAAACTGCGGAGATTGGGCGGGAGTTTAAAACTCCCTCTATCCGCGCGAGCACAGATGCGATTTCCTCATACGTAAATTTGTGTGAGCAAGCGATTTGTTTGAAGTGGAACTTGAAGCTTTTAACAGCAGCTTCCCAAAGGCCTCCGTGTGTTGCATATTTTTCAGCAAGTTCACTCGATGCAGATTTTAAGTATCTATTGAATTCTCTGAACAAGGACCGACTAGCTCCTACAAAATTTCGACCATTATCGGATAATACCCGACGGGGTAGTCCCCGCCTTCCAACAAAACGAGCAAATGTTGCCTGAAATTTTTCCGAAGATAGGTCGGAGCACACTTCCAAGTGGATGGCTTTAGTTGAAAAGCATACGAACACGCACATGTAGCCTTTTATCAGCGGAGCATTTCGGAGTGTAGAGCTTTTCAGTTCGAATGGTCCGGCAAAGTCTATGCCAGTAACTTGAAACGGAGGTGAGAGTGTACACCTATCGAGTGGTAAGGGTGCCATCATTTGGGAACATGGACTTTGCTTAAATACAACACAGATCTTCCATTTGCGAATTATGGCTTTTATTCGGGGCTTGAGGCGAGATATATAGAACTAAGATTGAACCATTCGACACATATGGTTGCACTCCGCATGAATGAGAAAGCTACGTAAGTAAGAGAGGTATGAAGTGGCAAATCGAGAATTTCCCGCAAGAATAATGGGAAATCGTTCATTATATGGGAGCGATGAGTCAGATAAGCGGCCATTTACACGGACAACTTTGTCGTTGTCCAATATTGGATTAAGCGGTTTTAGCGGGCTTTTGTTGGAGATTGTTTGAGAGTTCTGAATTGTTTTGTATTCTTCCTCGTAGGACATTTCCTGAGCGAGTTTAATGGGACGAGTTTTCACAAATGAAATTTCCTTTTGAGATATCGAAACATTGTCGAACGAAGTGTTTGATTTATACTGTGGATGAGTGCCATGGAAAAATCGAAAAACGTAAGATAGCACTCTTAATGCTCTTGGGTATGAAGAAAATCTCTTCAATATATCAGTTTGTTCACACGTTACATGAAGTACTTGCATTTTTGGAGATGGAACAGGTGGAGACAAGGGATTAGACACTGGCCATTCGGATTGAGGGTTAGTAAGCCACTTGGGTCCGTTCCACCACATAGTATTATTAATTAGATCTTGAGGTCTGCAACCACGAGTACCCAGATCAGCTGGGTTATCATGTGTTGCGACATGTTTCCATTTCGCGTGAGGAACCAGGGAATGAATTTGGGCCGTACGGTTCGCGACGTACGTTTCCCACGAGCTAGGTGGTTTGGACAGCCATCCAAGTACGATGGACGAATCTGTCCATAAAATAGTAACTAACAAGTTTTGCGAGTAGTCGAGCTCCATTGAGTTCAAGTCTCGGTAAACAAACAGTGTTTAGAGGGGCCACTTTACTTTTTGATATGATATTACAATATTTAATATTTTTTGACGACTGGCATGCAATGTAAACACATGCACAGTACGCTGATTGGATGCATCAGAAAAGCCGTAAATATGTACAGTGTCTGCAGGAGTATATTGAATCCACCTGGGAATGGTCATATTATCAATATGCGGTAGTTCGGCTAGAGTAATTTCCCATTTTGCAAGGGCCTCGAGACGTATAGTTTCATCCCAAGTGGTGCCCTCCAGCCAAAGTTGCTGAATGAATATTTTGGCCTTTATAGTGAAGGGTGTTATCCAGCCAGCTGGATCGAATAACTGGGCCACAATTGAAAGTACTTTTCGTTTCGTCGTATTATCTGAAGGGGTAATAGAAAATTGATAACTGAAGTTATCAGATAACGCATTCCACTTGATACCCAATGTTTTAGTGGAGCTAGTATCTGGCAAATGCATAAGTCTTCAGTTGGCAGATGACCTATTAATTGCGGTTCGTTAGCGGTTATCTTTTTGAGTGGAAGTCCTGCGGACTTAAGGACGGATATAAGTTTCAACTGAGCTTCTCGAGTTTCAGATATAGAGAATCCACCAGAGAGTATATCGTCAACATAAGTTTCGCTTCTTAATATTGCTGACGATCTTGGGTGCTTAGCTTCGATATCTGATGCCAATTGCAATAGCGTGCGAATTGCCAGAAATGGCGCGCAATTTACACCAAATGTGACAGTTTTCAACTGATAATCTTTAATGGGACCTTTGGAATCTGGTTGATGTAAAATTTTCTGAAAGCATCTGTCGTCAGGGTGTACCCAAATCTGTCGATACATTTTTTGAATATCCCCACTGAATACGTATTTGTACAATCTCCAATTTAAGACAGTGGACACTAAACCTGTTTGCAAAGTGGGACCCGTGTATAACACGTCATTTAGAAAAAAGCCTGATTTCGTTTTACGAGATGCATTGAACACCACCCTGACTTTAGTGGTTTTATGATCAGGTCTCACAACTGTATGGTGTGGAAGATGGAATGAGCCGCTTTTGCCATTGTCAGCTATTTCAAGTGTATCAGATTCTTCCATGTGGTTTAACGAAATATATTCATTTAAGACAGAGTTGTATGTGGCTTGTAAATCGGGATCTTTTGCCAATTGTTTTTCCATTCTTGCAACTGTCCTAATGCTAGAAATCTTGAGGACCCTAGAGACATTGAGTCGGGAAACTCTTTTCGAAACGGTAATCGTACGACGTATCGACCATCTTCTTTATCTTCCTCTGAAGCGAGGTCGAAAGCTGGAATTTCTTTCTGCTCCCAAAATTTTCGTAATAAAGCGCTAAGTTGAGTTTCTTCTGAAAGAACAACATTTGTCGTACAAGACTGAATTAGTTCAGATGCAACGGGGCCACTGAGTACCCATCCAAAAATTGTATTATACGCTGAAGTTGAGCCGGAAACGTTTCGGAAATATCTGCCATTGGGGATAGATTTTTCTTTGATTGTGACAACGTCATTATGTTCTGCTCCAATTTTGAAAGAATCGAAGTCCAAGATCAAACAGAGTCAATATTGGAAGTACGGCTAGAAGATCTGGAAGAGAGACGCAAGAAAATGGTTTCTTCATACGAAAGTCTAATGCTAAGTCCAGGTCAAACCAATTCCAAGATTGTCAAAGACAAGGCTAGGTTAAATTTTAATGTGTGTTCGGACACATATTATGCTCCCAGATTAACTCTCACTTCGGCGATGCCACAAAATTTCATGGACATGCAACAAAATTCTGACATGGGTAACTCGGTTTGCATAAAAGTGCCGCCATGTGACACGGAAGTATTCAGAGGTGGTTATGAAGAGTGGCCATCATTCCGCGATATGTTCACAGCGGTCTATGTTAACCACCCCAAACTTACTCGCGCCCAAAAACTTTACCACCTGAGAAATAAAACGAAAGGTGACGCAGGTCAAATAGTTAAAAGACATACCCTATGCGATGAAAACTTTGACCTTGCATGGGGTGCAGGTATGAGAATAAACGCGTTGTTTAATATTCCTAGTGCCACTGTCGAATCGAGCGAAAATCTTCAACAAATTCAGGCAACTGTAAACGATTGTCTAAGTACATTCAAGACATTGAACGTAAACATTGCCGATTGGGATCCAATTCTAATTTATTTGATCTCAACTAAGCTACCCGATGCAACTCTTGCACTATGGGAACAATCCCTCAAATCCCATCGCGAATTACCGAGTTGGTCTCAAATGGATGAATTTTTAATTCATAGATATGAAGTTGTAGAACGCATATCGAGCATCAAATGCATAAGAGATCAACAGGATCATCAACAAAATAACCCAATCAAAGCTCAAACGTACGCTTCAATGCATTGCTTGCGAGGAAGATCACAGTATTCGCATTTGCCCTGCATTCAGAAGATTCTCTGTTCAAGAGAGAACTGATTTAGTTTATAAAAAAAGAATTTGTAATAATTGCCTATATCACGGGCACATTAAGGAGAACTGTAAAAGCAAAAACACTTGCATACATTGCAAAAAGAAGCATCATTCGCTTTTACATTTGAAATCAGGGAAAAGGTCCCAAATGAGCAGCCTGAAACTAGTACAATCGCTAGGGCAAATGTATACCCAAAACAAGGTTATAACTCTACTCAATCTAAAACCGATGAAGTGCAAGCCAACTTTTCAGCAAGTAGCGAGACAATTCTCCTACGAACGGCATTAGTTAATATAGAACACCGAGGAGACTTGTTCACAATTAGAACGTTGATTGATCTAGGATCTCAATGAACTTTTGTATCTGAAAAAATCAGAAAACTCCTTCAATCAAACTCAAAAATCAACCAAAGAGTGCGATATCGACATATACTCCACCAGATATGGAACACGCTTTTCCATAAGCGCAATAGTTCTCCCTAAATTGACCAAACGCCTTCCAGCTGTATCATTTCAAATTCCAAATCCCGAAGAGTTCCAAAACATAGATTTGGTTGACCTAGAATTTAGCAAATAACATTGAGGGTATCAAGAAGAATATTTCCGGCTCGAAGGACCATGAATAAGCTCGCCTTAGCTTATGATAATGAGCTCGTATGTGGTAGTAGAGTGGACTGTATGAGGGGTTGAGTTGAGCTATTTGTTGATTCTCACCGTTATAAATAAATAAAAACACCGATGGTTTGCACAAACGTTATAAAACTTATGTTGTTTATTTCACAGCGGTTTCAATATGTAAATGTGTTGGTTTCAAACTTTGTGTAATGCTTTTTTTTTAAAACCGAAGCGGATGAGTGCAGTTGAACGACTGACTCCCTTTTGCTTTGCTTCAACTGATGTTAACTCAATATAACAGTTTAAGAGCTTTTTTGACATTTGAGGTATTCACAATAATTATAATTTATAAATCCATTGTATAAGGAATAGTTGTTCAATTGTGTAATTCAAGGTATACAAATTGTAAATTCAAATTAAATATCTACATTAAAATATTAGAAAAAAAATGTTAAGTCTAAACCTTAGTTTAGACAATAATTACTTTGACTTAGGAAACTCGACGTAATCGACGTAATTGAAAGTCTTTCGCTCAACTACAATAGCATTGTGATTGCCTGTGTTTTAACAGTAAGTTATTAGTATACAATAGTCTATCCGATAGTATGGAAACACTTTCCTTCCTTATTGGATTTTTTTGTGAGTTGTAAGTCTAAAATATTCCTTTAGGATCAACTACCTGCTCCAAGGTTTTATAAGCATAATATTATCTTTTTTACCTATGATGTCCACGTAAAGCAAGATAATAATTCTACCATAACATTTCGTGACTTTAGGAACATCGATTGGTATTTGCTGAATCAACAAATTGACGATGTATACTGGGACGCAATTTATCAGTTTAACGTCGTTGACGATCAAGTGATATACATTCAAATCAATATATGTGCAATATACAATAACTGTGTACCCGAGAAAACCAAAATGATTAGAAATATGCAGCAATCATGGTTTAATTCCGACATAAAATATTTAATTGACGTACGGAATTATGCCTACAAGCTGTGAAAATGTTTTAGAACACAGTCTCGCCGAAAACAACTTAGCACGGAAAGCCGTTGTTAAAATTATAAATACTTCAAAGCTAACGTATTTTCGAAATAAGTTTAAAACTGCGGTCGACAGTAAAAGAAGATGGAAAGAGCTACGCAGCATTGGTATCGGTGATAAGACAAAAAGTGTAACAACATACCTTAATGCCGACGAACTATATGAAAAGCTTGTTAACTCAATTACCGTTATCTCATATATTTCCGCGTAAATATAAGATGGCAAAAATTATACCAGTACCTAAGCAGAACAATGAGTTTCGTCCAATCTAAAGCGCTTGAAGTTATTATGAGTAATCAAATAAGTAACTAACTGGATCAATATAGACTTCTTCTGGCAATCAATCTCGCTTTAGTAAGAAAATAAGTTATCGATGTGGCTGAAGATCTTGGGCAGAAAATGAATGAAAAAATGGTGTCGTTTTTAGTTCTCCTAGACCACAGCTAGGCTTTCGACACGGTTGACCATAAAATAATTAATACTAAACGTAAAAAACTTCTCGCATTGATCGCAGGTAACTGTAATTTATAACCAGGGAAGACAATTATATGCAAGTGCTTATAACACTTGCTTTTGCATATTTGGACGTTTTGTTAATAATTTTGCATATTTATAACGATTGTGCTTATTTGTGCATATTTTTAACTTTTCGAACAGATTTTAGCTTGTAATCGGGCAAATTTTGATACTTCCTTCACATCTGGCAACATTGTAATTTCTTTGATATTTATGAAGATGTGGCGCCCCACTGTTTTGACAGAGTGCTCTGTCATTTGATTTTTCCCGCTTTTTAATCGTGTTGTTTTTTGCGGAGGCTTAAATTTATTAGATTAAGAAACAAAAAGTATTGATTATGCCGAAAGAAAAAGAAAAAATCAGTTCGTTTCTGACTAGAGTGGCTAACCAATATCCAGGAGTGCTGCGAACAGATAATTCTGTTCTTCTTTGTAAATATTGCAATTGCGTGATAAATGGTACGAGGCTGTTTTCAGTAAAACAACATTTCAATACAGAGAAGCATAAAATCGCAACAAAAAAACGAGAAAACAATGATAAAAGCCAGTCTTTCTTGAAAGATTATTCATCTGCGACGCTAAATACATACCATATGCACATATGTATGTATGTACTGCGTTTTTAGAAGCAAACATTCCAATAAAAAAAATATCTCACCCCAGCGTTATTAACTTTTTGGAAAAGTATATCAATAGAGATGCACCGAGTGAGACAACCTTGCGCTCCAAATACGTCCCGCTTCTGTATGAGCAGTGCCTTCAGGTTATGAGGTCTAAAGCTATGAATAAATGTATTTGGGTTTCGCTGGATGAAACAACCGACTCTGAGCAGCGTTTAGTTGCAAATTTTATCTTTGGCATACTAGACGACAATGAGGAAGAACGTGGCAAGTGTTATTTACTGAATGTAGCGGAGTTGGATGCAGCCAATGCCAGTAATATGGCAGCATTTTTTAATAATTCGCTCCACTTGCTGTGGCCAGAAGGTAATGCATGTTTTGGTTTTTGTTTGACTCGTAATACATTTTAAATATCTATGAAGGTATTAAATATAGCAACGTTTTGATGGCAGTGACAGACGCCGCTGCATATATGATACGCGCCATGAGCTCGCTGCAGACATTGTTTCCAAAGATGTTGCACTTGACTTGCTTGGCTCATGGCCTCCACAGAGTGGCAGAATATATACGATCGCAGTTTCCAGATGTAAATTCATTGATTGCTGTATGAATTGTATGAACATAATCTGTAAATCCTCTTTATAAATTATTTATAGGCTCCATCGCGACGTCATATGTTCAAAACTATGAATCCGGCCCTACCATTGCCGCCGAGTCCGTGTATAACCCGTTGGGGGACGTGGTTACAAGCGGCAGTGTATTACTGCGATAATTTCATGGCAGTAAAGTTAGTTTTCGATGAACTACACGTTGAATCCGAGGCTATTCGTTTGGCCAAAATCTCATTTAGTGAACCGAAAACCAAATCCAAATTGTCATTCATTAAGCTTAACTTTCAAAAAATTATTTCAGGCATAACAAAATTGCAGGCTAGAGGGCTATCCCTTGATGAATCGATCGAAATAGTAGATTCAGTTTTAAATGACTTAAAAGCAATGCATGACAAAATGTTTGTAAACAAATTGAATTCTGTGATAGGTCGCAACCCGGGGTTTAATAGTCTGGTCAGTATAAAAAATATTTTGTTTAAAAACTCACAGACAATGGATCCATACGCCGAAAGTCTCCTTCCGAACGAAGTCCCTTATTTTAAATGGTGCCCAACTACATCCTGCGGTCTTTCTCACAATACAAAACATTGTTGGCTGAAAATCGTAGAAAATTTCTTTTTGATAATATAAAAATGCATTTAATTGTTCAGTGTAATCGCTGAATGCAATGCACTGTTTTTGCTATAAGCACCATATAAAATAATGGACTTCGTCCGGAAGGAGACTTTTGGCATTGGCTTCGAGCTACCAAACAAAATATTCATTAAATGATTAAAATAGAATTAAATTTTTACTTTATAATTAAAATTATAATTTATTTAAACTGAAATATTTACTTTTACGCCTTGAAAGGGCTATTGTTTTGTTTTTTTTATGAACTATTGAATAAAATTTTGAATAATAAAACTCCGACTTCGACATTTTTCGTGCTTATTTGATGGCATATTTTGCAATTTTTTAGAGCATATTAGCATGCTTATTTTAGATTTTTTCGTGCATATTTCTGTCTTCCCTGTTTATAACCATCGATCAAATGCTCTGAGTGTGCCAAAGGTAGTTCCTCAAGGATCTGTTCTTGGGCCACTTCTCTTTTCGATCTATATTAATGATCTTCCAAATGTACCAGCAACATGTAACATTCAAATGTATGCTGATGATGTGCAGCTCTACACTAGTGCAAAGGTTAAGGATATTCCGTTATGTACGTTCAACATTAATCGTGGCTTAAATTTAATATACCAATGGGCCAACAACAGTGGATTATGCCTTAACCCATCGAAAACCAAATTGAATGGTTACAATCAACGAGGAAGACTGTGTGAAAATCAATAACACCAAGATAGCTAGTGTTCAAACAGCTTGCAATCTCGTATTAACTTTTAATTTTAAGCTTACTGCGACTTACCACATAAATGGCGCTGTTGGCAAGGTACACCTTTTGAAGTTAGAATGCGATTAGAAAAGTTATACCTTATCCCTACCTTGCTTTGTGGATGTGAAGTTTTTCAAACAGTGACATAGCCGATTCGCGCAGGCTGAATGTGGCGTATAACAACCTTGCGCGATATGTTTTTAATAACAAATCATACGATAGAATATATCAGTTTGGCTAAGTGTGAGGTTACATTGGTTGCGAATTCTTTACTTACGAACTCGTACGAAATCGTATGATGTCATTAGATTGAAACAACTAGAAGTATTTACATTCATGTGGTTACATTGAAAGCATGATGTTGGTACGAACACGTGGGAGTTCGTAAGAATGAATTGATGTAAACAAAAATTTTTGTTTACAAATAAGTTGGTCGTGCGAATTCTTTTGAAAAAAATAGACTGCGAAAAATTGATTGATTAATGAAATATATTTAATTTTTAATGGGTATTAGATTTGTAAAATTTTAAATAACTATTAATATAAGTATTTATATGATATTAATATTTAAGATAATATAGGTATAATTAATAGGTATAAAAAATCATGTACCCAAAATCTTCTGCTCTGATTATTCAAAATTAAATATTTTAAAAGCGGACTTTCAAAGAAGTACGTTTCCTCTTCGAAATCCATTTTACACTAAACTGCTGTCGCGCAAAACGTTTTCTTATTAACCACACGCGGGCAATTAAAACCACTACATCGTACGAATTCGCACACAGAGATTTCCTCTTCGAAATCCATTTTACACTAAACTACTGTCGCGCAAAAAGTTTTCTTATTAACCACACGCGGGCAATGAAACCACTTCGTACAAAAGAAATTCGGATCCAGTGTAACAGCAGACTAACAAATATTTAATATACCTTTTGATAAAAAAAGCACCTAATACTTCTACATAAGATCATATACACCAAGGACCCGAATACATATTCACCCGCATAAACTTAGCAAGATCAAATCGAGGAATGAAACTTGTCAATAGAAAAATTCATACTTTACCGTCAGAAAGTACATTTTTTATATGTATGTCTCTGGAACCACCTACCAACCTAATAAGCAATGCATCAAGTTTCAAAGAGCAGATCTTTGATTTATTCAAATAAATTGTATTATAATGTTTCTTTGCCAATTACAGTAATATTTTAATATGTTGTTAGATGTAAGAATGTTTCAAAACTTGAAAATGTACACATTGAAACCAACACTATAATATAGAAGACATTAGTCTTGTTCTGTTTGGTTTTATAAATAAATAAATAAATTAAATATTAGGTTTGTTCCCGTACTTTTTTAATAGTAAAATTACTAAAAGAGAGTTTAACCAGAAATAACAAAAATCGCTCTGAGAGACCAAGTTTCAATAATGTACGGGAACGAAAAAATAGTAAATGTGGTAAAACTTGTGTCAAAAATGTGTCCCAACGTGGCCCTCGTCCGAAACGTCTAATAGGAAAATTAGAATTGATCACAGCGATATTATATTATGTGTTTCCGTTTCTGTTTACAATAAAATCAATTCACTTGCCGATATTAAATTATATTTCTCATTTATTTTGACAATTCAATAGAGAATGAGCGTTAGGTAGGAAATTCGCTGACTTACTTTGTTTTGCAGCGGTATCGCCTGACTAATTTCAGCGACATGAAAATCTTTTCCAAAATTGTTGTAGAGGATAAAATATTTATTTTTATTAATTATATTATGATTAACTTAATTCGTACTTAGAAAGGAAGAAAAGTAAACCTTGATCAAAAGAGAAAAAATATTAATTAACATGAGTACTGAAATAATAATTCTTCTGTCATATGGTTATCATAGAAGTAGTGGTAGTGTACCGGAATCATTTTTTTAAGTTGCTAAAGATGATCCTATTTCTTTTTAGAAATCTATAATCTTTCGGAAAGTAATTCGAAGAATTCATACAGTTTTTGGGTGTACTTGGAGGACTGGTACTGGTTTTGAAATATATTAGTTCAAATGGATCGTACCAAAGAGTTGGAATCATAAATCGCTTCAAGCCTTCAAGAATCATTTGACACCAGCGTCACACTAAGAACTGTCCAAAATGTTCTTAAGAGACGGTTATCATTAAAAAAAAACATTTATTAGCGAGGAAAAAGAGAATGGAATTTGAAAAACTCATACAAACAAGCCACAAAGCTGTTGGGACGACGTATTATTCACAGACGAAAGTAAATTCAACATTTATCGAAGTCATGGTCGAGTCCGCGTTTGGAGAAAGGCGAACACTGAGTCGGACAAGAAAAATACTTTGGCGACGGTTAAGCATGGTGGTGGCTCTGTCTCAGTATGGTGATATATGCATAGAGTAGTGTCATATAGAGCTGCAATCTTTCTCATCTACTTTTTGTTTCACACACTTCGTGGCGCGGTCGGTGTGATAGAGAGTTATTTGACGTAAATTGACTTACACCAGGTGGAAGTCAATCGGATCTACGCTCCGGAACGACCCGAGTTTCACTCGGCCAAGGATTGTCAACTCAGCAACAGCTGTATCACCCACCCGTTTTTTACCCAGGTGAGCAAATCATGTCAGCAGGTTTGCTCAAAATGTTATTAATTATTGCTGGCATAGAACAGAACCCAGGCCCTAACGAGGTCTCGATCTGTTCTGTGTGTCACACCAGGATCCATCGGAACCTTACCCAGGTCCAATGCAATAGATGCCAGAACTGGTGTCATCTTAGAAGGTGCTCTGGCCTTGCTAGTCATAGAGACTGGTCGAGAAATTTTGTGGCGAGTTGTTGTGGTAACCTACAGCAGTCGGGCAACACTACTCCTGTCCTAACACCCCCAACCAGTGATCGATTGACACCCTCAGATCACAATGCAGCGATGCCTTCCCAATGGCTTTGCTCAGTCTGCAACGGTGTTATTAATAGGAATATTATATCGGTTCAGTGTAATCGCTGTAGGAATTGGTGTCATATGAGGCGTTGCACTAGTCTTCGTTCGCACAGGAACTGGAACGGGGACTTTGTCGCTGCTTGTTGCACGGCTAATGCCGGGACAACTGTCGGCACTCCAGTGGGGAATGCGACCATTACTCATACACCAGCCCCCAGATTAGTGCAATTTTCCTCAATCACATCTCGGCCACTACAACAATCCCCTCAGGCAACCAACCCATCCCAGTTGCCCCCGTCAAATTTTCAATTGCGTCCTGCAATTTCAAATGAGCTTCACGCTCAAACTCAGCTGCGCCCGTCAGATATTCAGTTGTCATCGACAACTCCCTTGCTGCCCCCGTCAGCTACTCAATTACGTCCTGTAACTCTCAGGCACGCACCATTTCAGCCGCAACCCGCGGCCACTCAGTTGCACGCTGCAACCCCTCAGCTGCCCATGTCAGCCATACAGTCTACTCAGACGTCAACTCAGCTGCGCCCGACAGCTCCCGAATCTTCAAGGCTGCACCCACCAGCCAATCAGTTGCACCCGGCAACCCCACAGCTGCCTTTGACAGCCTCTATATTGCCCCCGGCAATACCCCAGCTGCGCCAGACAGCTCCCAACTCAACGCCACGGCACCTCCCTCGACGGCAACCGCATACAGTTGCTGATCAGCAATCGTTCAGGATCTTGCAATTTAATTGTAATGGCCTTAAGAACAAAATTGCTGAGATCACCAATTATATGCATGCTCACAACATCCATATAGCCGCCCTTCAGGAGACTAAGCTCACCAGCGAGTGTAGACTTTCATCTCATGGGAACTATGTCATTATTCGTAGGGACAGGGAGAGAAATCACGGTGGAGGGCTCGCTTTCATCATCGAGCAAAACGTGAGCTTCAGACTCACAGACCCACCCCGTCCCTCCCAGCCCGATCAGTTCCTTGAGGCGATGAGCATAGTGATAGAGACTGGAGAAATCGCTATTGAAATCGTCAATGTATATATTCCGCCAGTTAATAGCATCGGTGCGGGCTATCACCCCGCAATCGAACACCTACTCCGAGGTGATAGTACAATCATACTTGGCGACTTCAATGCTCATCATGAGATGTGGTTTTCCCAGCTGCTTGCAGACCAGCGTGGCATTAATATTGCAGACCAGATAGACGACTCGGAATTCGCAGCTATAAATGAGGACTTCTCTACAAGATTAACGGCTAATTGCTCTAGCTCCCCTGACATCTCCATCGTCAGTGCGTCGCTACTGTCCTATACCACCTGGCAGACCCATATAGCCTTAAACTCTGATCATATTCCCATCCTGATCACTGTAGAGAAGCCTAGCGACTTTGTGGAGTCGGATAAACGGACGTCCGTGAACTACAACAAAGCCAACTGGCCTGGCTTTACGAATGCTATTGACGAATCCCTTCGTCATTTGCAGCTACCCTCTTGCGCCAGACAGGGTGAGATGATCCTCAGGGACACCATACTCAAAGCTGCAAAACGCTTTATCCCAGCTGGTAGAATTCCCAACTGTAGACCCAACTTCCCATCTGAGGCTGCGCGTCTTGCGGATCAGCGTGATCTCATACGCGCCAGCAACCAAGCCGATGAACGAATATTGCCCTTGACGGATGAGGTTAACGTACTCATCAACCAGCACCGTCGCGACAGATGGCTTGAACATCTGGAAAATTGTAATATTGGCTCGAAAAGGCTTTGGTCTACTAGCAGAGGTCTATCTGGCAATGGAAACAATAAGGGTCACATTTCTATCGCGTTTGATAATACGCATTACACGGATGCCAGGAAATGCGCTACCAAATTCTGCCAGCAATTTATTGCACACCCAACCCAGCAGAATAGGACCAAGAGAGCTGTAGTTCGGAGAACTAAGAATCTCAAACGAGATCTTGTACCCTGCTCCTTCACACCCAACGAAGTTGAAGCCATTATCTCCAAATCTAAACCCTCGAAAGCTCTCGGTCCGGATGGCATCTCGATGATAATGCTGAAGAAACTCGGACCTATAGGGATTCGATTTCTCGCGCACACACTCACTCTTTCGGTGTGCCAACTGGTCATACCAGATGTGTGGAAAACTGCTCGAGTTATCCCGCTCCTAAAACCTGATAAACCCGCTAACCAGGGAGAATCTTACCGCCCGATTTCCCTCTTATCACCCGTAGCAAAGGTTTTGGAGTCCCTACTCTTGCCGACCCTGAAAGAGCATTTTCAGCTCGCCAATCACCAACATGGCTTCAGGCAAGCGCATAGCACTTCGACGGCGTTAAACGATATAACTACCCATATCACCAATGGCCTCAATCAGAGCAGACCCGCTGAACGTACAGTTGTCGCAGCTTTAGACCTGTCTGGACATCTTGAACTCGTCTCTCCCAAATACTACCAAGCGCTGGCTTGGCAGCTACCTCAATGGGAGGCAGGCATTTGTAGAGTTCAGGGGCCAGAATTCCCGTTATCGCAAGATAAAAATGGGTGTGCCGCAAGGAGGAGTATTGTCACCTATACTCTTCAACATTTATCTTGCGAATCTTCCTGCACCTCCCCAAGGAGTTAGTATTGTGTCGTACGCCGATGATTGTACCATGATCTCCTCAGGTGTAAATGTAGACGATATATGTGCTAGGATTAACAGCTATCTAGCCACCCTTACTAGCTTTCTGCAGGAACGGAATTTGCAGTTATCTCCGTCAAAGTCTTCCGTGACCCTTTTCACTTCTTGGACCAAAGAAGTAAGGAGAGAGCTCGACATCTCTGTCAATGGGGGGTATATACTCACGGTCCGTAACCCCAAAATACTCGGAGTTATTTTCGATAATCTCCTTACTTTCTCTAAACACGCGGATTACATCAGGAAAAAAGTCCACACCCGCAACAAGGTCCTAAAGGCCCTTGCAGGGACAACTTGAGGCAAGGAGAAGGAGACAATTGTAGTGACCTATAAAGCTATAAGTCGCTCGGTCTTCAACTATGCCGCCCCGGTGTGGTCATCTTTCTTGAGTGATACCCAGTGGAAAGGTCTACAGAGGATCCAAAATAGTGCACTTCGAAGCGCAAACGGATGCACACAAATGACGAACGTGGATCATCTACATGAGGAGACCAAGTTACTGTCAGTGCAACAACACAATGTGTTGTTGACAAGACAGTTTCTTTTGGCTTGTCATCTGCCCAGTCACCCCAACCATCATATTTTGATGCAGGATCCACCCCCCCGTCACATCCGAAAGGACATCAGGCGCTACTGTGCGGACATCCAAGACGTCATTCCATCGGACGTCAACAGATTGTCAATAGCAGTAGCACAGAAATTGTTGCATAACACGGCGGTGTCAGAGGCCATAAACGGCTACTCTTGCAACAGGGTCCTTAATGAACACCCTCCCGCGATTTCGAATAATGAGAGGCTTCTGCCCAGGCACACCAGAACTTCTGGCACAGCTTAGATCTGGTTGGAGTTCTATCCTGAACTCATACAGATCTAGGATAATCCCAGGCACCTTACATCAGTGCCCACACTGCCTACAAAGCCCTCATGACACTATCCACATTTTCAACTGTCCTGATAGACCTACTGACTTGCGCCCAGTGGACCTATGGGACAGACCCTTGGAGGTGGCACAATTTCTCCAGCTCCCCACCGCTACCTCCAGTGACACATAGGGGAATTCACATAATTTTGTTTTTTTATATCTTCCAGGGACGAACGAGTGGAAACAGAAAATCTGTTACAACAACAACAAAAATTGTTGACTTAAAATTTTTATGTCGTTTTGATGAAAAACTGAAATTTAAGCGTATTATATATGCTAGATCGATGCATTACTGTAGAATGTCAATAATGAGATGGCACTTGCAGTTAGTTATCGCTAACATACGTATGCAGTATGTACTTATATGGATTAGTTTGAGTGGTTTAGTGATTGATGTATTAGCACACATAATAGGAACATTGGTTTTTGAAATGTTAGATGTAAACTAACGCTACGTCAGGAATAGAATTGGCAACAAGACTTGAAATAACAAATCAAGAAGTACAGTCTTCTATAAACCTTTGAATATAACAATCGTGTTTTCCATTGCGGGTATTATTGTTTCTCGGCGCGCCACTTTCAACAGGTTATGGGCCCAGATCCGTAGAGAGTTTCTTGGAGGCGCAGGGAGTTTTGGCGTTGTTGTCTGAGAGTAAGCCGGAGCCAGCTGCGGGTAATGCTGTTGTAGTTCAAGCATGGACCGAGAAAAATGGCAAAGCGAAGAACCTAATCATTAGCCTGGTAGATGACAATCATTTAGAATACATAAAGGGAAAGGCTACAGCGAAGCTGATGTGGAGTTCACTGTTGACAACGTTTTCCGGAACAAATATGGCAAAGCAAAATATGCTGTGGGCGAGATTGCACAGCCTGAGGTATGATGTAGGCAGCGATATGAAGACCCATTTCAAAAAGTTTGATGAATGTGTGCGGGAGTTGGTGGCAGCCGGTGCGACTTTAGATTCAAATGAGATAATTTATTACTTGTTTAAATCTTTTCCGGAGGAATTTCAACCACTTATAACAGCACTGGAAAATTTGGCGAATGATGTTTTGACGTTAGAGTACTGTTGAATGAGGAGATGCGGCAAAATGTCAATAAAGACGCAGTTGATGTTGGGCAAGCTGCGACGAGGTTAGTTCGGTATCTTAAATCAACAATGGATGTTGAGCTGATTTACAATAAGAAGACAGATGTGAGACAGCTGGTGGGATTTGTCGATTCAGACTATGCAGCTGTTAAAGAAGATCGGAAATCAACAAGCAGGTATCTATTTAAAGTATTTGGCAATACGGTGAGCTGGACCTCAAAGAAGCAGCAGATGGTGGGATATTTGCTGAGGCAGAACGTCGCGCCACTTTCAACAGGTTATGGGCCCAGATCTCACCAGCGGTCTCACATCTGTCTTCTTATTGTAAATCAGCTCAACATCCATTGTTGATTTAAGATACTGAACTAACCTCTTTGAAGCTGCTACAAAAATGGAGTTTGTTCGATCAAATCATGATTATTGTATCTACGTGCGACAACGCGATCGATGTAAAATGTACCTAGTTCTTTATGTTGACGATATACTGCTTGTTGCGGAAAACGATACGCAGTATAAGGAGGTACACAGAGATTTGAAATGAAGGAATCAGAATCGTTTGAACAGTTTCTTGGAATATAGATAAATTACGATGAAAAAGGTAACATTCTGACATTATCGTAGAGGAAAGGAATTTAAGCTTTTAAGTTTTCTAAATATGACTGAGTGTAATGGAGTCCAATGGAGAAATCTACGTTATTAAACAGCACTCAAAATGGTGAAAGATTGAATGAACCATACAGAACTAATTGGAAAATTGATATACATATATTATTAGCGGCATTCATGCAAACGTGAAAGCCGAGAACTTTTGCTCAGCGCAAGTTTCCCTCGCACCGTTGCATGAGGCACCAGGTAAAGTTGCTCAGCGTAGTTGTGCTCAAACCCATATCAGCTGACCAAGATGGATACATAAGGTGGTAGCAGTAGCAATTGCATGTACTATGTATGTGTACTTTTTCTACCGTTCTAGTGCTATCACCTTATTAATCATCCTAGTCAGATGACAACGAAATATCAAAAGTTTACACGTTTCTCCATCCCACGTTTGCGCAGCAAATTTGCCTCGAAAACTTTCCACTTTTGAGCAAGTCGCTTTGTATGGGAAATTTGTTTGTTTTGACGTTTGCTGTGCAAGTTTACGATGTTTTCGAGTTTACGAGGTTCTTTCGAGCTTTCATGAAGACCACTATTATGTATGCAGTAGACCAGACATCTGCTACGCTATATACAAGCTAAGTCGACACTAGGAGGCGCCAGGTAATGTACACTGACAATCTGCAGAGGTCAGTTGGGTATCTTGGAGCTACAAATTGTACCCAACAAGCAGACAACCATTATCAACTGTGATCTCATACATTACAAACTCCTCCCCAATCACCTGACACATTTGTGGGATGTATTCGGAAAACGGCTGGAAGATCATCACATTACCAATAACACCCAGCTTGCCTTAACGATGAATGGGGTAAAATTGTTCTAAATAGAGATGCCTAGTCGTCTAGCTGAGATAAGTAATAAAAAAGGGTGCTCAACACACTACTAATTTTTGCTTGAAGTGTCTGAAAATGCCAAGTGTGCCAATACTTTTTTCGCCTAAAAAATGAGCTTAATTAAGTTTTTGTTGATTAATAGAATAAAAGTTTTTTAGTTCTATTAAAATAAGCTGTGTATAAATGTTGAATAAATACTAGTCTATAACTCTATATAAATATATTTTCTTTTATTAACCCATTGAGGGCTCGGATAATAAATGACAGAGTTATCCGCGATTATCCATTGAAGCTTTAGAGACCAATATTTCGGAAATATGGACTTCCGCAAACTTTTTTTATTATTTTTTTTAAATCCGCATTGCAGCTCTAGCAGGCAAAAAAAACGAAACAACTCCAATTTTGCTGCTAAAAGAAATTTGGTCCAAAATCACTTATGTATCACTCACTAATAGTAAAGTTATGTACATATGTACTTGCAACTTCATTCTGTAGTGTGAGGCCATGGTAAAATAAGGAAGGTAAACTGGTTAGAACAGATGTTTTCAATTTTTCATTGCGGTTAATCGTTTCAGCTGTCAAACTCATATGTACTTTGTTTTGGTACCATTTTGTTTCCTGTGTTGTTGGTATACTTACGTGTATAGATTGACAAATGAAGCGATTAAAACAAAAACAAAATGCCTGTTGTTGCTGCAACAACGTCTACTGCTACTACTTGGTTATTTTACTATGTGTGAGGCGTTGTATTTTTGTTGGGGAATTAGTTTGACTGCTTGCATATCTATGTATACATAATAGGTTTGTTTCTTTACTTTACCGCGGGATCCCGCGGGAACCCAAACTTACCCAAACGCGTTTCTTTACTCACAAATTGGGCAAATGGGAGCGATTTTTTGTTTCTCTTAACGCCAAAATGCGTTTCTCTTTTTACCGAACTTCCCAGACTTTTTCTTCGGGTAAATTTGGGCAAAGTGTCAAACAATCAACTGTTCGAAACGTCAACATAAAAACATATGTATTATAAAATAACGTCAGTGAAAAAAATTATTGAATTTACAATTTTATTAACTTGAAAAGTGATTGCATTGAGAGTGCTTATTTAAAGAAGATGGGAAGTGTGTAAATGAACAGTGAAAATTAACATGGTATGCAAGATTTGTTGTCAAGCATATGTTTTGTGTTGTGACATTTGTTTTCGGGCTAGAAAAGTGGTTTTTTGCGTTTCTTTACTTTTGGGTAATATTGAGTATTTAAGAGAGAATTTAACTTTTACTCTCTTTTACCCGGACTTAACCCAAAAAGTAATGAAACAAAGCTAATAATAGGAAAACCCCGACTTAGCATAATCAAAAATTCACAAATTTTTTCATATCATATATTTCTCTTCGTGATACGTTTTTTGTTTCATATGCCACGCAGATGTCGCACATAACGTTTTTTAGCCTGTATATGGAGAATAGCTCTTTGAGAATTTGCATTCAACTTGGAAACTACATAGAATTGATAACTATGAGTATTTAAAATTCGCATTGCTTTTTGTTCGCTTTGTCATTCTTTTGAGTGTTACGGGAAACTAAACTAGTAAACAAACGAAATCCATGGTACAATAATATCTACAGTTAATGTCAGCTAAAAAAATCGTGCTCGCCCATGCTCATTTATATAAATATAATAATGTCATTAAGAATCCCTCATGCTGTTTTACAATTGTTGCTTCCATAGATGCTAATCACGAACAACTACAGTATGCAATAGAAAAAATCCTTAATCTGCTACTACTTTTGACAGCAGAGATTAGTTACACCAGTTACGCAGATAAACAGCGCGCCATTTAAAATCGTACACTTCGGAAATTTGAAAAAAAAATTTTTTTTTTTTAAATTTAAGTAGGCTTTGTGTTTGCAAAATCCTAGGCATGTTTACAGTGTTTGGGAACGGGACAAAATATGTTAGATGAGTGTTTTACATAAATGTCGAAATGAGACAAACTTCGGACGAAGAAAGAAATTTGATGATTTTTCATCACAAAAAAGGCAAATCTCTATCAGAAATTCAGAATTGCACAAACAATATATCGCATATGTTCCTTATTTTGTTGGATTATTGTATGTTGTTTTTTGTTTAATTTTTTTTTGTTAAAATAACAGTTCTTGTAAGCACACATGATTTGTTTTTATTTTTTTTAACTTATGTGTTTGTGAGCTTGATCTATCAAAATTTTTTATCATTACTTTACGATTTAAAGTGACAGCAACTGTACAAGGTAATAGCAGCGCGCGTTGTTGTAGTTGTAAACAGCAACAGCAGGCATTTTGTTTTTGTTCTATTCGCTTCAGCTGTCAAACTCTACACCAACAACACAAAATGCAAAAAAGTACAAAAACAAAATACATGTAAGTGTGACAGCCGAAGCGAAGAACCTCATGAAAAAAAATTAAAACATCTGTTCTTACGACTACCATGAACATATTATTGTACATACCTTGGGAAATTTCTTGTTCAATGGGATATTTTCTAGATGGAGCTGGATGCAATAATTAGAACGTTTGATCCCAAACAAAATATACTTTGCAAGATGTATTTAGAACAGGTGCTAACAATAGGTATGGTAGGCAACATCAACAGGGATTTTGTATTTGTTTTGTGGTCCGTTGCTCTCAAATCCAACACAAACGAATACCAATAATAACAGTAAACAAACAAAAAGATGCAATCAAAATAACAAAATTTTAACTTGAAAGTGGGGAACACAACGACATGAAAAAAACTAAATTAGTTGTTTGAATAGCACAACCTGGAAAATGATTCTATTTTTGTATTGAAAAAATGTCCCACACTGTTGAATAAACGTCAGTGAATGTTATGAGAAACGGCAATGAAAGTTACAAAACGACAACCTGGAAAATGATTCCATTTTTGTATTGAAAAAATGCCCCACACTGTTGAATAAACGTCAGTGAATGTTATGAGAAACGGCAATGAAAGTTACAAAACGACAACACAGCACCTAGTGATAGTACTTGACAACGCCTGTGGGATATCTACTTATTTCCTTTATTTATGGTTACAGCCAAATATAATACAAATATACAAATATAAAACCGACTAAAAACACACAGGTTGTTCGATCCGGTTCGAAGGACCAAAATGTTTGCCGCTGGCATAAAGCAACTATGGTATAGAAAAGAAAATTTACTTATGGAGTGGAATGTCAACAAAGGAAACGAGTGAATCGCGTCGTTTCTCTGCTCTCTCTCTTACTCTCTTCGTTGAATATTTCAATACACGAGCAGTTTTCTGATGATGTTATTGTATCTAACTACAGAAATTCCAACCATATTTAAATAAAATTACAGAAAGTATGTAAAAAGTATGAAATAATCAAGTTACGACGCGGGAAAAAATGCGTTTGAATGAATCGCGTCGACTTTTTTGGTTCTCTACTATTACACGGCGCCTACACGAGAGATAAAAAGTAAAATAATATGAGAGATAACGTCGGCAGAATAATGAAAAAATATTGCTTCTGTTAATGGTAATGGTAGATAAGGGGAACACGTATTTACGTTTATTTTATGAAATTTCACAATTGTCTGACTCCCATAGAGAACACATGTGTCCTTTGCTCGAATACTTTTAATAAATTTAATTTAAATTTTTAAATGCTTTTGTGACATTGTATTTTTATTTTAATTTTTAATTTTATTTCACTTAAACAAATTGTTATCACCTTGCCTATGTTTTTGTTCACAATGTGTACCTTTTTCGCGCTGTTGTTTACCTTTTTGTATCGATTGACAGTTTTGATTTCATAAAATGATTGCCATTAAAAATAGCTTCCAAGAGTTTTCATGATATATATTATGAAATTTTTTTGGAGTCTACACGTAACATAATTCTCTCAGCAATTGAATTTGACGTTTGCTAACATAAAAATTTTACGTTTTATCTCTCGTGTAGACGCCGTGTTAGGGTTGCTAAATTGCGCCAGTTTTTTCATCTCTACTTGTACATCCTTTTTGCCGCAGGCAAAATACTGCTTTATTGTAATAAGCGAATATTACATTCTTTTCGTAGAAGAGCGGTTGGGGTATATAAGTTATCGTACAATCCAAGTAGAGGATACGTAACGATGCAGACGATACAGGTTCTAACCATGTTTAAGTAAAATTACATAAAGTATGCAATAATTAAGACGCAACGAGAGAAAAATACTCTTGAATGTAATGTATCGACTTTTTGGTTCTCTTCAAAGACGATCAAGATTCGTGTCATATCTTTATTATTTTATACTTTTCACATTCTTTATGTAATTTTATTTAAATATGGTTGGAATTTCTAGTTAGATACAATAACATCATCAGAAAAAATTAACGGAGAGTAAGAGAAACGATGCGCTTCAATCGTTTTCTTTGTTTGTTGGAGTAAATTTTCTTCTCTATACCATAGTAATTTTATGTTTTATATAAACATGGTTGGAGTTTGTATAGTTATATCATAGATAAAGGAATTAACTAGATATCGCACATGCCTTGGGAAATTTCTTGTTCAATGGGATATTTTCTAGATGGAGCTGGATGCAATAATTACAAGTTTTTTTTTTTTTTTTTTTATTTATTTATTTGAGTTTCTGCACAACAAGATTAAATCTTATAATTACAGTACAGAAAGTAATTATTAGTAAAACTTTAAATATGTCAGAACAAATAATAAGAATATCTAAATATATTATATAAAGTAATTTAAAATTTAAAATTAAAGATTGATGGAAAAAAAAAATTTTTGATTTAACTTAAACAATAGACATAAAAATAATACAAATTTAACACACAAAAAATAAAACAAAAAACAAAATTTAATATAAAATTAATACATAAAATTATTCAAAAAATTTATATAATTGATTTTTAAAATGCGTTACATTACTCGTTAGTTGTAAGTTTGATGGTAATTGATTCCAAAGACGTACAGCGTTTATGAAAAATTGCCATTCCGATACAAGGGTGTGATGCCTCGGAAGAATTATCTTATTACCCCTGTTGGATCGTGCAAAACAGATTTTTTCATATAAATATTTAGGCATTTTTGTATATACTATTTTATGAAAAGATAAAAGAACTCTTATTTTCAGGAGACAATCGAAAGGTATTCCATATATTTTCTTAGAGAATGATGAGGTAGAAGTAAATCTCCTCAAACCATACACGTATCTTACAATGTTGTTGTAAATAATATTGAGCCTACGCTTGCTTGCAGTATCACAATTTTCAAATAATTCGCAACCGTAAATTAAACCAGGGATTATGTATGATTTGGCAAGAACTAAGCGAACATTTAGTGGTGTATAAGATTGGGTAGTCCACAATGACCTCAATTTAGCATAGGCCTGAGCAACTAGCGAATTAATATGATTACTCCAAGACAAGTTTTTATTAAAAACTACACCAAGATTTTTAGCTGTAGAAACAATGGAAATAGGCTGGTTGTTTATAAATAAGTCATCTGAAATCTCAGGGTTTAGTGATCTTTTATGTATTAGAAGGCATTTAGACTTCAGTGGATTTAAGAATAATCCGTTAGACATTGCCCATTGCTGAATATTTATGAGATCAGAATTAATGTTAGCAATGCTTTGCCTAAGAGTGTGTAAGGGACTACTAAGATAAAGTTGTACATCGTCCGCGTACATATGTATCTTACAATGGGATAATTGCTTTGGAAGATCATTAATATATAAAGAAAACAGAAGAGGTCCCAAAATAGATCCCTGTGGTACACCTCGTGTTAACTTTAGTGATTGAGATGAAACATTATTTAAAACAACTGACTGTGTTCGATTGTGAAGGTACGAGGTTAGGAGCTGAGTAGAGGTATACGAAAAATTAAAAAAGTGACGAAGTTTCATACACAAAGTATGATGGTGAACGGTGTCAAAAGCCTTAGAGTGGTCAAGAAGTATCAAAAAATGTATTTTACCATCATCAAGATCATGTCTTATATTCTCACCTACATCAATTAATGCAGTCACACAACTATGATTAGGACGAAAACCTGATTGCACATTCGATAAAAGTTCATGATCGTTGAGATAATTTCTGATTTGAGTGTTTAAATGTTTTTCTAAGACTTTAGACAGATAACACAATATTGCTATTGGTCGATACTCTTTGTCAGATTTAGGTATTGGTATTATCTTAGCGTGTTTCCATTTAGTAGGAACATTACTGGACATTATAATATAATTAAAGATATGAGTCACAAATGGAAGTAGTAAGGGTAAAAGGAGTTTGAAAAATTTTGGATTGATACCGTCAAAGCCAATAGCATTAGATTTTACAGACATACAACTAGAGAAGACATCACTTTCATTTACACATAGAAATTCAAAGTTATGGTCATCGTTAGTGCCGCTTGCAGCAGAATCAAAATTGTAAAAATTGTCATTCATCTGGATTACAGACAAACTAGTGAAACTAACATTAAGGTCATTCACATCCATTGAACATATATTGCGTTTGATCCCAAACAAAATATACCTTGTGTAACAACCCACCATTCCAGGAGTCCCGAGAATAAACACACTTTATTCATATTTTATTAAGCACTTTATTTATTGCACAACTTACTTAGTTGGCTGCTGATATTCGACTAACTTTTCTACAAACTAGTTATATACTGTCGTCTCGTTCTAACGTTATTCGTTGTTCTTTGTTTGTTCCGATGCTGCTCTCCACATCCCTCCTATATTTTTGAGCTTCAAGCGTAGTCCGGAATCGGTGACTGGCTGTGTTGGGACCGATGGGCGCGATGGTTGCGCTGCTACTGATGGTTGCGTTGATACTGGGGATGAGTTCGTTGTTTCGGCAACTCTGGTAATCGGCAACTTTTTAACATGACTAATATTTCTCCGAAACGTCTTCCCACCTCCGGTTATCTCCACCTCATTACCGTTCCTTTGAACGACTTCATACTCCGTTGGGTCAAAGGTTGGAGTAAGTTTATTGGGAAACACCACATTCCGTAGCAAAACCTTGTCTCCTGTTACTATGTCTGAATCTCTAGCTCTTCTCTTCTTATCACTTCTCTCTTTTCCTCTTTGCTTATTGATTATGTCTGAATCTCTAGCCGTTGAGTCTATCATATCATCAGTTATATCTTGTACCCCTGGAATTCTATCGCGGATGACTCTATTGAACATTAATTCTGTCGGGGGTGACCCAGTGGTGCCGTGAGGCGTTACGTTATACATCATAGTAAATTTTTGGATTTCACTTTTATAATCCTGTTTATTAGTGTGTGCAATTTTAAGGCGTTTCACCAAGGATCGGTTCATGTTTTCCACCTCACCATTTGCTTGTGGCCAATAAGGTGGTGTAGTTATTACGTCGATGTTGTTTTCCTTGCAAAAGTTCTTGAATTCGGCACTTACATATTGCCTACCGTTGTCTGCCCTTATTGACTTCGGTATACCTAACCGACAGAAGATTTCACGCAATATTTTGATAATCGTTTCAGAGGTAATTTTCCTCAAGAATTTTACCTCTTGATACCGAGAGTAATAGTCGATTAGAACAAAAATGTGGTCATTGTTAGGCAGTGGACCAAGTAAATCTGTGGCGACACATTGCCAGGGTCCATTTGGAAATGAGTGTCTCTTCATCGGAGTCGGGTTATTTGGCTGCGACACTAATAAACAATCCAAGCAACGTTTCACAAAAGATTCCACATCACTAACGACAAGAGGCCACCAAACTTTCGATCTTACCCTCCTTTTCATGGCCGATTCTCCCGGGTGCCCCTCGTGAGCAAGCTCCAACAGTTTGGTTCGCAGCGATTCGGGTATAACGACCCGAGTTCCTCTCAGCATAATGCTGCCAACTGTCGATAGCTCGTAGCGGAATGGATAATAGCTATTCGTGGTGTCTTTGGCCCAAGAGTCATTTTTAATATGTTCGATGGCCTCCACAATTTCGTTTTCTCTTGAGCTCTTTTCTGCGACTTCGCATATACTGAGAGATGAAGGTGTAGAATGTACCATGATGTGCAGAATGCTATGATCACCGATCTCATCATACGAGTTTGTGTTCTCAATTTTACAAAGTCGTGAAATTGAGTCAGCAATGTTCAGGAGTCCCGAGAATAAACACACTTTATTCATATTTTATTAAGCACTTTATTTATTGCACAACTTACTTAGTTGGCTGCTGATATTCGACTAACTTTTCTACAAACTAACGTTATTCGTTATTCGTTGTTCTTTGTTTGTTCCGATGCTGCTCTCCACACCTTGCAAGATGTATTTAGGACAGGTGATAGCAGTAGGTGTTGTAGGCAACATCAACAGGCATTTTGTTTTGTTTAGTGGGCCGATGCTGTACAAGTCACCACAAACGAATACCAACAATAACAGTACACCAAAAAGGTGATAACCAAAATGCATTTGAATTAGAAAGTGGGGAACACAACGACATGAAAAAAACTAAATTAGTTGTTTGAATAGCACAACCTGGAAAATGATTCTATTTTTGTATTGAAAAAATGTCAGTGAATGTTATGAAAAACGTCAATGAAAGTTACAAACCGACAACACAGCACCTAGTGGCAGTACTTAACAACGCCTGTGGGATATCTACTTATTTCCTTTATCTATGGCAGTGCTAGTCAGCCACTTTCCCCGGGGAACGAACATCTTCGGCTTTTTCACACGTATTGACACGAGTGTCAGCAAAAAATGTAAATAAACGCTAGTGAGAGCAGTCATTTCAACTCAGTTGCTCTCCAGCATTCAATGAACGCACATCTATGTTTGTTTTTGCGGATAATTATTACACATACACATACATACACATACTTATTAGTACACTGAGAATATGTGGGATGTCGAATGGGAAAATAAATTTTTATTTGCTTTGAACGAAGCCGAATGTCTTGTATGCAACAAAATTATTAAAACTAAGAATGCACATACACTCAAGCGTCATTACGATGCATTACATGCTAAAGAACATTTGATTATTGGGAGAGATAGAATTAAACTTATTTCTAAATTAAGAAATGATCTTGAGAAAAAAATATGCGTGTTAGGAGCACAGTTCTAAAAAAAATGCCACTTCCAAAAATGCAGCATCAAGCCATGAAAAAGCGTCATATATAGTCAGCTTAGCATTGGCAAAAAAAGGCAGACCTTTTGAAGACGGCGTATTTTTAAAGACATTTGCCTTTCAATACTGCATTTATATGGACCGTCAGGGCAACAAGTAGCAGATGCAATAAAAGATACGCCTTTATCGGGTAAAACCGTAGTTCGACGAATCGAAGATATCTGCTTATATATGCAATCGCTAACGGTTGAGCGAATTAAGAGAGCCAAATATATTTCGGCATGTTTAGACGAAAGTGTTGACATTACTGATACAAGTCAAATGATAATTTGTATCAGAACGGTTGACAATGACTTTAATGCATTTGAGGAAATTCTAAAATTACATTCATTTAAAGGCACCACTACTGGTAAAGATATTTATGAGGCTTTTTGTACAAATGTTTTATCTTTAATAGATATTAATAAGCTATCTTCTGTATGTACGGATGGTGCACCGGCTATGGTTGGTAGACAAATCGGATTCGTGGGGCAGCTGTTAAAGGCCGGTATAAATGTACCGACTTCCCACTGCATTATCCACCAGCAAGCTTTATTTTCCAAAACGATAGGCACCACAAACAAAGACCTTAATCTAACTGCAGTTATGGCAACTGCTGTAAAAATAATTAACCGGCTACGAGGGGGTCATAACGCACTCACGGATAGAAAACTTAAAGCTTTTTTACAAGATATAGAGGCGGACCATCGCGTCATATTGTTGTATACCGAAGTAAGATGGCTAAGTCGTGGAAAAAGCCTTGAACGCCTCTTTAATCTTCGCGAGGAAATAGCCACATTTTTGGAAACACAGACTGGTCCCTCAGATACTTCACTTTTAAACCAAATAAAATGTCCTAAATTTCTCTTGGACTTAGCATTCCTAACGGATATAACGCTATTGTTTAATAGACTAAATCTTGTGTTGCAAGGAAAATATACTACCATATCCGACCAATTAGAAGCGGTTAACGAATTTTCGAAGAAACTTATAATTTTGAATGACCAATTGAAAATAGAAAATTTAACTAATTTTCCAAACGTTCAAGAAATTTTCAATAAAGTTCCGAATCGCAATACACTTAAAGAACTAAGCGAAGAACTAAATAGTCTGTTTGACACTTTTCAAATCAGATTTAAAGATTTTCGAAAAATGGACTGGATTGTAACCATATACAATAATCCATTAACATGCTCGTCTGAGAATTTCCCACCTGACGTACAAGCTGAATTGCATTATTATTTAAAAAAAATATATTTTATAAAAATAAAATATACCTCTTTCAGTTAGTTAACAAACAAACACAATATTTCTTTCAGTGAAAGCACGCTCATCTACCCCAATACAGTCACTCACTAACACAACCATGCTCTCTTTTTGACTAGCACTGATCTATGGTTATATACAATACAACTATCAAAAAGCTGCTCGTGTATTGAAATAATCACCGAAGAGAGAGAGCAGAGAAATGAGGCTCTTGACTCGTTTTTTTTTGTTCTCTTCTACGAGGGTTGCAATATACGGTGGTTTTTCTTCTCTACTTTTACATCCAATTCGGCATAACTGTACACAACAAAGTGGGGTTTTAATGCAATTTTATGCGCGAGTTTAGCTCAAAAATACGTTTCAAATTAAACAATGTTTGTTGCCAAATGTGTCATCTCGCTTGTTGCTCCTCTTGGTTGGTTGGTTGAAAAGGCTGCAAGACAGCACGCAGTCTAGCACACTTAGGCTAAAGAAGCCCATTGTGATACCTGCAGTTTCCTTCATAGCAACTATTGACTAGTCGTCTAGCCAATTTGCCTTTTCAGTAAATTTGTCTATAAGACCTACAGGAATATCCTGGAGGGCTACGATGCTAACTAAATGTGTACCGAATCTTACTAAATACAAAAAGTAAGTAGCTCTATAATAAGTAAAAGATAAAATAATCTAACTGACTGGTCCTAAACTATAAGCAATTCAACGGTCTCCGAATTCGGCAGTTGGCACCACTAGTGTGATTATGCATTTAAATTGATGATTACTGTAACTGTAACATAAAACATTAAATAAACCATGTAGGTAGAATTTTAGTTCTTATTTAGTAATTTTAATTATAACATAGTTAGTAGGCACATTAAAAAATAAATAATTAGTATTAGTTTTTAAATTGTTACAATAAATGGTGAAGTTAAATTCCACTGTTCTTCAGGGAAAAATATACACTAAGAAAGGATAAGGCACATAGATATTCGCAGTAGTTCTATGCATAGTTCCTAAATGTTGTAAATAGGCTATATAAGACACGTAGTGTTGATTTTAGATCCATATTTACAATATCTGAAAGAAGTAGTATGTCAGTATTTGAAGCTAGCAATTGTTCATTATTAATACCTTCTGGTCGAGCTTTAGGCTTGGGCAAACCGGCATCCTGCATTAAATCGAACGAAAAAGCAACATTCGCTACCATATGATCTGTATCCTGCGGTGTTAGATGAAATTCATGTAGCGGTACAAAAAAGCCTCCAAGTAATCCCATTAAAAGACATAAGTATACGCCATCCCGGAAATCACTGTTCAAATCGTTGATTTCAAAATTCAATTTAGACAGATGTTTGTTTACAAATGTTATTAGCGACTTCTTAACAACCGCTAGTTTATCGGGAGCACAATCGAATAACGTATCAAATGCATCCTTTTCGCAACGCATGCCAACATCATCATATTCGGATGTTATTTGCTCTTGAAACTTTCTGCAACGAAATTTAGGATTAGCTATAAGTATACATACAAACTGGCATTATCTTACTGGGCATTTAAAACACCACCATTCTTTTGGGCAATTACCACCGTAACGAACACGTTCTCAGGAAGGCGCACAGGAGCTCTGAAATGTCTAACCAAAGCAACCAATAAATGCAGAATGGCGACTATATTCTTAGAATGCACACTTTCCACAGACCACTTGGGAATCTTATGATGAAATCCTAAAGTCTAAAAAAGAATACTATTATTACTCCAGTTGTTAAATATCGGTCGAACCCATTTAATACTTAATACACCACACCCCATTATTCATTTTTCTTATCTTTATTTCAATAATATATTCCGGTTTAATTACAGCGATTAGTTGCATACACAAAGGCTTACAAAACGGTAGAGAGAGAACTTAACAAAAAATAAAGAAATTAAGTAATAGTGGAAAACAAGCAGAAGCACATAAGAAGTTGACATGCTAGTGACATTTGCCACTCAAAAAATAATCTATGCCAACAGAGACATGAAAATCGAAATTACAGTTGTCTAACAATTACTACATTCATAAATTTTTATATTTTCTATACCCAGGATTTCCTTCATTTCTAAAAAACCAAGGAAACTGCATTTATATTTGCGTACACAAAAAAAACCTTGACCTCCCTGGTTTTCCAGTCAATTTTGATTCTTTATGTTTGTCTCCTAGCTTCCTCGAGTTACCATAGAACCATACTCTTTGATACTTACGTGGTTGACAGCATTTAAAACTATATAAAGCTTTTGGCGTTGTCCCTCTTCTGATTGTGTGACTTCCAGCACGTCTAGCTTCTTTCCAGTTAATTTTTCCCAAAGCTTATGCAACACCTTTTAAGATATTACCAATATTTATATGCTTTTATGTTTATATTATTTGATCTATCAGTTGTTATGATTTCCAATTGTTTCTTTTTTGAAACAACAACATCTATGCAATGGCTTTCGATGAAAGCATACATAGGAAAGAAATGTTGTGAATATTGATGGTTATGGCAAAGTATTGTTGTCGATGTTTTCGCACAAGTAGGAGTTTAGACAATTATCGCTTACATGAGATTTGTTTATCCCCATAATGTGTGATGATATACCTAAATACCTGTGGAGAAGGGAGCTATATTCCCAACCATCCACCATACTGATCAATTTCACACAATTCTTTTTAATATTTCTATTAAAATGTACTTTTTCATACAAAAAGCACTTTTTAATAGTTATTGATCTTGAACCGAACAATAATTGAAAATCATATTACCGATGTTTATAAATGCTATATTCCTATATTTCATTACCTGGCCATCATACATATCCTCGTCAATGCTTTGCACTATAATACGTTGTTCAGCTAATTCGTCATTTATCCAATCAATCAAGATATGCTGTAGCTTTTTTACTTCAGGATCATTCATTGACTGAGGATCTATTACTGTTCGTTGTTCGTGGTCACCTTTGTAGAAAGTACAAACCTATAGTTAATGTTAACATATGCAAAACACAAAACACTTACGAAGAGCGTAGTCTTCTGGTGGGATGTCGATTTGACTTGGTGATCCAGGTGAGTCGATGGCATACTTTCCTTCTTCTTGAACTTTTTGAACTGCAAAAAAAACAAAAATTTGTTTGTTTTTATTTTAACTTATTGCTATCTTTATTGTTATATGGGCATTTCCATAGAAAGTGACACCCTATGTTAATTGGTTATATTTTATGACCACGTGGTTCGATTATTTTCTATTCTTTTCCTAAACACAGAATGTATGTAAGTAACTACATACATATTTATTAAAAGAAAATAAGACAATCAAACAAACTGGTCTTAAAATATAAGTAATTATCGACAGTGACGTGATGTGACAAAAGGTTGACCTTTCTGTGGAAATGCCCATATATATTATATAATTTATATTCTAAGGTCGGTGGGTTATATTTTAAGTTATATATTTAGTGCGCGCCTCTTGTATTTGAACACGTGGGTTAGATCTCTGCTATGGCTACCTTACATTTCTTTCGACGACTTAGTGATGGCGACACTATCGAGTACTTAAGCCATGAAAAAGCTTCTCAAAATACCGTTCGGCAGCGGTGTAAAACCGTAGGTCTCAAGCAGTGAGTGTAAAACTATAAAGCGCACAGCTCACTGTTTGTGAGAAGCTCTCTCTAATCCTTTCACGTGATGTAATGGGAAACCATGCTTTTATGATTGATTAAATTCTTTATTAGTATTCTAAATACTACACGATTTCAATTCCTATACATCTTATTAATTTCTTCTCTTTTTTTGTATTATATAAATTATCTTCTCTTAAATACATTAATGTCTGTTTCCGCTTTAACGTCATTTGCAAGGTTGTTGAAAAGTTGTAGACCTTTAAAAAATAAAGACCGTTGCATTGCTATAGTCGTCGCTCTCTTAATTCTAAAGTCGTCGGCAATTCTGAGGCCAAACGGTTGTGCTTCTCCAACATACATAGGTTATTTCATGGCATAGATATTAGTAGGTTTTAATACTAGTACGGTGTTACAAAATGCATGCACGATTTGAATTCGTGACGTTTGTGGTTCAAGTTTATTAAAATTTGAGCACTATATGAAAGAAAACTGTCCGTTTGCTATGGTGAGCAAACTTGCTATGACTAGTTGTTAATTCGGTATTATGATTTACAACCAGCAACACAATTCGTTTGTTTATACAGGGTGGAGCCCGGTAATTTGCTTTTTTGCACTGCAAGCTGTGGCGGCACTGCTGGTCGAAGAGAGTGGGGAGTGTGCGTGGCTTATTGTGGCTGACGGGGGATTTGTACTCGTATGCCTTTCAGTTGTCATCATGCATTGGACACGTGAGGAGAGGTCATTTTGTGTTGAAGCGTATTTTTCAAATGCGTACTCGATCATTGCAGTGCAGCGTGCTTTTCGTTTACGATTCGCTGTTCTCCCACGCGAAAGTGTTTCTGGACGGCAATCAATTGTAAATTGGGTAACTTCATAGAGAACAGCAGGGAATGTGTCATGTGTACGCACTGTGTGGTGCGCCATATCACGAATTGGTATCATTGGCCTTAGAGTTCATGAAAACTTCAGAAAACGTATGCAGCAGTGTGTGGATAGCGAATGTCGACATTTGCCAGATACACTATTTAAAACCATGTAATTTACAAATTCCCTTACTGTTCAATATAATTAAAATATAAAATAATTTTTTCCAAGGTTCATAATTTATTTAATATCTAACTGTGAATGACAACCGTTGTGATTCATAATAGATACAAAATAATAACACAACTCAAAACTAACGAATTGTGTTACTGGTTGTAAATCATAATACCGAAATTACATCTAGTCTTAAAATTACAACTACTTTCAGTCTAGTTGTCAATCCATAATAAGGGCATTAGATACAAAGTTTCATCTTAATGGCTCGTTTTGTTTGTTGGCATTTGAGTGAAGAGAAATTTTGACTGACTACTTGTATATCGTTTTTGAGAATCCCCCTGATTCACTACAAAGATTAACAAACATGGCGGTGGAAATCTCTTTTTTCTTTTCTCATTTGCTTGGTGTTGTTATCTGTGAAAATTTCGCATGCCAAATCAAATACAGGGTTCAAACAAATGTTGGGTAATTGTTTGGGGCCGGAATTTTGACATTTTGTACAATAGTAGCACCACATGCGTTAAAATTGTAACAGGGGGATTCTATGGCACAGCTGATAGAGAAGGTACTAGGCCGATGATGAAGAATGAGAGAGCAAAGACTGGAACTAATTTTAAATAGTGTTTATTGATGCTAATGACAGGTAAATTATGTTTTATGTTGTTTGCATAGAACGAAAATACGCAGTCCCTTTGATTTCTGTCCGTTTTATGTCCAACGAAAGTGTAAAATTGGTAAAATACAGCAGCAAATAAAACTCTATGAAATGGCCTACTACCTCGTCATCATGAAGAGGGTAATGGAAACTCTGAAGTATGTATTACTCTATGAGATGGGTGGTAACTCTCTACAACAAAAATTTCCGTATGATAAACTTTTTGTATAGATTACCTCAAAATAATAAATAAATAAAATTTTTCGATTGTATCGAGTTATCGGAATATAAAGTTGGGAAAAAAAGTCTCGAAGACTTAAAAAACTGCCGTTTTGATGACCGTTTTTTGCAGAATACATCAAAATATGTCGAAAAAATTAAATAAAATTTGTGGGTAACTCATTTAATAATAATAATAATAATAATTTAGTTATCGAGATATCGGAGTATATTATATTTTATTTTTTCCTCTTATTTTGTACGGCTTTCGGCCGGGCTTAGGGAATTTCTCCTCTGGGGTAGGTTCAACCCCGGCTTCGCGGCTTTGTCATAGTGTTTTTGTGTTATTAAGAAGCGCCGCTGTCAAAAATGAAATTATTTTTTTTGCAGGATTAAGTGTCGCAGGAAACAAATACGTTATAATTCAAATTTCCTTTCATTTCAGTACCCGTCCTTGCTGTTTTATAGCTAATACGTGTTTTCTGATTTTCGGAATCCACATATTATATTCTAAAATGGGTTTAACTTGGTCTGCACATGTTTCACGGGAAAAATAAATGGATCGTTTAATTCAAGAGGATAATACCCACACTTGCCCGTTTCTAGATGTCCCTATGTGGACCCGGTTATTTTTGTTTTTTAGGGTTGTTGTTTTGTTGCTTTTTAGGGTTCAACCCCGTCTTCGACATATTTCTGCGTGGCCGGCCGCACATAGAGATTTTCTCCTCTGGGGTAGGTCCAAAACCGGATTCGCGGTTTCTGCATACTATTTTTGGGTTATAAACCTTTTCTCGTGTCGACCTTCGGCCGGGCTTAGAGAACTGCCCCTATGGGGTAGATCAACACCGTCTTCGGCATAGTATTTTTGTGTTTTAATATAATTTTTCAAAATTGGGGTTTTTTGAAGTTGTGAATTTTTGGTGTTTCAAGGGTTATTTTAATTGAATATCTCCGGCCTTCGAAGGGCTATTTTTGATTATTATAACTTAAAAAAAGTTTTAGGACTTGTATATTATCGGAGTCTAGTACAAAAATAAGTATACTAGGTTTTTTTTTTTAATTAACAAAACCAAATATTTTGGCTTAAACCTAGAATAGGTCGGCAACTCGCTTCGGCTCCAAACTATTACCATTGGATAGAACTTTTAATTTTAAGTAAAAAAAATTAAATAAAAAAATCGGGGGCAACGCCTATTTTCGGAGTTGTGGGCACCCAAAGTTCGGACATACAGGATGATACTACGAGTGTGGTGCCGTGTTATGGGACCGATTTCACAACTTTTTTGTATAAAACGAGTCGAAATAAACAAAAATAAATAAATACATTTTTTCGATAACTGCTTAGTTATCCACGTATCGGATTTTTAAAAATATCCAGAAAATATTTTTTTTCAAGCAATCGAGTGATTTTTCGGATTTTGCCACACATCGACTTCAGGTACAGAGGTGATTTTAACCCCCTTGCCTTTAACGATTTTCCAAAAGTTCTACCACACGGTACGAGCAACATCTATACTAGGTCTGTTCCTTTTTTTATTCTTCATCTGCGTTTTATGCCTTATCAGGCCAGAAAAAAACAAAAAAAAAATAGACGATATTTGACTAAAGTAATTCAGCCTTATTACGTATGTCGTTGTCGTATTTCGGCTACGACAGTTTTGTAAAAGATTAAAGACAAAGTTGGCGTGTTATCTTTAATCTTTTACAAAGCTGTCATAGTCGAAATACGACGACATACGTAATAGGGCTGAATTTGGAACGACCATACCTCGGACACTAGGTGTGGCCTGAGTCAGAGTGACGAGATCTATTAATCACGAACGTTTGGAAAGATCTGAGTTATGTGGTCAAACTGTATTTGTACCTCGATTTTTTTTTTAGCCTGGTATTCGGGAATTCACTTATTTTATATTTTTTGAGCATCGCCCGAACTCCGGCAGTATTGCCCAATAATATTTAATATTATTTTATTACTTTTTCACGTACAATATTTTCCTCACAGCGGCGCGCCGCCGGTTTGAGCCACATCGGCTTCAAACTTTGACAGCCACTCATACTATGTATGTATGTACGGTATGTATATTTAGTAATGACGTAAGTAAATCACTGTTTTGCCATCTGGTAGACAATTTTTAGCCATGATGAAAACGACGGGGATTTCATATAACATAATCCAAAAATATTCCCACAAAGCTTACAAAATATTTACTTTGTTTAATATTTATCAGAGTGCATGTTTCAATATTTGTTGATACAGTGAAACATTTGTTTACCTTCCTTAGTCCCCTTCTTTCGACATAATGTGCTAAATTTATCCCAGAAACTTTCTTCTTTTTCCCCTGACTTTATAGTACTACTTGAATGCGGAGATTTGGGACGACTTAAAGTACTCATCTCGAACACAAATATTCCACCGATTAAGTCAAGTTAAAACTTATTAGAAAACAATATTTATCGTAACAAGCTTGGACCGATTGCACTAATTATTAGCGACTGTTTCAGTTTCATACGTTTCACAGTAGAATTATACGCAATTATCCATAGAGTAATATTAAAGAGTGTGCAGTATCAAATTGTTTCACAAATACTCGTCGAAACCCTTGGATTACTCAGCAGCCACACGTGAAATAAGATGGCAACACAGGAAAAAAACCTTGTGTAATATTAACCAAATTCATGGGCTGATACCAGCCAACGCATTGGGCAAAATAGGACCATCTATTTAATTTGGCAATATTACCAATGAAAGTAGGCAATTTCACGTTGACAAACCATACAGATATTTGTCCTGTCTTGCATATACTGTGGGTTATTTAAAATGCAAATTTGTTCAAAACATACAGTGCATTTTCGAGTACATTGTTAGAAACAACATTACGGTTTTTTTTATTCCCTTCTAAAGTATTTTCTCGACGACTTTGTATGGAGTGCCGCTTAATAGCGTTTAGTTCCCCATACAAAGTCGTCGAAAAAGTAGTTTAGCAGGGAATAAAAACAGGCTTATTTTGTTTTGGAAAATTTTTTTCTATTATTTTATTTATTTTTTTATACATACACATATATTTTTGATGTGTTAACATCTATAGGCACGGGTAGGGTATAAACTAACAAAGTCAACACATGCAAATAACACACAGTGTTATCTACGTCGAAGCTATGCAGCGTTAGCATTGAAAATAATATGTAGTTGTTGTACAACCATAGTCTCTGCCTGAAAATAAGTATGGTGGTATTGATGTAGCGGCAGCGAATAGTTGTCTTAAAAGACGAAGTCTTGCTACTCGTAAGCTTACGAACATAATACAATGTATCTACAAGTGTCTGTTGCTTTGCATTCTCTTTGGTTTTTGTGGGAATAAAAGAAAAAGTATTAACCAAGAAAATAATGATACATGTGTTTGCACTTGCCTTTAAATAATTTTAAGTATTAATATAATTTAAATGAACCGTCATCATATGAGTGAGCGCTATTTTCCCAATGTCACATTTACTAATGAGTTCATAGAAATCGAACAGGTACCTTGTAACAAAGAGATTTTAACACATCTCCCGTGAGTTCGAACACACATTTTTTTATTTTATACATGTTAATGTTTACTTTGCGACTGAGATTGATTTGTTTAATTTATTTCGTCAATCACAGCCAACATTTTAAAATTTGTCATTATTGGACATTGTAAAAGAAGCCATTTTATTTCTATTATTGGGTTGTCGCACGTAAAGTTCACTCTCAGTAAACTTTAACTATCTTGTAATTAAATCAGTCCAACAAAAGCCGTGTTTTATTCTTTACGAGGACATCTTTATTCTTTCTTGGCGTTGAGTTTATTGGACGGTAAATGTTGGCGGACAATACTTGTTGAATGTGGCGCCCATTTTCTTGTAATTCGAGTGTATTTTTATTCTTGAAGTCTTATCGGAATTTTGTGGTGTGATGTCCGGTTTTATGAACAAATGCCTTTGTCTTATTTTATGTTTATGTACATTTTGCAGTGAAGATCGCCTCCTCGCGGTGCAACCTGGGTAATTCTAAATGATCTTCTTCCTGTTTGGCACAGACTCTGCTACGACCCTGGTTCACGATTTTCGTAACTATTTGATTTTCTGCTCTCGAGCTGTCATCCTGTGCTCTGCGACCTGAGTAGGCAGAGGTGACACTCTGTCGAAATGGCTCGTGGCTAAGGTACCGTTCGTCTCCGCCTCCTTAAAACCTGGCAAGTCTTTTAGTACCGTTAAGTTGGTGGTAATGGTGAGGTTGAGATTACTACAAGTTGAGGCCTGTGACAACTCCAAGTCACTACGCAAAAATTCCCTCATGCCAATCTCATCTGGCAACCACCAGACGGAACTGACCTAAGCCAATGACATGACCCTTCTATTATTGCATCATGCGCGGACAATTTGTGGAATGTGCCCAAACCACTATTTATCTATACAACTGTTTCTTTTACACACGACACTACGATTGACAAACAAACGATAGTACAAATACGCACACACACACACTTGAGCACAATGGAATGCAGAATAACGGCTGTTAACACCAAATTTAGAGTAGAAACGCATTCGACGATTCATTCGCAATTTCGTCATTGATCAAGTAAGTTTGATAGTTAAGCAGCAACTCAGAGTCGAAAGCTAAAAAAATAGTGAAGTGACAAAGTACAGCCACAGGGGCAAATTTAGTGGAAAAAGTATAAGTGTCCGAATTAATTGAGGAAAAGCTGAAGCAAATTGCTTTAAAAGCCAACATCGGCGGTTTTCCGTGGTTTTTGGGAAACCAACAAGGAAAATGTGTCCAAACTCCAGCATTTTGGAGTTAATTTCATTTGGCCATTTTGAGACAGAAAAGCAACCTGCGTGTCCAATAGCCAAGGCGCATAAGGTAAGCTCAGGGCAGGACGGACAGAGAAAAGGTTTTCGTGTTGAGGCTAATTTTTCTTTTCCCCTTCCAGCCTAAATAACCCAATTCACAGCAGGCCAACGGCCACTGTTAAAGAAACCAAATCTAGACACCGCCGAGATACCGCGCTTCCACCGAGTTCCAGCATTGGTTAAGGTGCATCGCACCAAATAGAACTCGGGGAAGCGTAGTATCAGGGGAAGGTCGGGTTTGTGTGCGGCAATTGTTTGCCACCATAACCAGGCAATCCCGTAGTGCGGTAGGGAACTGTGTTGATTAATCATCGGAAGTTACCGACACATAACTGCTCGTAGCCATAGACAGCAGTAGCGTAATAGCAGGAAAAACACATCCCGACATCCATTAGGGGCACCACCATCATATTCATATTTATCTGCAGTTCATCAAAATCATCACATCTAACACTTTCATTACACCAGTGGTAACAAGTAAGACACCCACCCATTAAAGGACAAAAGGTAAGTCCGTTGTTTTTATCCGCGGACTTACGAGTACTATTGACAAAGATTAGGAAAAGTGTAAATACCAGAAAATGTCGAAAATATAGAGTTTCCTTGAAAGAAAAACGAATGAAGATAAAGCTGCCTGAAAGAAAATTAAAATTGTAAAATGAAAATGAAATGCTAAAAGAATAAGTGACGAAAAATTAATAAGAAATCCATGTTTGCGAAGAGATAATTCTTCCCAGTAATAAATAGCAAACGTTTAGAAATTGGTCATTTCCTGCGAATCACTAGAGAATAAGCTATTGAGAATTTAAGTTCCATTAAATTAAGAAAAGCCTAACAGTTAAAATTACAAAATTGAAGAAGGAAAAACCTAAAAGTTAAATTTGCAAAGATAATATGCCTAGAAGATTTTTCTTCATTGGAAGACAAATTGTGAAAAGGTTACGTTTATTGAAAATGCCATAAGTAAATTCCCCCAAATTTAATGTTTTTCCAATGATAAAGATAGTAACGTGTAAGAATCGAAATTTTGTAAAAAGGGGTTGAAGTTTTGCCATATTTTTATTGGTAACAATTAAATAAAATATAAAAGAAAACGTGAAGGCAAACATAACTAACTAGTTAAAGTAATTGGCAATAATGAAATTTTGAGAAAATAACTAGAAACAAAAGGAAAATGAGAATGAAAGTGGTTCAAATTATGGTATAAAATAAAGATTTCATTCCCGTTCGCCTAATAGAAAATAAGAGTACATAAAAAGGAAAAATTTGTTTATAAATTGTGCCCATTTAAGTGAAATAAAAAGTGGTTTAGAACATCTTCCACGGCATGAAATTGTTAGCCGTTTAGGGTATTCGGACCTACCAACGATATCGGGAAGTTTTATAGTGTAGCTTGTCGAAAAGCTAATCCAGGCCACGGGGCCTTAATTCGTAAACCCGCGCATGTTAGTGGTAATTCTACGCTTTATGCACCTTAAATAGTTCACCTTGCCTTAAGAATAATATGAACGCAATTGCCAAATAATGTTAATGTAAATGTTTATTTTTAAGATTAAAGTATAAGAACTGTGAGAAGATAATGGAAAATAGTAAATTTTTAATAATGTTAGTCCTTCCACGGGTACTGATTTTGGTCTTAGCGACAGTCCGCGTCCGTTGAGGGGTTTTGCTTCGCCCTCAGAGGTGCTATTAAATTGCGATTTTTAGAATAACTTATGAAAGATTAAGTGATACGTTTAAGATACGAAAATTTCTGTAATAAAGTTTTGGAATGTTTATGGAAATTTTTATGTGAGTTAATATGATGGCTTAAGCCAACATTGATGGTAAGAAGGTGAAGCGAAAGTAGGCGTCGTTTGGTAACGTCATCTAATTGGGACTCTGAGAAGTAACAGAGTCATGGTGAAGCGTAGGGGCTTCGTGAGGGTGGGCTCCACTGATGACAACACCTATCAGTGAACTTTTCTAGGCAAATAAAGTTTTTCCCCTATATTCACAATTCTATTTCTTTAAAACATCTAATCTTATATCCATTCGGTTTCAATGGACGCGTTTTTTTTTTGTTTTGTACCACTCCATCTAACGAAATATCCGTTCGGGCTCCGTTCTTTTATTTTTATTATGTCGTAGAATATCGTGTGCTTTCAGTTCGTTTGTTTTTTTAGCCTTGGTATGTATTCTTGATGTTTGCCATCTCAGATTGTGTCGATGTCATTAAGTGGAAAGATCCCCCCCGTCCGGCGAGTTTACCAGCCCAGGCTTAAGCATGGCATACCAAGCAAGCCGCTTAATGATGTGCGACAGTACGGAAATTGACGTTAAATAAACCTCAGCAATCTGGCCTGCGCATGAGACATAATTGGCGCCCAATATGGAGCCTTGTAATGTACACGAACTAAAAGTAGGTGATGATGCAGAGTTCCATAATCTTCCAAATGCACCTTTGAGCTTGGGAAGAGGTAGGACTGCGGGAGCCTTTTCTGTTCTAGCAACAGTCGGGTTGGGGGGGGGGGTCTCGTCCTTCTCCATCCAAGCCATGTTCCCATTATCAAGATTTATTTTAGACTCCCTTTTTATTTCGTAAAAGATAACAAAAAATATTGACCAAATAATCACAAGTACCCGACAAAAAAAAAATAAAAACAAGTTAAAGTTATTTGAAATTGAAATTTGTAATTGAAAATGGCAGTAGTCGATTGCCTACAAGAAAAATAGCCCACTCTCAGGTGACATTGAAAATGGTCGTCTCTTTACCCTCTCCTGCCTTTGTCCTGATAACGAAAAAGTATATTATAGGACCCCTACTCACCATCACTCCAAACTTAAGTTCTCATCCCTCTTATAAGAAACGTATTATAAATATTTAGCAATTCATCGCGAAATATAATGGAATTTATTCAATGTAGGATATCTGTCCATAAAATCTAATTCACTAAATATTAACTTAAACATTATATACTACGCACTATGAATATGAATTTCATTCTGTATTATTATTTAATTTTGCAAACTTGTTTAAGATAATGCAAGAAATTTGCATTACATCCCATAAGGGGTTAATAAAAACATAGGAGAGAAAACAAAAGAAAAAAATTAAGTTCGCTAACAGAGAGTTACGGAGAGAGATCATATGTGTGAGAATTGAATAAAAGAATTATACCATACAAAATTATAGAAGCACAACAACGCTTCGAAGACTAATGGGGATGATCCCACACTAACTCTCCAGAGGTATATTTTACGCGCAAGATGTTATCAAAGCATGCAATTTGTGTTCTCTTATTTCAGGGTTTGTTTTGGTTATCATAATTTCTCTTTGTCTTAAACTTACCAGCAATCTCCGCTCATGATGAAGGCCTCCAAACGAACCGGATTCTGGCTGCTGTTATGAGTAAATGTTTATATTAAAGAAAATTCCATGCTATGATATTCACTCTTGTAACAAATTTCTATCATGCGACAAAAGAAAGAAATTATATGTATAAATATTTGTTTAGGGTTAAATTGTAGGTTTGTTTTAACTTATTATACATTTTCTCTCAGTAATATTAGGTGTGTTTTAAATTCAATTGGAATTTAAAGATTTTAAGTACACCATTTTTTTTTTACGATCAGTATGAAAATATGGAAATTATTAACAATATCACTAAACATTTGTATAACAAGCCAAATTCACCTCTATTTACTGTTTCATATACTTAAACGTGACTCTTATGTATGTAGGTAATGGTTGAAATCTCCGAGCTCTTCTTAATTTGATACGTAGACGTCAGAAAGCCTATGATGATAGGGTCGATTTATTCACGTTGTACTTGAAAATAGATTTCTGCAGGATGCCGGACTGGGGTTATTCTGAATTCACCGGTGTGCAATTTTGTCTCGTGGCAACGTGTTTGGAATTCCCTCGGTTAATTGGCAAGTTCCAGCGCGGAATAATTTGACGTCATGTGTATCATATAGGTATGTCGAGAAAGACCACACACAACCCTTGTAGCAAAATCTGGACGCACAGTTTATAAAGCCAGCGTGCGGTGAGTGAGTTCTGGAGATATGTGATGTGGTCTATAGTTTTAGGTGTCGGTTAGAGAAGGGAATTTAGGTTGACGCACAAATATTGAAGATTCGTATTCTCAGCATATGGCGTGATCCTGGTATTTCGTGTTCTTTGGGTGAACCTCTAGAGAATCCAATTGCAGACCATATGGGATGATTTCCCACTGCTCAACTTTTCAATTTTCATTTATATGAAAGTCAATGTACGCTGCGTGTTAAATTCGTCTTAGCGTAATTCTTATACTCGCGACTTGGATTTTCTTCAAGATGTTAATTTAAAACTTCGAATTTAATTTGCCGATTTTGATCTTGTCGAGTCAAGACTAGATTGTCAAAGAGGAAGTTCTTGCATTTTCCCGCCATTATCTCGACCTCCTCCCGTCATACGAAAAACTGTTCAAAACGAATAATGTCAAAACTACAAGAATAATGGAGTTGCCAATGTCTGGGACAGGGATGATATGGTACATATTATCTATTATAACATCTTGTTTTTCCAAAATAAGATCTATCAGGCTTGAATTTTTCACCTCCGGGTTTTGATTATGACTGATCAATTTATACACACAAAACGTACACTGTGTTTGCCAAATTGGTCACAGTACTATTTTCATCCCTTATGGAATTATGGTATGTTAATTAGTGTGCAATTTAAACAAGGTACGAGAGGTCCACTACAAACCGGATAATTTACAGAGAATTTCGGAAGTAAATTAGATGGACGAAAGGAGGTCTCATTAGGCTTTAATGTCCTTGCCATGATATGTTCCCATAAGTTTGCCCTCCAAGTCTTCCAAAACATAATAATGGTTTCCCAACTTTTCTCTTACTTTGGCCTTAATGAAGACAGGTGACAACTTTGCATTGAAAGCTTTATCAAAGTTGCTGTGGGCAAAGTTGCGGCGATATACTGTTTCTCCCACATTAAACGTTTGTGGTCTTGTTCGAAGGTTGTAAGCGTTTTTATTTTTTTCAAATGCTCCTTTGATATGTTTACGCAAGTCCTGACGAATCAGTTGAAGGTTGTCGTCATTGGATAATTTAGCGGTCGGTTCATTTAAAATATGCAGTTCCTCATTAATTCGTAAGAGGTGGCGTGTGTGACCATATTAAATCCGAAAAGAGCGTGATAAGGAGAGCAACCAATAGCTTGGTGATAGGAGTTACGTAGTGCACAGCTAATAGACGTCAAGTTTTTATCCCATTGCTTGTGATCCTTTTTCAAGAAGGCCCTTATTCCTGCTATCAAAGACCGGTTCACCCTCTCCGATGCATTGGATTGTGGGGAATATAGGGCAGTGTAAATATGCTTAATTCCATGGGCCGTTAAGAAGGTGTGCAGTTCCTTAGATCGGAATTGGCTGCCATTGTCACTCACTAAAGTTTCGGGAACCCCGTAAACATGAAATATTTGATTTTCAAGGAAGTCTTGTATAGCGGTGGCAGTGAATTGCCGAAGCGGACAAAGCCAGTGAAACTTCGACAGATGGTCCAACACAATTAGTAGTCCAATATGCCCAGTTTTACTCCTCGGGTATGGCCCAAGAATATCTACATAAATGCGCTGAAATGGACGGACGGATTCTACCATATTACCCATGGGAGGTTTCATCACCCTATTCGGAGCTTTCGTGGTCTTGCAGACCTCACAATTGCGAACATAGTCTCGCACGTCACGAACCATTCCAGGCCAGAAAAACGTACGTCTCAGTAATTCTAGGGTCTTCCCCATGCCTCCATGGGCAGTAACCGTTGTATCATGTGCTTTCGAAATTGTTTCTATCCGAAGTTTTTCCGGTATCCACAGTTTCCAACATTGTTCTTCTTGAGATTCATCACCTGAGTAATGATCGGTTCTATAATAAACAAATCCATCTACCACTCTTATGTAAGGATACTTGCTTTGATTATAAGTTATCCTGTCCTTCAAATCCTGATAATCCTGATCCGTGAAGCTGGGGGAATTTAAATCTATACCCGCCCCTGGAATTTCCACTCCTGCAAGTTCTGCATTGGGAATCCTAGATAAAGCATCAGGAACCACATGTTCTTTACCTTTTCTGTGACTTATGGTGAATCTGTAGGGCTGAAGTTTGAAAACCCATCGGGCCAATCTACCGCTCAGGTCGGGCTGTCTCATAAGCCATAACAAACTAGAATGGTCTGTGACAACTTCGAATTCCTGAAGTTCTAGATAACACCGAAACTTCTTGATTGCCTCAATAGCCGCCAGACATTCCCGCTCGGTAACACTATAGTTACGTTGAGCTGTGTTTAATTTTTTGCTCATAAACGCAATCGGCCTTTCATTTCCCTCCTCATCCAGTTGGACCAGAACTGCGCCAATGCCGAAGTCACTAGCATCGCAGTGAAGATAAAATTTCTTAGAAAAATTCGGATTCGCCAGTACTGGAGTTGAAGTGAGCAACGACTTTACTCTCTCAAAAGCAGTTTGAGCATCTTCTGTCCACTGGAACTTTTTCTTTGTGGATATCACCTGAGTAATTGGAAAAGTTTCGGTCGAAAAATTCTGAACAAAACGCCTGTACCAGCCGGCCAGGCCAAGGAATCCACGAACTTGCTTTAAGTTCTTGGGCATGGGCCAGTTGGTGATCGCAGTAATCTTCTCGGGATCGGTGGTAATGCCACCATTACCGATAATGTATCCTAAATAATTGACCCTGGTAACGCAGAATTTGCTTTTCGACACGTTCAGGGCAAGGTTAGCCCTCCGAAATTGAGCCGAGATTCATAGCAAAATTGCAATATGTGTCGGGAAATCCTCAGATACGATTACAAGGTCATCTAAGTACCCAAAGACAGAATGACGAAGATCTGGTGGGATTAGCTCGTCCATTAGGCGACACATAGTTTGAGGAGCATTGCATAGCCCGAACGGCATGACCACAAACTGGTACAGAGGCCTTCCCGGGACAGTGAATGCCGTTAATGGTCTGGACTTTTCCTCAAGGCTTATCTGCCAAAAGGCATCCTTTAAATCTAACTTGGAAATTATATTCGCCTTTGGAAGCCTTGAAAATATTCCCTCTATATTATGAAGAGGATACGCGTCCTTCTTGGTAACTGAATTCAACTTCCGGGCATCCAAGCAAAGCCTAACCTTCCCTGGCTTTACCACGAGTCTCATTGGTGAGCTCCATGGGGAGGTGGAAGGCTCAATTACACCTAATTTCAACATCCTGTCAATTTCAGAGAACATAAGCTTTTCTACCGCCGGTGAAACTGGGTAAAACCTCTGTTTTATAGGTGATGCTCCACCGACATCAATCGAATGCTTTATTAGATCGGTCCGCCCTAGACCCTGGGTTTCAAAATTCGGGAAAAGGTTTATAACAGTTTCTAACTGCCCGCGCTCTTGAGGGGTTAATTTACAAAACGATTCATTTAGTGGTTGTTGAAGATTCTGATTGTCGTTCTGAAAATCCACTAATGACAAATTTGGGGAACTTATACCATTGTCATTGCATGCTAAAATATCAATTGATTTAAGGACGTTTTGAATCAAGTTGAACGACGTCCAAAAATCAATCCCCAGTATTAATTTTTGCGAAATGGTAGGAATTATAAACAGTTTTATGTGCCGAGTTTTATTTTTAAATGTAATATTAACGTTGATCCATCCTAGAACTTTCTGAGACTTTCCGTCGGCGGTTTTTACAAATAAGTTGCAACTGGTAAAATTTGGATATTCTGAAAAATCATGCTCTCCCAACTCACCACCAAGACAGCTAACATTAGCTCCAGTATCCAACAAACCATACTCTTCAAAATCTAGGAAGGACACCTTGGCGTAATAACGCATATCATGCGGATTCGAGACAATAGTGGAAATATGTATTTTCGCACAAAGTTTCCTTAACTTATAAAAATTCCGCATTCTAACTGTGGATCTTTTCGGTTTTCTGAGTGCAACGATGTCGGAAACATTAAAAATTTCGTCACGTTTCCTGACATATAGTTCCCAACGCTTGTGAAAAGGCATTTTAGGGTATATTATACGAGAATCCTCCATACTAAGTTTATAATGAGAATCTGGGCTCTTTAGAATGGTAATGGGTTTTGTATTTGTGTTTGAAAAATCGGGTTTAGAGTCTAATCCGGGTATATTTTCGTCATAGTCTTGAATCTGAGGGCCGACATTTAGACATGGTCCTTTTGTGGGCCCGTTTGTCTCGGGTTTTTTGAATAGGACTGAATTCGATTAAGGCATGTTGTACATTGGGGTTTATATACCTTTTTGGCACCACAGCCATAGCAAAAAATACTCCTATCTTCAAGGCAGTCTTGCCAGTGGTGACCATTTTTGTCACAATTCCAACATTTAAAATTTAAATCCGTTTTGTGCATAGCATCTACTAGGTGTCCTGCATCCGATTCTATCATCTCCTCCCCAGCAATTCCCATCTCTGCCACTTGTCGTCGTGGTGCAAAGTTGGTATTTTGATTACGCGTGGCAAGATTCTTACGCACGTACTCATCGCTCAAAAAGTTTTCGCGCATTTGCACAAGCTTTCGGAGATGTGATAATGAACGAATAGGAACATAAAGTAGATCTTGACGAATCTCTGGACGTAGGTTTCTAGCAATTACCTCTATTAATTCCTCTTCCGACATTGGTCTAGGTAATCTATCCACAATCATCGAGAGTGCATCAAAGAAAACATCGTACAATTCGCCAGGTTTTTGTTTACGGTTTCGGATTTCCTCCCTTAAATCAAATGACGATTTAAATTCTTTGTATTGACTTCGTATGGCAATGCAAAAATCATCCCAATTAACCGATGTGACCTGTTTGTGGTACCGCCAGTACCACTCACGGGCTTTACCTGTTAACAATGTATTTAAATTCTTACAAATTACCGAAAAGTCATCATTAAATGTTTCCCTTGTCAGAGTCTTCACACGGTACAAAAATTCATCAATGTTCAGTCCGGTGGATGATCCGTCAAACTTGAGGTTCCAATTATGGATAATAGACGTTATTTTATCCGCATGTATGTTATTTGCGTTGAGTGAAAAAAATGTGTTTGGAGACAAGCTTGAAGAATTTCCCTGAACTTGATGTAGCGATGGGTTTCCAATATTAACACTGGAATTGGTATTGTTGTTATTGTTGATGGGATTGTTGGGGATATTATCATTACAATTGTTTGTAATATTATTATGGGAGTTATAATTGTCATTATTCGAAGCATTATTCTGAAAATGCTGATTTACGTTAGGGGGATTAGATGCAAAGCTTTGCAAATTATTACCATTTGTTGCCGGTTTCAACAGATTGCAATTTTGGAGCATTCGAGTCAAGGAGGATTCTATCATGAGACTGATCTCACGGTAGTCAATTACATTTTGTGGGGCCTGGGTTGTGGGATTCTGAACAGGCGATAGAACAAATTGTGCCTGATTTACGCCCCAAGTACTACGATTCGGAGTCGGTAAACCTTGATCAGTCTGAACGCTAGAACTTCTATTCAAAGAAGCAATCTGAGGATCGTGGAATGAATTTCGGCTAGTACTTCGTGTATTGTAATGCTTAGCCATTACTCCCCTACCTCTATGTTTTTGTCGGGTAGCCTTAGTCACTGTTGGTGGTTTCGGGACTATAAATACAGGTCGTAACTCGTCGAGTTCGCATGCCCGCTTGCATACCGGACAATCTGCAGAAAAAGATAAATGCGTTTCTATGCAAGCCCTATGAAAAGGGTGAGAGCATTTGCTTATAGTCAAACATTCCTGGCTCACTCATAATCTCATTGCAGATCTGACAAAATGAAGGTTGAATACTTAACGGTGCCAATGAAGGCGGAGGCGGCAAGGCCTGTGCCAGATCCGATTCCAAAGACATATTAGAAAACTAAAAATCCAAAAAAAAAATATAAAAAAAAAAGGTAAACCTTCAACCCCGTTTTAAAAATTTGTAAATATTTTAAAGATATTGGAGAAACCGATTAAAAATGAGTAAAAAAAAAAAAGATTTTTGATAAGCACAGAGATTAGTTAAAAATAGTTGATTTTCCGATTAATAGCATATTGACGTTTCTTACAAGCTGATGAGAAAAAAGAAATGGAGAGAAAAAGACAGTTATCGACTAATGAAAAATATTCAAAGGTCAGCCATGGTGTCCTATATATCCTACAAAATTCATTTATATTGCACATCCCAGCAAATATGTACGTTACCACACTTATATACACTCTTCTACCGATCAAAAGGTCATTAAGTTGCTACTGCGAAAATAATGATATCCTAAATGATCAATAGGTGCTGGTCCACTAGTCTCAAGTATAATTTAATGAAATAGGCTACACAAAACATTGAAAGATTGTAAATTATTCTGGCATTCAGTTAATCAGGCAACGAAAATGTTGACAAAAGTTCAACGGTCAGCTAATTCGCATTTAAATTCAAATTGCTGAAATTCCAGAAGGCCTCTGACAGCTATTCTACAGCTTGATATCCTAAAGTCAAGAACTATTATTAATCTTTAGTAAGATGAACTCTAAACACCAAAAAATCTGAAATTAGAGCCGAAAAGACAAGGTCACTATCCTTAGGGCCCCACGTTGGGCGCCAAAATCTGTAATGTACACGAACTAAAAGTAGGTGATGATGCAGAGTTCCATAATCTTCCAAATGCACCTTTGAGCTTGGGAAGAGGTAGGACTGCGGGAGCCTTTTCTGTTCTAGCAACAGTCGGGTTGGGGGGGGGGTCTCGTCCTTCTCCATCCAAGCCATGTTCCCATTATCAAGATTTATTTTAGACTCCCTTTTTATTTCGTAAAAGATAACAAAAAATATTGACCAAATAATCACAAGTACCCGACAAAAAAAAAATAAAAACAAGTTAAAGTTATTTGAAATTGAAATTTGTAATTGAAAATGGCAGTAGTCGATTGCCTACAAGAAAAATAGCCCACTCTCAGGTGACATTGAAAATGGTCGTCTCTTTACCCTCTCCTGCCTTTGTCCTGATAACGAAAAAGTATATTATAGGACCCCTACTCACCATCACTCCAAACTTAAGTTCTCATCCCTCTTATAAGAAACGTATTATAAATATTTAGCAATTCATCGCGAAATATAATGGAATTTATTCAATGTAGGATATCTGTCCATAAAATCTAATTCAATAAATATTAACTTAAACATTATATACTACGCACTATGAATATGAATTTCATTCTGTATTATTATTTAATTTTGCAAACTTGTTTAAGATAATGCAAGAAATTTGCATTACATCCCATAAGGGGTTAATAAAAACATAGGAGAGAAAACAAAAGAAAAAAATTAAGTTCGCTAACAGAGAGTTACGGAGAGAGATCATATGTGTGAGAATTGAATAAAAGAATTATACCATACAAAATTATAGAAGCACAACAACGCTTCGAAGACTAATGGGGATGATCCCACACTAACTCTCCAGAGGTATATTTTACGCGCAAGATGTTATCAAAGCATGCAATTTGTGTTCTCTTATTTCAGGGTTTGTTTTGGTTATCATAATTTCTCTTTGTCTTAAACTTACCAGCAATCTCCGCTCATGATGAAGGCCTCCAAACGAACCGGATTCTGGCTGCTGTTATGAGTAAATGTTTATATTAAAGAAAATTCCATGCTATGATATTCACTCTTGTAACAAATTTCTATCATGCGACAAAAGAAAGAAATTATATGTATAAATATTTGTTTAGGGTTAAATTGTAGGTTTGTTTTAACTTATTATACATTTTCTCTCAGTAATATTAGGTGTGTTTTAAATTCAATTGGAATTTAAAGATTTTAAGTACACCATTTTTTTTTTACGATCAGTATGAAAATATGGAAATTATTAACAATATCACTAAACATTTGTATAACAAGCCAAATTCACCTCTATTTACTGTTTCATATACTTAAACGTGACTCTTATGTATGTAGGTAATGGTTGAAATCTCCGAGCTCTTCTTAATTTGATACGTAGACGTCAGAAAGCCTATGATGATAGGGTCGATTTATTCACGTTGTACTTGAAAATAGATTTCTGCAGGATGCCGGACTGGGGTTATTCTGAATTCACCGGTGTGCAATTTTGTCTCGTGGCAACGTGTTTGGAATTCCCTCGGTTAATTGGCAAGTTCCAGCGCGGAATAATTTGACGTCATGTGTATCATATAGGTATGTCGAGAAAGACCACACACAACCCTTGTAGCAAAATCTGGACGCACAGTTTATAAAGCCAGCGTGCGGTGAGTGAGTTCTGGAGATATGTGATGTGGTCTATAGTTTTAGGTGTCGGTTAGAGAAGGGAATTTAGGTTGACGCACAAATATTGAAGATTCGTATTCTCAGCATATGGCGTGATCCTGGTATTTCGTGTTCTTTGGGTGAACCTCTAGAGAATCCAATTGCAGACCATATGGGATGATTTCCCACTGCTCAACTTTTCAATTTTCATTTATATGAAAGTCAATGTACGCTGCGTGTTAAATTCGTCTTAGCGTAATTCTTATACTCGCGACTTGGATTTTCTTCAAGATGTTAATTTAAAACTTCGAATTTAATTTGCCGATTTTGATCTTGTCGAGTCAAGACTAGATTGTCAAAGAGGAAGTTCTTGCATTTTCCCGCCATTATCTCGACCTCCTCCCGTCATACGAAAATCTGTTCAAAACGAATAATGTCAAAACTACAAGAATAATGGAGTTGCCAATGTCTGGGACAGGGATGATATGGTACATATTATCTATTATAACATCTTGTTTTTCCAAAATAAGATCTATCAGGCTTGAATTTTTCACCTCCGGGTTTTGATTATGACTGATCAATTTATACACACAAAACGTACACTGTGTTTGCCAAATTGGTCACAGTACTATTTTCATCCCTTATGGAATTATGGTATGTTAATTAGTGTGCAATTTAAACAAGGTACGAGAGGTCCACTACAAACCGGATAATTTACAGAGAATTTCGGAAGTAAATTAGATGGACGAAAGGAGGTCTCATTAGGCTTTAATGTCCTTGCCATGATATGTTCCCATAAGTTTGCCCTCCAAGTCTTCCAAAACATAATAATGGTTTCCCAACTTTTCTCTTACTTTGGCCTTAATGAAGACAGGTGACAACTTTGCATTGAAAGTTTTATCAAAGTTGCTGTGGGCAAAGTTGCGGCGATATACTGTTTCTCCCACATTAAACGTTTGTGGTCTTGTTCGAAGGTTGTAAGCGTTTTTATTTTTTTCAAATGCTCCTTTGATATGTTTACGCAAGTCCTGACGAATCAGTTGAAGGTTGTCGTCATTGGATAATTTAGCGGTCGGTTCATTTAAAATATGCAGTTTCCTCATTAATTCGTAAGAGGTGGCGTGTGTGACCATATTAAATCCGAAAAGAGCGTGATAAGGAGAGCAACCAATAGCTTGGTGATAGGAGTTACGTAGTGCACAGCTAATAGACGTCAAGTTTTTATCCCATTGCTTGTGATCCTTTTTCAAGAAGGCCCTTATTCCTGCTATCAAAGACCGGTTCACCCTCTCCGATGCATTGGATTGTGGGGAATATAGGGCAGTGTAAATATGCTTAATTCCATGGGCCGTTAAGAAGGTGTGCAGTTCCTTAGATCGGAATTGGCTGCCATTGTCACTCACTAAAGTTTCGGGAACCCCGTAAACATGAAATATTTGATTTTCAAGGAAGTCTTGTATAGCGGTGGCAGTGAATTTCCGAAGCGGACAAAGCCAGTGAAACTTCGACAGATGGTCCAACACAATTAGTAGTCCAATATGCCCAGTTTTACTCCTCGGGTATGGCCCAAGAATATCTACATAAATGCGCTGAAATGGACGGACGGATTCTACCATATTACCCATGGGAGGTTTCATCACCCTATTCGGAGCTTTCGTGGTCTTGCAGACCTCACAATTGCGAACATAGTCTCGCACGTCACGAACCATTCCAGGCCAGAAAAACGTACGTCTCAGTAATTCTAGGGTCTTCCCCATTCCTCCATGGGCAGTAACCGTTGTATCATGTGCTTTCGAAATTGTTTCTATCCGAAGTTTTTCCGGTATCCACAGTTTCCAACATTGTTCTTCTTGAGATTCATCACCTGAGTAATGATCGGTTCTATAATAAACAAATCCATCTACCACTCTTATGTCAGGATACTTGCTTTGATTATAAGTTATCCTGTCCTTCAAATCCTGATAATCCTGATCCGTGAAGCTGGGGGAATTTAAATCTATACCCGCCCCTGGAATTTCCACTCCTGCAAGTTCTGCATTGGGAATCCTAGATAAAGCATCAGGAACCACATGTTCTTTACCTTTTCTGTGACTTATGGTGAATCTGTAGGGCTGAAGTTTGAAAACCCATCGGGCCAATCTACCGCTCAGGTCGGGCTGTCTCATAAGCCATAACAAACTAGAATGGTCTGTGACAACTTCGAATTCCTGAAGTTCTAGATAACACCGAAACTTCTTGATTGCCTCAATAGCCGCCAGACATTCCCGCTCGGTAACACTATAGTTACGTTGAGCTGTGTTTAATTTTTTGCTCATAAACGCAATCGGCCTTTCATTTCCCTCCTCATCCAGTTGGACCAGAACTGCGCCAATGCCGAAGTCACTAGCATCGCAGTGAAGATAAAATTTCTTAGAAAAATTCGGATTCGCCAGTACTGGAGTTGAAGTGAGCAACGACTTTACTCTCTCAAAAGCAGTTTGAGCATCTTCTGTCCACTGGAACTTTTTCTTTGTGGATATCACCTGAGTAATTGGAAAAGTTTCGGTCGAAAAATTCTGAACAAAACGCCTGTACCAGCCGGCCAGGCCAAGGAATCCACGAACTTGCTTTAAGTTCTTGGGCATGGGCCAGTTGGTGATCGCAGTAATCTTCTCGGGATCGGTGGTAATGCCACCATTATCCATTATGTATCCTAAATAATTGACCCTGGTAACGCAGAATTTGCTTTTCGACACGTTCAGGGCAAGGTTAGCCCTCCGAAATTGAGCCGAGATTCGTAGCAAAATTGCAATATGTGTCGGGAAATCCTCAGATACGATTACAAGGTCATCTAAGTACCCAAAGACAGAATGACGAAGATCTGGTGGGATTAGCTCGTCCATTAGGCGACACATAGTTTGAGGAGCATTGCATAGCCCGAACGGCATGACCACAAACTGGTACAGAGGCCTTCCCGGGACAGTGAATGCCGTTAATGGTCTGGACTTTTCCTCAAGGCTTATCTGCCAAAAGGCATCCTTTAAATCTAACTTGGAAATTATATTCGCCTTTGGAAGCCTTGAAAATATTCCCTCTATATTATGAAGAGGATACGCATCCTTCTTGGTAACTGAATTCAACTTCCGGGCATCCAAGCAAAGCCTAACCTTCCCTGGCTTTACCACGAGTCTCATTGGTGAGCTCCATGGGGAGGTGGAAGGCTCAATTACACCTAATTTCAACATCCTGTCAATTTCAGAGAACATAAGCTTTTCTACCGCCGGTGAAACTGGGTAAAACCTCTGTTTTATAGGTGATGCTCCACCGACATCAATCGAATGCTTTATTAGATCGGTCCGCCCTAGACCCTGGGTTTCAAAATTCGGGAAAAGGTTTATAACAGTTTCTAACTGCCCGCGCTCTTGAGGGGTTAATTTACAAAACGATTCATTTAGTGGTTGTTGAAGATTCTGATTGTCGTTCTGAAAATCCACTAATGACAAATTTGGGGAACTTATACCATTGTCATTGCATGCTAAAATATCAATTGATTTAAGGACGTTTTGAATCAAGTTGAACGACGTCCAAAAATCAATCCCCAGTATTAATTTTTGCGAAATGGTAGGAATTATAAACAGTTTTATGTGCCGAGTTTTATTTTTAAATGTAATATTAACGTTGATCCATCCTAGAACTTTCTGAGACTTTCCGTCGGCGGTTTTTACAAATAAGTTGCAACTGGTAAAATTTGGATATTCTGAAAAATCATGCTCTCCCAACTCACCACCAAGACAGCTAACATTAGCTCCAGTATCCAACAAACCATACTCTTCAAAATCTAGGAAGGACACCTTGGCGTAATAACGCATATCATGCGGATTCGAGACAATAGTGGAAATATGTATTTTCGCACAAAGTTTCCTTAACTTATAAAAATTCCGCATTCTAACTGTGGATCTTTTCGGTTTTCTGAGTGCAACGATGTCGGAAACATTAAAAATTTCGTCACGTTTCCTGACATATAGTTCCCAACGCTTGTGAAAAGGCATTTTAGGGTATATTATACGAGAATCCTCCATACTAAGTTTATAATGAGAATCTGGGCTCTTTAGAATGGTAATGGGTTTTGTATTTGTGTTTGAAAAATCGGGTTTAGAGTCTAATCCGGGTATATTTTCGTCATAGTCTTGAATCTGAGGGCCGACATTTAGACATGGTCCTTTTGTGGGCCCGTTTGTCTCGGGTTTTTTGAATAGGACTGAATTCGATTAAGGCATGTTGTACATTGGGGTTTATATACCTTTTTGGCACCACAGCCATAGCAAAAAATACTCCTATCTTCAAGGCAGTCTTGCCAGTGGTGACCATTTTTGTCACAATTCCAACATTTAAAATTTAAATCCGTTTTGTGCATAGCATCTACTAGGTGTCCTGCATCCGATTCTATCATCTCCTCCCCAGCAATTCCCATCTCTGCCACTTGTCGTCGTGGTGCAAAGTTGGTATTTTGATTACGCGTGGCAAGATTCTTACGCACGTACTCATCGCTCAAAAAGTTTTCGCGCATTTGCACAAGCTTTCGGAGATGTGATAATGAACGAATAGGAACATAAAGTAGATCTTGACGAATCTCTGGACGTAGGTTTCTAGCAATTACCTCTATTAATTCCTCTTCCGACATTGGTCTAGGTAATCTATCCACAATCATCGAGAGTGCATCAAAGAAAACATCGTACAATTCGCCAGGTTTTTGTTTACGGTTTCGGATTTCCTCCCTTAAATCAAATGACGATTTAAATTCTTTGTATTGACTTCGTATGGCAATGCAAAAATCATCCCAATTAACCGATGTGACCTGTTTGTGGTACCGCCAGTACCACTCACGGGCTTTACCTGTTAACAATGTATTTAAATTCTTACAAATTACCGAAAAGTCATCATTAAATGTTTCCCTTGTCAGAGTCTTCACACGGTACAAAAATTCATCAATGTTCAGTCCGGTGGATGATCCGTCAAACTTGAGGTTCCAATTATGGATAATAGACGTTATTTTATCCGCATGTATGTTATTTGCGTTGAGTGAAAAAAATGTGTTTGGAGACAAGCTTGAAGAATTTCCCTGAACTTGATGTAGCGATGGGTTTCCAATATTAACACTGGAATTGGTATTGTTGTTATTGTTGATGGGATTGTTGGGGATATTATCATTACAATTGTTTGTAATATTATTATGGGAGTTATAATTGTCATTATTCGAAGCATTATTCTGAAAATGCTGATTTACGTTAGGGGGATTAGATGCAAAGCTTTGCAAATTATTACCATTTGTTGCCGGTTGCAACAGATTGCAATTTTGGAGCATTCGAGTCAAGGAGGATTCTATCATGAGACTGATCTCACGGTAGTCAATTACATTTTGTGGGGCCTGGGTTGTGGGATTCTGAACAGGCGATAGAACAAATTGTGCCTGATTTACGCCCCAAGTACTACGATTCGGAGTCGGTAAACCTTGATCAGTCTGAACGCTAGAACTTCTATTCAAAGAAGCAATCTGAGGATCGTGGAATGAATTTCGGCTAGTACTTCGTGTATTGTAATGCTTAGCCATTACTCCCCTACCTCTATGTTTTTGTCGGGTAGCCTTAGTCACTGTTGGTGGTTTCGGGACTATAAATACAGGTCGTAACTCGTCGAGTTCGCATGCCCGCTTGCATACCGGACAATCTGCAGAAAAAGATAAATGCGTTTCTATGCAAGCCCTATGAAAAGGGTGAGAGCATTTGCTTATAGTCAAACATTCCTGGCTCACTCATAATCTCATTGCAGATCTGACAAAATGAAGGTTGAATACTTAACGGTGCCAATGAAGGCGGAGGCGGCAAGGCCTGTGCCAGATCCGATTCCAAAGACATATTAGAAAACTAAAAATCCAAAAAAAAAATATCAAAAAAAAAGGTAAACCTTCAACCCCGTTTTAAAAATTTGTAAATATTTTAAAGATATTGGAGAAACCGATTAAAAATGAGTAAAAAAAAAAAAGATTTTTGATAAGCACAGAGATTAGTTAAAAATAGTTGATTTTCCGATTAATAGCATATTGACGTTTCTTACAAGCTGATGAGAAAAAAGAAATGGAGAGAAAAAGACAGTTATCGACTAATGAAAAATATTCAAAGGTCAGCCATGGTGTCCTATATATCCTACAAAATTCATTTATATTGCACATCCCAGCAAATATGTACGTTACCACACTTATATACACTCTTCTACCGATCAAAAGGTCATTAAGTTGCTACTGCGAAAATAATGATATCCTAAATGATCAATAGGTGCTGGTCCACTAGTCTCAAGTATAATTTAATGAAATAGGCTACACAAAACATTGAAAGATTGTAAATTATTCTGGCATTCAGTTAATCAGGCAACGAAAATGTTGACAAAAGTTCAACGGTCAGCTAATTCGCATTTAAATTCAAATTGCTGAAATTCCAGAAGGCCTCTGACAGCTATTCTACAGCTTGATATCCTAAAGTCAAGAACTATTATTAATCTTTAGTAAGATGAACTCTAAACACCAAAAAAATCTGAAATTAGAGCCGAAAAGACAAGGTCACTATCCTTAGGGCCCCACGTTGGGCGCCAAAATCTGTAATGTACACGAACTAAAAGTAGGTGATGATGCAGAGTTCCATAATCTTCCAAATGCACCTTTGAACTTGGGAAGAGGTAGGACTGCGGGAGCCTTTTCTGTTCTAGCAACAGTCGGGTTGGGGGGGGGGTCTCGTCCTTCTCCATCCAAGCCATGTTCCCATTATCAAGATTTATTTTAGACTCCCTTTTTATTTCGTAAAAGATAACAAAAAATATTGACCAAATAATCACAAGTACCCGACAAAAAAAAAATAAAAACAAGTTAAAGTTATTTGAAATTGAAATTTGTAATTGAAAATGGCAGTAGTCGATTGCCTACAAGAAAAATAGCCCACTCTCAGGTGACATTGAAAATGGTCGTCTCTTTACCCTCTCCTGCCTTTGTCCTGATAACGAAAAAGTATATTATAGGACCCCTACTCACCATCACTCCAAACTTAAGTTCTCATCCCTCTTATAAGAAACGTATTATAAATATTTAGCAATTCATCGCGAAATATAATGGAATTTATTCAATGTAGGATATCTGTCCATAAAATCTAATTCACTAAATATTAACTTAAACATTATATACTACGCACTATGAATATGAATTTCATTCTGTATTATTATTTAATTTTGCAAACTTGTTTAAGATAATGCAAGAAATTTGCATTACATCCCATAAGGGGTTAATAAAAACATAGGAGAGAAAACAAAAGAAAAAAATTAAGTTCGCTAACAGAGAGTTACGGAGAGAGATCATATGTGTGAGAATTGAATAAAAGAATTATACCATACAAAATTATAGAAGCACAACAACGCTTCGAAGACTAATGGGGATGATCCCACACTAACTCTCCAGAGGTATATTTTACGCGCAAGATGTTATCAAAGCATGCAATTTGTGTTCTCTTATTTCTGGGTTTGTTTTGGTTATCATAATTTCTCTTTGTCTTAAACTTACCAGCAATCTCCGCTCATGATGAAGGCCTCCAAACGAACCGGATTCTGGCTGCTGTTATGAGTAAATGTTTATATTAAAGAAAATTCCATGCTATGATATTCACTCTTGTAACAAATTTCTATCATGCGACAAAAGAAAGAAATTATATGTATAAATATTTGTTTAGGGTTAAATTGTAGGTTTGTTTTAACTTATTATACATTTTCTCTCAGTAATATTAGGTGTGTTTTAAATTCAATTGGAATTTAAAGATTTTAAGTACACCATTTTTTTTTTACGATCAGTATGAAAATATGGAAATTATTAACAATATCACTAAACATTTGTATAACAAGCCAAATTCACCTCTATTTACTGTTTCATATACTTAAACGTGACTCTTATGTATGTAGGTAATGGTTGAAATCTCCGAGCTCTTCTTAATTTGATACGTAGACGTCAGAAAGCCTATGATGATAGGGTCGATTTATTCACGTTGTACTTGAAAATAGATTTCTGCAGGATGCCGGACTGGGGTTATTCTGAATTCACCGGTGTGCAATTTTGTCTCGTGGCAACGTGTTTGGAATTCCCTCGGTTAATTGGCAAGTTCCAGCGCGGAATAATTTGACGTCATGTGTATCATATAGGTATGTCGAGAAAGACCACACACAACCCTTGTAGCAAAATCTGGACGCACAGTTTATAAAGCCAGCGTGCGGTGAGTGAGTTCTGGAGATATGTGATGTGGTCTATAGTTTTAGGTGTCGGTTAGAGAAGGGAATTTAGGTTGACGCACAAATATTGAAGATTCGTATTCTCAGCATATGGCGTGATCCTGGTATTTCGTGTTCTTTGGGTGAACCTCTAGAGAATCCAATTGCAGACCATATGGGATGATTTCCCACTGCTCAACTTTTCAATTTTCATTTATATGAAAGTCAATGTACGCTGCGTGTTAAATTCGTCTTAGCGTAATTCTTATACTCGCGACTTGGATTTTCTTCAAGATGTTAATTTAAAACTTCGAATTTAATTTGCCGATTTTGATCTTGTCGAGTCAAGACTAGATTGTCAAAGAGGAAGTTCTTGCATTTTCCCGCCATTATCTCGACCTCCTCCCGTCATACGAAAAACTGTTCAAAACGAATAATGTCAAAACTACAAGAATAATGGAGTTGCCAATGTCTGGGACAGGGATGATATGGTACATATTATCTATTATAACATCTTGTTTTTCCAAAATAAGATCTATCAGGCTTGAATTTTTCACCTCCGGGTTTTGATTATGACTGATCAATTTATACACACAAAACGTACACTGTGTTTGCCAAATTGGTCACAGTACTATTTTCATCCCTTATGGAATTATGGTATGTTAATTAGTGTGCAATTTAAACAAGGTACGAGAGGTCCACTACAGCCTCGAAAATTCAAACCATGAGTCGAGAGGTTCAAAACCACGTTGAGCTTCATAATTGTTGCCCAACTTAATGCATTCAGTCGGGATGCATTGAGATGGAAAACTATTTGTCTTGTACGCGGCGGTGATAGACCCAATCAACATGAACGATAATATTAAAAAGTCTTCGGCCACTGGAAAACCTGTGACTTCCCCCGAGCCTACGGGCTCTTCCTCGAGCACTAGTGCTAGTAAGTCTTCTGCGGTCACACGCAAGGGGGCCTCTGCAACTGCGAATAACGTGGGCGGTGGTCAACCCTCCCCAACTACGGGGAGAACTAAAAATCTCTACCCCTCCCGGAGGCGGAGAGCTGATCTTCGACTGGCCAATCAACTCTCTGCACGACCAGTCGCCGCACTCACTCCTAAGGGCGTCTGTGAGGTCTCCAAGTTTCTTGATAGTGGAATATTGAATATAGAATATTGACGATTCATACTCTGGTATTGTTAGACTTGCTGATGAAAAAGAATTAGTCGTGAAAGGTCTGGGAACTGTTGTTTTGAAGATCAAAGTAGACGCAAGGGATACACAAATAAAGCTTTTCAATACTTTATTAGTTCCTGATTTGAAAAATAATTTGATGTCAACTAGTAAGGCAACTGACAATGTATGTAAAATTGTTATGAGCGGGGAAAAGGCAAAAATAATGAAAAATAATGAAATTCTTGTAGAAGCATTCAAAAATAATGGATTATACAAGGTTTTTGTTGATGGAACTCATACCTGCCACGCAGCAAATGAAGGTAAACATAAAAAGAATCAATTATGGCACAAAAGATTTGGCCAATTAAATGGATGTTCTTTAAAGAAGTTATGTTCTCACAGTATGGTAACTGGCTTACCTAACATTGATTTATCTGAATTCCAATGTGAGACTTGTATAAGGGGAAAACAGACCCGTGATAAGTTTCCTAAGAAAGGCGACAAATCGTCATGTCAAGTTATGGAACTTGTACACTCCGATATATGCGGACCTATGAAGACTGAATCACTGGGGAGAAATAAATATTTTGCAACATTTATAGATGATTTTTCTCGAAATGTTACTTTAAAATTTTTAAGAACTAAATCTGAATATTTGGCAGCTTTCAAAGAATATAAAGATGCTGCTGAAGTCGAAACAGGCAGAAAATTAAAGATCTTGAGAACTGATAACGCTAAAGAAATGATCAGCAAGGATTCTAAAAATTATTTAAAGGAAAACGGAATCATGCATCAACTTTCAGTAGAATACACCCCCCCAACAAAATGGAGTAGCTGAACGTATGAACCGTACTCTTACGGAAATGGCAAGGTGCCTAATGTTAAAAGCAGACTTACCGGAGATATTATGGGCGGAACTTATAAATACAGCAAGCTACATTCGTAATAGGTGTCCCACTAATTTAAATAATGATAAAACACCAATTGAACTTTGGACTGGAATAAAGCCAAATGTTAAACATTTGCGGAAAATAGGTAGCAAGTCATTTGTATTAAATAAAAGACCTGGGAAAGGTAAGTGGGAGCCTAGAAGTGAGGAGTATATGCTGGTAGGTTACTGCGATGGGTCTAAAGCGTACAGATTGTGGAAATCTGGAGACTGAAAAATTATAAAGTCGTGATGTTAAAATTCTTGAAGAACAATTACCATATTCTGATGTTACCAAATCAAATTTTAATGACAAAAACGATTTTTTAGAATTTAAAATAAATTTTAACAAGGAAGAAACGGAAAATGATAACGAATCACAAGAATCCGAAGAAGTGGAAACAACTGAAACTGAATGTCCTGTTGAACTATCCGAAGATTTAGATGCAATTGAGATACAGGATTCTGTTGAAGAAAATACCGATGACTGTTCGGAAAATTCCAATGCTCAATCATCCGAATACATTGTAGGAGAAGAACAATCAAAGGCAAGAGAAGAACAATCAAATGCAATAGGTTCAATTAAATCTCGTTCGAGATCTTGGAAAATAATTGGCCACGAAAGCGCGAAAGTGTCATATGAAGACAATCAAAAATCGATTGAAGACATTGAGGACTCTGAATTTAAAAATGACTGGATGGCGGCTATGAATAGCGAATATAATACATTATTTAAAAATGGAACATGGGTATTATGCGATCTATCGACAGGAAGAAGAAGACTAGGTTGCAAATGGGTGTTTACCACAAAGTATAATCCTGATGGTTCTGTAAACAAGCGCAAGGCAAGATTAGTTGCCAAAGGATACTCACAACAATATGGAGTGGATTATATGGATACTAATGCTCCCGTAGTACGACAAAATTCACTCAGGTTGATGTATGCATTATGTATGATTTGAAACTTAGACAATTAGATGTTTCAACTGCTTTTCTAAATGGGGATATAGACGAAGAAATTTATATGGATCAACCAGAAGGATTCGTTGAGGAGGCGAACAATAAAAAGGTATGCAAACTTAAAAAGGCAATCTATGGTTTACATCAATGGTAAAAAGATTCATTGTGTTATCCAAACTTGTGGTTTAATTCAGTCTAAATATGACCAGTGCATATATTACAGTAGAAACAATTCTGATCTTATAATCATGGCTCTATGTATTGACGTGGCCGTCGGTGGTGCAATGGTTAGTGTGCGCGGCTCTTGTACATGAGATCCTGGGTTCGAACCCGGCTCTGACCAACTTCAAATTTTCTTTCGGCGGCGGTCACCTCGCATAGTGACGGCGACACTATCGAGTATCTAACCATGAAAAAGCTTCTCAAATTACCGTTCGGAATCGGTGTAAAACTGTAGGTCCCAATCAGTGAGTGAAAACTGGAAAGCGCACAGCTCAGTGATTGTGAGAAGTTCTCCCCAGTCCCTTCATGGGATGTAATGGGAAACCATTTATTTTGTTTTATATGTTGATGACATGGTAATTGCATACAACAATGAAGGAACATTTGAAACTATTTTAAAGATTTTGAAATCAAATTTTGAAATAAAGGATATGAAGCAGCCGAAACATTGTATCGGTTTATGTATTGAATACAAAGATGGGGAGTTGTCATTATCTCAACCTGGTTATATTACAAATTTATCCAAGAAGTATGGATTGGAAAACTGCAAGCCAACAAAATTACCGATGCAATCGAAAATAACATTGGAGAAAGATCCAAAAAATCCTGAAGAAGCCCAAAGGATAAACGAGAAGCAGTATCAAGAACTCATAGGATCGTTACTTCATATTGGATTGTACAGTAGACCAGATATAGCATGTAGCGTTAATATGTTATCTCAGTTTTCTAGGAATCCCAGGCGACAGCACTGGAATTGTGCCTTACAGATTGTTAAATATCTGAACACAACCAAAAATGCGGCCCTAAAATACAAAAAGAAAGGTTTACCAATTATGGGTTTTGTGGATGCTACCTGGGCGCAAGATGTTAATGACCGAAAGTCACAATCAGGGTTTTTCCTATGTACTTGCAGGTGGTGCTATTTGCTGGGAATCAAAGAAGCAAAAGGTTATTGCTACATCGAGTGCTGAAGCCGAGTATGTAGCTCTTAGTGAAGCAGCAAAGGAAGCTATATATCTGGGATACATTTTACAAGAACTGGGATTCAAGAAGCCTAATCCCACGAACACTTATAGTGATTATCAAAGCGCACAGCACATGGCGAAGTTTGGGTCACACCATTCTAGAACGAAACACATCGACTTTATAAGAAATGCTGTCGAAAGGAAAGTTGTAGATATAAAATACATTTCAACAGAAGAAATGCCTGCAAATTTTCTTACGAAGCCTATTCCCAAAATCAAACATTATTTCTGTTGTGAATCTATTGGGATGGAGCTTTAAACTGTTATATCCTGAGGAGGCGTGTTGAATTATCAATTTGTACTTGTTTAAAATACTACTTTATGTTTTAGCTGGAAATTATTTTATATCATATACTTTTTGTTTACTTGTTTTGTGAAAAGAAAATTTTTCATTCATTCATTAAAATCGTCTTCTATAAAACCAACATCAATCCTGCGTTATATAATTCAATACTTACTTATTTACTTATCCGGTATCGGACAACCCCGAGGGGTCAAGGACCTTACAGAACGAAGATAACACATTTCTCCAACCAGTGCGATCTTTTGCTTTATTTCTCCAGTTGGCAATATCAAGTGTACGCAGGGATTCGTCAACTGATCCCTCCAGCGGAGTCTTGGTCTTCCTATTTTTCGTCTTCCTTCGAGTTCGGTTTCGAAAACCCTTCGTGCTGGTTCGTCTTCATCCATTCTACTAACATGGCCTAGCCAGCGCAATCGCGTTATCTTGAGCCGCTTAACTATGCCAATGTCAGGATAAAGCTACTACAGCTCATGATTCATGCGTCGCCGATACTCGCCGTTGTGCGCTATAGGGCCATAAATTTTGCTAGAACTAAAACTTGATTGACAGATCACATTAATTTCTTGTTGCTGTTGCTTCAACTAAATATTCCAGTACTTGCAACCAAAACTGAGGGTTGCAGTGCAGATCGCCTCCTCGCGGTGCAACCTGGGTAACTCTAAATGATCTTCTTCCCCTTTGGCACAGACTCTGCTACGACCCTGGTTCACGATTTTCGTAACTATTTGATCTTCTGCTCTCGAGCTGTCGTCCTGTGCTCTGCGACCTGAGTAGGCAGAGATGACACTCTGTCGAAATGGCTCGTGGTTAAGGTACTGTTCGTCTCCGCCTCCTTAAAACCTGGCAAATCTTGTAGTACGTTCGAAATCCGTCACCGTTATGTTGGTGGTAATGGTGAGGTTGAGATTACTCCCTCTTTGGTTCGGCCTGACTCTGAACACTCTGTCCCATAAGGCGGAGTGGAGTGTCAACCCTCGCGTGGAACTCCCTGCTTCATAGACAACCACGGGGCCCTTCTTCTTGAATACATTGCATTACGGACGTAGATAGCGGCTACAAGTTGAGTCCCAAATCAATAATGAACGATAACATTAAAAAGTATTCGGCCACAGGAAAACCTGTGACTTCCCCCGAGCCTACGGGCTCTTCCTCGAACACTATTGCTCGTAAGACTTCCGCGGTCACACGCAAGGGGGCCTCTGCAACTGCGAATAACGCGGGCGGTGGTCAACCCTCCCCAACTACGGGGAAAACTAAAAATCTCTGCCCCTCCCGGAAGCGGAGAGCGGATCTTCGACTGGCCACTAGATTGGTTAGTCAACTCTCTGCACGACCAGTCGCCGCACTCACTCCTGCATAGGTAAACACCTTGGACTGGGCTAAGGGCGTATGTGAGGGCTCCAAGTCTCTAGGGACAAAGCCTCCACTGGCTGTTAATAAAAGACAGCGTTCAGTGGAGGTGGATACTAAACCTGGTCCCTCATCTAAGAGGCATAAAAGCCACCCATTGTCGCGAAGGACAGCCTAATCATTTGCGTTTTGGATGAAGGTTCCCAGGATGGACGTATCCCCAAGGATAAATGGCGCCTTGTAGAAGGAGCCCTTCTTACGGTGTTCATGGCCTGGCCCGGTGCCAATCTGCGAAGACGCGGGATGGTTCCAGGGTAGTATTAAACTGATCGGCTACTCTGATGAACGAGCAGTGCGTTTGTATAAGTCCGCCATGAGTCGAGTAGGTGAGGTTTGGCCGGGGGCCAAACTCAAAGCCGTGGATAGGAAGGATATACCTTCTGGACCAAGGGCTAGGGTTTGGGTCCCGTCAAACTCACCTACTGACCCACAGGAGATCCTTAAGATCATCAGCTACTGCAATCCCTCCATTCGGCAAAGGATTCGAAGGTGGTCAAGGTTGAGGATCCTTAAGGAACCTCCCGGCAGGTAGTTTTGGTCCTGAACCAGGAATCCCTTAAACCCATTGAGGAGTCCAAAGGCCAAATTCAGTTTGGGTTCATGAGTGGTTATACAAAGTGGATACGCTGAGTGGCAAACTGGCCGAGTCGAAGTCGGAAGTCACAGCTGTAAATGCTGGAAAGCATCCTGAAACGGCGGTAGATGCTGAAGAAGCACTATTGGATGACGACAGTGGCAACATCATTGACCTGTGGGGCCGATCTGCCTGGCTCCGAGATGGGTCCATCACTAGCGAGAGTGATTACGAGACAACTGTGATCGAAGTACCCGGAGTTGAAGATCCCCTAGACGATGAAAGTCCACCAGATAAATCTTCATCGCAGTAAGGCAGCATCTGCCAACCTCATTCGCCATCTTGCGAAGGGTGGAGCCGATGTGGTCCTGATACAAGAACCATGGACGGTCAATGATCGTATATGTGGTTTCAGGTGCAATGGATACAGGACCTTCGTCTTATCAACCCCAGGTAGGCCAAGATCTTGCATACTCATTAAAAAAAATTTAATGCTCTTTTATTGCAAAATTTTAGTGATAGCGATACAACCGCCATCAGCTTCTCGCTGGAAGGCCAGCGGGACATCTGGCTAGTTTCATCGTATATGGCGCACGACCATACTGAATCACCCCCTCCGAAGTGCGTTAGGGATATTGTATCGGAGGCAAAAAGACGGAAGTGTAGCGTCATTATAGGTGCCGACGCCAACGCGCACCACACAATATGGGCGAATACCGGTGCCAATTATCGAGGTGAGTCTCTTTTTAATTTTATTATAAGCGAAACCTTGTCTATTTGTAATAGAGGCGAGGAACCGACCTTCATAACTTCGGTTAGGAGGGAAGTGCTAGACCTAACTTTACTACTTGGCTACGACTATGTAACTCTATCCGATTGGAGCTTACTTTCTGATCACTCATTTTCTGATCATAAATATCTACAGTTCCACATAAATATCGAAGCTCTGAAAAAGGAAGTTTTTAAAAATTATAGGAAAACGGACTGGAACGCCTATCGTGGGCGCCTAAGGAAACTCTTAGGTTACCGTCCGAATATTCCGACTAATGTGCCAGAGCTGGAAGAACTAGTTGGCAAATTTACTGATGCGTGCAGGAACGCGCTCCTGAGTCCTGTAAGACCAGTGGTTATAATGCTGCTAAGGGTAACAAAAAACCTCACTGGTGGATCTAAGATCGTCCATTAGGCGGCCTTTCAACAAGGCCAAAAAGAGAGGCGACCAAAGGGATTGGGACGTTTACAAGATTAGTCTTAATCTATATAAAGGTGAAATCAAGAAGGCCAAACGGAAATCCTGGCGAAACTTCTGTGACTCCATTGAGTGCGGGGTTCTTAATGAAAGACGATGGAACGTTGACGTATTCGTCTGAAGAGTCTCTTGGGATTCTCCTGGATACCCACTTTCCCAACGATGACAGGAATGCCGGTCATCAGCCAGAAGAGCTAGGCGGAAACTCACTTAGATTAGAAAAAGTTCGCTCAATAGTGAGCAGAAAGAATCTGATATGGACCAGTAGATGCTTCAAGCCCCATAAATCGGCCGAACCTGACGGGAGGTCAACTGAGACGGCTCTCCACTCTATAGTTACCATAATATAAAACTCTCTTGAGAATAAGGTCTTCGCTCTAGGGACCTTCCTGGACATCGAGGGAGCCTTCAATAACATTCAACCTTCAGCGATTCTTAGGTCGTTACAGAATCTAGGAGTCGACAGCTTAGTGACACGCCTAATTGGGAAGCTTCTGGTGGATAGATCCGTCAAAGCTGAATGGGGTGGTGTTACAATTGCTGGGACCGTTAACAGGGGGACACCACAGGGGGAGTTCTCTCTCCACTATTATGGTTAACTTCTGTCAATGAACTGCTTCTTGAATTGGACAGGGCCGAATGCCAGGTCTTTGCCTATGCCGATGATATTGCTATCATCTGTACGGGTAGAAACCTCACTTTACTTAGCATTCGTACAACCAGCCTACTTAGTCCAATTTCGAACTGGACCGCTAACAACGGACTACCACTTAACCCACTTAAAACCGAGCTTATCCTGTACTCTCGGAAATATAAAATACCCGCATTTGAACTGCCGTTAGTTAATGGGGTGCAATTACAGTTGACGGAAAAGGTCAAGTACCTGGGAATAATTTTCGATAGAAAAATTTCTTGGAAACCGAATGTGGAGGAGAGGGTGAAAAGGCGTCGGTTGCTCTTTACTGCTGTAAAGGGGCGATAGGAAAGCGCTGGGGACTGCCTCCTAAGATCACCATGTGGATTTATACGGCAATAGTCAGACCAATTCTTCTCTATGGCACCGTAGATTGTTGGAGGTCCCTCCAAAAGAAATATATTCTGAATTCCTTGATGACAATTCAAAGATCAGCACTGATTAGCGTTAGTGGGGCAATGGGCACGACGTCAGGTACTGCACTCAGTGGTATCCTGAACATCTGTACTCCTGATATCATGGCCGAATCGGCAGCCGCTACATCCCTGGTGAGAATCAGAGATTGTGGCGTTTTGATATCGGGGCATTCCGGACACGCTGAATTACTACACCGGATCAACTATATTCCCGTAAAAATGGACTACTCTATCCCCTACCTTCTACCAGCGACAAATCTAAGGACTTCTATTCCGAACAGGAATACCTGGGAATATTCACTGGAAGGAGATACCAGTAGTATCAGATTTTCACGGATGGATCAAAGTTGGACGAGCATGTAGGATATGTGGTCCATTCACCGGACCTAAACGTAAATAATTCCTTCAAGCTGCCTGATCACTGTAGGGTATTTCAGGCGGAAGTTACCGCCATACTGGAGGTTGCTGAACTACTGAAAGTAGTGTCACAACCCTCCGGAAAATATGTATCTAGACGGACAGCCAGGCTGCCATAAAATCCCTGGAAGCCATGTTTGCTACGTCCCTGAGAGTGAAAGAATGCCACTCATCACTTAGGGTGAGGGCAGAGTATTTTGACATCAGGCTCATCTGGGTACCGGGACACAGCGACATCCCAGGCAATTGAGTAGCGGATGCGTTAGCTAGACAGGGCACTACGGCACAGGTTCTTCCGACAAAAGAAAGTGTAAGTATGCCAATCTCTACCTGCCGTTTGCAGATCAGACAGTGGGCCAATAATATGTTCAAGGACAAGTGGAGACTTACTTCAACTTGCCAACAAGCCAGGGTCCTCTGGCCACAGGTGGACAGGAAGAGGACTAGACAACTACTTAACTTGCCCAGAGGCAGGTAATCCACAATGGTAGGAACACTTACGGGACATTGTCTTGTAGGAAAACACGCCCTAAGATTGGGACATAGAAACTCCACTTTCTGTAGATGCAAGTGATTGACAGAATTTATTGTTCGAGTCAACAGACAGAAATGGTAGAGTTGTTCATTAGTGGTGTCCAAGGGTCCAGTGAAAAATATAAGATTTTAAAAATATTTTGGGTAAAAAATTTAGAGTTGCCAAACCAATCGTTTTCGTGGAATGACGTTAGTGGTGGCCATCATTTCTCGAAATTTTCAATTGATTATCACTAAATTAAACCGCAAATGATTTTGAGTTTAACGCATACATTTTTAACTGTGCCCCAATGACATAGGCCCCATAGTGGTAGGGTGGTACATATATGGACCGACAACCATTGAAAAAGAACATGTTGTAAAAAGGGTATTACTTTTAGGGTGGTCAAACGATGTAGAAGTATCATTGAAAAATTGGCTGAAAGAATTAGCTTGTTTTTTATTCCCTGCTAAACTAATTTTTCGACGACTTTGTATGGAGTGCCGCTTAATATCGCTTAGTTCTCCATACATAGTCGTCGAAAAATTAGTTTAGCAGGGAATAAAAAAAGGCTTAATATTTCGAGATTGAATCATGTATGGTAAAGCTGAATGCAAAACCGGTTATTTCTAAACAAGAAGAAAGGGCTCTTCATATCTTAAAATCAAAAGCGAGTTTTTGTAGCGGGCGTTTTCAATGTGGCCTTTTGTGGAAAAGTGGAACACAAACTTTCCCAAAGACGTATTTAACGGCATTAAAGCATTTTTTTCGTGGCCGTCGGGAGCGCAAAACTGTAGGTCCCAATCAATGAGCATAAAACTAGAACGTGCATAGCTCACTGGTTGTGAGAAGCTCTCCTAATCCCTACATGGGATGTAATGGGAAACCATTTATTTAAAGTGTTTTAACCAGATTGGGCGAAAATAATTTAACATGAATAAGCAATTTGAAAGCGATTATCGTTCAAAAATTCTACATTTATTGAATAAATGTTATGTAAGGCGTTTGTCCTCGGACGAAGAAAAATGTATTTCACCGAAAACATTATTTTTGCCTCGTTTTGCAGTTTCGAACCCAAAAAAGACAGCCTACATTTGGCGTTCGATGCAGCCACTAAAATACAAGGTGTTTCACTAAATGATTTTTTTATTGACAGGCACTAATTTAAACCAACCGCTGCTTGCAGTAATGTTTAAATTTAGAGAGAAGCCTAAAGCAGGGTGTGGCGATATACAAGAAATGTTTCTGCAAATATCGATCCGTAAAGAAGACCAAGAAGCCCAGCGATTTCTGTATAGAGAAAATAAGAACCAACAGGTTGATCAATATGTTATGACCAGGGCTATTTTTGGAGCGACGTGTTCCCCGACAATTGCTCAATATTCCCTCGAAGGGAGCACTTGGGCTCTCCTGATGTCTCTTTCTGGAACTCCTCCGCGTAGGTCCTTTAGTTGTCAAGCACTGAGTGCAGCGTGCAATCCATTCAGATACAGCTTTTTGACGACAAACCCAATAGAAACCTTCACTTAGTTTCACCATAGTTTTGCCTTTACCGAGGTGTCTACCACTCGGACTATTATGACATTGTGCAATTATCATTTACACTTTCAAGTCAGGTACCACAATTCGATTTTTCTTTGTTTTACCATCTTCACTTTCCCATACACGGTATAGACAGGCATCAAGCCATCTCAAGCTATTCCACTGGGCCCAATATGATTTCAAAACCGGACTTTCTGAAGCGATTTCATTCCGCGTTAATTGTCTATCCTCTCCCTTTGCCAAAATAATAATCACTTCTCCGCGCCGTGAGCCACTCGTCGTCCGATTCAATTCGCCATCATACTTGCGTTGTAACGCAACCAGTATATCCTTGTAGTTGTTTCTGGCACTGACGGGAACGCTCTGAAGGACTTCTGCTGCGCTGCCTTTCAGTGCTAAAATTCTTAATTGCAACCATTTCGAATTGGAATTTAAAAACGTCGAATGGAGTAGAGCCATCGAAACTGGGAGCTTTCACCCTACTAGAACCTTCAGGCATTACTCGCCCTAGCCCTTCTCGTAACTGGAGATCATTCGTTTTTCTTTTCAGTTCGGCGAATCTTTCATCCACATCCTGTTCGATTTTCTCAAACTTATGTTCGACTTCTTGAATCTTCCTAACCCAACCTTCCCGAACTGGTCGTTCGCTTGAATCTCCACGTTGCTCACAACTTCCGAAATTTCTTGAAGTTTGTCATTTGTGCCGTTCGACTTCTCCTGAATAATTCTAGAATTCTCGCCAAATTTCCTTTCACGTTTGTCGTCTATTATTCTAAGATTGCCGTCCAATTTGGCCAACTTTTCCATCATGGCAGCAAACATTGTGGAAATATCTATATTACCAGTTGCTTGTTTTGCACATGCCTCTATTTCGTCTTTGCACTCGAACTGATATGTGTCAATGTCGATTTTTCGGCGTTTAAATTCGTATATTAATCGACTCTGCAGGTCTACCTTATTACCAGCTGTCGGTTGATCCAATTTACTCAACTCCTGTTTTAGTTGTTCAACTTTGAGTTGTTCAAACTTCATCGTTGTCCTTAATTCATAATTTCACGTCTGACACCAATGTTACGAATTTCCTTATTCGACCTTTTTGCGCTGTTTTAATAATAAAACAAGTTTCGTTTTAAACTGGATGCATTGGAAGCCAATAAAGAGTTAATGTGTGGGCCAAAAAAAGGTGTAGATGTCCTTGCAGACTTATATGGCGGAAAACTAGATATTGTAAGCCTAAGTTATGATAAGCTGGTAGAGAAAAATACTCAAAAAAAAAAACAGCAATGAATGTAATAGTATGCAATTAAAATAAAACAAACTTCTCAATATTTTATCTTCTAACGTACACGGTATTGTTCAATGTTGATTTTTTTTAAATATATTAAAGCCTTTGATATCTTTATACTAATAGAGACACATATTATCCAAGAAAATACAAACAAATATAATACATATTTTTCCGAAATTGATAAACAGTGGCTTCCAGACAGAAGGGAAAGTGTGCATGGTAGGGCCATTGGACGAATTTTATTGGAATTAAGAAAGACACTGTCAGAGTATGGAATCAGATACAGCTTTGAAAACATGCACCAAATTATTATAATTAAAATCGAAGTCAGAAATATGTAATTTCATACATTACCACTCTATTTGCGAAATGCAGTATGGAAAGAAGAGTTCAAAAGCGTTGAAGCTATCTTGAAGGAGAACGATATACCAAATCCAATGATTATTGGGGACTTATATAAGACTGGGCCTTTTGCAAGCGAATTTGGATGATTTACAAAGATTTAAATTTAAAGCCGGAACAAATGAAAGAAAGTCAAAGGATGCAATAGTTAATTCAAGAGGAAGACATTTTGTCAATATTTGCAAAGATTTTGGACTTGTAATTGCAAATGGCATGACAAAGGGTGATACGGAAGGGAATTTAACTTTTATAAGCCGAGTTGGTGCATCAGTAAATGTTATTTGTGCAGTGTCTCATGAATTACTCAACCGTATTAATCATTTTGCAGTTGATGCCCAGATCTGGTCTGATCATCTTCCAGTATGCTTATCGATGATAATAAATACCGAAGGAAAAACTCAATCAAATGCAAAGCTTCTGCCGAAATTTCAATGAAGAAATGATTATAAAACGGAGTATCAGAATAAAATTATAGAAAATGTAAATGCCAAAAAAGAGGAGAAGGAGCGTTTTAGTTTTGGGGACATAACAAAAAAATACCGTTTCCCATTACATCCCATGAAGGGATTGGGGAGAACTTCTCACAACCAGAGAGCTGTGCTATTTCTAATATTTCACTCACTGATTAGGACCTACAGTTTTACACCGGTTCCGAACGGTATTTTGAGAAGCACATTTACAGCCTATCGTCAATAGTACATCTCTATTTTGCTAAAAAGAAGAAACATGCATTGTTGGTAGATTTCAAAGCGGCTTTTGAAAATCATTAATTTATAAACTGCACACAATCGGCGTATCAACGAAGTTGGTGTTATTTATAGAGAATTTGTAAGACAATGCTAAGTCTGCGGTATGGACGGGTACAGAACTTTCGGAAGCATTCGAAACAATTACCGAAGTGAAGCGTCGGTGGTGCAATGGCTAGTGTGCGTGGCTCTTGTGCGTGAGAACGTGAGTTCGATTCCTGCTCTGACCACCTTAAAATTTCTTTCGGCGGCGGTCACCTCGCATAGTGACGGCAACACTATCGAGTATATAGCCATGAAAAAGCTTCTCAAAATACCGTTCGGAATCGCTGTAAAAATGTAGGTCCCAACCAGTTAGTGAAAACTGGAAAGCGCACAGCTCAGTGATTGTGAGAAATTCTCCCCTGTCCCTTCATGGGATGTAATGGGAAACTATTAATTTTTTTTGAAGCAGGGATGTCTTCTATCTCCATTTTTTTTGCACTAAATCTGAATGATCTTCATGACGAGCTAGGAGGAGGTATATTCCGCAAATGATATAGTTATCCTAGCAGATGAAATTAAAGTCCTACAACAACTGATTCGAAAGTTAGAAGTGTATTGCCAATACATGGAATATGGAAGCCAACATGTCCAAGTCCGAAATAATGATTTTCAGCAAAGGTGGCAAAGCATCAAAAAAAGAGAAATGGGTCTTTAAGGGACAAGAAATTAAGATTGTATCCGAATACACATATTTGGGAGTTACGTTCACCCCAAAATATGTCGTTTGCAAAACACGTGGAAAGGAGTTACTTAGCAGCAAAAACTGCTATTAACCAGACGTGGAACAACTTTTTGAAAAAATCTAATATCTCACTTAAATCCAAGTGGAAATTATTTCAGGCAACATGTCGAGCGATACAGACATATGGAGCACAAGTATGGGAATTCAGTTACTTTGAAGAAGTAGACAAACTACAGCTTTACTTTCTTAAGAAAATTGTAAAACTTCCGAGCTTTACACCAACATATGCATTGAAACTTCAAAAAAAGAGCAGTTTTCACTCAACCTTAATTTGCGGTATATGATCAAAACTTTATTCCAATATAGGGATAATCGTTTAACACACCAACTCACGAAACTACTTTTACAGTACAAATTATAATGGGTGGAAGAACTCAATATACTTGGGACATCGTATGGAATTATGTGGGATAAGGATTCATGAACATGATAGAATGGCACAATAAACAGAACAAACTTATACATGAACTCCAAACCGAACACATGCAAAATCATACCATGAAGGCAAGTCAAACAAACCGCATTTATAGGCATCTAGACTATTCTGCTGGTGAAAGGTATTTCTCAGACAATCTAAGCCAAGAAGACAGCATGGGTTATAAAATCTAGAACAGACCAAATAAAACTTAACGCCAGTCGGTTCCAATTACATATATCAGAAATATGCTCCCTTTGTAATCAAAATTAAAAAGAAAACATTGAACATTTTGTAGCACGTTGCCCAATTTTACAAGACTATAGAAATATGTAATTTGGCAAAAATGTATTAAGTCATGAAGAGGTAATACAAACATTAAATGGTTCACTTATAAATTTTAAGGCACACTAGCAAATTATGTAAAAAATTTTATTGTTAATAAAAAAATAAATAATTAATTGGTTTCCCGTTACATCCCATGCAAACACAGAGCTGTGCGCGTTCTAGTTTTACAGTCACTCATTGGGATCTACAGTTTAACACCGGTTCCGAACGGTATTTTGAGAAGCTTTTTCATGGATAAATACTCGATAGTGTCGCCGACACTAAGCGAGGTGAGCGACGTAGAAAGAAATTTAAGGTGGTCAGAGCAGGGATCGAACCCACGTTCCCATGCACAAGAGCACACTACGATTGCACCACCGATGACGAAATGGTTAATAGAGGAGTTTAATGGCTAAATTTACAATATGAACATTTAAATACCGTCTTAAAAAGTAATGAATTATGTATAGACTAGAGATTTGCGCGTGAGTGATTTTGGGTCACGGTCACGCACTCTCTCGATAGAAACTGCTCACGCACACACGCTCACGAATTATTATAATTGACTTTCTCACGCTCACGGAGAAAAATTCTCACGTCACGCACGCTCACGGAAAATATTTGTTTAAAAGAACACAAACTTTTATTTTATTAAGAAGCAAATTGTCTTATTTTATTAAGGAACGAATAATTTGATTTTATCAAAAAACATTTACATTTTCTGAAAACGTAATGTATGCATCTGGGAGAAAAAACGTTTTTGTTTAGCGGAATGGTTTATTTGCCGTACTGTTAGAAGTGGCCACTAACCCCTAGAGGGACGCATGTTTGTTATGCATTCACTATTTTATAAATCGCCGCGGCGTCCCAGGTCAGATGAGTAGTGACAACGGCACCAATTTTGTTGGCCTCACCAAAGAACTTGCAGGCAAAGAAAATTTTTTCGATTTCGACAAGGTAATCGGAGGTCTAAAGCCGCTTGGCATTAAATGGTAATTTAATACATCCCCTTGATTGGTTTAATATAAGACAACATGGAAATTTAAAAGTTGACTGGTATCAAAAGCCTACAGAGGGACAATAATTAACACGGCCAAGAATTTCGTTAACAGAGTACTGAAAATAAGCGAGAGAGAGTACGGACGGATTTGAAACCACCAACACCAAAGGATAAAACAAGACCGAAGAAGATATATAAGTCCATAAAGTATGTGCCGGGACTATCTGAAAGAATTAGACAATTTTACCCTAAATCGCCTTTTTAGTAGGACTAAATCTAGAATCGATACGGATGACAAGCCAAATGTAGTGTACGAAATCAAGTGCAACGGAGATAAAACCAATATATGCCAGAAGGTATATGTGGGTACTACGATGAATAAACTGAAGACGAGAATTTCATCACATAAATCGGACCAAAAGGCACATGAAAAGCCTTTGGAACAAAAAACCAGCACTCGCAGCCCACTGTACGTTAACGGGACACAGGCCAAAATTTGACGAAGTGAAAATTCTAACTGAAGACAAGATTTACTCACGACGTCTCTTTCAGGTAATGCTGCATATTATTGACGTTCCATCTGAGAAGAGACTAAACTCCAAGCGCGATACGGACCAATGTGCACAAGTTTACAGACATATAATTGACAAATTTAGGCGGAAAAATCAAATTAGTTGACAAAAGCTTGCAGCAAAGACTAGTCGTATACTTTTTGTTACCTCACAATGTAATTATACTCGTATGCATAAATATTATTGCGATTTCCTACTCAATAATCTCTAACACCCAATATTGTACTTGAAACAAAAATTTTGTGTTTACTGTTTTCACTAATAATTTACAAAATCGTTGTTTTTTCTTATATTAGATCCTTGTAAATGATCAACGAAGTTGATTGAAATATTGGAAACTTAATATATATATATATCTTGCATATATTGAAAATTATACAACTTCGTTATCTTTTTCCATACCTATGACCTCAAGCCGATACTAAAATTTAAAATCATAATAATAGGAAAGGTCAACTATAAATACAACTAAAATTTTGTTTTTGTTTTCAATTAAAGAATTATTATATTATACTCAGTTGTTGCTTACAATAATACAATTTAAATAAATGATAATATTGTAATAAAGAGTAATGTAATAATGCCGAATTCTCCCTTCACGTTCCCTGTGAAGAAATTTATTAATCATTAGATAAAAGTATCAAGCATTTTGATATCAACTTTGTTCACAAAGGACATACATACATTTTTATTCTTTAAATTGCATGTACATTTTCTTGTCAATTATTAAAACACCTTCGACAGTTTTTTATTGAACAATATACATATAAGAAGACACAAAACACTATTCTGTTTATAAAAGTTCAACAACATAGACTTTTGGCCAATAGAAATGTATTCTTTGTTAAAATTACCTGCCGAATACATTTTTATTTACATTTCTTTATGAAATTGTAATTTCACACATCTTTTTTAAGAAATTGGATAAAAATTTGGCATAATCCCTTTTCTGTTTTTCTTTTCAAAAAATAATGTTTGCACACATATTCGTCTCGCTCTAACACACGGTTTCTAGTTGGAAAGCTGATATCTCGTCACAGTTCTCGACGTCCAAATAAGAAACGGAATTTGCCAACATTAAACAAAAAAAATTAATTTTTATCAAGAAACTGGGATTAAAAAATCATTTGTTTTAATTAAAAACCTTTTATAATGATGCCAATTTTAACCATATTGGATAATAAATGGCTGACTTATGCCTGATTATAAGTTCAATCGTTGTTTTAATCGCCGTTTAATGCCCATCATGCAAAAAAACCCAAAAATAGGCAATTTGCTCCTAAAGTAAATTTGATCCTTATAGTGACATTGTGATTTTATTCATCTTCGTATTCGGTCTTCGTCCATTAATAAAAACAATTTATCCATCTTATTATCAATGACGATAACGGCGTTTAACATGAATGCTAAGTAGCCATACAAAATTGTTCATCTCCAAACATGGTTTCCTCAACGAATAGTGTACCCGATAATTGTTCTTAATGGACCCAAAACTCGTAATTCCGTGCCTTTGTAAAACACTTTTTTCCTATAGAAACACATCCGTTTAGAAAATACTCATATCTCAAAGAAATGTGAAGTAAAAATTTAAAATAAAGATAAAGATAATATGTATTACGCATTTCCAGCTTCTCAAACGATAGTGAGGGTGAGTCACAACAAAATGCGATATCACTGTGTTTATCAAATATGAGATACTACAAATTCCAATAATTGTAAAGAGCAAAGCCTTTGGGATGCTATTGTTGTTGGATTTTCAGCCGAATCCTCCTATCCTAAATCTAAATTGACATGCTTCAAATGGGGCTAGTTCCTCAGAGCTTCGTCAAATCAAAAGCGCTAATGGTTCCTACCAGACTACATGTATATCAAACGTACATGTATGTCAACAAATGTTTTACATTTTTATTTATTTCTATTTTGTTTACAAATGAATTCTGTCAGGAAAATAGATAAACAAAAAAATCCTCAAATTAAACTGCTGTCTAGTTATGTATGTTTCAGAGGAATGCGTTTCTTTTGTATCCTATATATGTATGTTACAAAAAAACACAACCAATGATGGCTTCAGTCGAGGCACATAACACCAAACCATGTACTTTCAATTGCGAATTGTCGTGGATTTTAAGAGTTAAGTCGCAATAATTCGTTTTGTTGAAGATGTTGTGTAGTTTTTTATGAAAAAATATCCGCAGTTGTCGTATTTATTTCAGCCCAAATTTGTTTGTTGACATTCAAATAACAAAAAGTAGCTGCCAACATGCTATTGAAATTCAGCATTGTAGTTAGTAGTGTGTTTTGCACTTTCGAATTTGGCAAAATTGCCTCTTTCTTGATCTCATACAATTAAAATCACCAAACCCAAATTAGGCAATATTACCTATGGCAATTTTTTCCGTGTACTGTGCATTTTCGAGTATGTCCCCATTTAACTTATGCCTTTCAGGCTGCAATTATCGCGCTATTCTATTTTAAAAACCTACGTAAATCACGATTACATTACATTGTGCGTTTTGGCTTGCAACCACCCCTTCAGTTTTTCACGTTTAATCGGCTGATCTCCCTCAGTCATACATTCGTAAAAATTTTAAAAATATTTGTACCGATCGTTTACACCTTTTCACATCGACCTGAGAATTAATATGAAACAAAATTGCAGTAATACGAAAGTAAAGAAAGAGAAACGTCAAAACTGCCAACAAATGTTCGTATCATGCGTGAAAGTCTACCCCATGGTATAATAATATCTATATGGTAAAATCGTTTGAACAACTGATTTAATTTTTTTCATGTGATTTTTCGCTTCAGTTGTCAAACTCGTATGTATTTTGTTTTTGTTCCCATTTGTATTCTTGTGTAGTTGGTACGCTTTTGGTTAGGGTTTGACAACTGAAACGAATAGAAAAAAAAGCAGCAGACAGTTGTCCGAGGCCTTCGGGCACGGGCTGTCCTTGTAGGCTGTGTCACAGACACGTACATTAAGTTAAACTTAGAATACGCCATCCGATAAGACAGAAAACATATATAACAATAAATGATAAATGACATAAGCAAATGAATTTTTATTTTAATTTACTAAACGTCAACTGTCAGCTGCTGTCAAACAGCATCAAGCAGCATTGTACATAAAAATGTATGAATTAATTTTTTCATATATTTTTTATAATTATATATCCATGTTAAATTCAAATTCACATTTAACATTTTGTTTCACTTAAATACATAAGTAAATATACGAAATTTCAATATTTCATCAATCAAAACAACAGCCGAAGGTTTGTGTCCACACTGAAACAGCAGCATAGTTTGTGTTCACGCTACAAACTCAAACACTCAACCAAACAACACACATATGTTTGAGTGTATGTGTTTAAACAATTTTCATTTGCGAAATTTAAATATTAGGAAGATATCAACCGATATGAAATGTATATCAAACGAAAGATAACATCTTCATTTAAAAAAAAAAAATTTTAAAAAAAGTTATCTCGCCGTTTCCTCATAATCAATGAAATAAAGATTACAACAAGAACAATCTGACATGACTCCCTATACCGTAAGGTAAGACGTATTCTACGCCAAAAAAACAAAATGCCTGTTTTTTGGTGTCTACAACGACAACGCCTGCTCAAACACGAACAGCTAAGTGATATTACACCGAGTAACATTAGTAAGAGTTTGCAACAGCTGTTTTTTGTATTAAACGAAGACCGCGAGATATAGAGAAAGATAGTGGAATGAGAGAAATCTTTAATTTTAACAATTTCTATGTTAATTGTGATCTACACAAAGAGTTTTACTCTAACACTTCATTACATTTTGATTTTTTTCGCTGAATATCCATTTTTTAATCGATTTAATTGTCAACATTTCTCCCAGTTGATGTGTTTTGTACTTTTGGCTTGACACGCGGCAGCAAAAGTTTGAAAATCACACCACGCAACCCAGTCACCTATCTCCACATATCACTTATATCCAAGTACTAACTTAATCAGCTGTCTCATGGATACCCTTTGGATATTAAGCGTCATGTCAATTTCCCACTTACACTCTGTGTCTTATCGCTCAAAAAAATTTTCATAGTACAATTTTGACATTTGCGTGGTGAGTTTACTTGTCAAATTTTTCATTAGCCCCAGGGCTACTCAAAAATTTGACAGAATGTAAAAATTTTGACAATCATTTGAATCAGTTGTACAAGCTTGCATTTCACTGATTTGTATAAAGTGGCACACACACACTTACAGATTTTGCTCCTAACATAAGTACAGTATAACCTCTCTAATCCGGACAGATATAGTTTCGACCTTTGTCCGGATTACTGAATTGTCCGGACTACAGTACAAAATTTCTTAAACTCGAAAGTTGGTTATGTTTATTGATTTTATTATGAAATAAGTTATTTATAAAGCGAAATATGAAAAATAAATAATATTAAAAATTGATTTAAAAAAAAGGTTTCCCATTACATGTCATGAAGTAATTGGGGAGAGCTTCTCACAACCAGTGAGCTCGGCGCTTTCTAGTTTTATACTCACTGAGTGGTACCTACAGCTTTTGCACCGATTCCGAACGGTATTTTGAGGAGCCTTTCCAACCCTAAATACTCGATTGTGTCGCCGTCACTATGCGAGGTGACCGTCAAAGCAGGTGGTCATAACAGGGATTGAACCCAGGATCTCATGTACAAGAGGCGAGCAAACTAACCATTGCCCCACCGACGGCCACATATTGATTTACATTTACAAAAAAAAAACACACGTGGCAGTTGGGGGACTGCCGACAGAAGCTATGCTCCAACTTACTTTCGATTGTTTTTTAATATTTTTGAAACACAATGATTGAAAATATATATAGTTATTTATTATTACTATTATTATTAACACTTAATTGCGAGCACATACAACATTTGTCGTCGTTTAATGAGCATAAGGTTTCTCTTTCTCTCTTTCTCGTACTTCTAATAACACAAATACACAAATTAATGTGTAGTTGTTTGCGTGTGTCCATTGTACCTGTTTGTATTTGTTTTTTGTTTGCACTAGCTTCCAACCAACTAGCCTACAAACCTGTTGTGAGAGTGTTAATGTTATTTTGAAAGAGTTGAAAGATGAGCTTTATTTTCCGTGAAGTTTGACAAATTGTAATAACTACATGGTGATATAAAAGCTTGCAAAAGTGAAATCCGGCACATTGTATTTAAAGCAGTGGTCACCAAAAAGAGAACACTAATCAAATGTGAATGTATTGGTGTATTTGTACTGAATCCAGAACAAAGCGGCATGACCATTCTTCGTTGAAAGCTAATGTGCTACTGAATGAAATTTTCTTCTCTCATACGCTCTTTGATATGCTTTTTGTTGACGTTCGTGTTGTGTACGTGTAAAAAGCCGATCGTGTTCGGCCCCTGGGGGCTATGGACGGTGACCACTGATTTAAAGTCATGTTGATTAAAGCTTTCTGAAATATTAATATGGTTGTAATCTGTGCTGGATTGATCCATGTTATTGATAACAGGTTAGCTACTTTTATTTCTACTAGTCCTGTAGAGGTGGCGCTGGTATATGATAAAGCTTATTCTGTTATGTTTGATCCATGTTATTGATAACACGTTAGCTACTTTTATTTCTACTAGTCCTGTAGAGGTGGCGCTGGTATATGATAAAGCTTATTCTGTTATGTTTGATCCATGTTATTGATAACAGGTTAGCTACTTTTATTTCTACTAGTCCTGTAGAGGTGGCACTGGTATATGATAAAGCTTATTCTGTTATGTTTGATCCATATTATTGATAACAGGTTTGCTACTTTTATTTTTACTAGTCCTGTAGAGGTGGCGCTGGTATATGATAAAGCTTATTCTGTTATGTTAAAAATAACGGTACTATCACCTCACGCATTTTCGTTATGCCATTTTTTCCCAGTTAACTCCGTCTCTCAAAGCCCGCTGTAAGAAGCATAGCTTCAAAAGTTCAACAGAAATTGAAAAAATTTATTGCTCGAAATATCAATTAATTTTGGATTGAATATAAGTACATTTTTCTTTGTGCAGTTTTTGAGCTCTGGTTTTAAGTTATTTTAAAAGAAAGATTCACATATTCTATCGTTTGTGTTATTCTTTTTGGGCTAAAGTACAAAAGCTGCGAAATAGACAAATAAACAAACTAATGTCCGGACTACAGAGGTAAAATTTATAAACTGTCCGAAACTTTGAGCTGTCCGGACTACTGGATAGTCCGGACTAGCGAGTGTCCGAACTAGAGAGGTTACACTGTATCTGTTTTGGGGAAATGGACAACACATACCTTGAATAATACCTTGAAATTTATTTCTTGTTGGTTTGGTAATTTAATTTATATTTTTGTTATTTCCGTCATATTGAGTAATTTTTGGTCCAGCGAATATGGCCATTCATAGTGTATTCGTCGGTATTTTGTCTACAAATAATTTCTATTGTCAAAATTTTTATATTTCATTTGGCACAGCTTAAACACAAATATGTTTTCACCACACGAACAATTATTCAACACTATGCCGAAAATATTTCGGTCGTGGTAAATTGTGTTGAATTTATTTTTGTGTGGTAAAGATACAACTTTCTTGTGTGAAATGGAAAATAAAAATTTTGACAGCTGAAAATTCATGTGCTTGCACTTTGTATAAACTCGTAGGTTATACTTAATGGCAACTGGAAATCCGATAAACTTATATTCAAATTTCTTTTTTTTATATTAACTTGAACCCGAATAGGGTTAAAAACAAGCATATTGTGAATTGTCTTATGCTATCGTTAAGTATGCTGAATTGTTAACATAAGTACACATATAAGTTATAAGTTAGCCTCATAAGTATGCGTAAGCAGAAGTGCGGCTAAGTGCATAAAAGGTCTTTTGCTTCAGTTGCATTTTCACCGTACACATCAACAGTTTACATTTAAAGCTAAACTTTGAATTAAAAACTTAAATTACTTACATCTAAATCTTGAACTTAAATTTTAACCTAAGTCTTGAAACCTACACAATACTTGAATATTTGTTTAATACACGAAATATTATAACGTTTTTAAAAACGCACCGTGTTTTTATTCCTCGCAACCAACTAATCATCAGCGATATCCCTGACGAAGGTAATATTCTTCCATTAGTGCTCTCTCTCATTTAAACCCTAACGCTAATTCCTCTCTGTAACTTTCTTCCTCTTTTAAACGCAATCGTCATATACGATCTCTCTGCGGAGAACTCGTATAAATCCCTAAAAGTTCAAATTCCATACAGTCCACTGATCTACCCGTAAGATAAGCCGTGACGGGCTTATTCATGGTCCTTCGAACCGCATATCGCTGATGATTAGTTGGTTGCGAGGAATAAAAACACGGTGCGTTTTTAAAAACGTTATAATATTTCGTGTATTAAACAAATATTCAAGTATTGTTTAGGTTTCAAGACTTAGGTTAAAATTTAGGTTATTAGGTTATATTGCGGAAATTTTGGGAACAAGAGGAAGTTCCAACTTTCTACTCAGTCTCAGAAGAGGACAAATATTGCGAAAAATTCTATAGGGAAACTACGACTCGACGCTCTGACGGCATATACGTGGTAAGACTACCATTCCGAAAGGAGTTTCCTGAGTCGGTCTTCCTCGGATCTTCCAGGTATATATCGCTTGGACAATATGCCAGAATGGAAAAGAGCTTAATGAAAAATCATGACTTACAGACTCAGTATAATTCAGTATTGGATGAGTACATAACACTTGATCATATGGAAGAATCCTCTCCAAACGAGGTGGTTACTAATGATAAATTTAACTCATTCTACCTCCCACACCATGCAGTGGTTCGACCTGAACACAAAACTACTAAGGTAAAGGTTGTTTTCAATGCATCTCGCAAATCGAAGTCTGGGTTGTCTTTAAATGACGTTTTATACACTGGACCAACACTGTAAACCGATTTGGTTGGTACTATCATCAATTGGAGAAGGTACAAATATGTATTCAGTGGCGACATCCAAAAGATGTACCGCCAAATTTTAGTTCACCCACCCAACTGATAGACCCTTCAGAGAATACTGTACCAACCAGATGCAAAAGGCCCCATTAAAGACTACCAATTGAGTACCGTTACTTGCGGTGTAAATTGCGCGCCGTTTCTGGCAATCCGCACCCTACTACAATTAGCTTCAGATACTGAATCGAGTTATCCAAAGGCGGCGTCTATGTTGCAAAATGAGACGTGTGTGGACGATATACTCTCTGGTGGCTTCTCAATTGAAGAAACTCGCGAGGCACAGCTAGAACTTATATCCGTTCCTAAGTCTGCTGGACTTCCACTGAAAAAGATAACTGCAAATGACACTCAGCTACTGCATCATTTGCCTCCCGACGATTTATATGATTACCAAATTTATGCGTTTTCATGACACTAGCTCCACTAAAACTTTGGGGATTAAATGGAATGCGTTGTAAGGAATGTATCACTTCGCCATCATCTCTTCAAACATTGTTACGAAAAGACAGGTCCTCTCAATCGTGGCACAGTTATTCGACCCAGCAGGGTGGATAACACCTATTGTCATAAGGGCAAAAATTTTTATGCAACAGCTTTGGCTCGAGAGTGCTACTTGGGATGAACCTATAAGCCAAGAATCCAGTGATAGGTGGAAAATCATTCTCTCTGAATTACCACAGATCGATACGATCATAGTGCCCCGGTGGGTTCAGTATACACCTTTGGATCTCGTCCAAATCTACGTATTAGACGCTTCAAAAGCGGCTTATTGCGCATGCGTATACGTGGCGTGTCAGTCTTCCACCTTCATTAAATATTGCAACTTATTGATAGCTAAAAGTAAAGTTGCTTCACTTAACACCGTATCTTTGCCCAGACCAGAGCTCAACGGTGCAGTATTGCTTGCAAAACTTGTAAATTATGTAACTGCAACCATGAAGTTCAACGTGACCGACACCATATTGTGAACAGACTCGTCCATTGTTCCGTACCGCTCAAATTCATTCCCTTGTACCCCACGCAACATCGAGACATTTTGTTACACATGACAATCCAGCTGATATTGGGGATGTAGATCACAGGATTTAGCCAATTCCCCTATGTGGTGGCATGGCCCTAACTGGCTTACAAACCCATAAGCTAGGTGGCCTAAATCCAACCCTATATCTACTCCTGATCCGCCTGTCAAGGTACAAAGTTTTCAAGTCGCATCAGAGCAAACAGACATTTTAGCCAGATTCTCTTCATATCCCAAGGCTTTGAGAGTTTTATCTTACGTATTCCGATTTTTTACTCGACTGTTTCCCTATCTCAAGCTGAAATTTCATTTGTGAGAATACGTCTCATTACTCTGGCTCAAAAAATGTACTATGGAGAAGAATATAAGGCTCTGTTAAGCTCGGAAGCAATATCAGGCAAAAGTCCTTTGAGTCCGCTCAATCCCATTTTGGATGACCATAAAGTTCTTCGCGTGAACGGTCGACTCTCGGACTCATCGCTTCCATACAACGAGTGGTTTCCGATAATTCTTCCCGGTAACTCTCGACTTTCAACGCTCTACCTTTCTCACCTACACACTTTTCTGGTACACGCAGAGTGCAATCAAATGTGTCGAATGGTTCAAACGGAGTTCTACATATCGCCCCTCAAGCCGCGAATTAAGTCGATCATTCGCAAATGTAAAGTGTGTGTTATATTCAAGCACAGGCCATGTTTTCAACTGGTGGCACCCTTACCACTCGATAGGTGTACACTTTCACCACCCTTTCATGTCACTGGTGTTGACTTCGCCGAACTATTTGGGCTAAAAAGCTCTACTCTACGAAATGCACCACTTATAAAAGGTTACGTTTGCGTATTCGTATGCTTCGCAACAAAGGCCCTGCACCTAGAAGTCTGCTCAGACTTGTCTTCAGATAAATTTCAAGCTACTCCCCCATCGGGTGTTATCTGATAACGGCCGTAACTTCGTTGCATCGAGTGATCTTGCTGATAACTATGCAACGCACGGATTTGAATGGAACTTTATCCCACCTCATGCTCCTCACATGGGCGGTCTTTGGGAAGCCGCCGTCAAAAGTTTCAAATTTCATTTCAAAAGAATCGCTTGTTCCCATAAATTCACATTTGAGGAAATCGCTACTGTTCTGGCGCGGATAGAGGGAGTATTGAATTCCCGCCCAATCTCCGGAGTGTCTGAAAATCCAGAAGACCTGACCGCATTAACACCTGGTCATTTTCTAAGAGGTGCTCCAATAATGGCTATGCCAGAGCTGAAACCCTCAAACGTATCCCTGAGTAATCGCTGGGTAAAACTCAATGCTTTGCATCATCAGTTTGCGATAAAATGGAAGGAGGATTATCTCAAATCCCTTCACAAGCGTTACAAATGGAAAAATTCCATGCCAGATCTCAAAATTGGCGATTTGGTTGTTGTAATGGATGACCTTTTACCCCCAAACGAATGGCGTTTAGGTCGCGTTGAAAAGGTCCACAGGGGTTCTAATAGTAAAGTTCGCATAGCAAACGTTAGAGTTGCTAGCGGAATTATAACTCGGCCGATAGTAAAGTTATGTTACTTGCCATATGAAAACGATACTTCGAAACCATAAAACTCATCTCATAACTTCATTTCATTAACAATATTTGACTATCACTAATAACGTGCGTTCTCGTTTTTTTTCTCGTTTTATTTATTTTATATCTCACCTATTTAGACCCTCAAGACAAAGCAACCAACGGGAGTTAACCATCGCCAGAAGAGAAACAGAAGGGACTCTGATACATACCAGTGGGGGCTATGCGAGCACTTCCCCTCTATCCGGTACTGCAGAAAGTTCCTCAAAATGAGTCCCAAGGAGCGGAATGTTGTCATCCGCAAGCATCAATATTGCTTTAACTGTCTACATGCCGAAAGTGCAATCGCTACCACCACATATTGCTCCACTTAGAACATCCTAGGGTTGGAGGTCCGGCAAGGTCTAGGTTGACAACCCCAAAACAGCCACAGCGGAAGAAGATGAAGTCAGAAAGGAGACCGAAGGTAGTCACTCCAGACCAAACTATCATTTCTGAGGCTATCAGGTCATTGGCTACTGTCCTGTGTGCCTCCACAGCTGCGGAATCTAAGCACCCGAGGCGATAATTGGTGGTGGGAGTATGTATAAACTCGTAGTTTATACTTAATGGCAACTAGAAATCCGATAAACTTATATTCAAATTTCTGAATTCAAATTTCTTTTTTTTTTATATTAATTTGCACCCGCATATTGTTAAAACCAAGCATATTGTGAATTGTCTTATGCTATCGTTAAGTATGCTGAATTGTTAACATAAGTACACATATAAGTTAGAAGTTAGCTACATAAGTATGCGTATGCAGAAGTGCGGCTAAGTGCACAAAAGGTTTTTTGCTTCAGTTGCCTTTTCACCGTATACATCAAGAGTTTACATTTAAAGCTAAACTTTGAATTAAAAACTTAAATTACTTACATCTAAATCTTGAAACCTACACAATACTTGAATTTTTTTAAATACACGAAATATTATAACGTTTTTAAAAACGCACCGTGTTCCTCGTAACCAACTAATCATCAGCGATATCCCTGACGAAGGTAATATTCTTCCATTGGTGCTCTCTCTCATTTAAACCCTAACGCTAATTCTTCTCTGTAACTTTCTTCCTCTTTTAAACGCAATCGTCATATACGATCTCTCTGCGGAGACCTCGTATAAATCCCTAAAAGTTTAAATTCCAAACAGTCCACTCATCTACCCTTAAGATAAGCCGTGTCGGGCTTATTCACACTGGTTTGAAATTAACATAATTTTTAAAAAATATTTCTGTATTTTTATTCACATTATAAACAAAATGAATAAATTGCTATTACGCCTATGTGATGTATCAAATGAAGAGAAGAAGGCGTGAGATATGCTCTTATTGTTTTATATTTTGTATGACTATATTGACAACAAATATTGCATTTTACAGACTTTATTTATGTAGCTCACACCTTCAGGTCAGTATAACAAATCAAAAACTTCGCTGGGAACCAATGTGGGAGACAGTTTAAAGGCGGCCACAAAAGAACCTATGGCGTTGCGCTATACAATACCAAAATTACATCAATCTGGAAATCCGACAATTATGAAACGCAAGTTTCTTCTCATACTTTTCTATTTGGATGATTTGAATGTTTTCAAAATCTATTTACGTTCCACATAAGTACGAACCGCAGAAAATATGGATGAAATAGTGCGGACTTCACAAACATTTTTAAAGCTGGCTGGCTGGATCGCTATCCACGCTATTTGCCATCTGTCCTGTAAATAATTGATCTAGTGTGATGCGTTTTTTCACAGTATCTCCCTGTCACAATTGTTCTCCAAAAATTACTCTCCAAAAATACTGCGTCAGATAGAACATGTTATTTTAAGCAAAAAAAGTAAAATAACAAAATCGGGGAAAAAGCACAGTTTCGGAGTTATGGACCCCCGTATGTTGCAATTTTGAAAAATTTTCGATTAGTTTCTTTTACTTTTCTCAAAAATATAAATCTTTATACCACAAAAATACTATGTCGAAGCCGCGGTTGGACCTACACCAGAGGAGAAAATCCCTTACCCCGGACGAAGGCCGGCCACGCAGAAACCTCTATAGCATTTTTCGATAACTTACTTAGTTATCGAGTTATCGGATGTTGAAATTTTAAAGACAAAAAATTCGATCATTTTTCAGATTTACATCATCCCATAACTCCATAACTAAGCAAGTTATCGAGAAATGCTATCTAATTTTTTGATTTTGTTTTAACTTCTTTTATACAAAAAAGTGATGATATCAATAGCTTTACACAGTACCTTAATCCCATTACCCTCTCACACATCCGAAATTTGGGGGACCATAACTCCGAAACAATGCATTTGGTTATTTTACTTTTTTGGTTAAAATAGCTGGTTCTGACCCTTAAAAAAATTGTTGTTTTTTTGGAGTGTAAGCCGTAAAATAGACCTGAAGCGAATGAGACAGAAACAAAATGCCTGTTGTTGCTGCCTACAACTAAAACAATACCTGCTGCTATTACCATGTTTCCGGCCAAATGCTGCATAAAAGACAAACGTCAAAATTTAGACTACTTGTCAAAATTTTGTGTAGCCCTGGGGCTAGTGAAAATTTTGACAATAAATACTCACCACGCTAATGTCAAAATTTTAGTCAGTTCAAATTATTTGGTCCAATAAACACACAGCATTAATACCACGACGAAAACCTTTCGATAAATCACACAACCTTGAATTCCGACTTGAGCAATGACCATGTTGTCATATGTTCAATTTCAAGAAATGACAACAAAAAGTTATCTTAGATAAAGTTTGTTATCATTTCTTGTGAATGAAAATATTAGCAAGAAGGAGAGACTCAAAAACAGAAATTTGCAAAATGGCTTACCCATGGTAAGTTAATTTAAATTATTTTATTTAATGGAAGACTACGCATATTTTCATATCTCTAAATTTGAAGAAGGGGGGACATGGGACTGTCCGTGGAGGTGGAAAGTTTCTGATAGCCATTCAGTTGGGAGTGGCCAGAAAGGATTCCTTCATTGGACAGTCCAAGCAGCTCACTTCTTCCTCGCAGTATGTCCTGGGCAATGGCTTTATCGGAAACCTCCGTGAGAGGGCGAAAATAAATGAGCAGCCTGGTTGGTTATGCGATCACTGATGTGTCTCAGGCATAGTAGGTTACTGATGTCACTGAAGATCATCAAGCTATCGGGCATATTATTTTTGCCCTTTAGAAGGCGCATGAGCCAAACATATGGGCCAAAGGCGGATAAAAACCAAAAGAAGAAAATCCAGGTTCTACATATGGCATCCTGTTCAGCGTCCGAATCATAATGGGCGGCTGCAATCAAATATCCTGGCTGTAGGTAAAATGCAAAAACCCGGTGGACTGGGTTTGCCTCCCGCCACCATTCATAATGGCAGTGAAAATACAAAAACGAAAGAGCAAACATAAACAACCCCTATTTGTTGACGACCTCCGCAAACGTTATAAGGACCACGATTTACGGATATGCACCTGGAATGTGAGAACTCTATATAGATCCGGTGCAAGCATCCAATTGGCAGATGTCCTCGAAAGTTAGAAGACTGACATTACCGCAATCCAGAAAATGCGATGGACAGGACATGGCTGCACAAGAAAAAGAAACTGCGATATATACTACAGTTGCCATGAAAAAAAACATGAATTTGGTTGGGGATTTGTAGTTGGCAAAAGACTGCGACATCTAGTCTCTAGGTTCAATCCAGTGAATGAACGTTTAGCCACAATCCGCATAAAAGCGAAATATTTTTATATTTCCCAAATTTGTGTGCATGCCCCGACAGAAGAGAAAGATGATGATGCCAAAGACATATTGTATGAGCTCCTAGAGGAGGCGTATGACCGCTGCCCTGGCCATAACATTAAGATTGTACTAGGAGATTTTAATGCCAAAGTAGGAAGGGAGAATGTGTTTAATCCAACTATTGGCAATTTCAGTCTACATGCTGACAGTTCCGACAACGGTATGAGACTGATTGACTTTGCCCCGGCAAAAAACATGGTCATTAGTGGTACAAGATTCCAGCGTAAAGACATCCACAAAGCTACTTGGGTATCCCCTGATCAAAGAACGAAGAACCAAATTGATCACGTGGTAATTGATTGAAGGCACTCATCCAGTGTAATGGACGTACGAGTGATCAGAGGATCTAACATCGATTTTAATCACTACCTGGTAGCAGCAAAAGTTCGCACAAGATTAAGTAGATCAAAAATCGTACGAAACCAGATGCAGAGAAAGCTAGACATCGGAAAGCTGCAATTACCAGAGGTAGCCAAAGCCTACTCAAGTAAGCTCTCGCAACTTTTGGCACAGAACCCACCCCCTCCCGATGACGATCCTGAAGCGCAGTGAACCCATTTCCAACTCTATAAAATCTGCCGCAATAACCGTACTTGGGTTTGAAAAACCGCTTCGCAGCAAACCATGGTACGATGAAGAGTGTCGCATTGCAAATGATGAAAAGAACGCTGCACGCATGCGAGTGAGCGGTATAGGGAGAAAAGAAAGGAGGTAAACCGTATCTTTAGGCGTAAGAAACGGCAGTGGAGAAAGCGCGAGAGTGAGAAAATTCAATCATACAGAAAGAAGCCCGAAAATTCTACCAAAAAGTCAAAACCGGAACTAATAGACATGGTTCAGGGCCCCCTTCGGTAAAGACAAGGACGGAAATCTCATCGCAGATGTGCAGAGTATGTTGGTAATATCGAGAGATCATTTCTCAGCGCTATTGGTACCTGAGATATCCAATGACGAGACAATCGATCGAAATTTAGACGACAGCGTTGATTGGCCCCTCCTAACCAAGACGAGGTCAGAACAGCTATTGCCCGGCTTAAGAACAACAAAGCCGCAGGAGCCGATGGATTACCGGCGGACCTGTTTAAGGCTGGCGGCGATGAGCTGATAAGGTGCATGCATCAGTTCATTAGCAAAATTTGATTATATGATATGAATGCATGCCCGGCGATTGGAGTTTCAGTGTCCCATATTTAAAAAAGGTGACCCGAGTCTCTGTGCCAACTACCGTGGAATAAGCCTTTTATCCATAGCACATAAGGTTCTATCAAGCATAATGTGCGAAAGTCTAAAACCAATTACCGCTGACCTGATTGGACCATACCAGTGTGGCTTTAGGCCTGGAAAATTGACAACCGACCAGATTTTCACGCTTCACCAAATCCTGGAGAAGACCCACGAGAAACAAATCGACACCTATCATATATTTGTCGATTATAAGGCGGCCTTCGATAGCCCGATACGGGGGAAACTCTACGAAGCAATGTCTGAGCTTGGTATTCCTGCAAAACTCATACGCCTTTGCAGGATGACCTTGACGAACACCAAATCCGCAGTGAAAGTTGGTAAGAATCTTACCGAATCTTTCGAAACTAAGCGAGGTGACACTCTATCGTGCGATTTCTTTAACATCTTAATAGAGATTATTCTGAGAAAAGCAGCTGTCAACATGAATTAAATCATCAGCAGCAAAAGTTACATGCTGCTCGCGTATGCTAATGATATAGATATCATCGGACGCACAGTTAGAGAAGTTACTGCGGTGTTTTCGAGAATTCAGTAGGAGTGAGGAAAAGTGGGTCTGACGCTTAATGAGGACAAGACAAAATTAATGGTTTCAACGAGCAGGGCCTCCACGCGATTAGACCAAAGCGTGAACGTTGATATTTTATATACCTCGGACGAATTATATACCTCGGATCTGCCGTAAACAAAAACAACAAGGCCAGCCTTGAGATCAAGCGGAGAATTGTGCTTGCGAATAGATATTATTTTGTGCTAAGCAAGCACTTTAGAGATAAAACCCTCTCTCGAGTAACAAAAGTCAAACTATACCAACAAACTAAATTGTAACAAACAACTCCTAAAATTATAAACAATAGGAAATAAAATGTAATTTTGTACAATAAAGTGTGTGTAAATAAATGATTACTAACATAAAAAATGATTTGGCGTGTTTTCTTTCCCTTAGATGTGCTTATGCTGTGCTTTAGGTGTTATAATATAGGGAAAGTGTTATGTTTTAAATGTATGTACTTATATACTAGGTGACTTTCTGTGGACTCTGGACAGTTATATGTAAAAAAAATGTGTTAAGAGGACTAATAGAGACTTGAGGGAACATGTCTGGCTAACATATTTCCATATTCGCAGTGGTCCGGTAAAAGTTCCAGTATCAAAACTTTTTATTTTTTGCGGTGGCCACCACTTCTAAGACCTCTGGAACGTTACCTGCAAAAAATGTGTTAATTGGCCTGATTGGAACTTCAAGGCGCATGCCTAGCCTACCTAATCCAACATTCAAAATTCTACGGCAACATTTCTGAAAAAAGTTTCCAGTATAAACACTTTCAAAAAAAATTTGTTTTTGCTATGGTCAAAATTCCAAGGGCTATGGAACGTTACCTCCAAAAAATCCGTCAATTGGACTGATTGAGATTTCAAGGGGCATGTCTAGCCTACCTAATTCAGTTTATAAAATTTGGCGGAAACTTTTCTGAAAAAAGTTTCCAGTAAGAAAACTTTAAACAATTTTTGTTTTTTGTTATGGTCAAAATTCCAAGGGCTATGGAACGTTACCTGCAAAAAACGCGTCATTTGGACTGATTGGGATTTCAAGGAGCATGTCTAGCCTACCTATTTCAGTTTATAAAATTTGGCGGAAACTTTTCTGAAAAAATTTTCCAGTATGAAAACTTTTTCCAAAATTGTTTTTTTTGCTGTGGTCAAAATTGCAAGGGCTGTGGAACGTTACCTGTCCTTCGAGGGGAAAGTAAGCATTTATTTTTGTAAACAAATTTATGAAACAAAAAAATTTATGAAACAAGTTTGGGGGTTGATTTATCCTCCCTCACGAATTTAGTTTGCTGGATCTCCGGTTTGTTAACTTCACGCCTTGGCTCAAAAATGATATTCGGAGTTATTTGCAAATAAATGTCAAAATCTTATTGTGCTACCATATTTATTTAATTTACCGAAAAATATATTTAAATGGCAATTCCTTAAGTAATGATGTTACCACTTAACTAAGTTATTAAAACATCATTATTGGCTGGCAATACTGAATTGAGTGTAACAAAATTTTCTCCGAGAGAATTTGTAATGTCTCACAATTTAGTCTCTCTTTCTCTCTCAAATAATTTAGTTTGTTAACTTTGGTTTGTTAACTTCCCGTACGCGCAGAATTTTCTATTAGGTACAGTCGTTTAAGCAGCTGATTTAATTTTTTTCATGTAATTTTTCGTTTCACTTATCAAACTCATATGTATTTTGTTTTTATACATTTTTGTATTCTTATATTATTTGTATATATTTGTGTAGAGTTTGACAACTGAAACGAATGAACAAAACTAAAATGTCTGCTGTTGCTGCCTATAACTCCATTAACATCTGCTGCTACCATGTTTTTGTTGGCACTGGCTACAAAGGAGCTGCTGTATCACATTTCGTAGTATTAAATGTTGATAGTTTTTTTTAGAAATTTACTGCCACTAGCTCAATGGAATAAAAAAAGCAGGCCTAATATTTTTGTCCTTTTCATATTTTATTACAGTAAATTGTGGATAGCGTTTTATTATTACTACGTATTTATACATATACATTTGGTATTAATTGCTCAATACTATACAAATGAATACCGTGGTGTATGTAATTTAATAGTTTTATTTTATTTAATACCCACGATTAAATTACTTTTGCTAACAAAAGATTTAAAAGATATTTTAAGATTTGGCGCGTGCTTTACGTGTGTACACTGTTAGTATCAAAAAGGAATAGGAGGAAAAAACAACGTTGTAATTGCAGGAAGTGCGTGTAATATCTACTAGAGTAGTAACTATTTAGCGAAAATATAACAAAACGGATGACAGGGTGCCACATACATACATATTATAAAGCTTTCTCGCGAATTACGTTGTAAGCGACAAAATGTAAATTGCTCACCATAGACAAAAACCATTTAAGCTTTTGCTTGTTTCCTTAAAGTTTTGGATTTATTTACAGTTATATTAACATTAAACAGAAAATGATATTAATTAAAATATTAAATTATTTAGAAAATTCAATTTTGTGTAAGTTTCTCAACGAAATAACGATTTATATTCAGAAGTAATTGGATGATAATAAGGTTTTGCATCCGGCGTTTTTCACTTTGAGACGGATATAAAATGCCAGAAACAAATATTTTTAACTGAGTTTTCCTTTTACATAATCCGGGGGAGTAATTCGAAGTGGAATCGACAAAAAAGTGCGTTTCCCATATATGTCGCTTACAACGTTATTCGCAAGAAGGCTTTATATATTGATGTTGAGCTTATTATCTAAACGAAACAGGAAATCACATGTGCAACTTTTGAAATAAAAACTTACTTAAATCAAATTAACAAAATCACATAAAACTAATAGATTTGGTGTATTTGATATTTTATCACTATACTTCTGATAAATACGAAGTAGCCTTGGTCGTTGTCTCATCCTTCGCAACAATTTTCGTTTCGAACATTTCTCATGCAACTCCGTATAAGCCACCATTGGCATATTAAGACTAGGCATGACTTCCAACGATTTCGGTTTCAGCGGTGGAACCCCCCCCAGAATATTGCCTTGTGACTCTAAAATACTATATGAACCAGTCGCATAGTTAATTCAAAGGCGTTCCATCCGGCATGTGATGAAAATCGATGGAGTCAAAACCGAATACGATTCGACTATTTAAACCAATTTTAATAGCAGAAAAGAGGAATAAATTGATATCCATTATTTGCAAAAAAGACATCATTGTTAGTCAAATCATATTCGATTTAAATCGAACGACTTCCATCACATACCTGAATATCTTATAGACGGCACTAATCCCAACAGAATAACAAGTGTCAACGGGTTTATTCGGGCGGCTCTGGAATCTGCAGGCTTATCGGAAAATACACCAACGTTTGATATCTTCTAAAGTTTGAGGATCAATACGATTTAATTGCTCTCTTAATTGTAATGCGGCTAAAGCACAATAAGTAGTACCAATATTATCCTCGCACCATAAGACATAATCGTACCGCTGGAAGTATGTAAGAATTTTAGCAATTGAAACAAACACTGCATCGTCTTTAATAATCGTTCAAAAAACACTTACAATTCAATTCATTATAAAATCATACATTTTCTCCTTGTTCACACCCCCAATAGTCCAACAGATGACAGATATATATGTACATAGCTGCAGTACAGAAAACCCCATATAATTTTGATTGCCACCTTTGCAGGCACTAAAACTTCCATCGAGGTGCTGGACTACAGCAACTTCTGATTTAGTACATGTTGGAAAGAGCAGCTACAAAAACAGTATCAAAAAATTGAGCTTAATAAATATATTTTTTTGGAATTAGATCCCGAATGGGTTAATAAAAATAAATATGTTTATACACAGATTTACAGCGATTAGAGAGTCCTTTGCAATTGCAACTAGATCAGATAATAAATGGCTGACTTTTATGCTCGATTATACCGGTTATATCGGTGGTGCAATGGTGCGCGGCTCTTGTACATGAGATCCTGGGTTCGAACCCTGCTCGTACCACCTTAAAATTTCTTTCGACGGCGGTCACCTCGCATAGTGATGGCGACACTCGAGTATATAGCCATGAAAAAGCTTCTCAAAATACCGTTCGGAATCGATGTTAAAACTGTAGGTCCCAATCAGTGAGTAAAAACTGGAAGGCGCTCAGCTCAGTGATTGTGAGAAGTTCTCCCCTGTCCCTTCGTTGGATGTAATGGGAAACCATTTATTTTATTTTTTATACATTCAAGCTTTGGAGGTCAATGGACCATGACCAGCGCCCTTTATCCCATTACTTCGCAAACATTTAACTGTCTGTCATACGGGCCAATTCATCATGCTGCCCGTTGATGTCTATGGGTCCTTTGGGGGCAGCACTTGTCGCTGATTAATCAGTTTATTGGGTTCATCGGTATTGGCCGAAGATCCTTTCCTTTATACAAATACGTTTTAAACCCTTTTTCAAAGCGGTTAGAACCTGTTTCACCAGACCGAATATAACCAGATTCATTGCAATGCGCACGGGTTGCAGATTTGTGCGCACCACAAACATATGAATAATTCCATCGTTATCTCTGTCACCATTATATTTTCATAATACACCCAATCATCAACCTTATTTGCACTTTTAACTACAATTCTAACAGAATTCGTGAAACAAAATTTTATATGGAAATATGTATGTACGTGTTGAGTTCGAAAAAGGAAGAAAACAAATTTTCTTCAGTCGCTTTTATTTTGTGTTTGTAACAATTGTGACTTTCGTATTTCAAAAACAATTTGTGACTTTCGTATTTAAAATCGAACTCATGTCCCTCTTTACTTCGTTGCCGCATCTTAGGTTATTGTTTAGTACAGAAAAGAAGTAACTGCCATTAGCAACGTATCAAAGGGCTACGTACTTACATACACACATGTATGTATGTACACATGACGGATTGTGCAAACAAACAAAAGGGCAACGAAGGAATAACTAATAACCAATGATCATGACAAGAGAGTAATGACTAAATAAACGAGTTATGCCTAGATCACACGTAACGAGTAGAGTGGCGAGACAGTAACTCGCCCGAGTGCTCAGGGTCAATAACCGAGTATAGTGGCGAGAGAGTCACTAGAATCACATTTTGTTTAACCCATAAAATTGCCGATGGCCCGCTTTGAATATGACTTTTATAATCCCTTTCGCCGTGTTTGTATGATTTACAATGAAATATATGAAACTTTACCAACGTCAGATTCATATCTAATAATTAAACAAAATTTAATTTCGCGAATTACTAAATAGCATTGGTTGCCTCTACCTATTTTTCATATATTCCATTTCCTTACACACCAATTCCTATCAAATACTCTTTTTCTGCTTCTATCATAATATAAGTTTTGAAATATTATCCTATTAATTCTGGATACTGCTGTATATCCCTTTCCACTTGCTCCATATAATTATTTTGTAATTCTATTACCGATTTAAACATTTTTCTTGTTCTTTATATTTTTTTCACGGTTTCTATGAATTTCCTAATATTTTATCATTTATAAATTACGTAAAATTCTGTCATTTACTTCTAAGTATTTTTAAGTATTTTCTAAGTATTTGTAACTATTTCTAAGTATTTTTAGGTATTTGTAGTATATATTAGGCACACGAATGTAAAACATTGGTCATATCCGATTCATTAAATTGTAAATCAAAATCTTAATTAATTTATTACTGCTCCTGTGTTGATTAAAGCTTACTACTACCAAATATTGTGCATTAATGTGTTCCTGCGTGTGTCAAATTGTTCCAGCTACTTCTCACTATTATTTGGTTCTCCTGACTGATGTGTTCCTGCATTTTATTGTTAAATGTTAATGTTCCTGCTCATACTCTCTATTCTGATAAAAGCTGTTTAACGTCGTACTAGTACCAATTAAAATCAATAAATAAATGGTTTCCCATTACATCCCATGAAGGGACTGGGGAGAACTTCTCACAATCACAGAGCTGTGCGCTTTCCAGTTTTCACTCACTGATTGGGACCTACAGTTTTACACCGATTCCGAACGGTAATTTGAGAAGCTTTTTCATGGCTTCGATAGTGTCGCCGTCACTATGCGAGGTGACCGCCGCCGAAAGAAAATTTGAAGGTGGTCAGAGCCGGGTTCGAACCCAGGATCTCATGTACAAGAGCCGCGCATACTAACCACTGCACCACCGACGTACCAATTAATGTCCATTTAAATATGTTCCAGAATTTACCTAATTGTTCCTGATTTAAATCTATTATTTGGTTACTCCTATGACCCTAATCGGTTCCTGCTCCTGCCCTCTATCGGTTTTGTTTAGTTCCGTTTTTTCAATCTAATTAAACTACAGGAATCAATTTATATAATTTATTTACATATGTATACATTTTTCGTTCAAACAAATATTTTGATCTGTTCCACGTCTGTTTTACGTTTTTTCTCTTATATTTTGATTTTTATTAACATTAATGTAATTTTGAGACCAAACTTTGTAGCCCTATTTACATATATACATATTTACCTTTACCGTCATTACTTTTTAATTTTTGTTTCTACTTTTAATAATTTTTGTTACTTGCTACTTTTTTGTTTTAATTTTTATGTATGTATGCATTAAGTCTTAATAATTATAACGTTTTTGAAAATATTTACCGGCTGTATCCTATTGGATAAAGGCTGAGTTTCAAATAAATTAAAACATTCGAAATATACTTATTGGAACGAAGTTCCCTATCGCACGTTGCGGGATGGGGGCTAAATGAAAAAAACTTTATCAACCATAGACAAAGAAAAATAATAGATAAAGCACGACAGTAGCAAACTATTTTCACTAGGTGCTGTCCTGTGCAGCTGTCATTTTCACTGATGTTTAACACAATTCTCACTGGCGTTTATTCAACACTATGGGAATTTTTTACAACGAAAAATTTAAGCAAGGGACATTAAAAACATTTAGACAGTTTAGATTACACCTGCCTGTAACAAAAACTGTGGGAGTGTATTCTATGGGAGTTGTGTCTGTTTTGAAAAGGAAGTCTAAGTTGTAGCTTCTTACCGGGAATACAATCATCGTCCAGTTGCCTTGAAAAAATATACTTCTCCTGAAAATAATGTTCAAAACACTTGTGGCTTTTTAAAACGGTTCCGAAATTCAATCTAAGAATTGTACACCACAGTTCTTTCCTTTCCTCATCCTGTGGGAAATTGTACAAGTGCTTAAATTCTTTGCAAGCATTTTCTGGTCATAATTGTAGGAATTTAAAATATTTTTCTTTCATGTAGTTTTTGTTTTGAAATTAAATTTAAGTCACCAAATTTTATTAACTGTCATATATGTAATTTTTAAGTTTTTTGGGAACAAAAAAGTCCCGTTTGTTGTTTTCAACGCCACCTACAAAATTATCCATCGCACTAAAAATGTTCCTCCACTTGAGCTCCATCTATTCATTTTCTTATCTATGTTATCAACCATAGATAAAGGAATTAAGTAGATATCGCACAGGCCTTGTCAAGTACTACCACTAGGTGGTGTGTTGTCGTTTTGTAACTCCCACTGAAATTTCTCATAACTTTCATTGACGTTTATTCAACACTGTAGGAAATTTGATACATACAAAAAAGTATCATTTTGCTGGTTGTGTTATTCGAACAACTAACTTAATTTTTTTATGTCGTTTTGTTCCCCACTTTCAAATTCAAATTTTGTTATTTTGATTGAGTCTTTTTGTTTTCTGTTATTGTTGGTGTTCGTTTGTGTTGAATTTCAGAGCAACGGATGATGTTGCCTACCAGACCTATTGTTAGCACCTGTTCTAAATACATCTTGCAATGTATATTTTGTTTGGGATCAAACGTAATTATTGCATTCAGCTCCATCTAGAAAATATCCCATTGAACAAGAAATTTCCCAAGGCATGTGCGATATGTAGTTAATTCCTTTTTCTATGTTATCAGGTATTTGGGTTATGCCTTATTCACGCTGCCACGAAATTGACAATTTCGGATTGAAATTGTCGAACGAAATTGAAATCGTTCACACTGGCATTTCAGCAATTTCGTTGGAAAATGACAACGGTTTGTTTACAAACATTACCATTAGTAAAATTGTAGTGCCTGGGCACAATAATCGAAATTTAGCTAGGAAATGAATGAAAACAATAAAATAAATGAATGGTACGTGAACTTTAACATGATGCCCTGATTCACCACGACTTTTAATTTATTTTCAGAACTCTATGTCGTCGAAAAGTTAAAATTTCAATTTGATGAATGAGGCGGCATACAATTGTTTTGTTTTTGTTGTAATTTTAGTAACCACGTGTTCGGTGAACGAAGCCGACCCACAATAATCGACGGCGTTGGAGCAACAAGAAAATGAATCGACGGCGGCAACTGAGTTTTTATTAAACGTGATTTTTCGGCAGACGTTACTTTTAGCTCATCTCGTTGGTTGTGTAAAATAAAATTAGATATTTTTTTAGTAATTCCGGACCTTAAAAGCGGTTTAGGCGATAATATCGGCCTAGATTTTAAGTCGAAGCATGCCTTAATGACGGTGGCGTGAGCTTCAAAAATATTATCTCCGACGGCGGCACACCGAAAAATTTTCTGTCGGCTTCGTTCTCCATGCATATATGCAAAAAAGAGTACTACGTTAGTTTTGTTGAGTAAAAACAGCGTTGTATATGACAATTTCAAGTCAATTTCAACGAAATTGTTGTAAATATCTCAATTTCGTGGTTGTCAAAATATATGCGAAATTGAGCAATTTCAACTCAATTTGAGCCCAAATTGCGAATGACCTCAATTTCGCGGCAGCGTGAACAAGGCATTATTTTCTTTGGTTTGTGTCTAAACTAACATATCTTTGCAAATTTCTTGTTTAATGGGAAGTTTTCTAGGTGGAGCCTACAACCAATAGAAATTTTCTCAAAAAAAAATACAAAGTACATATTCTTAAAAAAATACCTTATCTTAAAGAAGTACATTTGCTTAAAAAAAGTAAATTTTGTTACAAAAAGTACCTTTTCTTAAAAAAGTAATATAAAAAAAAAGTATATTTTCTTACAACAAATTGCATTTTCTTGAAAACCCATCTTTTCTTTAAAGAGTAAATTTTTCTTGAGATAAGTACCTACTCTTAAAAATGTACCTATTATTGAAAAAAGCACAAATTCTAAAACAATTCCCATTTCTTAAAAAAAAACTTTTCTTAAAAAAAATACCTGCTTTTAAAAAAATACCTTTGCTTACAAAAATTCCTTTTCTTAAAAGCACCTTTCTTAAGAATCAAATAATATATTTTGTTTTCTTGAGATAAGTAGCCTTTCTGAAAATAAGTACATTTTCTTATAAAAATAACCTTTTCCTAAAAACAGTACCACTTCTTTAAAAAGGGTCCTTTTCTTAAAAACAGTACTTCTTTGTAAAAATAATTTATACTCTTATGGCTTTTTCTTACGAAAAGTACTTCATCTTAAAAATAGTATCTTTGTTTGTTTTCTTAGCTTTTAAAAAAAGAAGTACCTCCCTTTATGAAATGAAATTTTCGGGAAAATATAATACACATTCTTACAAATAGTACCTAAAAATATACTTTTCTTTTACAAAATACATTCTATAAAAAAAATTTTCTTAAAAAATTTTTATCATTTTTCAAATAGTATCTTTAATTAAATTATAGTATTTTTCACACAGATTAAAAAAAATAATGAACAAACAAACTCCCTAACTGTTGACGACCCTCGCAAACATTATAGGGACCATGATTTAAAGATATGTACCTGGAATGTGCGAACGCTATACAGGATGTGTCCCACTTTCCAACTGGCGGATGACATCACAGCGACCCAGGACAGGATATGAGTGAACGCAGAGCCACATTTCGCATCAAAGTGAAATATTTCAATATCTCGTTAATTTGTGTGCACGCACCAACAGAGGATGAATATGATGAGGTCAAAGAATCTTTTTATGAGCGTCTGGAGGAAGTATATGAACGCTGCCCTGACCACGACATTAAGGTTATTCTGGGCGATTTTAATGCCAAATTAGGAAAGGAAAGTGTCTTTCGACCAACCATCGGTAAACACAGTCAACATGATACCACCTCCCATAATGGAATAAGACTGATAGACTTCGCCGCTGCAAAGAACATGGTAGTTAGTAGCACACGATTCCAGCATAAGAACATTCATAAGGCGACCTGGATATCTCCTGATCAACGGACGAAGAACCAGATCGATCACTTGGTAATAGATGGCAGCACTCTTCTAGTATAATGGATGTACGTGTGATTCGAGGTACCAATATGATCATTACCTAGTGACTGCGAAAGTTCGCACAAGACTGAGCAGGGCGAAAAACGTACGAAGCCGCACACAGGAAAAGCTACATATTAGCAAGCTACATATAAATACCGGAGATATCAATGTCCTCTCTCTCTCTCTCTCCTTCTAGGGAAGAATACCCCCTCCCGAGGTCCCAGATGCGCAGTGGAAGCACATCTCCCATTCTTTGGAAACCGCTGCAAGGACTGAACTTGGCTATGAAAAACCGCAGAAGGATAAGCCATGGTACGACGAAGAATGTGACATTGCAACTGATGAAAAAGACGCTACACATATGGCAACGAAACAGTCAGTTACAACGCGTGCTGCGAATGAGCGGTACAAGAGGCTGAGAAGGGAGGTAAACCAACTATTTAGGATACCGAATAATGCAGGATGAATGGTGAATCCCGAAAATTTTTCCAGAGGGTAAGAAGATCGAATAACGGGCCTAGTAATGGGCTGCCCTCCTGCAAGAACGAGAATGAGAATCTGGTGACAGTGTGTGTGCTTAAAATGTGGAGAGACCACTTCTCAGCATTACTCCACTCAGATGCTTCCACTGAAAATCAGGAGGTAGGAAGCTGTCTGCATTTTTGATTCCGGAAAAACTGATCCGTCTCTGTAGAATGACGCTGACCAACACCAAATCATCAGTGAAAGTGGGGAAAGTCCTCACCATTCTGTACCAAGCGAGGACTGAGACAAGGCGACACACTTTCGTGCAATCTCTTCAACATCTTATTGGAGATAATAATGAGAAAAGCTGCAGTAAATACGAACAAGACCATTAACATGGAAAGCCATTGTTGCTGGCGTACGCTAACGACATAGACATCATTGGACGAAAATTGCGAGAGGTTACTGGAGTATTTTCATGAATCGAAAAAGAATCAGCGAATGATGATGTTGCTGTTATTGAGGGCAAGACAAAATTGATGGTGTCAACAACGTCAGCCTGGAGATAAATAGGAGAGTTGTGATTGCAAATAGATGCTATTTTGGGCTCAGCAAGCAGTTTAGTAACAAAGCCCTCTCGACGGACAAAAGTCCAGCTATATCAGACTCTCATTTTACCTGTCTTGACATAAGGCTCCGAAACTTGGGTCATATCGCAAGCGGATGAAAGACACCTGGGAGTATTCGAAAGAAAATTTCTCTGTAAAATACATGGCCCTGTTAGGGAAAACTGTGAGTACCGACGTCGCTGGAACCAAGAACTATATAATTTATATTCTAACGTAGACATAGCTAGTCGAATCAAATTAGGCCAGTTGCGGATGTTATCAGAATAGACGAAGATGAGCCAGTGGGAAAGGTTTTCGATAACGTACCCGATGGTAGCAGGAAAAGAGGACGAATAAGACTCCGCTGGAAATACCAGGCAGAAAAATCCCTCCGTATCCTTGGTATTACCAACTGGCGAGAAAGGGCGAAGGATAGAACCAGAATGAGGAATATCTTAAAATTTGTTTGTTTAATTAATATGTGTAAGACGTCTGACCTCATGAGGTTGTAAAATAGTCAATAAAAGTAAAGTAAATTATTCAACGGGTGCCCTAGGCGCGTGAGAACCAACTGGTACATAAAATATAGCGAAAGGAACTTCGTTCCAACCGGGTGTATCCTGACACCTCGTATAATTTTATTATTAATATATATTTTTACAAATTTCCTTATTCGTCCTTTTTGCGTTGTTTTATTCCCAATAATAAAACAAGGTTCGTTTTAAATTACGATAATTACAACGGTTTAACTTCCTTTTATTTTACTTCTATAGTACAACAGTTTACTTTATTTACATTTATATTTTATTTTTTACTATCAATTGGCGTTGCTCACTTTACGGGGTTTAATCACAAACTGAACTCTCCATTCCAAAGACCTCCGCTATTTATACCAACTCACCATACTCAAATGAAGTTATATCTAGCGAATTCAAGAACCTTCTAGTCCTTGTTGTTGTTGCTTATCTTTGTAGAATCATCTCGAATGGTGGAGAATTATCTTAACTGAGGTGAATTCATGCTACTGGTTTAGCAAGCTGGTACGTTGTTACAATGCATACTTTCAGGCGCAGCACTAACCGCCTGTTATTTACATACTGTTAGTAGAGTCATTAACAGCAAGCAAAAGCTTTTACTTATTCGTAACACTGCTCCCCACTTAAGCCTGTTCGTCCCGAGCAGGCTCAACCCTCCGTTTTCCATACAGAGCTAGTCTTTCCAAATGCACGACTTTCATTTTAGCTCTTGGACTTTGGCTTTTCTGGATTCTATAAACCACGTCATTTATTCGTTTGACAACCTTGTAAGGGCCTTCCCAGTGAGTCTGAAGTTTTGGAGACAAATCCTTCTTGCGCTGTGGGTTGAACAGTAAAACTAGCTGGCCTTCATGAAATCCTTCTGAATTTGCCGCTCGGTCGTATCTGGCTTTCATTTTGTTACTGACCATTTTTAATTTGTTGCGCACAAATTCATGGAGATCATTAAGATCCCCCGTATCATGGTAATTAACATCACTGTTCGCAGGGTCAGACGCTGGTATGGTACCGCACTCTAAATCTCCAGGCAGCTTCAGCTCATTTCCGGAAATTACTTTAGCGGGTGTTCGCGAAGTGGAGTCATGGGTGGCCGTCCTATATGCCAAAAGGAACTTCGGTATGTGTTCATCCCAATCTCTTTGATCTGCGCTGACTACTTTTCTTAGGTATTCCTCAAGAGTTCGGTTGAATCTTTCAACCATTCCGTCAGACTGAGGATGTAATGGCGTTGTTCTTGTTTTCCGAATACTGTATGACTCACACATTTCTTTGAAGATAGTCGATTCAAAATTCCTACCCTGGTCCAAATGGAGCTCCGAGGGAACACCAAAACGGCAGATCCAGTTATCCACAAACACTTTAATTTTAGTCTTCGCTTCCTGATTTGGAATAGGGTATACTTCGGGCCATTTACTGAAGTAATCCATAACCACTAAGACGTACTGGTTTCCAGAGCTACTGACTGGAAATGGACCAGCCACATCCATAGCTATACGCTCAAAGGGTGCAACTGAGTTGTATTACTGCATATAGCCATGACTTCTTCGCGTTGGTCCCTTAGCTGTCATGCATTGGGTGCAATTTGCTATCCAATCGGCTACCGCTTGTTGACAGCCAACCCAGTAGAACCGTTGCTTTAGCTTTTCAATGGTCTTAGTTATTCCTAGATGTCCTCCACTCGGGCCATTATGGAATTCTGTCATTATCCCTTTTTCCTTGGAGGAAGGCACCACTATTAACTTTTTGACTATTTTACCATCCTCACTTTCCCATAACCGGTATAAGCAATCCAATAATTTTAGGCTGTTCCACTGGGCCCAGTATGCCTTCATCAGGGGGCTCTCTGAGGCGATGTCATTGCGTGTTGGTCTTTCACCTTTTTCTTTTGCAGAAATGATTTTTGCCAGTATAGGGTCGCTTCTATGTGCTGTTGACCAGTCTTCGTTGGATTCTAGTCGAAGCAGACGTACGTCAATGATGTTTTCTTTCACTTCTGCTTTTGAGCAGTGTTTGCATTCCAGCTTGCATGGACGACGTGACAGGGCATCAGCATTACCGTGTTTTCCTCCTTTTCTAGCTCAATGATGAAGTCATAGCTCTGCAGTCTTTCAATCCAACGAGCAAGTTGGCCTTCGGGGTTCTTAAACTGCAGTAGCCACCTTAGCGCCGCATGATCGGTTCTTAATTGAAAAGGCTGGCCGTACAGATACTTGTGGTAGTGTTTGACACACTCTATGACTGCTAGTAGCTCTCGTCTCGTAACACAGTAATTTTTCTCTGGCTTTGAGAGTATTCGGCTGTAGTACCCAATAATTTTTTCTTGGCCATTGATTTCCTGCGAGAGCACGCCACCTATTCCGTAACCACTCGCGTCAGTATCCAACACGAATTTCTCTCCAGCAACAGGATATGCCAGCAAAGGAGCCGTGCATAAATATTGCTTCAGTTGGTGGAATGACTCTTCTTGTTTTTCGCTCCAACAGTACGGCCGATTTTTCATTGTCAACTCGTGAAGACTTGCAGCCACTGTGGCGAAACCCGGCACCTAGAAAACTGCGTAATTCATGGAGATTCTGCGGTCGTGGCCAATCCTTCACTGTCAGGATTTTGTCTTCATCGGTGGAAATGCCATCTGCTGTCACTCGATGTCCCAGGTATTTTACTTCTTTCTGGAACAGAGAACACTTCTTCGGGCTGAGTTTCAACCCAGCCGCGGTTATACGTTGAAGGACTTCTTTAAGATTCTTCAGGTGTTCATCGAATGTTTTCCCCATAACAATGATGTCGTCTAGGTACACCAAGCATGTTCGCCAATGAAGTCCTTTCAACACGCACCGATTACACCATCCTTCTGCATTTCAGCTACCAGTTTCTTCACCTCATCTCCTCTTGCAAGTGGAAGACTTCTGGGCGCCTGTTTTATTGGTCTCGCTTCCCCTGTATTGATGTCATGCTTTACCATTGATGTCCTACCTTGGCATTCTTTTTTCAGGGCGAAGGCAGACGCATGCTGCCACAGTAATTGCTTTGCTTTGTTCCTATCAGAAGGCTTTAGTTCTCGCACCTACTCACTGAGATGCGACTCCAGCACTTTCTGCTCCTTTTCTGATAGTTTGCTGCAGTCAGAATTAACTTCACAGTTGATGACCGCAACGGCTGGTGTACATTCTGCAATTTCTGTGCGGTCGCCGATCACCTCCTCGTTGTTGGACAAATTTAGAACTCGTACAGGCAAGTATTCTTCATTATTAGTTTTTACTAGAGCTTTGGCAGTGATGATGTTATAGTTGTTTATACTTGCCGGTTCAACTACCCACAAACCGCCGATCTCACAATCTCCCTCCATTCGGGCCCACACTATGGTTTCTGAGTTTGGTGGCAATTTTACATCTTTGTGAGCGATCAGCCTTTTAATCTGTGTTGTATTGTCGTATCCCACATTGACAGGAATTTCCACATTAGCCCACGTCAAAACTTGCTGCCCGATATCTAACTTGAGGCCTTGGGAAATCACAAAATCTGCGCCAATTATCACTTCATCTACAATGTCGGCGACAATAAACACGTGTTCGATGCTCATGTTGGCAATGGCTGACTTCAATTTAACTTTACCATGTACAGTTGCTGGTTCACCCGTTGCTGTGCGGAGTCTTACACCATGTAACGAATCCATTGGTCCATTTATCAAATCAGATCTGATGATAGATTGTGACGCGCCTGTGTCCATAATCAATATTCGCTTCCGACCACCGATAGCTCCGTAGACAGTGAGGTTGTTGTTTTCCTGTTGTATTATTGAGATGGAGATCGTGGAGCCCTCGGTTGTGGGAGCTAGTCCATGCCCCTCTGGGCTAGCTCGTTTTAGTTTAACGGAGATTCATTTTGTGTAGTAAAATTTACCCGTTTATTGCCACGTTGGGGTGAGCTCGATCTTGATCGTTTTCGTGGCTCTCTGCAGTTTCGTGCAATATGGCCAGGTTTGTCGCAATTGTAGCACTTTGGTCTGGGCTTACTTCCGCCTGATAACGCCTTACTGAGGGATTGCGTCATTTCTTTAAGATCGTTTATGGCACCCTTCAAATCTCCTGCCTCCGACTCCATTTCAATTTTTCTAACTCTTTGTATTTGAGGCTTGGACACAAATTTCGCTGTCTCCTGCGCCAATGCGAACGAAACGGTTTCGGCGAATGTAGCTTTTTGTGTGGCACAAGTCACGTATTTTATGTCAGGATCACGGGTGCCGTTGACGAATGCTTCAATCTTAAATTGATCCAAGAATGGGTGGGACTCACCAGGATAAGTCATCAACACCAAACGTTCCACCTCGGTTGCGAAGTCCTGAAGCGTTTCATTATGCTTTTGCACTCGGCCTCTTAATTCCATGCGATACAAATCCTTCTTGTGATCGCCACCATACTTGCGTTGTAACGCAGCCAGTATATCCTCGTAGTTGTTTCTGGCACTGACGGGAATGCTCTGAAGGACTTCTGCTGCGTTGCCTTTCAGTGCTAAAATTAGCTCTACTGCTTTGTCGTTGCGACCATTTCGAATTGGAATTTGAAAACGTCGAATGATGTAGAGCCATCGAAACTGGAGCTTTCAATCTACTAGAGCCTTCAGAAAATACTCGCACTGGACCCTCTTGCTACTGAAGTTCACTCATTCTCCTTTGCAATTCACTTACATCATTTTCGACTTTCTCAAACTTATCCTGGACTTGCTCAATCTTCTGCTCAACTTCTGCTCAACTTCTTCGAACTTCTGTTCGACGTTTTCGAATTTCTCATTCACTTGAATCTCCATATTGCCCACAACTTCAGAGATTTCTTGCAGTTTCTCATTTGTGGCATTTGATGTTTCCTGAATAATTCTGGAATTCTCGCTTAATTTCTCGCTCATAATTCTAGAATTCTCACCAAATTTCTTTTCAAGTTTTTCGTCCATAATTCTAGAATTCTCACCAAATTTCTCATTCATAATTCTAGAATTTTCGTCCAATTTGGCCATCATGGCAGCAAACATTGTAGAAACATCTACATTACCATTTGCTTCTTTTGCACAAACCTCCATTTCGTCTTTGCACTCGAACTGATACGTGTCAATGTCGATGTTTCGGCGTTTAAATTCATCTATTAATCGCCTCTGTAGCTCTACCTTATTACCGGCTATCGGTTGATCCAATTTACTCAACTCCTTTTTTAGTTGTTCAACTTTGAGTTCTTCAAACTTCATCGTTGTCCTTAATTCGTAATGTCACTTCTGACACCAATGTTACGAATTTCCGTATTCGTCCTTTTTGCGTTGTTTTATTCCCAATAATAAAACAAGGTTCGTTTTAAATTACAATAATTACAACGGTTTAACTTCCTTTTAATTTACTTATACAGTACAACAGTTTACTTCATTTATGACACTTTAACAAGTTTTGTATTTTACTATCAATTCGCGTTGCTTACTTTACGGGGTTTAATCACAAACTGAACTCTCCATTTCAAAGACCTCCGCTATGTATACCAACTCACCATACTCATATGAAGGTATATCTAGCGAATTCAAGAACCGTCTAGACGTTGTTGTTGTTGCTTATCTTTGTAGAACAATCTCGAATGGCGGAGAATTATCTTTACTGAGGTGAATTCATGCTACTGGTTTAGCAAGCTGGTACGTTGTTACAATGCATACTTTCAGGCGCAGCACTAACCGCCTGTTATTTACTTACTGTTAGTAGAGTCATTAACAGCAAGCAAAAGCTTTTACTTATTCGTAACAGTATTGTTACGAATTTCCTTATTCGTCCTTTTTGCGTTGTTTTATTCCCAATAATAAAACAAGGTTCGTTTTAAATTACAATAATTACAACGGTTTAACTTCCTTTTAATTTACTTATACAGTACAACAGTTTACTTCATTTATGACACTTTAACAAGTCTTGTATTTTACTATCAATTCGCGTTGCTTACTTTACGGGGTTTAATCACAAACTGAACTCTCCATTCCAAAGACCTCCGCTATTTATACCAACTCACCATACTCAAATGAAGGTATATCTAGCGAATTTAAGAACCTTCTAGATGTTGTTGTTTATCTTTGTAGAACAATCCCGAACACAGGAGAATTATCTTTACTGAGGTGAATTCATGCTACTGGTTTAGCAAGCTGGTACGTTGTTACAATGCATACTTTCAGGCGCAGCACTAACCGCCTGTTATTTACATACTGTTAGTAGAGTCATTAACAGCAAGCAAAAGCTTTTACTTATTCGTAACAGTATTGTTACGAATTTCCTTATTCGTCCTTTTTGCGTTGTTTTATTCCCAATAATAAAACAAGGTTCATTTTAAATTTCGATAATTACAACGGTTTAACTTCCTTTTATTTTACTTATATAGTACAGTTTACTTTATTTACACCACTTTAATAGGTCTTATATTTTACTATCAATTCGCGTTGCTCACTTTACGGGGTTTAATCACAAACTGAACTCTACATTCCAAAGACCTCCGCTATTTATACCAACTCACCATACTCATATGAAGGTATATCTAGCGAATTCAAGAACCGTCTAGACGTTGTTGTTGTTGCTTATCTTTGTAGAACAATCTCGAATGGCGGAGAATTATCTTTACTGAGGTGAATTCATGCTACTGGTTTAGCGAGCTGGTACGTTGTTACAATGCATACTTTCAGGCGCAGTACTAACCGCCTGTTATTTACATACTGTTAGTAGAGTCATTAACAGCAAGCAAAAGCTTTTACTTATTCGTAACACTGCCCCCCACTTAAGCCTGTTCGTCCCGAGCAGGCTCAACCCCCCGTTTTCCGTACAGGGCTAGTCTTTCCAAATGCACGACTTTCATTTTAGCTCTTGGACTTTGACTTTTCTGGATTCTATAAACCACGGCATTTATTCGTTTGACAACCTTGTAAGTGCCTTCCCAGTGAGTCTGAAGTTTTGGAGATAAACCTTTCTAGCGCTGTGGGTTGAACGGTAAAACTAGCTGGCCTTCATGGAATCCTTCGGAATTTGCCGCTCGGTCGTACCTGGCTTACTGACCATCTTTATTTTGTTGCGTACAAGCTCGTGAAGTTCGCTAAGCTCTCCTGGGATACCATCATTCTCCCCACTTTCGGATGTTAGGCAGTTGCCAAACTCCAAATTTCTAAAAAAAAAAAAAAATGGTTTCCCATTACATCCCATGAAGGGACAAGGGAGAACTTCTCATAATCACTGAGCTGTGCGCTTTCCAGTTTTCACTCACTGATTGGGACCTACAGTTTTACACCGATTCCGAACGGTATTTTGAGAAGCTTTTTCATGGCTATATACTCGATAGTGTCGCCGTCACTATGCGAGGTGACCGCCGCCGAAAGAAATTTTTCTTTTAAGGTGGTCAGAGCAGGGTTCGAACCCAGGATCTCATGTACAAGAGCCGCGCACACTGACCATTGCACCACCAACAGCCACCAAATTTCTAGGGAGCTTTAACTCCGTCCCGAGGACGGCACTAGCTGGTGTTCGGGCAGTGGTATCCTGGGTGGCCGACCGGTATGCTAGAAGGAATTTTGGTATGCGTTCGTCCCAGAATTTTCTATCCTTACTGAGACCTTGTTCAAATATTCTTCGAGAGCCTGATTAAATCTCTCTACCGTGCCGTCAGTCCGAGGGCGCAATGATGTCGTTCTCATACCACGAATTCCATTCCGCTCGCATATTTCTTTCAAGACGGCAGATTCAAAATTCCTACCCTGCTCCGAATGCAGTTCTAAAGGGACACCAAAACGACTTATCCAGTTGTTCACGATAGCTTTGTTTATTGCTTTCGCTTCTTTATTTGGAATAGCGTACACCTCGGGCCATTTACTGAAGTAGTCCATAACGACTAAGGCATATTGGTTCCCAGAGCTACTTGTTGGATATGGACCAGCCACACTCATGGATATTCGCTCGAAGGAAGCACTTGGGCTCTCCTGATGTCTCTGTTCGCAACTCCTCCGCGTTGGTCCCTCCATAGTTTTGCCTTTTCCGAGGTGCCCACCACTCGGACCATTATGAGATTCTGCAATTATCTCTTTCATTTTCAAGGCAGGTACCACAATTAGATTTTTCTCCGTTTTTCCATCTTCACTTTCCCATACACGGTATAGACAGCCATCTAGCAATCTCAGGCTATTCCACTGGGCCCAATATGATTTTAAAACGGGGCTTTCTGAAGCGATTTCATTCCGCGTTAATTGTCTATCCTCTTCCTTTGCCAAAATAATTTTTGCCAATACAGGATCACTTCTCTGTCCCGTGAACCACTCGTCGTCCGATTCAATTCTCAGGGGTCGGACGTCAATAATTTTCTCTTTTATCTCAGCCTTAGAATCCTGCGTACGCTCGATTACATGTGGACGGTCATTTACTCGTCCGGTATCGGCCGTTATCGCTGGAGATCTTGACGGTTTTCACGGGTCTCTACAGTCCCGCCCTATATGGCCACGTTCGCCATGATTGTCACCTATCAATTTTGTTGCTTGCCATAGCGCTTTCGTGAGAATCCGAATCACTTCTTTCAGTTCTCTAACGGCGCTTATCAAATCTTTTGATTTGCCTTCCGTTTCTACCCTTCGGACATGATGTGTCTGTTGACTGGAAACAACCTTCGCCGTCTCATTCGCCAAAGTAATTGAAACTGTTTCCACAAATGTAGCTTTTTGTGAGGCACACACCGCATATCTAACGTCAGGATCGTTAATGCCCCTAACAAATGCTTCTATCTAAAATTGCTCTAAGAAAGTTTGGGGTTCTCTAGGATATGCCATCAACACCAAGCGTTCCACATCGGTTGCGAAGTCCTGAAGTGTTTCATTATGCTTTTGCACTCGGCCTCTTAATTCCATGCGATATAAATCCTTCTTGTGGTCGCCACTGACTGGCACTGACGGGAATGCCCTGAAGGACTCCTGCTGCGTTGCCTTTCAGTGCTAAAATTAGCTCTACTGCTTTGTCGTTGCTGTTCCACAAGTTCTTAATTGCGACCATTTCGAATTGGAATTTGAAAACGTCGAATGGTGTAGAGCCATCGAAACTGGGAGCTTTCAATCTACTAGAGCCTTCAGAAATTACTCGCACTGGCCCTTCTTGCAACTGGAGGTCACTCATCTTTCTTTCCAGTTCGGCGAATCTTTCCTCCACATCCTGTTCGACCTGTACGATCTTCTGCTGAAATTCCTCGAATTTCTGTTCGACCTTTCCGAATTGATCATTAACCTGTATCTCCATGTTATTCATAAAAAATAAATGGTTTCCCATTACATCCCATGAAGGGACCGGGGAGAACTTCTCACAATCACTGAGCTGTGCGCTTTCCAGTTTTCACTCACTGATTTATTCATAGCTTCTGAAATTTCATGTAGCTTGTCATTTGCGGCGTTTGATGTTTCCTGCATAATTCTAGAATTCTCGCCAAATTTCTCGTTCATAATTCTAGAATTTTCACCAAATTTTTAGTCCAATTTGGCTATCATGGCAGCAAACATTGTAGAAACATCTACATTACCATTTGCTTCTTTTGCACAAACCTCCATTTCGTCTTTGCACTCGAACTGATACGTGTCAATGTCGATGTTTCGGCGTTTAAATTCATCTATTAATCGCCTCTGTAGCTCTACCTTATTACCGGCTATCGGTTGATCCAATTTACTCAACTCCTTTTTTAGTTGTTCAACTTTGAGTTCTTCAAACTTCATCGTTGTCCTTAATTCGTAATGTCACTTCTGACACCAATGTTACGAATTTCCGTATTCGTCCTTTTTGCGTTGTTTTATTCCCAATAATAAAACAAGGTTCGTTTTAAATTACAATAATTACAACGGTTTAACTTCCTTTTAATTTACTTATACAGTACAACAGTTTACTTCATTTATGACACTTTAACAAGTTTTGTATTTTACTATCAATTCGCGTTGCTTACTTTACGGGGTTTAATCACAAACTGAACTCTCCATTTCAAAGACCTCCGCTATGTATACCAACTCACCATACTCATATGAAGGTATATCTAGCGAATTCAAGAACCGTCTAGACGTTGTTGTTGTTGCTTATCTTTGTAGAACAATCTCGAATGGCGGAGAATTATCTTTACTGAGGTGAATTCATGCTACTGGTTTAGCAAGCTGGTACGTTGTTACAATGCATACTTTCAGGCGCAGCACTAACCGCCTGTTATTTACATACTGTTAGTAGAGTCATTAACAGCAAGCAAAAGCTTTTACTTATTCGTAACAGTATTGTTACGAATTTCCTTATTCGTCCTTTTTGCGTTGTTTTATTCCCAATAATAAAACAAGGTTCATTTTAAATTTCGATAATTACAACGGTTTAACTTCCTTTTATTTTACTTATATAGTACAGTTTACTTTATTTACACCACTTTAATAGGTCTTATATTTTACTATCAATTCGCGTTGCTCACTTTACGGGGTTTAATCACAAACTGAACTCTACATTCCAAAGACCTCCGCTATTTATACCAACTCACCATACTCATATGAAGGTATATCTAGCGAATTCAAGAACCGTCTAGACGTTGTTGTTGTTGCTTATCTTTGTAGAACAATCTCGAATGGCGGAGAATTATCTTTACTGAGGTGAATTCATGCTACTGGTTTAGCGAGCTGGTACGTTGTTACAATGCATACTTTCAGGCGCAGTACTAACCGCCTGTTATTTACATACTGTTAGTAGAGTCATTAACAGCAAGCAAAAGCTTTTACTTATTCGTAACACTGCCCCCCACTTAAGCCTGTTCGTCCCGAGCAGGCTCAACCCCCCGTTTTCCGTACAGGGCTAGTCTTTCCAAATGCACGACTTTCATTTTAGCTCTTGGACTTTGACTTTTCTGGATTCTATAAACCACGGCATTTATTCGTTTGACAACCTTGTAAGTGCCTTCCCAGTGAGTCTGAAGTTTTGGAGATAAACCTTTCTAGCGCTGTGGGTTGAACGGTAAAACTAGCTGGCCTTCATGGAATCCTTCGGAATTTGCCGCTCGGTCGTACCTGGCTTACTGACCATCTTTATTTTGTTGCGTACAAGCTCGTGAAGTTCGCTAAGCTCTCCTGGGATACCATCATTCTCCCCACTGTCGGATGTTAGGCAGTTGCCAAACTCCAAATTTCTAAAAAAAAAAAAAAATGGTTTCCCATTACATCCCATGAAGGGACAAGGGAGAACTTCTCATAATCACTGAGCTGTGCGCTTTCCAGTTTTCACTCACTGATTGGGACCTACAGTTTTACACCGATTCCGAACGGTATTTTGAGAAGCTTTTTCATGGCTATATACTCGATAGTGTCGCCGTCACTATGCGAGGTGACCGCCGCCGAAAGAAATTTTTCTTTTAAGGTGGTCAGAGCAGGGTTCGAACCCAGGATCTCATGTACAAGAGCCGCGCACACTGACCATTGCACCACCAACAGCCACCAAATTTCTAGGGAGCTTTAACTCCGTCCCGAGGACGGCACTAGCTGGTGTTCGGGCAGTGGTATCCTGGGTGGCCGACCGGTATGCTAGAAGGAATTTTGGTATGCGTTCGTCCCAGAATTTTCTATCCTTACTGAGACCTTGTTCAAATATTCTTCGAGAGCCTGATTAAATCTCTCTACCGTGCCGTCAGTCCGAGGGCGCAATGATGTCGTTCTCATACCACGAATTCCATTCCGCTCGCATATTTCTTTCAAGACGGCAGATTCAAAATTCCTACCCTGCTCCGAATGCAGTTCTAAAGGGACACCAAAACGACTTATCCAGTTGTTCACGATAGCTTTGTTTATTGCTTTCGCTTCTTTATTTGGAATAGCGTACACCTCGGGCCATTTACTGAAGTAGTCCATAACGACTAAGGCATATTGGTTCCCAGAGCTACTTGTTGGATATGGACCAGCCACACTCATGGATATTCGCTCGAAGGAAGCACTTGGGCTCTCCTGATGTCTCTGTTCGCAACTCCTCCGCGTTGGTCCCTCCATAGTTTTGCCTTTTCCGAGGTGCCCACCACTCGGACCATTATGAGATTCTGCAATTATCTCTTTCATTTTCAAGGCAGGTACCACAATTAGATTTTTCTCCGTTTTTCCATCTTCACTTTCCCATACACGGTATAGACAGCCATCTAGCAATCTCAGGCTATTCCACTGGGCCCAATATGATTTTAAAACGGGGCTTTCTGAAGCGATTTCATTCCGCGTTAATTGTCTATCCTCTTCCTTTGCCAAAATAATTTTTGCCAATACAGGATCACTTCTCTGTCCCGTGAACCACTCGTCGTCCGATTCAATTCTCAGGGGTCGGACGTCAATAATTTTCTCTTTTATCTCAGCCTTAGAATCCTGCGTACGCTCGATTACATGTGGACGGTCATTTACTCGTCCGGTATCGGCCGTTATCGCTGGAGATCTTGACGGTTTTCACGGGTCTCTACAGTCCCGCCCTATATGGCCACGTTCGCCATGATTGTCACCTATCAATTTTGTTGCTTGCCATAGCGCTTTCGTGAGAATCCGAATCACTTCTTTCAGTTCTCTAACGGCGCTTATCAAATCTTTTGATTTGCCTTCCGTTTCTACCCTTCGGACATGATGTGTCTGTTGACTGGAAACAACCTTCGCCGTCTCATTCGCCAAAGTAATTGAAACTGTTTCCACAAATGTAGCTTTTTGTGAGGCACACACCGCATATCTAACGTCAGGATCGTTAATGCCCCTAACAAATGCTTCTATCTAAAATTGCTCTAAGAAAGTTTGGGGTTCTCTAGGATATGCCATCAACACCAAGCGTTCCACATCGGTTGCGAAGTCCTGAAGTGTTTCATTATGCTTTTGCACTCGGCCTCTTAATTCCATGCGATATAAATCCTTCTTGTGGTCGCCACTGACTGGCACTGACGGGAATGCCCTGAAGGACTCCTGCTGCGTTGCCTTTCAGTGCTAAAATTAGCTCTACTGCTTTGTCGTTGCTGTTCCACAAGTTCTTAATTGCGACCATTTCGAATTGGAATTTGAAAACGTCGAATGGTGTAGAGCCATCGAAACTGGGAGCTTTCAATCTACTAGAGCCTTCAGAAATTACTCGCACTGGCCCTTCTTGCAACTGGAGGTCACTCATCTTTCTTTCCAGTTCGGCGAATCTTTCCTCCACATCCTGTTCGACCTGTACGATCTTCTGCTGAAATTCCTCGAATTTCTGTTCGACCTTTCCGAATTGATCATTAACCTGTATCTCCATGTTATTCATAAAAAATAAATGGTTTCCCATTACATCCCATGAAGGGACCGGGGAGAACTTCTCACAATCACTGAGCTGTGCGCTTTCCAGTTTTCACTCACTGATTTATTCATAGCTTCTGAAATTTCATGTAGCTTGTCATTTGCGGCGTTTGATGTTTCCTGCATAATTCTAGAATTCTCGCCAAATTTCTCGTTCATAATTCTAGAATTTTCACCAAATTTTTAGTCCAATTTGGCTATCATGGCAGCAAACATTGTAGAAACATCTACATTACCATTTGCTTCTTTTGCACAAACCTCCATTTCGTCTTTGCACTCGAACTGATACGTGTCAATGTCGATGTTTCGGCGTTTAAATTCATCTATTAATCGCCTCTGTAGCTCTACCTTATTACCAGCTATCGGTTGATCCAATTTACTCAACTCCTTTTTTAGTTGTTCAACTTTGAGTTCTTCAAACTTCATCGTTGTCCTTAATTCGTAATGTCACTTCTGACACCAATGTTACGAATTTCCGTATTCGTCCTTTTTGCGTTGTTTTATTCCCAATAATAAAACAAGGTTCGTTTTAAATTACAATAATTACAACGGTTTAACTTCCTTTTAATTTACTTATACAGTACAACAGTTTACTTCATTTATGACACTTTAACAAGTTTTGTATTTTACTATCAATTCGCGTTGCTTACTTTACGGGGTTTAATCACAAACTGAACTCTCCATTTCAAAGACCTCCGCTATGTATACCAACTCACCATACTCATATGAAGGTATATCTAGCGAATTCAAGAACCGTCTAGACGTTGTTGTTGTTGCTTATCTTTGTAGAACAATCTCGAATGGCGGAGAATTATCTTTACTGAGGTGAATTCATGCTACTGGTTTAGCAAGCTGGTACGTTGTTACAATGCATACTTTCAGGCGCAGCACTAACCGCCTGTTATTTACATACTGTTAGTAGAGTCATTAACAGCAAGCAAAAGCTTTTACTTATTCGTAACAGTATTGTTACGAATTTCCTTATTCGTCCTTTTTGCGTTGTTTTATTCCCAATAATAAAACAAGGTTCATTTTAAATTTCGATAATTACAACGGTTTAACTTCCTTTTATTTTACTTATATAGTACAGTTTACTTTATTTACACCACTTTAATAGGTCTTATATTTTACTATCAATTCGCGTTGCTCACTTTACGGGGTTTAATCACAAACTGAACTCTACATTCCAAAGACCTCCGCTATTTATACCAACTCACCATACTCATATGAAGGTATATCTAGCGAATTCAAGAACCGTCTAGACGTTGTTGTTGTTGCTTATCTTTGTAGAACAATCTCGAATGGCGGAGAATTATCTTTACTGAGGTGAATTCATGCTACTGGTTTAGCGAGCTGGTACGTTGTTACAATGCATACTTTCAGGCGCAGTACTAACCGCCTGTTATTTACATACTGTTAGTAGAGTCATTAACAGCAAGCAAAAGCTTTTACTTATTCGTAACACTGCCCCCCACTTAAGCCTGTTCGTCCCGAGCAGGCTCAACCCCCCGTTTTCCGTACAGGGCTAGTCTTTCCAAATGCACGACTTTCATTTTAGCTCTTGGACTTTGACTTTTCTGGATTCTATAAACCACGGCATTTATTCGTTTGACAACCTTGTAAGTGCCTTCCCAGTGAGTCTGAAGTTTTGGAGATAAACCTTTCTAGCGCTGTGGGTTGAACGGTAAAACTAGCTGGCCTTCATGGAATCCTTCGGAATTTGCCGCTCGGTCGTACCTGGCTTACTGACCATCTTTATTTTGTTGCGTACAAGCTCGTGAAGTTCGCTAAGCTCTCCTGGGATACCATCATTCTCCCCACTGTCGGATGTTAGGCAGTTGCCAAACTCCAAATTTCTAAAAAAAAAAAAAAATGGTTTCCCATTACATCCCATGAAGGGACAAGGGAGAACTTCTCATAATCACTGAGCTGTGCGCTTTCCAGTTTTCACTCACTGATTGGGACCTACAGTTTTACACCGATTCCGAACGGTATTTTGAGAAGCTTTTTCATGGCTATATACTCGATAGTGTCGCCGTCACTATGCGAGGTGACCGCCGCCGAAAGAAATTTTTCTTTTAAGGTGGTCAGAGCAGGGTTCGAACCCAGGATCTCATGTACAAGAGCCGCGCACACTGACCATTGCACCACCAACAGCCACCAAATTTCTAGGGAGCTTTAACTCCGTCCCGAGGACGGCACTAGCTGGTGTTCGGGCAGTGGTATCCTGGGTGGCCGACCGGTATGCTAGAAGGAATTTTGGTATGCGTTCGTCCCAGAATTTTCTATCCTTACTGAAGACCTTGTTCAAATATTCTTCGAGAGCCTGATTAAATCTCTCTACCGTGCCGTCAGTCCGAGGGCGCAATGATGTCGTTCTCATACCACGAATTCCATTCCGCTCGCATATTTCTTTCAAGACGGCAGATTCAAAATTCCTACCCTGCTCCGAATGCAGTTCTAAAGGGACACCAAAACGACTTATCCAGTTGTTCACGATAGCTTTGTTTATTGCTTTCGCTTCTTTATTTGGAATAGCGTACACCTCGGGTCATTTACTGAAGTAGTCCATAACGACTAAGGCATATTGGTTCCCAGAGCTACTTGTTGGATATGGACCAGCCACACTCATGGATATTCGCTCGAAGGAAGCACTTGGGCTCTCCTGATGTCTCTGTTCGCAACTCCTCCGCGTTGGTCCCTCCATAGTTTTGCCTTTTCCGAGGTGCCCACCACTCGGACCATTATGAGATTCTGCAATTATCTCTTTCATTTTCAAGGCAGGTACCACAATTAGATTTTTCTCCGTTTTTCCATCTTCACTTTCCCATACACGGTATAGACAGCCATCTAGCAATCTCAGGCTATTCCACTGGGCCCAATATGATTTTAAAACGGGGCTTTCTGAAGCGATTTCATTCCGCGTTAATTGTCTATCCTCTTCCTTTGCCAAAATAATTTTTGCCAATACAGGATCACTTCTCTGTCCCGTGAACCACTCGTCGTCCGATTCAATTCTCAGGGGTCGGACGTCAATAATTTTCTCTTTTATCTCAGCCTTAGAATCCTGCGTACGCTCGATTACATGTGGACGGTCATTTACTCGTCCGGTATCGGCCGTTATCGCTGGAGATCTTGACGGTTTTCACGGGTCTCTACAGTCCCGCCCTATATGGCCACGTTCGCCATGATTGTCACCTATCAATTTTGTTGCTTGCCATAGCGCTTTCGTGAGAATCCGAATCACTTCTTTCAGTTCTCTAACGGCGCTTATCAAATCTTTTGATTTGCCTTCCGTTTCTACCCTTCGGACATGATGTGTCTGTTGACTGGAAACAACCTTCGCCGTCTCATTCGCCAAAGTAATTGAAACTGTTTCCACAAATGTAGCTTTTTGTGAGGCACACACCGCATATCTAACGTCAGGATCGTTAATGCCCCTAACAAATGCTTCTATCTTAAATTGCTCTAAGAAAGTTTGGGGTTCTCTAGGATATGCCATCAACACCAAGCGTTCCACATCGGTTGCGAAGTCCTGAAGTGTTTCATTATGCTTTTGCACTCGGCCTCTTAATTCCATGCGATATAAATCCTTCTTGTGGTCGCCACTGACTGGCACTGACGGGAATGCCCTGAAGGACTCCTGCTGCGTTGCCTTTCAGTGCTAAAATTAGCTCTACTGCTTTGTCGTTGCTGTTCCACAAGTTCTTAATTGCGACCATTTCGAATTGGAATTTGAAAACGTCGAATGGTGTAGAGCCATCGAAACTGGGAGCTTTCAATCTACTAGAGCCTTCAGAAATTACTCGCACTGGCCCTTCTTGCAACTGGAGGTCACTCATCTTTCTTTCCAGTTCGGCGAATCTTTCCTCCACATCCTGTTCGACCTGTACGATCTTCTGCTGAAATTCCTCGAATTTCTGTTCGACCTTTCCGAATTGATCATTAACCTGTATCTCCATGTTATTCATAAAAAATAAATGGTTTCCCATTACATCCCATGAAGGGACCGGGGAGAACTTCTCACAATCACTGAGCTGTGCGCTTTCCAGTTTTCACTCACTGATTTATTCATAGCTTCTGAAATTTCATGTAGCTTGTCATTTGCGGCGTTTGATGTTTCCTGCATAATTCTAGAATTCTCGCCAAATTTCTCGTTCATAATTCTAGAATTTTCACCAAATTTTTAGTCCAATTTGGCTATCATGGCAGCAAACATTGTAGAAACATCTACATTACCATTTGCTTCTTTTGCACAAACCTCCATTTCGTCTTTGCACTCGAACTGATACGTGTCAATGTCGATGTTTCGGCGTTTAAATTCATCTATTAATCGCCTCTGTAGCTCTACCTTATTACCGGCTATCGGTTGATCCAATTTACTCAACTCCTTTTTTAGTTGTTCAACTTTGAGTTCTTCAAACTTCATCGTTGTCCTTAATTCGTAATGTCACTTCTGACACCAATGTTACGAATTTCCGTATTCGTCCTTTTTGCGTTGTTTTATTCCCAATAATAAAACAAGGTTCGTTTTAAATTACAATAATTACAACGGTTTAACTTCCTTTTAATTTACTTATACAGTACAACAGTTTACTTCATTTATGACACTTTAACAAGTCTTGTATTTTACTATCAATTCGCGTTGCTTACTTTACGGGGTTTAATCACAAACTGAACTCTCCATTTCAAAGACCTCCGCTATTTATACCAACTCACCATACTCATATGAAGGTATATCTAGCGAATTCAAGAACCGTCTAGACGTTGTTGTTGTTGCTTATCTTTGTAGAACAATCTCGAATGGCGGAGAATTATCTTTACTGAGGTGAATTCATGCTACTGGTTTAGCAAGCTGGTACGTTGTTACAATGCATACTTTCAGGCGCAGCACTAACCGCCTGTTATTTACATACTGTTAGTAGAGTCATTAACAGCAAGCAAAAGCTTTTACTTATTCGTAACAGTATTGTTACGAATTTCCTTATTCGTCCTTTTTGCGTTGTTTTATTCCCAATAATAAACCAAGGTTCATTTTAAATTTCGATAATTACAACGGTTTAACTTCCTTTTATTTTACTTATATAGTACAGTTTACTTTATTTACACCACTTTAATAGGTCTTATATTTTACTATCAATTCGCGTTGCTCACTTTACGGGGTTTAATCACAAACTGAACTCTACATTCCAAAGACCTCCGCTATTTATACCAACTCACCATACTCATATGAAGGTATATCTAGCGAATTCAAGAACCGTCTAGACGTTGTTGTTGTTGCTTATCTTTGTAGAACAATCTCGAATGGCGGAGAATTATCTTTACTGAGGTGAATTCATGCTACTGGTTTAGCGAGCTGGTACGTTGTTACAATGCATACTTTCAGGCGCAGTATGTAATGGACTTTGAATTACATTTCGGGTTTTTCATATATTGTGTTTGGAAACGGTGAGACAATTTCGGTTAAAACTTTGTAACGGTTGGCACTGGATAACATTTCGTTAGAACAACACCCTGTTTGGCTTAAATCCATATGATTAATGTTATTTCTCTCATGCGAGTCTAACATTGGGAAAATAGCCGTGAGCTATTGACATCTGAACATGCTTGCAAATTTGACGTATATATCTTTCTTTCGGGCGAAAAAGTCAAGAGTGCTTCCTTTTCAATTTATACGTCCAAGTATTCGCATCGATTGTTTAAAGAAAGAGAAAAATTAAATTGGGGAAAATTTGGCGAATCCGTGAAGAATTGTGCACCGTTAAAAATTAATTCGATCCTCCAAATCATAGGATAATATCCAAAAGGTAAATTTCGATTAAATTACATATTGAATTCTTTTGTTGAGTACTCTTTTTACTTAGGGGTATATAATAGGGTTGACACCACCGCTGGAATAATTTGCAAGGAACGGCCCGCGTGGCAAATTAGCTCGAAAGGAGACTCAACATTTCAATTCCATCCTTACAATTCAGGGCACTAAACTTGGGTATTCGTCTTTACCTCACGCTGCCCATGTGGCAGGTGTGAATAATAGATATAAGTCGACATAAATTCTGGCAGCAAAAGCATTCCGACAAGGTTTGGAGGACAGCTTTGAGTTTAAAGTTTTACGGGAATAATTTTATTCCACTACTTGCAAGTCTTATTGCGTATGGTAGTGATTGGCAAATCTTCAGTCTGATTGCTTACGGAGGTACATGCAACTTTAATGACGGCAAATTCACGAAAATAATTGAATACTTGGAGATGTGCGAAATGAGAACTAGAGATAGAAACTCCGAGAAACTGAAATCATACTAGTCTTTACCTACCAAAGAGCATCTATATAATACAGAAGAGGGAAAAAACGGTACCATTTGCTGTCGAAACGGACAAAGAAAAGAAGCAAACAAAAGAACACTTCCATTGAAGCATGCGACTACGCGATATCAAAATTAACATTTAGTAAATTTCAGTATTTTAATTTCTCCGCATACATTCTAAAACCTTGAGTTAGTTACAAAAATTATAATTAAATGAAGTGTTAAGTAAGTGGATATTTGATGATTCGAGTGATGGAAAATCGGTCTTTGATTCGCAGTAAATGTACAAAAAAGTGTGACGTAAATACATTAAAAAGATGGAATGGACTACTAAATAAATATCGTGTGATCGTCGAAACCAAATTTTCCATGAAACAAGATCTCGAAGTTGTATTAGTTATAATAAATGTTTAATATAATATTTTTTTTAACTAGAGTTCCCTTAAAGTTAATACCACATCAATATCACAAACAAGTAAAGAAAAAAACAACACAGACCAACATATTATCATCTTTCTGAAATTGATTTATATAGTGAAATTCAGCGAAATACCACCGCATACCAAGAAATTGAAAAGGCCTTCTCAATCTACGCTGGGATGTTTTGGGGTAAGTCGTTGACGTTGATTGTTATCTAGATTTATACATATATATTCATACATATATTTTGGCTTCTTCCAATGATTAACCTTGGACCGTATAAGGGCGAAATAACAGTTTTGTAAGAGAGAACTGGTAACTACTTAAGGGAAAACTGTTAACATATAACTAAAGTCTGTTAAACAAATGAGAATTGTCTGGTAACAAGATACTGATGATCTGTTAATAGAATAACTGAGAGCTGTTATAAAATAAGGGAGAAATGTTACTAATATACTCAAAGAAAAATGTGTAACCAAATAATTTGGAAATAGTCTCCAAATAGCACCGAACAACAACTGATCAAATCGTGAGTTGTGCTGATAATTCTATATTATAAAGTCTTTGTTATACTTACATATGTAGCTCAGAATTGGAACATTCATTGTCCAACTTCGATTTATCTCGTTTACCATTTCTCTCTTACATTATTATTCTTTCGTTCTCATTAAACACCTGAACACAAAAATAATAAACAATGATGTTGTTGGTGGTCTGATATATGGTGATCTTAGCTAAAAATGCCCTACATTGTTAAAGATAGTACGTACGATTGGTTAGAAGGAATGTATCTACATTATTAAATTTAAACCTATTATGGTATGACATAGGAAATGAACTAAATTATATTGAATATTTACACAAATATCATTGAATATTAGCATAACTATAGGATTCTAAGATTAACTTTCGATTTAGTGTACAAAGCCTGAATTTGTTTAAAATAAATATTATACGCTCTTAATTATGGATTAAAAGGGAATTAAATAAGAGTTTTTTGACAAATGTCAGTTACATTAGGGGTTCTAGAAACAACTTTACACATCGCTAGAACGATGGTTCGGGAGGGTAATGACACGAAGCACTCTTGACACCATCTGAAAGAGGCTCATCTAACCAGGTCCACCACTACCATTTGTGTAAATATCACTAAACGTTGCTAAACACAGGGGTATTAAATTTTAACGAGTTTAGCGACATTGGCCCATAGTTAACGATGTCATCGAATTAAGGTAAAAGGGAGTCTAAATATTATTATTGTCTTGCGAAACTGAGTGAAGAAAGAAAAGGACGCGAACCCCCCAACCGACTGCTAGTGCTAGCGTATTAATGGCTCCCGCAGTCCTGCTTCAGACTTCTCAATAAGGTATGATGGAATATTATTATATTTCAATCTAAGATTTAGATATTTTTTTTTCAAGTTATTCTTGGATTAAGAAGTGTTCATTACAAGTACTAACCGCCTGTTATTTACATACTGTTAGTAGAGTCATTAACAGCAAGCAAAAGCTTTTACTTATTCGTAACAGTATTGTTACGAATTTCCTTATTCGTCCTTTTTGCGTTGTTTTATTCCCAATAAGAAAACAAGGTTCATTTTAAATTTCGATAATTACAACGGTTTAACTTCCTTTTATTTTCTTATATAGTACAGTTTACTTTATTTACACCACTTTAATAGGTCTTATATTTTACTATCAATTCGCGTTGCTCACTTTACGGGGTTTAATCACAAACTGAACTCTACATTCCAAAGACCTCCGCTATTTATACCAACTCACCATACTCATATGAAGCTATATCTAGCGAATTCAAGAACCGTCTAGACGTTGTTGTTGTTGCTTATCTTTGTAGAACAATCTCGAATGGCGGAGAATTATCTTTACTGAGGTGAATTCATGCTACTGGTTTAGCGAGCTGGTACGTTGTTACAATGCATACTTTCAGGCGCAGTACTAACCGCCTGTTATTTACATACTGTTAGTAGAGTCATTAACAGCAAGCAAAAGCTTTTACTTATTCGTAACACTGCCCCCCACTTAAGCCTGTTCGTCCCGAGCAGGCTCAACCCCCCGTTTTCCGTACAGGGCTAGTCTTTCCAAATGCACGACTTTCATTTTAGCTCTTGGACTTTGACTTTTCTGGATTCTATAAACCACGGCATTTATTCGTTTGACAACCTTGTAAGTGCCTTCCCAGTGAGTCTGAAGTTTTGGAGATAAACCTTTCTAGCGCTGTGGGTTGAACGGTAAAACTAGCTGGCCTTCATGGAATCCTTCGGAATTTGCCGCTCGGTCGTACCTGGCTTACTGACCATCTTTATTTTGTTGCGTACAAGCTCGTGAAGTTCGCTAAGCTCTCCTGGGATACCATCATTCTCCCCACTGTCGGATGTTAGGCAGTTGCCAAACTCCAAATTTCTAAAAAAAAAAAAAAATGGTTTCCCATTACATCCCATGAAGGGACAAGGGAGAACTTCTCATAATCACTGAGCTGTGCGCTTTCCAGTTTTCACTCACTGATTGGGACCTACAGTTTTACACCGATTCCGAACGGTATTTTGAGAAGCTTTTTCATGGCTATATACTCGATAGTGTCGCCGTCACTATGCGAGGTGACCGCCGCCGAAAGAAATTTTTCTTTTAAGGTGGTCAGAGCAGGGTTCGAACCCAGGATCTCATGTACAAGAGCCGCGCACACTGACCATTGCACCACCAACAGCCACCAAATTTCTAGGGAGCTTTAACTCCGTCCCGAGGACGGCACTAGCTGGTGTTCGGGCAGTGGTATCCTGGGTGGCCGACCGGTATGCTAGAAGGAATTTTGGTATGCGTTCGTCCCAGAATTTTCTATCCTTACTGAAGACCTTGTTCAAATATTCTTCGAGAGCCTGATTAAATCTCTCTACCGTGCCGTCAGTCCGAGGGCGCAATGATGTCGTTCTCATTCCACGAATTCCATTCCGCTCGCATATTTCTTTCAAGACGGCAGATTCAAAATTCCTACCCTGCTCCGAATGCAGTTCTAAAGGGACACCAAAACGACTTATCCAGTTGTTCACGATAGCTTTGTTTATTGCTTTCGCTTCTTTATTTGGAATAGCGTACACCTCGGGCCATTTACTGAAGTAGTCCATAACGACTAAGGCATATTGGTTCCCAGAGCTACTTGTTGGATATGGACCAGCCACACTCATGGATATTCGCTCGAAGGAAGCACTTGGGCTCTCCTGATGTCTCTGTTCGCAACTCCTCCGCGTTGGTCCCTCCATAGTTTTGCGTTTTCCGAGGTGCCCACCACTCGGACCATTATGAGATTCTGCAATTATCTCTTTCATTTTCAAGGCAGGTACCACAATTAGATTTTTCTCCGTTTTTCCATCTTCACTTTCCCATACACGGTATAGACAGCCATCTAGCAATCTCAGGCTATTCCACTGGGCCCAATATGATTTTAAAACGGGGCTTTCTGAAGCGATTTCATTCCGCGTTAATTGTCTATCCTCTTCCTTTGCCAAAATAATTTTTGCCAATACAGGATCACTTCTCTGTCCCGTGAACCACTCGTCGTCCGATTCAATTCTCAGGGGTCGGACGTCAATAATTTTCTCTTTTATCTCAGCCTTAGAATCCTGCGTACGCTCGATTACATGTGGACGGTCATTTACTCGTCCGGTATCGGCCGTTATCGCTGGAGATCTTGACGGTTTTCACGGGTCTCTACAGTCCCGCCCTATATGGCCACGTTCGCCATGATTGTCACCTATCAATTTTGTTGCTTGCCATAGCGCTTTCGTGAGAATCCGAATCACTTCTTTCAGTTCTCTAACGGCGCTTATCAAATCTTTTGATTTGCCTTCCGTTTCTACCCTTCGGACATGATGTGTCTGTTGACTGGAAACAACCTTCGCCGTCTCATTCGCCAAAGTAATTGAAACTGTTTCCACAAATGTAGCTTTTTGTGAGGCACACACCGCATATCTAACGTCAGGATCGTTAATGCCCCTAACAAATGCTTCTATCTTAAATTGCTCTAAGAAAGTTTGGGGTTCTCTAGGATATGCCATCAACACCAAGCGTTCCACATCGGTTGCGAAGTCCTGAAGTGTTTCATTATGCTTTTGCACTCGGCCTCTTAATTCCATGCGATATAAATCCTTCTTGTGGTCGCCACTGACTGGCACTGACGGGAATGCCCTGAAGGACTCCTGCTGCGTTGCCTTTCAGTGCTAAAATTAGCTCTACTGCTTTGTCGTTGCTGTTCCACAAGTTCTTAATTGCGACCATTTCGAATTGGAATTTGAAAACGTCGAATGGTGTAGAGCCATCGAAACTGGGAGCTTTCAATCTACTAGAGCCTTCAGAAATTACTCGCACTGGCCCTTCTTGCAACTGGAGGTCACTCATCTTTCTTTCCAGTTCGGCGAATCTTTCCTCCACATCCTGTTCGACCTGTACGATCTTCTGCTGAAATTCCTCGAATTTCTGTTCGACCTTTCCGAATTGATCATTAACCTGTATCTCCATGTTATTCATAAAAAATAAATGGTTTCCCATTACATCCCATGAAGGGACCGGGGAGAACTTCTCACAATCACTGAGCTGTGCGCTTTCCAGTTTTCACTCACTGATTTATTCATAGCTTCTGAAATTTCATGTAGCTTGTCATTTGCGGCGTTTGATGTTTCCTGCATAATTCTAGAATTCTCGCCAAATTTCTCGTTCATAATTCTAGAATTTTCACCAAATTTTTAGTCCAATTTGGCTATCATGGCAGCAAACATTGTAGAAACATCTACATTACCATTTGCTTCTTTTGCACAAACCTCCATTTCGTCTTTGCACTCGAACTGATACGTGTCAATGTCGATGTTTCGGCGTTTAAATTCATCTATTAATCGCCTCTGTAGCTCTACCTTATTACCGGCTATCGGTTGATCCAATTTACTCAACTCCTTTTTTAGTTGTTCAACTTTGAGTTCTTCAAACTTCATCGTTGTCCTTAATTCGTAATGTCACTTCTGACACCAATGTTACGAATTTCCGTATTCGTCCTTTTTGCGTTGTTTTATTCCCAATAATAAAACAAGGTTCGTTTTAAATTACAATAATTACAACGGTTTAACTTCCTTTTAATTTACTTATACAGTACAACAGTTTACTTCATTTATGACACTTTAACAAGTCTTGTATTTTACTATCAATTCGCGTTGCTTACTTTACGGGGTTTAATCACAAACTGAACTCTCCATTTCAAAGACCTCCGCTATTTATACCAACTCACCATACTCATATGAAGGTATATCTAGCGAATTCAAGAACCGTCTAGACGTTGTTGTTGTTGCTTATCTTTGTAGAACAATCTCGAATGGCGGAGAATTATCTTTACTGAGGTGAATTCATGCTACTGGTTTAGCAAGCTGGTACGTTGTTACAATGCATACTTTCAGGCGCAGCACTAACCGCCTGTTATTTACATACTGTTAGTAGAGTCATTAACAGCAAGCAAAAGCTTTTACTTATTCGTAACAGTATTGTTACGAATTTCCTTATTCGTCCTTTTTGCGTTGTTTTATTCCCAATAATAAACCAAGGTTCATTTTAAATTTCGATAATTACAACGGTTTAACTTCCTTTTATTTTACTTATATAGTACAGTTTACTTTATTTACACCACTTTAATAGGTCTTATATTTTACTATCAATTCGCGTTGCTCACTTTACGGGGTTTAATCACAAACTGAACTCTACATTCCAAAGACCTCCGCTATTTATACCAACTCACCATACTCATATGAAGGTATATCTAGCGAATTCAAGAACCGTCTAGACGTTGTTGTTGTTGCTTATCTTTGTAGAACAATCTCGAATGGCGGAGAATTATCTTTACTGAGGTGAATTCATGCTACTGGTTTAGCGAGCTGGTACGTTGTTACAATGCATACTTTCAGGCGCAGTATGTAATGGACTTTGAATTACATTTCGGGTTTTTCATATATTGTGTTTGGAAACGGTGAGACAATTTCGGTTAAAACTTTGTAACGGTTGGCACTGGATAACATTTCGTTAGAACAACACCCTGTTTGGCTTAAATCCATATGATTAATGTTATTTCTCTCATGCGAGTCTAACATTGGGAAAATAGCCGTGAGCTATTGACATCTGAACATGCTTGCAAATTTGACGTATATATCTTTCTTTCGGGCGAAAAAGTCAAGAGTGCTTCCTTTTCAATTTATACGTCCAAGTATTCGCATCGATTGTTTAAAGAAAGAGAAAAATTAAATTGGGGAAAATTTGGCGAATCCGTGAAGAATTGTGCACCGTTAAAAATTAATTCGATCCTCCAAATCATAGGATAATATCCAAAAGGTAAATTTCGATTAAATTACATATTGAATTCTTTTGTTGAGTACTCTTTTTACTTAGGGGTATATAATAGGGTTGACACCACCGCTGGAATAATTTGCAAGGAACGGCCCGCGTGGCAAATTAGCTCGAAAGGAGACTCAACATTTCAATTCCATCCTTACAATTCAGGGCACTAAACTTGGGTATTCGTCTTTACCTCACGCTGCCCATGTGGCAGGTGTGAATAATAGATATAAGTCGACATAAATTCTGGCAGCAAAAGCATTCCGACAAGGTTTGGAGGACAGCTTTGAGTTTAAAGTTTTACGGGAATAATTTTATTCCACTACTTGCAAGTCTTATTGCGTATGGTAGTGATTGGCAAATCTTCAGTCTGATTGCTTACGGAGGTACATGCAACTTTAATGACGGCAAATTCACGAAAATAATTGAATACTTGGAGATGTGCGAAATGAGAACTAGAGATAGAAACTCCGAGAAACTGAAATCATACTAGTCTTTACCTACCAAAGAGCATCTATATAATACAGAAGAGGGAAAAAACGGTACCATTTGCTGTCGAAACGGACAAAGAAAAGAAGCAGACAAAAGAACACTTCCATTGAAGCATGCGACTACGCGAGATCAAAATTAACATTTAGTAAATTTCAGTATTTTAATTTCTCCGCATACATTCTAAAACCTTGAGTTAGTTACAAAAATTATAATTAAATGAAGTGTTAAGTAAGTGGATATTTGATGATTCGAGTGATGGAAAATCGGTCTTTGATTCGCAGTAAATGTACAAAAAAGTGTGACGTAAATACATTAAAAAGATGGAATGGACTACTAAATAAATATCGTGTGATCGTCGAAACCAAATTTTCCATGAAACAAGATCTCGAAGTTGTATTAGTTATAATAAATGTTTAATATAATATTTTTTTTAACTAGAGTTCCCTTAAAGTTAATACCACATCAATATCACAAACAAGTAAAGAAAAAAACAACACAGACCAACATATTATCATCTTTCTGAAATTGATTTATATAGTGAAATTCAGCGAAATACCACCGCATACCAAGAAATTGAAAAGGCCTTCTCAATCTACGCTGGGATGTTTTGGGGTAAGTCGTTGACGTTGATTGTTATCTAGATTTATACATATATATTCATACATATATTTTGGCTTCTTCCAATGATTAACCTTGGACCGTATAAGGGCGAAATAACAGTTTTGTAAGAGAGAACTGGTAACTACTTAAGGGAAAACTGTTAACATATAACTAAAGTCTGTTAAACAAATGAGAATTGTCTGGTAACAAGATACTGATGATCTGTTAATAGAATAACTGAGAGCTGTTATAAAATAAGGGAGAAATGTTACTAATATACTCAAAGAAAAATGTGTAACCAAATAATTTGGAAATAGTCTCCAAATAGCACCGAACAACAACTGATCAAATCGTGAGTTGTGCTGATAATTCTATATTATAAAGTCTTTGTTATACTTACATATGTAGCTCAGAATTGGAACATTCATTGTCCAACTTCGATTTATCTCGTTTACCATTTCTCTCTTACATTATTATTCTTTCGTTCTCATTAAACACCTGAACACAAAAATAATAAACAATGATGTTGTTGGTGGTCTGATATATGGTGATCTTAGCTAAAAATGCCCTACATTGTTAAAGATAGTACGTACGATTGGTTAGAAGGAATGTATCTACATTATTAAATTTAAACCTATTATGGTATGACATAGGAAATGAACTAAATTATATTGAATATTTACACAAATATCATTGAATATTAGCATAACTATAGGATTCTAAGATTAACTTTCGATTTAGTGTACAAAGCCTGAATTTGTTTAAAATAAATATTATACGCTCTTAATTATGGATTAAAAGGGAATTAAATAAGAGTTTTTTGACAAATGTCAGTTACATTAGGGGTTCTAGAAACAACTTTACACATCGCTAGAACGATGGTTCGGGAGGGTAATGACACGAAGCACTCTTGACACCATCTGAAAGAGGCTCATCTAACCAGGTCCACCACTACCATTTGTGTAAATATCACTAAACGTTGCTAAACACAGGGGTATTAAATTTTAACGAGTTTAGCGACATTGGCCCATAGTTAACGATGTCATCGAATTAAGGTAAAAGGGAGTCTAAATATTATTATTGTCTTGCGAAACTGAGTGAAGAAAGAAAAGGACGCGAACCCCCCAACCGACTGCTAGTGCTAGCGTATTAATGGCTCCCGCAGTTCTGCTACAGACTTCTCAATAAGGTATGATGGAATATTATTATATTTCAATCTAAGATTTAGATATTTTTTTTTCAAGTTATTCTTGGATTAAGAAGTGTTCATTACAATAATTGGCGCCCAGCGTGGGGCAAGAGGAATTTAATATTCTTCTGCTCGAATTTTGTTCAATTAATTTTAGTAGATTGCAAGAATATGCCTAAGGTATAGAGCTCTTGAATCTGACGAAGTTTCGATGCAATAAAATTCAATACTTTAGAGGAATTCCTTGGCTACTTGAGGTTAGGAAAGGTCGAGTATGCTAACCATTTAGTGATTGAGTTTTCTTTGCATAGTTAATGTAGTATTTTCAAGGGATCTCTACTTTAGTGCAACTGTGTGTAGAAAATAGGCATAGAGTTTTCTGGTTAGCTTTATTATCAACTATTAACATGGTTCAGGAATACAGAGACTTCGCTAGTTGCAGGTGCCTGTCCGAGTTATGTTAAGTATGTTGGTGGGATGATTAGAAAAATAAACATATTTTCCAACACGTAGCTCCATAGCCTAAATTTTTATTTTTTTGTATTGGTATGCCTGGTTTCCCTAGTTATTACAACATCATCATCATCAGTAAGAAGGCTCGTAATCCGTAAGTGCAAATCTTTTATTAAATTGAGTAATATTTCACTCTGATATTTCCGATAAAATTTAATATATTACGAAATTGATATTCTTCACCAATATATTTCTTTATATATTGAATCCATCAAATAGTTTTTGTATATAGGAAGTTAAAGTGTTAATGCAACCGAGAATTAGATTGTTAAGGTGTTTGTGAAAGAAAAATTAGATTGTTATAAGGAAAATTGTTTTGTTAGAAATGGCGCTGGAACGCACACCACCTAGGGGAGCGCAATCATTACCATTCAGGATTGGCTCCGAGAAAAAATGTTCTATATGTTCCGAACCATTGACAGAGGTTTTGGATTGTCATATGATAAACGAATGTGGTCATGCTTTTCATCGATTGTGTATTGAAACTTCTCTGGCCACATGCGTGGAATGCCCCGTGTGCAAAAAGCCTTGGCAGCTTTTAGACCTAAGAAAGTTCTACTCTCAATCTGGACAGGTTCCTACGTTGGAACCTACAACTGTAATTAGTGGTACAGAAAATGCTTCCAATTTTGATTCCGCAAGCACTGTATGCGGCATGGATAAAACCTCGAATGTTTCAGTGAACATTGCCCATGGTTCGAATAACACTAGCAATGTGCACCATTCTAAACCGTCACTGAAGGGAAAACATCGAGGGGCTAAGGCTCATCAGTATAATACGAGAAGCCAGAGAGGTGGGATATTTCCGAATTCATCTGTCTCATATAACCATACCCTCGGACAATATTTGAATACTCCTGAATACATTCAAACCGCTCACGACAATGGCGGACAAAATCCTTCACAAGTTGTTCCACAAGGTAACCAAACCACTGCAAATACTGTTGTCAATTATGACCAGATTAACCATATGATTGAACTGAATTTGGCTAGACTCTTAAATTCGTTGAACATTGTTCCTCCACTTGGTGAGAATAACGTGCACAACCAGGGAAACGATGACTGTCAGAATACCCAGCACGCTGGGTATGAACAGGGACAAATTACAGAGCACCATCGGGAAAATACTTTTAATCATAATACTCAAAATCCTTTTTCGCCTATTCCAACTGCTAATAATAATGGTAATCGTTTTTCAAATATATCTACATCTGTTCGATTACCTTATACGGTGGACAAGATTTCATCGATAGTTCAAAGTTGGAATTTAAGATTTGATGGGTCTCAGAACGGACTGAGTGTGGAATCTTTCTTATATAGGGTTGAATCTCTGACAGAGGATGCATTCGGTGGTGACTTTACGTTGATATGTAAGAATTTTCAGATATTACTGTCGGGCAAGGCACGCGACTGGTACTGGCGCTATCGCAAACAGGTAACGTGCGTGGAATGGGAATCATTTTGCGAAGCTCTTCGTTCACAATACCGAGATTATAAAACTTCTTATGACCTTAAGGAACGTATCAGGGACCGGAAACAAAGGTCCGGCGAGACTTTTGATGAATTTTTAGATGTCGTTTCCTCCATTATGGACAAACTATCTGTACCTATACCAGAAAGGGAGCTTATAGAAATATTGACACGCAATCTTCGACCGGAAATTCGACAGGAGATTTTATATATTCCGATCCGCACACTATCTCACTTGCGTGAACTCGTTCAAAAGCGGGAGAATTTTTTGAACGACGAACATGTTCGTCGTCACCTTTCTGAGAGAAGCAATACTTTCGTACCTAAAAGGCAAATCGCACAACTTGATTTTAGAGTGGGCGAAGAAGCAGGAGAACCCACACCGGATCTCGACAGTTCTGTGGACGCACTTTATGGATCACCACAATCTTCTAGGTGCTGGAATTGTGAAGCAATGGGTCACCATTGGATGGATTGCTTGAAAGATAGACAGATTTTTTGCTATGGATGTGGCACAAAAAAAGTTTATAAACCTAATTGCATTAAGTGCAAAGATAAATATCGGAATAGTTCAAAAAACTTCACAACAGTTGTTCCAATTCAGGGACAACTCTAGATATTCCCCCACTCACACCAATCAGATCTAACGTAAATTCTTCTCACGATGATGACAATTCAAAATGTAAACCCTATCCGAACTATCTGCAGCCGAAGACAATTTTGAAACGGCCTAGTTGTGAGATAGATGGTGAAGAACGACGAAACCCCCGTCCATTATATCCGCGATTACCATACCATCTAAGATTGAAAAGATATATCGAAAAACGCAATGAAATTTTTAACGTTGACTCCGTGACCATGAACCAGAATTTAAAACCAAAACGTTCCACCACGCGTTTGCGTGAATATCATAGATTGCGGAAAATTTCTCGTAAATTGTTAATTTCTGCCATAATCTCAAATCCTAAAGACATGCGTTACTACGCTAAAGTTTTAATTTTTAAATTATCAAGAATACGGATTATTGGATACGGGAGCTAACATTAGTTGCATCGGTGCCGATTTAGCTCGGGAAAATATTTGTAAATTTCCAAATTATACGAAATTTAAATCATTTGTTAAGACGGCAGACGGCAGGACCCAAAATGTGTCAGGTTGGCTTGATATTGTTTTGACATTTAAGGAACAAACGCATCCCTTAAAATTGTTTGTCATACCATCAATTGCGCAGAGATTAATTTTGGGTATAGATTTTTGCAAAATGTTTAAATTATTTTCTGATATTATTGGCGAAGTTGACATTATTGGTCAGAAAAGTTCGTCTGAGTGTTCTGACAACCTCAATCGTTTAATCGATATTCCCGACATTTTTGAAGCTAACAACTCCGAAGAATCCCGCTATCCTCTCTCCGGAAGCCAAAGGCAACAATTAGATGCAGTGATTTCCCTATTTCCGAACTTCCAAAGACAAGGGCTTGGTAAAACCGATCTGATTAAACACACGATTGATGTCGGCAGTGCAACACCTATTAAACAACGGTTTTACCCGGTCTCTCCGGCAGTCGAAAGACTAATGTTCGTTGAGTTAGACCGAATGATTTCACTGGGTGTGATTGAGGCCTCAACCTCTGCATGGAGCTCTCCAGTTAGGCTCGTGGTTAAGCCAGGGAAGGTTCGTCTGTGTCTGGATGCGAGAAAAGTGAATTTAGTTACGAAAAAGGACGCTTATCCGCTGCCATCAATCGAGGGCATATTTGCTAGATTGCCCAAGGCCAACGTAATAACTAAATTGGATTTAAAAGATGCTTATTGGCAGATTGCCTTGGACGATGCTTCAAAACAAATTACTGCATTTACTGTGCCTGGTAGGCCGCTTTACCAATTTGTGGTAATGCCATTCGGCCTATGTAACGCACCGCAGACAATGTGTAGGTTGATGGATCAGATCATACCGCCAGAATTGCGCCATAGTGTTTTCGGTTATCTGGATGATCTAATTGTAGTCTCAGAGGATTTTGAAACACATGTGGAAGTGCTTGTGAGGATTGCGTCTCAATTTCGGAAAGCCAATTTAACACTCAATGTGGCTAAAAGTAGGTTTTGTGTGACGAAGGTCAACTACTTAGGGTACGTAATTGGAAATGGAGGAATTTCTACGGATAGTGAAAAAGTAAGCGCGGTTCGAAACTGGCCAGTACCTAAAAATCTTAAACAGGTGCGAGGGTTTCTAGGTTTAGCAGGGTGGTACCGACGCTTCATTAAAAACTTTTCTACTGTAGTATTTTCTATCACCGAAGTGCTTTCAAGAAAGATGCAGTTTGTTTGGACACCAGAAGCTCAAATTGCCTTTGAAAAAGTGAAAACTTTGCTTACAACTGCACCGGTGCTGATCAATCCTGACTTTAATCGAAAATTTTTCTTGCATTGTGACGCGAGCGACTACGGAATTGGGGCCGTATTAGTGCAGTTGGATGATGACAATAATGAACGGCCAGTGGCATACATGAGTCGGAAACTGAATTCGGCACAGCGAAACTACAGCGTGACCGAGCGGGAATGCTTGGCCGCCGTAGAAGCCATAAAACGCTTTAGATGTTATGTCGAAATGCAGGAATTCGAGGTAATAACCGACCATGCGAGCTTGGTTTGGCTTATGCGCCAACAAAACCTTACTGGAAGATTAATGAGGTGGGTATTGCAATTGCAGACGTACAAATTTTCAATAAGTCATAGAAAGGGCCAGGACCATATTGTTCCCGACGCTCTCTCGAGAATTCCAGAAGGGAACATTGCTTCTTTAGATATTCCGAAACCTGAAATCGATTTAAATTCACCTCATTTTCAAGACGCTGATTATGAGGAACTAAGGACCCAGATCCACGAACACGGTGAAAAATTTCCAGACTTGACGCTTGTTGACAATTTCGTCTATATTCGTACCGAACACTATTCGGGGGACGAATGTCAAGAGCAGCAAGCCTGGAAACTTTGGGTTCCATTGAATCTTAGACCACAGATTATAGCTCGTGCACACGATCCACCAGTATCTTCACATGGCGGAATATGTAAGACATTGGAGTTACTGCGTCGGAATTTCTTCTGGCCAGGAATGGTACGGGATGTTCGAGAGTATATAAAGAAATGCGAAATTTGTAAGGCAACAAAGGCTGCGAATTTTATAATGAGACCTCCTATGGGAAACCAAATAACTTCCATACGACCTTTTCAACGTCTTTTCATAGATATATTAGGTCCATATCCTCGGAGCAAAACTGGTTACATAGGTTTACTTATGGTATTAGACCATCATTCTAAATTTCATTGGGTTTGTCCGATGAAGAGATTTACAGCTTCTCGCATTGAAGAGTTTTTAGAAAAAAACATTTTTCACGTTTATGGGGTTCCAGAAGTCATAGTAAGTGACAACGGAAGTCAATTCAAGGCTAATGACTTCAACGCGTTTCTCACAAGGTACGGAATCTCGCACACGTACACAGCTTACTACTCGCCGCAGTCTAATGCCTCTGAGCGAGTGAACCGATCGTTACTCGCAGGAATTAGATCCTACTTGAAGCAGAACCATAAGCAGTGGGACGAACAACTAAGCGCAATAAGCTGCTCATTGCGAAATTCCTACCATCAAGCTTTGAAATTTTCTCCGTACCAAGCACTATTTGGCTTTAAAATGATCACTCATGGTTCGTCATATTCACTATTGAAAAAGTTGAAATTACTAAATGAACCATGCGCAACGCTGTCGCGAGATGACCAGCTCCAGATTGTAAGACAGGATATACGAAAGCATATTAGAAATGCATATGAACAGAATAAAGACAATTACGACTTGCGGGCAAGAATTACAGTCTTCAACGTAGGTCAAGAAGTTTTTCGTCGGAATTTTTCTCAGAGTAGCTTGGAAAAAGGATTTAATGCGAAGTTAGCTCCAATGTTCATTAAATCAAAAGTACGAGAAAAATTAGGAAGTTATTATTATATTTTAGAAGATCTGGCTGGAAAACTGGTAGGAACATTTCATGCCAAAGATATCCGCCCGTAAGTCCTTTTTTCCATCTAATTCTGTCATTCAATGAATCACAATTATATGGTTTTGTAATGGACTTTGAATTACATTTCGGGGTTTTCATATATTGTGTTTGGAAACGGTGAGACAATTTCGGTTAAAACTTTGTAACGGTTGGCACTGGATAACATTTCGTTAGAACAACACCCTGTTTGGCTTAAATCCATATGATTAATGTTATTTCTCTCATGCGAGTCTAACATTGGGAAAATAGAGTGCTTCCTTTTCAATTTATACGTCCAAGTATTCGCATCGATTGTTTAAAGAAAGAGAAAAAGTAAATTGGGGAAAATTTGGCGAATCCGTGAAGAATTGTGCACCGTTAAAAATTAATTCGATCCTCCAAATCATAGGATAATATCCAAAAGGTAAATTTCGATTAAATTACATATTGAATTCTTTTGTTGAGTACTCTTTTTACTTAGGGGTATATAATAGGGTTGACACCACCGCTGGAATAATTTGCAAGGAACGACCCGCGTGGCAAATTAGCTCGAAAGGAGACTCAACATTTCAATTCCATCCTTACAATTCAGGGCACTAAACTTGGGTATTCGTCTTTACCTCACGCTGCCCATGTGGCAGGTGTGAATAATAGATATAAGTCGACATAAATTCTGGCAGCAAAAGCATTCCGACAAGGTTTGGAGGACAGCTTTGAGTTTAAAGTTTTACGGGAATAATTTTATTCCACTACTTGCAAGTCTTATTGCGTATGGTAGTGATTGGCAAATCTTCAGTCTGATTGCTTACGGAGGTACATGCAACTTTAATGACGGCAAATTCACGAAAATAATTGAATACTTGGAGATGTGCGAAATGAGAACTAGAGATAGAAACTCCGAGAAACTGAAATCATACTAGTCTTTACCTACCAAAGAGCTTCTATATAATACAGAAGAGGGAAAAAACGGTACCATTTGCTGTCGAAACGGACAAAGAAAAGAAGCAGACAAAAGAACACTTCCATTGAAGCATGCGACTACGCGAGATCAAAATTAACATTTAGTAAATTTCAGTATTTTAATTTCTCCGCATACATTCTAAAACCTTGAGTTAGTTACAAAAATTATAATTAAATGAAGTGTTAAGTAAGTGGATATTTGATGATTCGAGTGATGGAAAATCGGTCTTTGATTCGCAGTAAATGTACAAAAAAGTGTGACGTAAATACATTAAAAAGATGGAATGGACTACTAAATAAATATCGTGTGATCGTCGAAAACCAATTTTCCATGAAACAAGATCTCGAAGTTGTATTAGTTATAATAAATGTTTAATATAATATTTTTTTTAACTAGAGTTCCCTTAAAGTTAATACCACATCAATATCACAAACAAGTAAAGAAAAAAACAACACAGACCAACATATTATCATCTTTCTGAAATTGATTTATATAGTGAAATTCAGCGAAATACCACCGCATACCAAGAAATTGAAAAGGCCTTCTCAATCTACGCTGGGATGTTTTGGGGTAAGTCGTTGACGTTGATTGTTATCTAGATTTATACATATATATTCATACATATATTTTGGCTTCTTCCAATGATTAACCTTGGACCGTATAAGGGCGAAATAACAATTTTGTAAGAGAGAACTGGTAACTACTTAAGGGAAAACTGTTAACATATAACTAAAGTCTGTTAAACAAATGAGAATTGTCTGGTAACAAGATACTGATGATCTGTTAATAGAATAACTGAGAGCTGTTATAAAATAAGGGAGAAATGTTACTAATATACTCAAAGAAAAATGTGTAACCAAATAATTTGGAAATAGTCTCCAAATAGCACCGAGCAACAACTGATCAAATCGTGAGTTGTGCTGATAATTCTATATTATAAAGTCTTTGTTATACTTACATATGTAGCTCAGAATTGGAACATTCATTGTCCAACTTCGATTTATCTCGTTTACCATTTCTCTCTTACATTATTATTCTTTCGTTCTCATTAAACACCTAAACACAAAAATAATAAACAATGATGTTGTTGGTGGTCTGATATATGGTGGTCTTAGCTAAAAATGCCCTACATTGTTAAAGATAGTACGTACGATTGGTTAGAAGGAATGTATCTACATTATTAAATTTAAACCTATTATGGTATGACATAGGAAATGAACTAAATTATATTGAATATTTACACAAATATCATTGAATATTAGCATAACTATAGGATTCTAAGATTAACTTTCGATTTAGTGTACAAAGCCTGAATTTGTTTAAAATAAATATTATACGCTCTTAATTATGGATTAAAAGGGAATTAAATAAGAGTTTTTCTTACGATGATGATGGCGGTAACGAACTAGGGTGACAAATGTCAGTTACATTAGGGGTTCTAGGAACAACTTTACACATCGCTAGAACGATGGTTCGGGAGGGTAATGACACGAAGCACTCTTGACCAGTGTTGCCGTTTCGGTTATTTTTAACCAAAATTGGTTATTTTTTCCCCCAATGTGGAGATGTGAAGTTGTTTTTCATTTTTGTAACTTTTTTTTTTCAATCAAAATTATATACGTTTTTTCTTTTGATAAATTTGAAGATCACGTTTTTCAAATTTATTTAATAGTAAAGATTTAATAGTGTAGTTTGTCTTACTAAATAATCAACTCTGGACTACCAAAATATACATTACTATTTTAATTGGCGGCACTCTATCAATGAAAAAAAAAATACTCAGAAGTGCAAAAAAGTCAGCTAAACGGTCGGTGGTAAGAAACAAGTGTTAATGGTAAAAAGCAAACAAAAAACACCAAATTAAATAAAAGCACAATGGATAAGTAAGTATATATGAGCAAACTTACGCGGCAAACGTCAAAACAAAGAAATTTCCCATACAAAGAGACTTGCACAAAAGTGGAAAGTCTTCAAGTCAGATTTGCTGCGCAAACGTGGGATGGAAAAACGTGTAAACTTTTGACATTTCGTTGTCATCTGACTAGGATGGATAAATAATGTGATAGCACTAGAACAGTAGAAAAAGTACACATACATAATACATGCAATGGTTTTGATATGGTTTTGAGCACAAATACGCTGAGCAACTTTACTTGGTGCCTCATGCAACGGTGCGAGGGAAACTTGCGCTGAGCAAACGTTCACGGCTTTCACGTTTGCATGAATGCCGCTATGATTTTAAATGGGTTAATATTTTTAACATCATTTAGGTTTATATTGAAAAGTACTGCAGACAGTGCAATTAATGAAACCGAAGAATTATCATCTGAAAGTGACAATGAAAACAGATAAAAGCTCAATCGTTCAATTTTTGCATAAGATCTGGCTATAACATAATATTTCCATTATAGTGAAAATAAAATCCCTAAACGAAAGTTTCGGATTGCATGGATGGATGAATTTCCTTGGCTACAGAATAAAGATGGGAGTGGATATTGTAAAGCTTGTAATCACGTAAGTTATTTGAGGAAACATGCATCAATACGTATTCATATACAAAATGTGGAAAAAAAAAAACAAATCAAAATAAATTCTTTTGCAAATGCTGAAAAAGAAAATCTTGTTAAACAAGCATACCAAGCTGAACTAGCACTTGTAATGTTCCTAATATACCACAATTTGCTCATTTATATTAATGGATTATTGTTGGAGTGCTGTCCTGATTCTAAGATAGCACGGAATATTAAATGCGGTAGAACAAAAGCAACACAGCTAGCAGAGACTTTGGGGAATAAAGCCAAAAATGATATTATATATAAATTGAAAACTACAAAATTTTCTTTAATTATAGATGAGACCACAGATATATCGACGAAAAAATCCCTTGTCTTAGTCGTTCGATATATGGACAATTTGTCCCGAAATATTTACGACAGATTTTTAAGTCTTATAGAGGGTGTAAGCTCGGATGACAAATCGCTTTACGACGTTATAAAAAATTTATTTAAAGAACATAATATTCCTCTAGAGAACATTATTGGGTTAGCAACTTATGGTGCCAACGTAATGGCTGGAGAAACCAATGAGTTGCAAGCAAAATTTAAGAACGATATTGATATATTTTATATTAAACGTACTTGCCACTCACTGCCTTATGTTCGACTTATGCTTGCAAGAAGCTTCCTGCACAAATTGAAATTCCTTGTAGGAACATTTATAACTTTATTTCGCATAGTTCAAAATCTATTCTTGAATTTAAAGAATTTTAAGAGAATTGCAGTGTAGAGCCACATAAAATATTACGTGTTTCTGTAACCAGATTGCTGGCACTAGAAAATGTAATCAATCGCATGTCTGCTTTGCATTTATATTTTATATCGTTCTATCTCGAAGTAAATGATATAAAAGCTTGTGAATTGGGTGACCTAATGGGCGATACTAGCTTAAAGATTTATTTTTTATTTCTCTCATATATTCTTAATATAATAAATAACTTAAACAAAGAATTTCAATCGGAAAAAGTGCATCTTCCATACGTCTACAGCCAATTGGAATTCATTTTGAAATTAATTTTGAGCAATTTCACCAAAAGTAATTACGTTAAAAGTTTAATTTCTTTAGAAACGGTAAATATATTTGATGAAAGGAATTACTTAAATGTGGAAAGTATTTTTACTGGCTGTAAAGCTGAACTATGTATGCGTGAAAGTAACTTGTTCAACGTAAACAAATATGAAATTAAAAAAAATATACAATCTTTTTATATAGAACTTTTAAAAGAAATTTCAAAACGCTTTGACTTTTCAAGAAAACATTTAAAACATCTTGCCATAATAACACCGAATCAAGTTTTAAATAATTCAGAAATTAGTTTGGACCCTTATTGTCATCTTTCCCAAATCTAACAGGCGGTAATGAAGAACATATTTTAAACTAATGGAAATTATTAAGATTTTCGCACATTACAGAATTAAAGAGTGACATGGATATACATATGTAGTTGAATTTTGGGATGAAGTATCCAAATACAAAAATTGGAATAGATGAAAAATGTTTTAAAGATCTAATTTATTTTGTTCAAAATTCGCTGAAATTGCCACATAGTTCAGCTGCTGCCGAAAGAAAATTTTCATAACGTAATTTAATAAAAACCAAGTTCAGAAATAAACTTGATTTTAAAACTATTAATAATGTAATGCAATCAAAAGAATTGTGCAAAAACCAAAATGATTCCCACTATGTATGGTCTGCCAAAAAGATGTTTTAACGTTATCGAATAGAACTAATTTTTTTTTTTTTTTTTTATATTGAGTATTTATTGTTATTATTACATATTTTCTTAAGTACTAAAATAAACAAAAGTATAATTAAATTGTAAACTTAAAAATAGTCTCTAGGCGAGCTCTCATTTTAAAGAATTATACAAATTAAAGCTTCCTTTTCAGAAAAGTTAATATAATATTTGTAAAGTAACATTATGTTTGAACTGTATAGCAGTGAAAATTCCATAAAAACACTGCATTACTATAAAGAAAAGATAAAAAGCTCAAAGCTAAGATAAAATAAGGGAAGACAGAAAAGGTACAAATGAAGGAGTGAATTAATGTGTTAACCACCAGCATTTTTTCCTAGTGGAAGAGGATAATAATTTGTCAGCTTCCGATATGGACAAATCAAATCTTTTATTTTCATTGTTTAAAACATTGTTATTTACTATCCTGTCATTGGCCCTTCTGTAGATATGATAAATCAATGGAATGCCGTCAGAGTCTTGGATGTAACCATTTCTATCTAGATATATAAAGCATTCCGGAGCTGCGAATCCATTTCTAACTGCAAGACTAAAATACTCATCACTTTCATAGTATGGAGCCTTAATCAGGGGATTATCCATGTTGTCAAGGCATCGTCTAATATGATTCCTGGTTAGGTTAATAGTGTAGTTATCAATTCTAACGATTTGTGATGAGTTATAAAGTTTGATATTTGAAACATAATTGGTATAGTCACTGCTTTTTGATCTGAACATTGACAAACAAGGTCGTAAAATTTTTCTCTCACATTTTCTTAGCCTTTCCATGTACGAAGGAGATATATTAAACCAGATCGAACAGCCATAGCAAAGAATTGGTCTTATTAGAGTTTGATACATTAGCACTTTAATTCTATTGTCTATTAACCTTGAACTAAACATTCTTTTGTGTAAATAGAATGCTTTTCTAGTTTTCTCGATTTGCAGATTTATGTGATCATTGAAATATAAAAATTTATCTAGGTGAATTCCCAAATATTTCACTTTTTCTGAAATAGGAATACAGTCGTTTGACTGTCTTGAAGTAATTCCGAACTGTTTCCAACATTTTCTTATATTGCTGTTACATTTGTTTACAGGAGGTCTAAACAGAATGCTTTCACATTTGTTAACATTTATTCTAAGATGACAGTTTTCGGAATACTGTTCGATAATATCAAAATTTTTTTGAAGATGGACATTTAAATCGTTTATCTTATCGCTGGAGTGGTATATTACTATGTCGTCCGCAAAGGCAATTATGTTATCGATTTTTTCCAATAAGTCGTTTATAAACAAGTTAAAAAGAATAGGAGCATTGATTGTGCCCTGCTGAAGACCATTTGCTACATCAAATGGATGACTTGTAAAAGAATTATTTACATGCACAATAAATTTTCTGCCAAAAACCATATTATATATAAGTATAAGCAAGTTTAGAGGAAATTTGTAGCTCATAAGTTTTGCTATTAACCCCTGTAACCAAATCGTGTCGAAAGCTTTCTCGAGGTCGATAAAACAGGCGCCTGTAACACATTTTTTATTCCAGTTCCAGTTTATTTCTGAAACCAGGAGATTTATCGCGTGAAGTGTGGAGTGACCATATTTAAAACCAAATTGTTTGAATGAGCTTATGCTATTTTGTGTAATTACCTTGCTAATCTTTATATTTATAACAATTTCAAAAACTTTACTGATGTTAGGCAGCATACTTATGGGTCGAAGATTGTTTAAATTATTTCTGTCTTTATCTTTTTTAGGAATAACAATTAACTTAGCTATTTTCCAGTCTGGTGGAAAATAAGAATTGTTTAACATATTGTTAAAGAGAGAGCAATATTCTAATATCATTTCAGATGGCAGGTGTTTCAGAACAATATTCGGAATTTGGTCAATACCTGATGATAGTTTGCTCTTCAATTTCATGAGGATATTTTCTATATCAAGAGGCGAAATGAAGAAATTATGTTCTGTGGATGTGGAGCAGTCGTTAGCTGTCACAGTAGGACTAAATTTGGTTTTAGTCATATGTGAGCTTTCATACCTATTTTTAATGTCTAAGAAATGATCGAAGCACTGTTGGACATATGAATGCACATTATTATTAGGAAGTCTGTTTTTCTCGGAATGAACTGCTTGAAAATAAAATCCGAGGACATCAGTAATTTCTTTTTCGTTTTGGATGATGAAACAGTTTTTAGAAGAATCCTTCTCTAGCAGATCTGGGCTTAAGCCAGCATCTATGAGAGTTGTTTCGTGTGTAAATGGAACGTTTACATGACTTAGGACATTTCCCTTACTTTTTAAAAAGTGTTTCTTAATAACAGCGAATTTAGAAGGATCGTTTGGCCTAAGAGTAGATAGTTCAGATTCCTTTTCTTTGTTTAGATGAAGAACTATATTCTTTTCAATGAGGTTATTTATAATTTTTAATTTTGCTTTCTCGAGAGTCAGAATATTCGGTGGAAGAAAAATTTCCAAGCGATTGTGTTTTTTTATAATCGTTAAGATTTTGTTTTTTTCTCTTTTAAGGTTTTTGATGATAGTACAGCTTGAGACAGATTGTAACCGATTCTCAATTTTACGCCTTGGTACCGTTTTTTCAATAGCTGTTGTTATTATTTGACTTAATTTTCGTAAATGATGGTTGATCTCTGGATTTAATAAGTTTTTACTGTTGGGAGTAGGGTGGTTATTTTGAAGCAAATTTGTGCATGTAGTTTTAAATCTTTTCCAATTCGTTCTTTTATAGTCAAGTGTTCCCCTGTTTTCATTCATTTCAACATCGAATAAATTTGTGTTATCCTGCTTGGAAACTAAGATTTGAATTGCACAATGATCACTATCATAATCTATACATTTCAAACAGTTTATGGTATCGTTAGTCTTTTGTATAACAAGGCGATGGTCCGCTAGACAAATATCCAAAAATGAATTTGCCCTTTCGAAGGAGGGTGTTGTCGAAGCATATAAGTTGCATCTAAAATTACATTCATTAGAGTAAAGCCAATTGTATAGGGCCGTTCCTTTTGAATTGTTTATAGTGTTTCCCCAATATGAATGTTTGCTGTTCAAGTCCCCTGCAAAAATATAGAAATGATTTGGATTTTGTAGATCTAATACATTAAATATTGTGCTGAGTTCTAACTTAAATGGTCCATTGTTGTTGCCTGCGGGATAATATGCAGCTATTATATAAAGAAATTTGTTCTGGTGTGTGGATATTCTAACTATGCATGTTTCCAAGTGCGAAAGTGAATCAATTCTATTATTGTTAAATTTATTAAATTTTATTTTTTCTTTTATTAAAAGAGCAACTCCGCCTCCTCTTTTTGCTCCCTTTCTGTCTCTCCTTATCATCGTATAGCCGTCGAAACTAACTTTATGAGTTGGATTTAATTTGGTTTCATTTAAACAAACGATGTCAGGATTATTCTCTTTTAAAAAAATTGCAAGATCGAGTCTTCTACTTATGTTGATTAATGAGTTAACATTGAGTGCAATAATTTTCAATGACTTTCTTGAGTTTGTGAGATGAGTTTGGTCTATATTCATGCTGAATCTACTATGTTGCAAATAGCATCCATACGGGCTGCCTGAATATCTAGTTGTTTTTGGAGATTCATTAATTGTTTGCTTAGAGCTAACATGGAATTTCTTATTTCTTCTAAGAAGGGATTATTTTGGTTTTGGTTGGTATGATTTTGTCTAGTTACATCGGCAAAACTTATATTTGGGTTTACGGGTACATAAGCTTGCTTGTTATTTGACTTTAGATTTTGTTTCTTATTTCTAATTTTATTTAATAGTTCCTTATAGCGTTCTCATCCTCTGTGAGAGGCTGGATGGCCAGTTTTCTTGCACAGAACGCAGTATAATTTATCCTTTTCAATCGCAGGCTGCTTCGATAAAGGACAGTTTTCACTTCTGTGTGGATCGCTGCACTTAACACATCTTGGAGTAAGGTGGCAGTTTGCAGAGCTATGAAAAAGACTCTGACAGTTTCTGCACTGAGAAATTTCTGGTTTACGAAGCGGTTCCCATTTTATACAATGATATTGAATAATTTTGATAGCTTTGAGTTCGGTAGCATTGCTATCCGCACTTACTTGTACCATGAAGATTGGCAGAGTAGTATTATTTTCTCTAGATCTCTTTGTGTGAAATTGTTCAACTTGAAGTATTTTTAAGTTCTCTTTTTGAAAAGCGCTTAATTCATCTAAGATTTCCTTAGGGTCTGTATTACCATTAAGGCCTTTTAACAAATATGTTTTGGTTTTTAAACTCTTAGGTGTGTAAGAGAAAAATTTTGCATTTGCTTTTTCTAAATGGCCACGTACTTTCTTATAGTTATCAAGATTTGATAAGTAAATTGCGATTTTACTGTGCCTGAATTCTTTTATCTTAAAATCAGTAATTTTCAAACCATCTTTTAGAAGTTTAATTATTTGTTTTGACTCAATTTCAAACACATTTATTGGTGGAATGTTTTTGTTGTTGTTTTTGCTTGAGAGATTATCGCTCTTGGTTTTGTTATTCTCTTTTTCAGAAGACGACTGTGCCGCTGCTGCGGTTGACGGCGAATTGAGGTTTGCGTGGTCACTAGAACTCTTTGGTTCTCTCAAGTCAAAAACAGGTTTGTTGATAGACTGAACATGCTGTTGAAAGATTTTTATCACTTCTTCATCGCACTCCTCTAACTCGTTGTCGAGAATAGAGTAATAATTGTTTTTGTATGCTTTTGGCAATGTAGGTTCTTCCATGCTGATGCTTTTTCTTTTTCTGGTTATATCACTGATTTTTTTATCATTGTTATGGACAGTTTTGTCGATGATATTTTTATAAGCATATTGCTTATTTAGTTCAGATGATAGCCCCTCTATGGTGACAATTACGAAAGCACTTTTATTTTTTGCGAAAATTGAGTTTATTTTTTGTTAACTCTGAAGTACAAGTTTATTAATAATTAAATTTAAATATTATATATGCTAATATATTAAAATATAAAATAAAAACCTTAAAGTTTTGGTTATTTTTTTCTCAATTGGTAACTTTTTTTTAAAAATTGTGGTTACAAAAATTTTTTGGTCGTGGCAACTCTGCTCTTGACACCATCTGAAAGAGGCTCATCTAACCAGGTCCACCACTACCATTTGTGTAAATATCACTAAACGTTGCTAAACACAGGGGTATTAAATTTTAACGAGTTTAGCGACATTGGCCCATAGTTAACGATGTCATCGAATTAAGGTAAAAGGGAGTCTAAATATTATTATTGTCTTGCGAAACTGAGTGAAGAAAGAAAAGGACGCGAACCCCCCAACCGACTGCTAGTGCTAGCGTATTAATGGCTCCCGCAGTCCTGCTTCAGACTTCTCAATAAGGTATGATGGAATATTATTATATTTCAATCTAAGATTTAGATATTTTTTTTTCAAGTTATTCTTGGATTAAGAAGTGTTCATTACAAGTACTAACCGCCTGTTATTTACATACTGTTAGTAGAGTCATTAACAGCAAGCAAAAGCTTTTACTTATTCGTAACAGTATTGTTACGAATTTCCTTATTCGTCCTTTTTGCGTTGTTTTATTCCCAATAAGAAAACAAGGTTCATTTTAAATTTCGATAATTACAACGGTTTAACTTCCTTTTATTTTCTTATATAGTACAGTTTACTTTATTTACACCACTTTAATAGGTCTTATATTTTACTATCAATTCGCGTTGCTCACTTTACGGGGTTTAATCACAAACTGAACTCTACATTCCAAAGACCTCCGCTATTTATACCAACTCACCATACTCATATGAAGCTATATCTAGCGAATTCAAGAACCGTCTAGACGTTGTTGTTGTTGCTTATCTTTGTAGAACAATCTCGAATGGCGGAGAATTATCTTTACTGAGGTGAATTCATGCTACTGGTTTAGCGAGCTGGTACGTTGTTACAATGCATACTTTCAGGCGCAGTACTAACCGCCTGTTATTTACATACTGTTAGTAGAGTCATTAACAGCAAGCAAAAGCTTTTACTTATTCGTAACACTGCCCCCCACTTAAGCCTGTTCGTCCCGAGCAGGCTCAACCCCCCGTTTTCCGTACAGGGCTAGTCTTTCCAAATGCACGACTTTCATTTTAGCTCTTGGACTTTGACTTTTCTGGATTCTATAAACCACGGCATTTATTCGTTTGACAACCTTGTAAGTGCCTTCCCAGTGAGTCTGAAGTTTTGGAGATAAACCTTTCTAGCGCTGTGGGTTGAACGGTAAAACTAGCTGGCCTTCATGGAATCCTTCGGAATTTGCCGCTCGGTCGTACCTGGCTTTCATTTTGTTACTGACCATCTTTATTTTGTTGCGTACAAGCTCGTGAAGTTCGCTAAGCTCTCCTGGGATACCATCATTCTCCCCACTGTCGGATGTTAGGCAGTTGCCAAACTCCAAATTTCTAAAAAAAAAAAAATGGTTTCCCATTACATCCCATGAAGGGACAAGGGAGAACTTCTCACAATCACTGAGCTGTGCGCTTTCCAGTTTTCACTCACTGATTGGGACCTACAGTTTTACACCGATTCCGAACGGTATTTTGAGAAGCTTTTTCATGGCTATATACTCGATAGTGTCGCTGTCACTATGCGAGGTGACCGCCGCCGAAAGAAATTTTTCTTTTAAGGTGGTCAGAGCAGGATTCGAACCCAGGATCTCATGTACAAGAGCCGCGCACACTAACCATTGCACCACCAACAGCCACCAAATTTCTAGGGAGCTTTAACTCCGTCCCGAGGTCGGCACTAGCTGGTGTTCGGGCAGTGGTATCCTGGGTGGCCGGCCGGTATGCTAGAAGGAATTTTGGTATGCGTTCGTCCCAGAATTTTCTATCCTTACTGACGACCTTGTTCAAATATTCTTCGAGAGCCTGATTAAATCTCTCTACCGTGCCGTCAGTCCGAGGGCGCAATGATATCGTTCTCATACCACGAATTCCATTCCGCTCGCATATTTCTTTCAAGACGGCAGATTCAAAATTCCTTCCCTGCTCCGAATGCAGTTCTAAAGGGACACCAAAACGACTTATCCAGTTGTTCACGATAGCTTTGTGTTGCCGCCGACACTATTTAATTTCGATTAATTTAATCAACATAAATATTTAATTTGCTTTTGCTTCAAGTGTATTTCAATTTCAGTACCTATTTATCTGCACAGTACTGTATGTTACAATTTACCTATTTACCAAATCCTAACTCGTTTATGTAGTCATTACTCCCTTGTTGTGATCATTGCTTATTCGCTATTCCTTCGTTGCCCTTTTGTTCGCTTACCAAATCCGTCATGTGTACATACATACATGTGTACATACATACATGTATGTATGTAAGTACGTAGCCCTTTGATACGTTGCTAACTAACGGCAGTGACTTCTTTTCTGTACAAAACAAGAACCTAAGACGGGCAACGAAGGAAAGAGGAACATCAGTTCAATTTTAAGTGCGAAAACGGAAAATTGTTTTTAAGCGCTACGCGATAAAGCTAGTTTATTAAATAAACAAAATTAAAGCGACTCGGAAAAATTTTTTGTTTCTTTCGCGAACTCAATATTCTTAAAAACAATTTTAAATTAATCGCGATTTCGGCAATATAAATTTGTTGTTAAATAAAACAAAACAAAGTGGTTCGAAGTGAACAGATATAAAGCCGTGGGAAACCAAAAAAGTAATCGCAAAGACAATTTTAACAAATAAAAAATTAAAATAAAGTCTTAAACAAAAAGAAAAAATAATAATAAAATTAAACTGTGCGTGCCGCTTATTAGAACAAAAGTCGTTCAAAGTAAGAAAAAAAAAATTCAAAGTTGCAAAACAATGTCGAATATCGATTTTAATTGTAACAAGTGTGAGTTAAAAGTCACTGAACGTATGGTGCAATGTGATCAGTGCGACAAATGGTATCATTTTGAGTGTGCTGGAGTAAATAGCGACGTAGCGAATGTAAGCTGGTGTTGCCCGTGTGGACGTGATCAACCCGTTGCTCTGAAAAATACATCCACCGTGCCTCAACATATGTCGCGCATCAATAGCACCGCCGAATTTTCAGCAGGAACGCAAGGTTCTTCATCCCCAGAGATACAAGTGACCGCGGAAATTTCAGTAGAAGATGTTGGACCACCACAAATAATTTTGCCTTCTGGTCAAAGAAGATATGCATATAAGGACGCATCTAACCGCAGTTTTAGTAATTATGGCGGCGCCGATATTGTGACTCCAGCGGCAACAACAATGTCCCAAACAACAGTAATTCAGCCGACAATAACAACAACGACGCTTCCAACTGCAACAGATACTGCGCAAAACATGCCGCGCCATTTTGTGAACAGTGGCCCGTACTCGTCTGTGCGCAACATTTCGTCGCAAACGCAATTACAACTTCAAATGTTAGAAGAAGAAAAAGAACTTCAACGCCAATATTTAGAGAGGAAATATAAAATCCTTTCTCAAGGCGATGTGGCTCAGACTGGGCGTTCTTTTTCAACAACCTTTTCATCGTTACAGCCTACAACATCACAAATAGCTGCAAGGCAAGTAATTCCGAAACAGTTGCCCAATTTCGACGGAAACCCAGAAGACTGGCCCCTATTCATTAGCAATTACAAAAATAGCACTGAATTAGCGGGTTACACTGATGGGGAAAATTTAATGCGCTTACAGTCGTGTCTACGTGATCGTGCTAAAGAGTTAGTGAGGAGTAAATTAATGCTGCCGTCGATGGTCAACGAAATAATTGAAACTTTAGAAATGTGTTTCGGCCGACCTGAGCATATTTTAAACAAAATGATAGAGAAAGCGACCAGATTTCCACCGCTAAAAGACAGACTCGATTCATTAATAGAATATGCCCTCAGTGAGCGAAACATTTGCTCAACGATGGAGGCCTGCGATATGGTGGCTCATTTAAATAACCCCATGCTGGTGATGACTTTGGTCGAAAAGCTACCAAATAATCATAAGTTAAGCTGGGCTATGCATAAAAAAGATGAAAAGGCTCCAATAGTGAAGGTGTTTAGTGATTGGATTTATGCATTAGCAGCCGCAGCCAGCCAAGTCGTGTCCCCTGTAACCAGTAAGAAAGGAGCTTCTGTGAACACTCATCAAAAAAGTGGCTCAAATAGACCGCTTTGTTTTTTGTGTGAAAGTGAGGCTCATAAAATCCAGAACTGTGGTGAGTTTCAATCCATGAATTTGGACGCCAAGTGGAAGGTGGTTAAAGAGAAGAAATTGTGTCGACAGTGCTTGAATCTGCATCGTCGAAAGTGTTTGTCTAAAAAGCAGTGTGATATCAATGGCTGTACAGCTAAGCATCATCCGTTACTACACAAATATACAGCAAATACCGGTCCAAGTACAAGGGCAGTATCAACATTCGAACGCAGTGGAAGTGTAAACGCACATAATAATTCTGACCAAGAAAAGCCGTGTTTTAGAATTTTGCCGATTCGTGTTTTCTTCAATGGTGGTTCAGTGAAAACATTTGCCTTTCTAGACGAGGGCTCTTCAGTGACACTAATGGAGCAAAAGTTCTTCAACAAGCTGGGTTTAAGCGGAAACAAGGAGCCCCTAGAACTACGCTGGACAGGTGACGCAACAAGAACAGAAGAAGAATCGGTGAAACTTAATTTGGAAGATGTGCGTACCGTGAATAACCTTGGTCTGCCCACACAAACGATTAATTTCGAGCACATCGTCGAAGAAAATCCACATCTGAAAGGACTGCCCATCGAATCTTTCACGAATGCCAAGCCGATGATTTTAATTGGACTCAACAATTGGAGAGTGACCGTCCCTACGAAGATTCGAGAAGGTGATCGCAATCAACTTATTGCAACAAAAACTCGTCTAGGGTGGACACTTCAAGGCAGTAGCTCCGACTTGGTATCCTCAGCATCATTAAATGTTCACACATGTGGGTGTGAAAATCGTTACACTACTTTACACGATGAAGTGAAGCAATATTTCGCCCTAGAAGTGGCCCAGGAGAAGAATATTTTATCATCGGAAAACCAAAAGGCAATACAAATCCTCGAAAGTACAGCCACCAAGAAAAGCCAACAGTTCAAAGTAAGTTTACTGTGGAAGGATGACGATCCACAATTACCAAACAGTTATGATGTCGCGTGCCATAGATTAAAGTGTCTCCAGAAGAAGTTTAAGAAAGATCCTCAACTAATGCAAACTATGCAGACGGAAATCGACAAACTTCTACGTAAGGGATACGCTAGACGGGTTTTGGACACAGAATTATACTCCTATTCTCGTCGGACATGGTACCTCCCAATTTTCGTGGCCATCAACCCTAACAAACCTGGTAAAGTTCGTCTAGTATGGGATGCAGCAGCCAAGTCCACCGACAAGTCTCTTAACGATTTTCTGCTAAGTGGCCCTGACCAGCTAACATCACTTTTCAACATCTTAATCGAATTTCGCGTGGGGCAAATTGCAGTGTGTGGTGACATAGCCGAAATGTTTCATCGTATCAATGTCAAAGACGAAGATATGCACGCTCAACGATTTCTGTGGTTTGAAAATGCTGATTTTAATCAAATACCAAGTATATACGTGATGAAGGCTCTTACATTTGGAATAACTTGCGCACCCTGTATCGCTCATTTTGTCAGAAACAAAAATGCTGAAGAGTTCGCCCAAAAATATCCTCGCGCCGTTAAAGCTATTCAAAACTACCACTATATGGACGACTTCATTGACAGCGTGGACACCGAAGAAGAGGCATTGGAACTAGCAATGCAAGTTAAAAATATTCATGCTGACGGTGGTTTTCACATGAGAAACTGGGGGTCTAATTCGGACTTCGTGAGGCGATCACTGTGTGGCAACAGCCAAGTCACAGAAAACTCATTTGGAGCTGTTGAAAAGGTCCTTGGTATGTATTGGAAATCAAGTAGCGACGTTTTTCAGTACAATTCTAGATTTACGAGACTTCAAAGAGACGTGTTTCAAGCGAATGTGGTCCCAACGAAGAGAGAAGTCCTACAAGTTTTGATGTCAATTTTCGACCCCCTTGGTTTCGTCTCTCACTGCACCATCGATCTTAAAATATTGCAGCAAGATGTATGGCGGTCTGGTATAAAGTGGGACGACGAATTAAACAAAGATCTCCTCTCAAATTGGAGTTTGTGGCTCTTACAGCTGGCAAATATTACATCAATTTGTATCCCACGGTGTTACGCTAAACTTTTGAGAATAACTTCCAAGGTTCAGCTGCATACTTTCGTTGATGCCTAGGAAAATGCGTATGCTGCCGTTTGTTATTTCCGCATACAATACGATGACGACGTTGATGTCGCCATTGTAGCCGCCAAGTCGAAGGTGACTCCTCTGAAGCCCATATCCATACCTAGGCTCGAGCTGCAAGCTGCGCTGATTGGTACACGTTTGGCGTCGAAAATTCAAAATGCTACACGTCTTCAAGTTGCAGAGTGCTTCTATTGGTCCGACTCCAGAACAGTTCTAAAATGGCTCTCAATGGACCCTAAAAACTTCAAGGCGTTTGTAATGTACCGGGTTGGGGAAATCTTAGAATCAACTAATGTGACTCAATGGAAATGGGTCCCATCCAAATCAAATCCAGCAGATTTTGCAACAAAGGTATCTAAAAATGATGAAAAAATGTGGTTCAGCGGTGCTGAGTTCCTAAGAAGACACACAAATGAGTGGCCAAAATGTCCCGACTTGGGTGCAGCAACCAATGAAGAGGTACGTAACCATCTTTTATTGGTAAACAAATCAAAATGTTTCACTATGAACATTGAGTATTTTCCATGCTGGAGACGACTTTATAGATCGCTGTCGCAATTTCTGATATACATGGAGAAATTAAAGTCCGTGGTCCAGAGTCGATGCCTGTTGAAGGAAGCCGAATATGATTGCGTCCAAAAAGCCAAAAATACTTTATATAAATATGCGCAAGCGAATACATACTCTGATGAAATTTGCTGTCTCAAAGAAAGTAAACGGATCGCGAAATCGAGCAAATTAATACATTTAAATGTCACCCTCGACAGTAATGGTATTTTACGTGCTTGTGGTGGAGCCGACATGCTCAGATGTAAACCGCTATAATTTTGCCCCATGATCACTATGTCACATTTTTAGTGGTCCCATACTACCACGAAAACTATCATCATTGCATGCACGAAGCAACACTTAGCAAAATTAAATCGATGTTCTACATACCTAAATTGAGAGTCCTATACAAGAATATACGAGGGAAGTGTCAGCGATGTAAAAATGAATCAGCAATACCCCGACCACCGCAGATGGCATCGTTACCTCCCGCCAGATTGTCATGTTTCGAACGTCCATTTACTTACGTTGGCATTGACTTTTTTGGACCTCTTTATGCGACAGTTGGCAGACGCAAGGAAAAGAGGTGGGGAGTTATATTTACATGCCTGACCGTTCGTTCCGTTCATATTGAAGTGGCTCATAGTCTTGACACCAGCTCATCAGTCGTCGTGGCTCTCCGAAGGAAATATACACTGATAATGGGACAAATTTTAAAGCTGTGGCGAAAATTCTTCGTGATGAAAAGCAACACCTTGACCTCAAAAAAGTTTCATCGCTAAACGACGATATAAAGTGGCGATTTAACCCTCCAGCAGCTCCGCATATGGGCGGTGCATGGGAACGTTTAATCCGGTCAGTCAAATCCATACTCCACGCAATGTGTCCAGCCTTCAAGTTTAACGACGAGACCTTAAGGTGTGCCCTATACGAAATTGACTCAGCTGACGACGATGCCCTAACACCAAATCATTTACTACTTGGTTCTGTAGCTGGACAAAAGCCTTTGTGTGAGTTCGACCACGACCTGCGGCAACGATGGCACCAAATTCAAAAATTTGCCAATCATTTTTGGCGACGATGGGTACGAGAATATGGTCCAACTTTGGTTCGGCGAAGTGAGTGGTTCGACAAAGTATCACCACCATCCGTTGGAGACGTAGTCGTCATAGTGGACGACACCCTTCCCCGCAACATTTGGCCCAAGGGTATTGTGACCGAAGTGTACCCAGCAAAAGATGGTCAAGTACGCAGCGTCAAAGTCAGAACGAGTAGCAGTACGTATGAGAGGCCCGTAGCTAAAATAGCAGTATTAGACGTCGGCAATAAGAAGGATGACAGCAAGCTCATAGAACCCTAATTCGCTTACGAGGGAGGGAATGTTGCCGCCGACACTATTTAATTTCGATTAATTTAATCAACATAAATATTTAATTTGCTTTTGCTTCAATTGTATTTCAATTTAAGTACCTATTTATCTGCACAGTACTGTATGTTACAATTTACCTATTTACCAAATCCTAACTCGTTTATGTAGTCATTACTCCCTTGTTGTGATCATTGCTTATTCGCTATTCCTTCGTTGCCCTTTTGTTTGTTTACCAAATCCGTCATGTGTACATACACACATGTGTACATACATACATGTATGTATGTAAGTACGTAGCCCTTTGATACGTTGCTAACTGTGCAGTGACTTCTTTTCTGTACAAAACAAGAACCTAAGACGGGCAACGAAGGAAAGAGGAACATGAGTTCAATTTTAAGTGCGAAAACGGAAAATTGTTTTTAAGCGCTACGCGATAAAGCGAGTTTATTAAATAAACAAAATTAAAGCGACTCGGAAAAATTTTTTGTTTTCTTTCGCGAACTCAATACTTTGTTTATTGCTTTCGCTTCTTTATTCGGAATAGCGTACACCTCGGGCCATTTACTGAAGTAGTCCATAACGACTAAGGCATATTGGTTCCCAGAGCTACTTGTTGGATATGGACCAGCCACACTCATGGATATTCGCTCGAAGGAAGCACTTGGGCTCTCCTGATGTCTCTGTTCGCAACTCCTCCGCGTTGGTCCCTCCATAGTTTTGCCTTTTCCGAGGTGCCCACAACTCGGACCATTATGAGATTCTGCTATTATCTCTTTCATTTTCAAGGCAGGTACCACAATTAGATTTTTCTCCGTTTTTCCATCTTCACTTTCCCATACACGGTATAGACAGCCATCTAGCAATCTCAGGCTATTCCACTGGGCCCAATATGATTTTAAAACGGGGCTTTCTGAAGCGATTTCATTCCGCGTTAATTGTCTATCCTCTTCCTTTGCCAAAATAATTTTTGCCAATACAGGATCACTTCTCTGTGCCGTGAACCACTCGTCGTCCGATTCAATTCTCAGGGATCGGACGTCAATAATTTGCTCTTTTATCTCAGCCTTAGAATCCTGCGTACGCTCGATTACATGTGGACGGTCATTTACTCGTCCGGTATCGGCCGTTATCGCTGGAGATCTTGACGGTTTTCACGGATCTCTACAGTCCCGCCCTATATGGCCACGTTCGCCATGATTGTCACCTATCAATTTTGTTGCTTGCCATAGCGCTTTCGTGAGAATCCGAATCACTTCTTTCAGTTCTCTAACGGCGCTTTTCAAATCTTTTGATTTGCCTTCCGTTTCTACCCTTCGGACATGATGTGTCTGTTGACTGGAAACAACCCTCGCCGTCTCATTCGCCAAAGTAATTGAAACTGTTTCCACAAATGTAGCTTTTTGTGAGGCACACACCGCATATCTAACGTCAGGATCGTTAATGCCCCTAACAAATGCTTCTATCTTAAATTGCTCTAAGAAAGTTTGGGGTTCTCTAGGATATGCCATCAACACCAAGCGTTCCACATCGGTTGCGAAGTCCTGAAGTGTTTCATTATGCTTTTGCACTCGGCCTCTTAATTCCATGCGATATAAATCCTTCTTGTGGTCGCCACTGACTGGCACTGACGGGAATGCCCTGAAGGACTCCTGCTGCGTTGCCTTTCAGTGCTAAAATTAGCTCTACTGCTTTGTCGTTGCTGTTCCACAAGTTCTTAATTGCGACCATTTCGAATTGGAATTTGAAAACGTCGAATGGTGTAGAGCCATCGAAACTGGGAGCTTTCAATCTACTAGAGCCTTCAGAAATTACTCGCACTGGCCCTTCTTGCAACTGGAGGCCACTCATCTTTCTTTCCAGTTCGGCGAATCTTTCCTCCACATCCTGTTCGACCTGTTCGATCTTCTGCTGAAATTCCTCGAATTTCTGTTCGACCTTTCCGAATTGATCATTAACCTGTATCTCCATGTTATTCATAAAAAATAAATGGTTTCCCATTACATCCCATGAAGGGACCGGGGAGAACTTCTCACAATCACTGAGCTGTGCGCTTTCCAGTTTTCACTCACTGATTTATTCATAGCTTCTGAAATTTCATGTAGCTTGTCATTTGCGGCGTTTGATGTTTCCTGCATAATTCTAGAATTCTCGCCAAATTTCTCGTTCATAATTCTAGAATTTTCACCAAATTTCTCGTTCATAATTCTAGAATTTTCACCAAATTTTTAGTCCAATTTGGCCATCATGGCAGCAAACATTGTAGAAACATCTACATTACCATTTGCTTCTTTTGCACAAACCTCCATTTCGTCTTTGCACTCGAACTGATACGTGTCAATCTCGATGTTTCGGCGTTTAAATTCATCTATTAATCGCCTCTGTAGCTCTACCTTATTACCGGCTATCGGTTGATCCAATTTACTCAACTCCTTTTTTAGTTGTTCAACTTTGAGTTCTTCAAACTTCATCGTTGTCCTTAATTCGTAATGTCACTTCTGACACCAATGTTACGAATTTCCGTATTCGTCCTTTTTGCGTTATTTTATTCCCAATAATAAAACAAGGTTCGTTTTAAATTACAATAATTACAACGGTTTAACTTCCTTTTAATTTACTTATACAGTACAACAGTTTACTTCATTTATGACACTTTAACAAGTCTTGTATTTTACTATCAATTCGCGTTGCTTACTTTACGGGGTTTAATCACAAACTGAACTCTCCATTCCAAAGACCTCCGCTATTTATACCAACTCACCATACTCAAATGAAGGTATATCTAGCGAATTTAAGAACCTTCTATCTTTGTAGAACAATCCCGAACACAGGAGAATTATCTTTACTGAGGTGAATTCATGCTACTGGTTTAGCAAGCTGGTACGTTGTTACAATGCATACTTTCAGGCGCAGCACTAACCGCCTGTTATTTACATACTGTTAGTAGAGTCATTAACAGCAAGCAAAAGCTTTTACTTATTCGTAACAGTATTGTTACGAATTTCCTTATTCGTCCTTTTTGCGTTGTTTTATTCCCAATAATAAAACAAGGTTCATTTTAAATTTCGATAATTACAACGGTTTAACTTCCTTTTATTTTACTTATATAGTACAGTTTACTTTATTTACACCACTTTAATAGGTCTTATATTTTACTATCAATTCGCGTTGCTCACTTTACGGGGTTTAATCACAAACTGAACTCTACATTCCAAAGACCTCCGCTATTTATACCAACTCACCATACTCATATGAAGGTATATCTAGCGAATTCAAGAACCGTCTAGACGTTGTTGTTGTTGCGTATCTTTGTAGAACAATCTCGAATGGCGGAGAATTATCTTTACTGAGGTGAATTCATGCTACTGGTTTAGCGAGCTGGTACGTTGTTACAATGCATACTTTCAGGCGCAGTACTAACCGCCTGTTATTTACATACTGTTAGTAGAGTCATTAACAGCTAGCAAAAGCTTTTACTTATTCGTAACACTGCCCCCCACTTAAGCCTGTTCGTCCCGAGCAGGCTCAACCCCCCGTTTTCCGCACAGGGCTAGTCTTTCCAAATGCACGACTTTCATTTTGGCTCTTGGACTTTGACTTTTCTGGATTCTATAAACCACGGCATTTATTCGTTTGACAACCTTGTAAGTGCCTTCCCAGTGAGTCTGAAGTTTTGGAGATAAACCTTTCTAGCGCTGTGGGTTGAACGGTAAAACTAGCTGGCCTTCATGGAATCCTTCGGAATTTTCCGCTCGGTCGTATCTGGCTTTCATTTTGTTACTGACCATTTTTTTGTTACTGACCATTCATGGAGATCATTAAGATCCCCCGTATCATGGTAATTGACATCACTGTTCGCAGGGTCAGACGCTGGTATGGTACCGAACTCTAAATCTCCAGGCAGCTTCAGCTCATTTCCGGAAATTACTTTAGCGGGTGTTCGCGAAGTGGAGTCATGGGTGGCCGTCCTATATGCCAAAAGGAACTTCGGTATGTGTTCATCCCAATATCTTTGATCTGCGCTGACTACTTTTCTTAGGTATTCCTCAAGAGTTCGGTTGAATCTTTCAACCATTCCGTCAGACTGAGGATGTAATGGCGATCTTCTTGTTTTCCGAATACTGTATGACTCACACATTTCTTTGAAGATGGTCGATTCAAAATTCCTACCCTGGTCCAAATGGAGCTCCGAGGGGACACCAAAACGGCAGATCCAGTTATCCACAAACACTTTAATTTTAGTCTTCGCTTCCTGATTTGGAACAGGGTATACTTCGGGCCATTTACTGAAGTAATCCATAACCACTAAGACGTACTGGCTTCCAGAGCAACTGACTGGAAATGGACCAACCACATCCATAGCTATACGTTCAAAGGGTGCACCTGAGTTGTATTACTGCATATAGCCATGACTTCTTCGCGTTGGTCCCTTAGCTGTCATGCATTGGGTGCAATTTGCTATCCAATCGGCTACCGCTTGTTGACAGCCAACCCAGTAGAACCGTTGCTTTAGCTTTTCAATGGTCTTAGTTATTCCTAGATGTCCTCCACTCGGGCCATTATGGAATTCTGTCATTATCCCTTTTTCCTTGGAGGAAGGTACCACTATTAACTTTTTGACTATTTTACCATCCTCACTTTCCCATAACCGGTATAAGCAACCATCCAATAATTTTAGGCTGTTCCACTGGGCCCAGTATGCCTTCATCAGGGGGCTCTCTGAGGCGATGTCATTGCGTGTTGGTCTTTCACCTTTTTCTTTTGCAGAAATGATTTTTGCCAGTATAGGGTCGCTTCTTTGTGCTGTTGACCAGTCTTCGTTGGATTCTAGTCGAAGCAGACGTACGTCAATGATGTTTTCTTTCACCTCTGCTTTTGAGCAGTGTTTGCATTCCAGTTTGCATGGACGACGTGACAGGGCATCAGCATTACCGTGTTTTCCTCCTTTTCTAGCTCAATGATGAAGTCATAGCTCTGCAGTCTTTCAATCCAACGAGCAAGTTGGCCTTCGGGGTTCTTAAACTGCAGTTGCCACCTTAGCGCCGCATGATCGGTTCTTAATTGAAAAGGCTGGCCGTACAGATACTTGTGGTAGTGTTTGACACACTCTATGACTGCTAGTAGCTCTCGTCTCGTAACACAGTAATTTTTCTCTGGCTTTGTGAGTATTCGGCTGTAGTACCCAATAATTTTTTCTTGGCCATTGATTTCCTGCGAGAGCACGCCACCTATTCCGTAACCACTCGCGTCAGTATCCAACACGAATTTCTCTCCAGCAACAGGATATGCCAGCAAAGGAGCCGTGCATAAATATTGCTTCAGTTGGTGGAATGACTCTTCTTGTTTTTCGCTCCAACAGTACGGCCGATTTTTCATTGTCAACTCGTGAAGACTTGCAGCCACTGTGGCGAAACCCGGCACCTAGAAAACTGCGTAATTCATGGAGATTCTGCGGTCGTGGCCAATCCTTCACTGTCAGGATTTTGTCTTCATCGGTGGAAATGCCATCTGCTGTCACTCGATGTCCCAGGTATTTTACTTCTTTCTGGAACAGAGAACACTTCTTCGGGCTGAGTTTCAACCCAGCCGCGGTTATACGTTGAAGGACTTCTTTAAGATTCTTCAGGTGTTCATCGAATGTTTTCCCCATAACAATGATGTCGTCTAGGTATACCAAGCATGTTCGCCAATGAAGTCCTTTCAACACGCACTCGATTAATCGCTCGAAGGTGGCTGGAGTGTTACATAGTCCAAATGGCATTACTTTAAACTGTAAATAACCACTTTGCAAGTCCAGCGTGGAGGACCATTTTGTTCCTGACAACGTATCCAATGTGTCATCAATTCTTGGTCCTTTTTGGTGACGTCGTTGAGCTTTCTATAATCCACACAAAATCGGGTACTTCCATCTTTTTTCTTAACTAGTACCACCGGCGAGCTCCATGGACGTGAAGAAGGTTCGATTACACCATCCTTCTGCATTTCAGCTACCAGTTTCTTCACCTCATCTCCTCTTGCAAGTGGAAGACTTCTGGGCGCCTGTTTTATTGGTCTCGCTTCCCCTGTATTGATGTCATGCTTTACCATTGATGTCCTACCTTGGCATTATTTTTTCAGGGCGAAGTCAGACGCATGCTGCCACAGTAATTGCTTTGCTTTGTTCCTATCAGAAGGCTTTAGTTCTCGCACCCACTCACTGAGATGCGACTCCAGCACTTTCTGCTCCTTTTCTGATAGTTTGCTGCAGTCAGAATTAACTTCACAGTTGATGACCGCAACGGCTGGTGTACATTCTGCAATTTCTGTGCGGTCGCCGATCACTTCCTCGTTGTTGGACAAATTTAGAACTCGTACAGGCAAGTATCCTTCATTATTAGTTTTTACTAGAGCTTTGGCAGTGATGATGTTATAGTTGTTTATACTTGCCGGTTCAACTACCCACAAACCGCCGATCTCACAATCTCCCTCCATTCGGGCCCACACTATGGTTTCTGAGTTTGGTGGCAATTTTACATCTTTGTGAGCGATCAGCCTTTTAATCTGTGTTGTATTGTCGTATCCCACATTGAGAGGAATTTCCACATTAGCCCACGTCAAAACTTGCTGCCCCATATGTAACTTGAGGCCTTGGGAAATCACAAAATCTGCGCCAATTATCACTTCATCTACAATGTCGGCGACAATAAACACGTGTTCGATGCTCATGTTGGCAATGGCTGACTTCAATTTAACTTTACCATGTACAGTTGCTGGTTCACCCGTTGCTGTGCGGAGTCTTACACCATGTAACGAATCCATTGGTCCATTTATCAAATCAGATCTGATGATAGATTGTGACGCGCCTGTGTCCATAATCAATATGCGCTTCCGACCACCGATAGCTCCGTAGACAGTGAGGTTGTTGTTTTCCTGTTGTATTATTGAGATGGAGATCGTGGAGCCCTCGGTTGTGGGAGCTAGTCCATGCTCCTCTGGGCTAGCTCGTTTTAGTTTAACGGAGATTCATGTTGTGTAGTAAAATTTACCCGTTTATTGCCACGTTGGGGTGAGCTCGATCTTGATCGTTTTCATGGCTCTCTGCAGTTTCGTGCAATATGGCCAGGTTTGTCGCAATTGTAGCACTTTGGTCTGGGCTTACTTCCGCCTGATAACGCCTTACTGAGGGATTGCGTCATTTCTTTAAGATCGTTTATGGCACCCTTCAAATCTCCTGCCTCCGACTCCATTTCAATTTTTCTAACTCTTTGTATTTGAGGCTTGGACTCAAATTTCGCTGTCTCCTGCGACAATGCGAACGAAACGGTTTCGGCGAATGTAGCTTTTTGTGTGGCACAAGTCACGTATTTTATGTCAGGATCACGGGTGCCGTTGACGAATGCTTCAATCTTAAATTGATCCAAGAATGGGTGGGACTCACCAGGATAAGTCATCAACACCAAACGTTCCACCTCGGTTGCGAAGTCCTGAAGCGTTTCATTATGTTTTTGAACTCTGCCTCTTAATTCCATGCGATACAAATCCATCTTGTGATCGCCACCATACTTGCGTTGTAACGCAGCCAGTATATCCTCGTAGTTGTTTCTGGCACTGACGGGAATGCTCTGAAGAACTTCTGCTGCGTTGCCTTTCAGTGCTAAAATTAGCTCTACTGCTTTGTCGTTGCGACGATTTCGAATTGGAATTTGAAAACGTCGAATGATGTAGAGCCATCGAAACTGGAGCTTTCAATCTATTAGAGCCTTCAGAAAATACTCGCACTGGACCCTCTTGCTACTGAAGTTCACTCATTCTCCTTTGCAATTCACTTACATCATTTTCGACTTTCTCAAACTTATCCTGGACTTGCTCAATCTTCTGCTCAACTTCTTCGAACTTCTGTTCGACGTTTTCGAATTTCTCATTCACTTGAATCTCCATATTGCCCACAACTTCAGAGATTTCTTGCAGTTTCTCATTTGTGGCATTTGATGTTTCCTGAATAATTCTGGAATTCTCGCTTAATTTCTCGCTCATAATTCTAGAATTCTCACCAAATTTCTTTTCAAGTTTTTCGTCCATAATTCTAGAATTCTCACCAAATTTCTCATTCATAATTCTAGAATTTTCGTCCAATTTGGCCATCATGGCAGCAAACATTGTAGAAACATCCACATTACCATTTGCTTCTTTTGCACAAACCTCCATTTCGTCTTTGCACTCGAACTGATACGTGTCAATGTCGATGTTTCGGCGTTTAAATTCATCTATTAATCGCCTCTGTAGCTCTACCTTATTACCGGCTATCGGTTGATCCAATTTACTCAACTCCTTTTTTAGTTGTTCAACTTTGAGTACTTCAAACTTCATCGTTGTCCTTAATTCGTAATGTCACTTCTGACACCAATGTTACGAATTTCCGTATTCGTCCTTTTTGCGTTGTTTTATTCCCAATAATAAAACAAGGTTCGTTTTAAATTACAATAATTACAACGGTTTAACTTCCTTTTAATTTACTTATACAGTACAACAGTTTACTTCATTTATGACACTTTAACAAGTCTTGTATTTTACTATCAATTCGCGTTGCTTACTTTACGGGGTTTAATCACAAACTGAACTCTCCATTCCAAAGACCTCCGCTATTTATACCAACTCACCATACTCAAATGAAGGTATATCTAGCGAATTTAAGAACCTTCTAGATGTTGTTGTTTATCTTTGTAGAACAATCCCGAACACAGGAGAATTATCTTTACTGAGGTGAATTCATGCTTCTGGTTTAGCAAGCTGGTACGTTGTTACAATGCATACTTTCAGGCGCAGCACTAACCGCCTGTTATTTACATACTGTTAGTAGAGTCATTAACAGCAAGCAAAAGCTTTTACTTATTCGTAACAGTATTGTTACGAATTTCCTTATTCGTCCTTTTTGCGTTGTTTTATTCCCAATAATAAAACAAGGTTCATTTTAAATTTCGATAATTACAACGGTTTAACTTCCTTTTATTTTACTTATATAGTACAATTTACTTTATTTACACCACTTTAATAGGTCTTATATATTTTACTATCAATTCGCGTTGCTCACTTTACGGGGTTTAATCACAAACTGAACTCTACATTCCAAAGACCTCCGCTATTTATACCAACTCACCATACTCATATGAAGGTATATCTAGCGAATTCAAGAACCGTCTAGACGTTGTTGTTGTTGCTTATCTTTGTAGAACAATCTCGAATGGCGGAGAATTATCTTTACTGAGGTGAATTCATGCTACTGGTTTAGCGAGCTGGTACGTTGTTACAATGCATACTTTCAGGCGCTGTACTAACCGCCTGTTATTTACATACTGTTAGTAGAGTCATTAACATCAAGCAAAAGCTTTTACTTATTCGTAACACTGCCCCCCACTTAAGCCTGTTCGTCCCGAGCAGGCTCAACCCCCGGTTTTCCGTACAGGGCTAGTCTTTCCAAATGCACGACTTTCATTTTAGCTCTTGGACTTTGACTTTTCTGGATTCTATAAACCACGGCATTTATTTGTTTGACAACCTTGTAAGTGCCTTCCCAGTGAGTCTGAAGTTTTGGAGATAAACCTTTCTAGCGCTGTGGGTTGAACGGTAAAACTAGCTGGCCTTCATGGAATCCTTCGGAATTTTCCGCTCGGTCGTATCTGGCTTTCATTTTGTTACTGACCATTTTTAATTTGTTGCGCACAAATTCATGGAGATCATTAAGATCCCCCGTATCATGGTAATTGACATCACTGTTCGCAGGGTCAGACGCTGGTATGGTACCGAACTCTAAATCTCCAGGCAGCTTCAGCTCATTTCCGGAAATTACTTTAGCGGGTGTTCGCGAAGTGGAGTCATGGGTGGCCGTCCTATATGCCAAAAGGAACTTCGGTATGTGTTCATCCCAATATCTTTGATCTGCGCTGACTACTTTTCTTAGGTATTCCTCAAGAGTTCGGTTGAATCTTTCAACCATTCCGTCAGACTGAGGATGTAATGGCGTTCTTCTTGTTTTCCGAATACTGTATGACTCACACATTTCTTTGAAGATGGTCGACTCAAAATTCCTACCCTGGTCCAAATGGAGCTCCGAGGGGACACCAAAACGGCAGATCCAGTTATCCACAAACACTTTAATTTTAGTCTTCGCTTCCTGATTTGGAACAGGGTATACTTCGGGCCATTTACTGAAGTAATCCATAACCACTAAGACGTACTGGTTTCCAGAGCAACTGACTGGAAATGGACCAGCCACATCCATAGCTATACGCTCAAAGGGTGCACCTGAGTTGTATTACTGCATATAGCCATGACTTCTTCGCGTTGGTCCCTTAGCTGTCATGCATTGGGTGCAATTTGCTATCCAATCGGCTACCGCTTGTTGACAGCCAACCCAGTAGAACCGTTGCTTTAGCTTTTCAATGGTCTTAGTTATTCCTAGATGTCCTCCACTCGGGCCATTATGGAATTCTGTCATTATCCCTTTTTCCTTGGAGGAAGGTACCACTATTAACTTTTTGACTATTTTACCATCCTCACTTTCCCATAACCGGTATAAGCAACCATCCAATAATTTTAGGCTGTTCCACTGGGCCCAGTATACCTTCATCAGGGGGCTCTCTGAGGCGATGTCATTGCGTGTTGGTCTTTCACCTTTTTCTTTTGCAGAAATGATTTTTGCCAGTATAGGGTCGCTTCTTTGTGCTGTTGACCAGTCTTCGTTGGATTCTAGTCGAAGCAGACGTACGTCAATGATGTTTTCTTTCACCTCTGCTTTTGAGCAGTGTTTGCATTCCAGCTTGCATGGACGACGTGACAGGGCATCAGCATTACCGTGTTTTCCTCCTTTTCTAGCTCAATGATGAAGTCATAGCTCTGCAGTCTTTCAATCCAACGAGCAAGTTGGCCTTCGGGGTTCTTAAACTGCAGTAGCCACCTTAGCGCCGCATGATCGGTTCTTAATTGAAAAGGCTGGCCGTACAGATACTTGTGGTAGTGTTTGACACACTCTATGACTGCTAGTAGCTCTCGTCTCGTAACACAGTAATTTTTATCTGGCTTTGAGAGTATTCGGCTGTAGTACCCAATAATTTTTTCTTGGCCATTGATTTCCTGCGAGAGCACGCCACCTATTCCGTAACCACTCCCGTCAGTATCCAACACGAATTTCTCTCCAGCAACAGGATATGCCAGCAAAGGAGCCGTGCATAAATATTGCTTCAGTTGGTGGAATGACTCTTCTTGTTTTTCGCTCCAACAGTACGGCCGATTTTTCATTGTCAACTCGTGAAGACTTGCAGCCACTGTGGCGAAACCCGGCACCTAGAAAACTGCGTAATTCATGGAGATTCTGCGGTCGTGGCCAATCCTTCACTGTCAGGATTTTGTCTTCATCGGTGGAAATGCCATCCGCTGTCACTCGATGTCCCAGGTATTTTACTTCTTTCTGGAACAGAGAACACTTCTTCGGGCTGAGTTTCAACCCAGCCGCGGTTATACGTTGAAGGACTTCTTTAAGATTCTTCAGGTGTTCATCGAATGTTTTCCCCATAACAATGATGTCGTCTAGGGATACCAAGCATGTTCGCCAATGAAGTCCTTTCAACACGCACTCCATTAATCGCTCGAAGGTGGCTGGAGTGTTACATAGTCCAAATGACATTACTTTAAACTGCCACAGACCATCCCCTACGCTGAATGCAGTTTTCTCCTTGTCTTTCACGCTGATTTCTACTTCCCAATAACCACTTTGCAAGTCCAGCGTGGAGGACCATTTTGTTCCTCACAACGTATCCAATGTGTCATCAATTCTTGGTAGTGGATAACTGTCCTTTTTGGTGACGTCGTTGAGCTTTCTATAATCCACACAAAATCGGGTTCTTCCATCTTTCTTCTTAACTAGTACCACCGGCGAGCTCCATGGACGTGAAGAAGGTTCGATTACACCATCCTTCTGCATTTCAGCTCCCAGTTTCTTCACCTCATCTCCTCTTGCAAGTGGAAGACTTCTGGGCGCCTGTTTTATTGGTCTCGCTTCCCCTGTATTGATGTCATGCTTTACCATTGATGTCCTACCTTGGCATTCTTTTTTCAGGGCGAAGGCAGACGCATGCTGCCACAGTAATTGCTTTGCTTTGTTCCTATCAGAAGGCTTTAGTTCTCGCACCCACTCACTGAGATGCGACTCCAGCACTTTCTGCTCCTTTTCTGATAGTTTGCTGCAGTCAGAATTAACTTCACAGTTGATGACCGCAACGGCTGGTGTACATTCTGCAATTTCTGTGCGGTCGCCGATCACCTCCTCGTTGTTGGACAAATTTAGAACTCGTACAGGCAAGTATCCTTCATTATTAGTTTTTACTAGAGCTTTGGCAGTGATGATGTTATAGTTGTTTATACTTGCCGGTTCAACTACCCACAAACCGCCGATCTCACAATCTCCCTCCATTCGGGCCCACACTATGGTTTCTGAGTTTGGTGGCAATTTTACATCTTTGTGAGCGATCAGCCTTTTAATCTGTGTTGTATTGTCGTATCCCACATTGAGAGGAATTTCCACATTAGCCCACGTCAAAACTTGCTGCCCCATATCTAACTTGAGGCCTTGGGAAATCACAAAATCTGCGCCAATTATCACTTCATCTACAATGTCGGCGACAATAAACACGTGTTCGATGCTCATGTTGGCAATGGCTGACTTCAATTTAACTTTACCATGTACAGTTGCTGGTTCACCCGTTGCTGTGCGGAGTCTTACACCATGTAACGAATCCATTGGTCCATTTATCAAATCAGATCTGATGATAGATTGTGACGCGCCTGTGTCCATTATCAATATGCGCTTCCGACCACCGATAGCTCCGTAGACAGTGAGGTTGTTGTTTTCCTGTTGTATTATTGAGATGGAGATCGTGGAGCCCTCGGTTGTGGGAGCTAGTCCATGCCCCTCTGGGCTAGCTCGTTTTAGTTTAACGGAGATTCATTTTGTGTAGTAAAATTTACCCGTTTATTGCCACGTTGGAGTGAGCTCGATCTTGATCGTTTTCATGGCTCTCTGCAGTTTCGTGCAATATGGCCAGGTTTGTCGAAATTGTAGCACTTTGGTCTGGGCTTACTTCCGCCTGATAACGCCTTACTGAGGGATTGCGTCATTTCTTTAAGATCGTTTATGGCACCCTTCAAATCTCCTGCCTTCGACTCCATTTCAATTTTTCTAACTCTTTGTATTTGAGGCTTGGACTCAAATTTCGCTGTCTCCTGCGCCAATGCGAACGAAACGGTTTCGGCGAATGTTGCTTTTTGTGTGGCACAAGTCACGTATTTTATGTCAGGATCACGGGTGCCGTTGACGAATGCTTCTATCTTAAATAGCTCCAAGAGTGGGTGGGACTCACCACGATAAGTCATCAACACCAAACGTTCCACCTCGGTTGCGAAGTCCTGAAGCGTTTCATTATGCTTTTGCACTCGGCCTCTTAATTCCATGCGATACAAATCCTTCTTACTTGCGTTGTAACGCAGCCAGTATATCCTCGTAGTTGTTTCTGGCACTGACGGGAATGCTCTGAAGAACTTCTGCTGCGTTGCCTTTCAGTGCTAAAATTAGCTCTACTGCTTTGTCGTTGCGACCATTTCGAATTGGAATTTGAAAACGTCGAATGATGTAGAGGCATCGAAACTGGAGCTTTCAATCTACTAGAGCCTTCAGAAAATACTCGCACTGGACCCTCTTGCTACTGAAGTTCACTCATTCTCCTTTGCAATTCACTTACATCATTTTCGACTTTCTCAAACTTATCCTGGACATGCTCAATCTTCTGCTCAACTTCTTCGAACTTCTGTTCGACGTTTTCGAATTTCTCATTCACTTGAATCTCCATATTGCCCACAACTTCAGAGATTTCTTGCAGTTTCTCATTTGTGGCATTTGATGTTTCCTGAATAATTCTGGAATTCTCGCTTAATTTCTCGCTCATAATTCTAGAATTCTCACCAAATTTCTTTTCAAGTTTTTCGTCCATAATTCTAGAATTCTCACCAAATTTCTCATTCATAATTCTAGAATTTTCGTCCAATTTGGCCATCATGGCAGCAAACATTGTAGAAACATCCACATTACCATTTGCTTCTTTTGCACAAACCTCCATTTCGTCTTTGCACTCGAACTGATACCTGTCAATGTCGATGTTTCGGCGTTTAAATTCATCTATTAATCGCCTCTGTAGCTCTACCTTATTACCGGCTATCGGTTGATCCAATTTACTCAACTCCTTTTTTAGTTGTTCAACTTTGAGTACTTCAAACTTCATCGTTGTCCTTAATTCGTAATGTCACTTCTGACACCAATGTTACGAATTTCCGTATTCGTCCTTTTTGCGTTGTTTTATTCCCAATAATAAAACAAGGTTCGTTTTAAATTACAATAATTACAACGGTTTAACTTCCTTTTAATTTACTTATACAGTACAACAGTTTACTTCATTTATGACACTTTAACAAGTCTTGTATTTTACTATCAATTCGCGTTGCTTACTTTACGGGGTTTAATCACAAACTGAACTCTCCATTCCAAAGACCTCCGCTATTTATACCAACTCACCATACTCAAATGAAGGTATATCTAGCGAATTTAAGAACCTTCTAGATGTTGTTGTTTATCTTTGTAGAACAATCCCGAACACAGGAGAATTATCTTTACTGAGGTGAATTCATGCTTCTGGTTTAGCAAGCTGGTACGTTGTTACAATGCATACTTTCAGGCGCAGCACTAACCGCCTGTTATTTACATACTGTTAGTAGAGTCATTAACAGCAAGCAAAAGCTTTTACTTATTCGTAACAGTATTGTTACGAATTTCCTTATTCGTCCTTTTTGCGTTGTTTTATTCCCAATAATAAAACAAGGTTCATTTTAAATTTCGATAATTACAACGGTTTAACTTCCATTTATTTTACTTATATAGTACAATTTACTTTATTTACACCACTTTAATAGGTCTTATATATTTTACTATCAATTCGCGTTGCTCACTTTACGGGGTTTAATCACAAACTGAACTCTACATTCCAAAGACCTCCGCTATTTATACCAACTCACCATACTCATATGAAGGTATATCTAGCGAATTCAAGAACCGTCTAGACGTTGTTGTTGTTGCTTATCTTTGTAGAACAATCTCGAATGGCGGAGAATTATCTTTACTGAGGTGAATTCATGCTACTGGTTTAGCGAGCTGGTACGTTGTTACAATGCATACTTTCAGGCGCTGTACTAACCGCCTGTTATTTACATACTGTTAGTAGAGTCATTAACAGCAAGCAAAAGCTTTTACTTATTCGTAACACTGCCCCCCACTTAAGCCTGTTCGTCCCGAGCAGGCTCAACCCCCCGTTTTCCGTACAGGGCTAGTCTTTCCAAATGCACGACTTTCATTTTAGCTCTTGGACTTTGACTTTTCTGGATTCTATAAACCACGGCATTTATTCGTTTGACAACCTTGTAAGTGCGTTCCCAGTGAGTCTGAAGTTTTGGAGATAAACCTTTCTACCGCTGTGGGTTGAACGGTAAAACTAGCTGGCCTTCATGGAATCCTTCGGAATTTGCCGCTCGGTCGTACCTGGCTTTCATTTTGTTACTGACCATCTTTATTTTGTTGCGTACAAGCTCGTGAAGTTCGCTAAGCTCTCCTGGGATACCATCATTCTCCCCACTGTCGGATGTTAGGCAGTTGCCAAACTCCAAATTTCTAAAAAAAAAAAATGGTTTCCCATTACATCCCATGAAGGGACAAGGGAGAAATTCTCACAATCACTGAGCTGTGCGCTTTCCAGTTTTCACTCACTGATTGGGACCTACAGTTTTACACCGATTCCGAACGGTATTTTGAGAAGCTTTTTCATGGCTATATACTCGATAGTGTCGCCGTCACTATGCGAGGTGACCGCCGCCGAAAGAAATTTTTCTTTTAAGGTGGTCAGAGCAGGGTTCGAACCCAGGATCTCATGTACAAGAGCCGCGCACACTAACCATTGCACCACCAACAGCCACCAAATTTCTAGGGAGCTTTAACTCCGTCCCGAGGACGGCACTAGCTGGTGTTCGGGCAGTGGTATCCTGGGTGGCCGACCGGTATGCTAGAAGGAATTTTGGTATGCGTTCGTCCCAGAATTTTCTATCCTTACTGACGACCTTGTTCAAATATTCTTCGAGAGCCTGATTAAATCTCTCTACCGTGCCGTCAGTCCAAGGGCGCAATGATATCGTTCTCATGCCACGAATTCCATTCCGCTCGCATATTTCTTTCAAGACGGCAGATTCAAAATTCCTACCCTGCTCCGAATGCAGTTCTAAAGGGACACCAAAACGACTTATCCAGTTGTTCACGATAGCTTTGTGTTGCCGCCGACACTATTTAATTTCGATTAATTTAATCAACATAAATATTTAATTTGCTTTTGCTTCAAGTGTATTTCAATTTCAGTACCTATTTATCTGCACAGTACTGTATGTTACAATTTACCTATTTACCAAATCCTAACTCGTTTATGTAGTCATTACTCCCTTGTTGTGATCATTGCTTATTCGCTATTCCTTCGTTGCCCTTTTGTTTGTTTACCAAATCCGTCATTTTTATTTATTTATTTATTTTTTATTTATTTAAATTTAATTGTCTATGGAAATTATCCTTACAGACTATTTACAAAAATTTTGGTAGCCTAGAACTACACAGCAAATCCCAAACAAATAATTAAGAATTTAAAAAAACTATTATGTTACTTTTAATTACATTAATGCTCATACAGAAATCAATAAGGCTATATAATTCATTAAATTCCTTACACATTCTCGTGAAAGGATCGGCATTCGCATAGTTTGCTCTACAAAATGGAACAGATAATGGTGAAAAGTATCGGGTTGGTCGTTGAGGGATGTTGAATGATATGTTATTGATCAAGAATCCAGAGCAGACATCGCCATTGATAACATTCAGAAGAAACGATATGTTTAGCATGGATCTGCGGCTTTTTAAAGTTGGCAGCTTAATAAGAGCAAGTCTACTAGTATAAGACGGGAGACTTAATGGGTTGAAGTTCAGACTACGAAGACAGAATAAAAGGAACTGCTTTTGTACTGACTCAATACTAGCGACGTGAGTTTGGTAAATAGGGTCCCAAATTATCGATGCATATTCCAAGATAGGTCTTACAAGTGATGTGTATAAATTTTTCGTTATATATGGATCATTAAACTCTTTAGCCCAACGTTTTATAAAACCAAGTACACCTTTGGCTTTGTTAACCGTGATTGTGATGTGAGAAATGAAGTCCAGCTTGGAGTCCAATAAAACACCAAGATCAATGAATGTATCAACAATTTCCAACTGATGGCCACCCAGCACATAATTGGCAGACATTGGTTTCATTCTAAAGAAACGCATATATTTGCATTTTCCAAAATTCAGCTCAATCAGATTTAATTTGCACCATGTATGGAACGAATCCAAATCGCTTTGAAGATACTTTTGTTCCCATAATTCGTCGTAACTCAGAAAAACTTTCATATCATCAGCATACATTATGATATTCGAGAATTTTATAGCTTGAGGTAAATCATTAATGAATAGTGAAAATAGAAGAGGTCCAAGATGGCTACCTTGCGGAACACCCGATAGTACATGAATAGTTTTTGATGACACATTATTAAAACGTACATTTTGTTTACGGTTTGCCAAATAATAGTGTATCCATTTTAAGCTTAGGTTAGTAAAACCCATCCAATGTAATTTCTTTAAAAGAAGCTTATGGTTAACCTTGTCAAACGCCTTACTGAAATCTGTAAAAACCGCATCAGTTTGTTTTCCTTGAAGAAAGCCACGATTTACTAAAGTTGTAAGTTGCAGAAGATTTGTTGAAGTCGAGCATCTTTTTTGGAAGCCATGTTGGAAAGGAGATATTAAAGTATTTACGTGATGGTATAGCTGATCCGTTACAAGTTTTTCAAAAAGTTTAGGTATAGCACTTAATTTTGCAATACCCCGATAATTGGTAATGTCCGATTTATTTCCAGATTTAAAAAGGGGAACAATGTAAGAATCCTTCCAGATTTTCGGAAACTGTCCACATTTAATTGAAGTATTAAAGAGGAGAGTTAATGGAATAGCTAGAGCATCAGCACATTGAACTAAGATACTGCTGGGAATTTTATCAGGTAAACTGTTATACGAAAATTTAAGCTTTTTTAAACCATTAGATACCATTGAAATATCAAAAAATGCAATAGGTATTGCTTGATTGGATATCAGTGAAAATGGGTAAGCGTTAGAATCATCAAAAGTTGCATCCGAATAAGTAGAAGAAAAAAATCTGCAAACAAGTTACTAATAACATCATCATCCCCAGATTCTTTGTGGTGAAATTTCAGAGCCGCCGGGAAGCCAGTAGTTTTTTTTACTGTTAACAAATTTGTAAAACGATTTTGGATTGCGTTTAAAATTATTTTTCATTTTGACCAGATAACTTGAGTAACATGAGTTATTCAACGAGTTATATTTTGCGCGACTAATCATGTATCTCCCATGTTCGATAAGAGAACCAGTTTGTTTGTATTTTCTGTAATGTTTATTCTTTTTATTTTTAACTCTGGCCAGTTGCTTAGTATTCCATGGAGGTCCAGACAGTTCTTTAATAATTAGTTTAGGGATACAAATGTCCATGAAAGAATACATTTTGTTGTAGAAAATCTCGGTATTACGATCAATGTCAGCCATTGTACTAGTTGGGAGCGACAATAGAATATTCCAGTTTGTATTGTTTAAAAGTTCATTTAACAAAATGTAATTAGATTGTTTGAAACAGAATGTTTTATCCTTTTTCGATGAAGGGGCAGCTACAAGCTCAGGCGGAACATATATATTTAATTCAATTGTAGGGTGATATCGATCTTCAGGAGTTGTTATTGGGTTCGAACGTTTGATGTAGCATTCTGCAGTTTCATTGACGAATATTAAATCCAACAGTTTAAAATAATCGTTAAGTACGCCATTCAATTGGAAAAGGCTTAAGTCGTATAATATGTTGAACAGCTCTACGGAGTTATTGTTTGATTTTGACGGAACAAAATATTTATCATCCGGTAACAACTTCCAGGATATTGAAGGCAAATTGAAATCCCCTGTTATAATAATCAAGTCTTCCGGATTAGCAGTAGAAACAACAGATTTAATAGCTTCGCCATGTTTATCATATAAAGATTGTGGGGAATTTGGAAGAATGTATGAACATGTGATAAATAAGTTCTTGTGTTTTAGTTTGATTTAAACTGCGATAAATTCAATGCCGGGGAAGGAATCATCTATTAATCCCTCAGATGGTAAAGAGCAAGATACAGCAATAAGAACACCACCGCCATTTTTCGTGGTGACACGGTCGTTTCTAAAAATAATATATTTGTTCGACAGTATTTCCGAATTCAAAATAGTATTATTGAGCCAGGTTTCAGTGAATGCGAGGACATGATAGTTAAAGCCAAAGCTATCCATATATTTGGTAAATTATTGAAATGTTATCACCAGTAAAGTGATGGATGTATCCATCAACTGTGACTAATACTCATATAATCTTTGATTAATAAACAGTAGGCGATCGAATTCATAAGTTGGAGGTAGATTCAAAATTACACGTACACAAAGGTTTCCATCAATTTATATTGGCTTTAAGAACGTGATAGAAACTTTGATGGTTGTTTCCACCAACAATGGCATTCGGTCGCCAATAAAACATAACTGAGCTGCTCACTCTACTGCTGTTTACTAGTATTAGTATTAGTCACGGTTGATGGATACATATTTATTTTATTATTTTTATATACTTTTACGGTCATATACTTTTTAAGGCAGCTAGTATTTTATTATATAATGAATGAATGAAGTACATAACAATGAATAAAAAAGAACGAATGAATGACAATGAATGAAGAAGAATGAATGAATAAGAATGAGTGAATAAGAATGAATGAATAAAAATGTATAAAGTAATAAATTAAAATTTTTCTGTAAAAAAATAAAAAACGCTTACAATTTATTCAAGCTCAAGACCTTTTTAAATAATATAAAGCTTATTTATTAGCTTTATATTACTTTCAAAAAAGTCGAGCATAAAAATGTTCCAATGATACCAAGGCTGTCTGTATAGCTGTTTCGGAACTTGCCAAGATCTTCATCAGCAGACGTTTTTGGTATGTTTTCGGTGAATTCTTCAAAAATATATATCCAGAAATACTCATCATATTAATGAGAATTCCTTTATACATATGTCTGAAGAATACCCAGCACTACCATTGGAACACTTTCACGCACAACTCTTTTCTATCATGTTGAAAAACCATTGATTTTAAACAAGCATGATTTGTTTTTGTTTTGTCATTACAAAACAACAAAACAGAGAGTTGCCATCAACAATATTATTGTTTCAAGCTCGCGGTGCTCTTCGTCAACTTTCATCATTTCTCTTGCAAGGGAAATGATGTAAATAAAAAAAGGAAATGTGGACAAAATAAAATACTTATTTAAATTTGCATTTTTCACATGTTTTTCAAACTCCATAGCTCCTTGGAGTTGAAAACATTTAAATTTTAACTATCGTATATATTAATAATAATAATAATATAATGAAACCCTCGTAGAAGAGAACTAAAAATACGACCAGATTCACTCAAACGCATTTCTTGATTATTTCATACTTCTTACATACTTTATGTAATTTTATTTAAACATAGTTAGTAACATCATCAAAAAACTTGATTATTTCACACTTTTCACATACTTTATGTAATTTTATTTAAACATGGTTGGAATTTCTATAGTTAGGTACTATACATCATCAAAAAACTGCTCATGTATTGAAATATTCAACGAAGAGAGTAAGAGAGAGAGAGAGCAGAGAAACGAGGCACTCCACTTGTTTCTTTGTTGGCATTCCACTCCCTGAGTAAATTTTCTTCTCTACGCTTTCATAGATACGAAATAAATGTGCGCAATTTGGCTACCCTCGCAAAAGCGAACCAAAATGTCGACACTCGAACGCTTTTCTCTCTCGTGTCATAACTTAATCATTTCATACTTTTTACATACTTTATATAATTTTCTTTAAACATGATTAGTAACATCATGAAACAACTGCTCGTGTATTGAAATATTGAACGAAGAGGGAGAAACGAGGCGCTTCACTCGCTTTCTTTGTTGGCATTACACTCAATGAGTAAATTTTCTCCTCTACTTCAATTCTGTGATTTGACCAAAATCTAATGAGATGATATGAGATTCCAGCAAAGACGATCTAGAATTAGACGACCAGAAGATGTGCGCAATTTGGCAACCCTGGTAAAAGAGAACCAAAAAGTGCTAGAAATTCACTTAAAGGCATTTCTCTCACGCGTCATATCTTGATTATTTCATACTTTTTGCATAATTTAGGTAATTTTACTTCAACATGGTTGGAATTTGTATAGTTAAATACAATAACACTATCAAAAAGCTGCTCGTGTATTGAAATATTTAATGAAGAGAGTAAGAGAGAGAACAGTGAATGATTAGGGTTTCACTCGTTGTGTTTGTTGGCATTTGAGTGAAGAGAAATTTTGATTGTCTACTTGTACATCGTTTTTGATTCCAGCATTGTCAAAGTCCCTATTTATATTACGCTTGTTAGGCTGCAATTATCACGCTATTCTCTTTTAAAACGCCTACATAAATCACGATTAGATTACATTTAGGTTGTTCACGCAGGGCTGCTTATCAGCTTATGTGCTGAAAAGATGAAAAATAAGCTCTGGGCTACGTGAACACCCTTCCATGTTGGTTATCTGCTTATCTGCTTATTTTTTTCAATCAGCTGTTCGATAAATGAAATCAAAACCATCAATGTACAATTGAAATTGTTTGTAAAATGCCTAAGCAGAGCATTAAACAACAAATTATGGACATCAGAGTCAATATGAGTACTTTGGAAATTGAATTCATTAAAGGTAACTAGTCAGAAATGTATACGATGCAAATATTTATGGTTTTGCGTTTGTACTCATAGGTTTCCCCGACCCCCCGACTTGCGCTAATTTTGATTGCTTTTTTTAATAAACAAAAAACAGATGTAAATACCAGTGCTACCAATACTTAAATATAAAATTTGAGATGCCATTTGCTAAAACTTCGTGTTTTTAGTGTTGTCAGCAAGTTAAATTTTTGGTATTTTCCAACACTAAAAATAAGCTGATAAGCTTTTGCCAAAGGCACAGGTTGCTCAAAGTTGCTTATTGTATTTCAATGTATTTTGTTGTTGGCGAGATAAGCACATGAGCTGATAAGCTGATAAGCAGTCCTTCGTGAACACCCTAATTGTGCTTGCAACCATAGATAAAGTAAACTAATAGATAAAGCACAAGTGTTGGGAAAATTTTAGTGTAATGGGTAATTTTCTAGATGTCGTTGAAAGCAATAAATGGGATATTTTTTGCTCCCAAAACAAAAGTCAAAAAATATGACATTACAACTCTAAAATGTAATATCAAAAAAAAATTATTTTCAATAAAAATATCACTTCGAAACAAGAACACAGCACGTTACTTAAAGTAGAGTCCTAATAAATTGGTTCTCCCTCCGGTTCAGCTACCATTCCTTGTTCAGGTTTAGGCATCTGCGACCACAGAAGTTAACTTTAACAAAAATTCCCACAATTTTGAATAAACGTCGGTGAGAATTATGGGAAACTTCAGTGAAAGTGACACTAGTACAGGACAGCACCTAGTGAACAAAGTTGACAATGGGCGCGCTATATCTATTATTTCCTTTATCTATGCTTGCAACTACCGTTGCAGTTTTTGATGTTTCATCGGCTGGTCTCCCCCAATCTTACATTCGTAAAAAGTTGTAAAAGTGGTGTATTCCAAGTTAATTTATTAAAAAAAGGACTTATTTGTGTTGAAGATCACACCTTATGACTTCGATGTAATTTTATGTAACTTTATTTGAACATGGTTGGAGTTTCTATAGTTAGATACAGTAACATCATCAAAAAACTGATCATTTTTTGAAATAATACTATTCTACCCTATTAGTAAATAATCTACTCTACCCTGTCAATGAATGCTGTATGTTTATCGAACCCATAGACATTTATATATACATTTATTCTCATCTGACGTTTCATTTCACACTCTTCGTCGTAGGTTTGTAGAAATGAGAGAAATTAAATTTAAAATAACTAACACCAGGTGGAATTACAAAATATGTTCCTTAACTTGTTCATGTCGTTTTGGTGTAGAACTGAAACATTTAAATGTATTTTGCACTTTTTTGTTGACTTTTATCGTTGGTATACATTTGTATTGTATTTAACATAACTAGTTTGCAACAAAAACAAGAAATTGGGTTGTTGTTCCTTTGGTGGACGTTGTTTACTATTGCCTCTATCTGGTATTATTGAACCCATATTTTCCACCATCCAATGTTTACTTTCCATCGTACCTATGACGTTTAATTTATTGAGCGAATAAAAGCTTCTATGGTATGAATTATTCTATGTGTCTACTAAAGAATTGTCTAATTGACAAATGTCTACTGACATGACAATTAATAAAAAAATATAGTTAGTGAAATATTAAAATTTCCATAAATTTACTTTAAGAGCAATTGTGTGATCTACACCAAAATTTCAACACCGACAGAGTTTGTTACGCTGAATTCAAAAAGTTGAAAAGTTTACCTTTAAAGCTTGAGTATATAATCGGTTATATCTCAAGAATTTAATACCTGATATGGTTCAAATGAATATTAGTACAAAGGTATTTTAATACTCTATAAACCCCTTGTGTAAATATATTTCGTTTAATTAACCCATTGGGGGGTTATCACTCTTGTTAAAACTACTATTTTCCAAAAAACCTACAAATTTTCTTGTTAGACTCCGATAATATACAATACTTCCAGCCTTTTTTTAAGTTGTAATACTACATATTAACCCCAAAAATACCGGAGATAATTACTTTAAAGGCCGGCTATGCCGAAGCCGCGACGCATCCCTGAGCAGAAAATCCCAAGCTCGGCCGAATGCCTTCCATACAGAAAGCCTTATAACATAAAAATACTATGCCGAAGCCGCGAAGCCCGTGTTGGACCCACTCCAGAGCAGAAAATTCCAAGCCCGGCCGAAGGCCTGCCACACCGAAAGCTTTATAACACCAAAATGCTATGAACTTTAATTTTGACCTTTAATATCTCTGGTTTTTGAAGGGTTATTGGTGAAAATTAAACCTTAAAGAGTAGGTTAAGATCTTGCCTATTACCGGAACCTACCAACAAATTTGAATAATTGGGCATTTTTTGAAACAATACATTTTTATTAAGAAAGTGGGGTTAACAAATCGTTTGTTTTAATTAGCCCCCAATGGGTTAATACAAATAAATATGTTTATAGACAGGTTTGTAAAGTTTAGAAAGACTTTTGAATGGATAATAAATGTCTGAGTTATGCCCGCTTATACTTTCAATCATTGTTTTGATCACCGTTCAATGCCCTACCAGGCAAAAAAAAAACAAACAAAAAGATCATTTGCTCCTAAAGTAAATTTGCTCCTTAAAATTTGCCAGTGAGTGACATTGTACGTTTATTTAATCATTTCGGTCTTCATCCATTAATTAAAACAATTTATCAATGACGATAACGGCGTTTAACATGGATGCTAAATAGCCATACAAAGCCAACAAAATTGTCGGAGATCACTGTTATTCAAGATGAATTCGTACATCAAACTGCTCCTATGATCCTATTCTTAATATATTTGATAAGAAAATGTACTTTATTTACTTTTTTTAAGCAAAGGTACTTCTTTAAGATAAGGTATTTTTTTTAAGAATATGTACTTTGTATTTTTTTGAGAACATTTTTATTGGTTATAGGCTCCACCTAGAAAACTTCCCATTAAACAAGAAATTTCCCAAGATATGATAGTTTAGACACAAACCAAAGAAAGTACCCAATATAGTTGATAACATAGATAAAGGATTTAACTAGATATCGCACATGCCTTGGGAAATTTTTTGTTCAATGGGATATTTTCTAGATGGAGCTGAAGGCAATAATTACAACGTTTGATCCCAAACAAAATATACCTTGCAAGATGTATTTAGAACAGGTGCTAACAATAGGTGTGGTAGGCAACATCAACAAGGATTTGGTTTTTGTTTTGTTGTCCGGTGCTCTGAAAATCAACACAAACGAACACCAACAATAACAGTAAACAAAAAAACACAATCAAACTAACAAAATTTGAACTTGAAAGTGGGGAACAAAACGACATAAAAAAATTGAGTTAGTTGTTCGAATAACACAACCTGGAAAATGATACTTTTTTTGTATGCATCCAATTTCCCACAGTGTTGAATAAACGTCAATGAAAGTTATGAGAAACTTCAGTGAGAGTTACAAAACGACAACACAGCAACTAGCGGTAGGACTTTACAACGCCTGTGCGATATCTACTTAATTCCTTTATCTATATTTTCCACCATCCAATGTTTACTTTCCACCGTACCTACACAGAAAAAAACTTGGTGTAATATTATCCACATTCATGGTCTGATATCAGCCAATGCACTGGGAAACATATTGTCAGCTACTTAATTTGGCAATATTACCAATAAATGTAGCAACTTCACGTTGACACACCATACAGAAATTTACCTTGCATATTTGTTGTTGTAACAGATTGTGTGTTTCCACTTGATCGTCCCTGGAAGATATAAAAAAAATCTAAATTATGTGTAATTCCCCTATGTGTCACTGGAGGTAGGAGTGGGGAGCTGGAGAAATTGTGCCACCTCCAAGGGTCTGTTCCATAGGTCCACTGGGCGCAAATCAGAAGGCCTATCAGGACAGTTGAAAATGTGAATAGTGTTATGAGGGCTTTGTAGGCAGTGTGGGCATTGATCTGTTCTGATCTGAGAATAGTTCTAGTGTGCCTGGGCAGAAGCCACTCATTATTCGATATCGCGGGTGGGTGTTCATTAAGGACCCTGTTGCAAGAGTAGCCATTTATGGCCTCTGACATCGCCGTGTTAGGCAACAATTTCTGTGCTACTGTTATCGACAGTCTGTCCGATGGAATGACGTCTTGGATGTCCGCACAGTAGCGCCTGATGTCCTTCCGGATGTGACGGGGGGTGGATCCTGCATCAGAATATGATGGTTGGGGCAGATGACAAGCCATAAGAAACTGTCTTGTCAACAACACATTATGTTGTTGCACTGACAGTAACTTGGTCTTCTCATGTAAATGGTCCACGTTCGTCATTTGTGTGCATCCGGTTGCGATTCGAAGTGCACTATTTTGGATCCTCTGCAGACCTTTCCATTGGGTATCACTTAAGAAAGATGACCACACCGGGGCGGCATAGTTGAAGACCGAGCGACTTATAGCTTTATAAGTCACTACAATTGTCTCCTTCTCCTTGCCCCAAGTTGTCCCTGCAAGGGCCTTTAGGACCTTGTTGCGGGTGTGGACTTTTCTTCTAATATAATCCGCATGTTTAGAGAAAGTAAGGAGATTATCGAAAATAACTCAGAGTATTTTGGGGTTACGGACTGTGGGTATATACCCCCCATTGACAGAGATATCGAGCTCTCTTTTTACTTCTTAGGTCTAAGAAGTGAAAAGGGTCACAGAGGACTTCGACGGAGATAACTGTAAATTCCGTTCCTGCAGAAAGCTAGTATGGTTGGCTAAATAGCTGTTAATCCTAGCACATATGTCGTCTACATTTACGCCTGAGGAGATGATAGTATAATCATCGGCGTACGACACAATACTAACTCCTTGGGGGGTATTGAAGAGTATAGGTGACAGTACTCCTCCTTGTGGCACACCTATTTTTATCTTGCGATAATGGGAATTCTGGCCACTGAACTCTACAAATGTCTGCCTTCCATTGAGGTAGCTGCCAAGCCAGCACTTAGTAGTATTTGGGAGAGACGAGTTCAAGCTGTCCTGTAGCAGGATCGAGTGATCGACACTGTCAAAAGCTTTAGACAGGTCTAAAGCTGAGACCACTGTGCGTTCAGGGGGTCTGCTCTGATTGAGGCCATTGGTGATATGGGTAGTTATCTCGTTTAACGCCGTCGAAGTGCTATGTGCTTGCCTGAAGCCATGTTGGTGATTGGCGAGCTGAAAATGCTCTTTCAGGGTCGGCAAGAGTAGGGACTCCGAAACCATTGCTACAGGTGATGAGAGGGAGATCGGGCGGTAAGATTCTCCCTGGTTAGCGGGTTTATGGGGTTTTAGGGGGGATAACTCTAGCAGTTTTCCACACGTCCGGTATGACCAGTTGGCACACCGAGAGAGTGAGCGTGTGCGCGAGAAATCGAATCCCTGTAGGTCGCGAGTTTCTTCAGCATTATCATCGAGATGCCATCAGGACCGAGAGCTTTAGAGGGTTTAGATTTGGAGATTATGGCCTCAACTTCCATGGGCGTGAAGGAGCAGGGTACTAGATCTCGATTGAGATTCTTAGTTCTCCGAACTACAGCTCTCTTGGTCCTATTCTGCTGGGTTGGGTGTGCAAACGCGATAGCAATGCGACTCTTATTGTTTCCATTGCCAGATAGACCTCTGATAGTAGACCAAAGCCTTTTCGAACCAATATTGCAATTTTCCAGATGTTCAAGCCATCTATCGCGACGGTGCTGGTTGATGAGTACGTTAATCTCATCCGTCAGGGGCAATATTCGTTCATCGGCTGTGTTGCTAGCGCGTATGACATCACGCATCAGATGGGAAGTTGGGTCTACAGTTGGGAATTCTACCAGCTGGGATAAAGCGTTTTGCAGCTTTGAGAATGAAATCCCTGAGGATCATCTCACCCTGTCTGGCGCAAGAGGGTAGCTGCAAAGACGAAGGGATTCGCCAATAGCGTTCATAAAGCCAGGCCAGTTGGCTTTGTTGTAGTTGACAAACGTCCGTTTATCCGACTCCACAAAGTTGCTAGGCTTCTCTACAGTGATCAGGATGGGAATATGATCAGAGTTTAAGGCTATATGGGTCTGCCAGGTAGTATTGGTCAGTAGCGACGCACTGACGATGGAGATGTCAGGGGAGCTTGAGCAATTAGCCGTTAATCTTGTAGAGAAGTCCTCATTTATAACTGCAAATTCCGAGTCGTCTATCTGGTCTGCAATATTAATGCCACGCTGGTCTGCAACCAGCTGGGAGAACCACATCTCAAGATGAGCATTGAAGTCGCCAAGTATAATTGTACTATCACCCTGGAGTAGGTGTTCGATAGTGGGATGATAGGCCGCACCGATGCTATTAACGGGCGGAATATATACATTGACGATTTGAATAGCGATGTCTTCTGTCTCTATCGCTATGCTCATCGCCTCAAGGAACTGATCGGACTGGGAGGGAGGGGGTGGGTCTGTGAGTCTCAAGCTCACGCTTCGCTCGATGATGAATGCCCTCCACCGTGATTTCTCTCCCTGTCCCTCCGAATAATGATATAGTTCCCATGAGATAAAAGTCTACACTCACTGGTGAGCTTAGTCTCCTTAACGGCAGCTATAAGGATCTTGTGAGTATGCATATAGTTGGTGATCTCAGCAATTTTGTTCTTAAGACCATTACAATTAAATTGCATGATCCTGACCGATGGCTGATCACCAATTGTATGCGGTTGCCGTCGAGGGTGGTGCCGTGGCGTTGGGTTGGGAGCTGTCTGCCGCAGCTGGGGTATTGCTGGAGGCAATAGAGAGGCTGTCGAGAGCAGCTGTGGGGTTGCGAGGTGTAACTGATTGGCTGGTGAGTGCAGCCGTGAAGATTCGGGCGCTTTCGGTCACAGCTGAGTTGGCGTCTGAGTAGACTGTATGGCTGACATGGTCAGCTGAGGGGTTGCAATGTGCAACTGAGTGGCCGCGGGTTGCGGCTGAAATGGTGCATGCCTGAGAGTTACAGGACCTAATTGAGTAGCTGACGGGGGCAGCATGGGTGTTGTCGATGGCAACTGGGTAGCTGACGGGTGCAGCTGAGTTTGAGCGTGAAGCTAATTTGAAATTGCGGGACGCAATTGAAAATTTGACGGGGGCAACTGGGATGGGTTGGTTGCCTGAGGAAATTGTTGTAGTGGTCGAGGCGTGACTGAGTATAATTACACTAATATGGGTGGGGGGGGGGGGGGGTGTGGTGTAGGCGTAATGGTCGCATTCCCCGCTGGAGTGCCGACTGTTGTCCCGGCATTAGCCGTGCAACAAACAGCGATAAAGTCCCCGTTCCAGTTCATGTGCGAACGAAGACTAGTGCAACGCCTCATATGACACCATTTCCTACAGCGATTACACTGTACTGATGTAATATTCCTATTTACGAGTATAACACCGTTGAAAACTGAGCAAAGTCATTGGTAACGCATAGCTGCATTGTGATCTGAGGGGATGGGTTGGTTGACTGAGGAGATTGTTGTAGTGGCCGAGGCGTGATTGAGGAAAATTGCACTAATCTGGGGGGTGCTGTATGTGCAATAATCGCATTCCCCGCTGGAGTGCCGACAGTTTTCCCGGCATTAGCCGTGCAACAAGCAGCGACAAAGCGACCTTTAATATCTCTGGTCTTTGAAGGGTTATTGGTGAAAATTAAACCTTAAAAAGTAGGTTAAGATCTTGCCTATTACCGGAACCTACCAACAAATTTGAATAATTGGGCATTTTTTGAAACAATACATTATTATTAAGAAAGTGGGGTTAACAAATCGTTTGTTTTAATTAGCCCCCAATGGGTTAATACAAATAAATATGTTTATAGACAGGTTTGTAAAGTTTAGAAAGACTTTTGAATGGATAATAAATGTCTGAGTTATGCCCGCTTATACTTTCAATCATTGTTTTGATCACCGTTCAATGCCCTACCAGGCAAAAAAAAACAAACAAAAAGATCATTTGCTCCTAAAGTAAATTTGCTCCTTAAAATTTGCCAGTGAGTGACATTGTACGTTTATTTAATCATTTCGGTCTTCATCCATTAATTAAAACAATTTATCAATGACGATAACGGCGTTTAACATGGATGCTAAATAGCCATACAAAGCCAACAAAATTGTCGGAGATCACTGTTATTCAAGATGAATTCGTACATCAAACTGCTCCTATGATCCTATTCTTAATATATTTGATAAGAAAATGTACTTTATTTACTTTTTTTAAGCAAAGGTACTTCTTTAAGATAAGGTATTTTTTTTAAGAATATGTACTTTGTATTTTTTTTTGAGAACATTTTTATTGGTTATAGGCTCCACCTAGAAAATTTCCCATTAAACAAGAAATTTCCCAAGATATGATAGTTTAGACACAAACCAAAGAAAAGTACCCAATATAGTTGATAACATAGATAAAGGATTTAACTAGATATCGCACATGCCTTGGGAAATTTTTTGTTCAATGGGATATTTTCAAGATGGAGCTGAAGGCAATAATTACAACGTTTGATCCCAAACAAAATATACCTTGCAAGATGTATTTAGAACAGGTGCTAACAATAGGTGTGGTAGGCAACATCAACAAGGATTTGGTTTTTGTTTTGTTGTCCGGTGCTCTGAAAATCAACACAAACGAACACCAACAATAACAGTAAACAAAAAAACACAATCAAACTAACAAAATTTGAACTTGAAAGTGGGGAACAAAACGACATAAAAAAATTGAGTTAGTTGTTCGAATAACACAACCTGGAAAATGATACTTTTTTTGTATGCATCCAATTTCCCACAGTGTTGAATAAACGTCAATGAAAGTTATGAGAAACTTCAGTGAGAGTTACAAAACGACAACACAGCACCTAGTGGTAGGACTTTACAACGCCTGTGCGATATCTACTGAATTCCTTTATCTATATTTTCCATCATCCAATGTTTACTTTCCACCGTACCTACACAGAAAAAAACTTGGTGTAATATTATCCACATTCATGGTCTGATATCAGCCAATGCACTGGGAAACATATTGTCAGCTACTTAATTTGGCAATATTACCAATAAATGTAGCAACTTCACGTTGACACACCATACAGAAATTTACCTTGCATATTTGTTGTTGTAACAGATTGTGTGTTTCCACTTGATCGTCCCTGGAAGATATAAAAAAAAATCTAAATTATGTGTAATTCCCCTATGTGTCACTGGAGGTAGGAGTGGGGAGCTGGAGAAATTGTGCCACCTCCAAGGGTCTGTTCCATAGGTCCACTGGGCGCAAATCAGTAGGCCTATCAGGACAGTTGAAAATGTGAATAGTGTTATGAGGGCTTTGTAGGCAGTGTGGGCATTGATCTGTTCTGATCTGAGAATAGTTCTAGTGTGCCTGGGCAGAAGCCACTCATTATTCGATATCGCGGGTGGGTGTTCATTAAGGACCCTGTTGCAAGAGTAGCCATTTATGGCCTCTGACATCGCCGTGTTAGGCAACAATTTCTGTGCTACTGTTATCGACAGTCTGTCCGATGGAATGACGTCTTGGATGTCCGCACAGTAGCGCCTGATGTCCTTCCGGATGTGACGGGGGGTGGATCCTGCATCAGAATATGATGGTTGGGGTGACTGGGCAGATGACAAGCCATAAGAAACTGTCTTGTCAACAACACATTATGTTGTTGCACTGACAGTAACTTGGTCTTCTCATGTAAATGGTCCACGTTCGTCATTTGTGTGCATCCGGTTGCGATTCGAAGTGCACTATTTTGGATCCTCTGCAGACCTTTCCATTGGGTATCACTTAAGAAAGATGACCACACCGGGGCGGCATAGTTGAAGACCGAGCGACTTATAGCTTTATAAGTCACTACAATTGTCTCCTTCTCCTTGCCCCAAGTTGTCCCTGCAAGGGCCTTTAGGACCTTGTTGCGGGTGTGGACTTTTCTCTAATATAATCCGCATGTTTAGAGAAAGTAAGGAGATTATCGAAAATAACTCAGAGTATTTTGGGGTTACGGACTGTGGGTATATACCCCCCATTGACAGAGATATCGAGCTCTCTTTTTACTTCTTAGGTCTAAGAAGTGAAAAGGGACACAGAGGACTTCGACGGAGATAACTGTAAATTCCGTTCCTGCAGAAAGCTAGTATGGGTGGCTAAATAGCTGTTAATCCTAGCACATATGTCGTCTACATTTACGCCTGAGGAGATGATAGTACAATCATCGGCGTACGACACAATACTAACTCCTTGGGGGGTATTGAAGAGTATAGGTGACAGTACTCCTCCTTGTGGCACACCTATTTTTATCTTGCGATAATGGGAATTCTGGCCACTGAACTCTACAAACGCCTGCCTCCCATTGAGGTAGCTGCCAAGCCAGCACTTAGTAGTATTTGGGAGAGACGAGTTCAAGGTGCCCTGTAGCAGGATCGAGTGATCGACACTGTCAAAAGCTTTAGACAGGTCTAAAGCTGAGACAACTGTGCGTTCAGCGGGTCTGCTCTGATTGAGGCCATTGGTGATATGGGTAGTTATCTCGTTTAACGCCGTCGAAGTGCTATGTGCTTGCCTGAAGCCATGTTGGTGATTGGCGAGCTGAAAATGCTCTTTCAGGGTCGGCAAGAGTAGGGACTCCGAAACCATTGCTACAGGTGATAAGAGGGAGATCGGGCGGTAAGATTCTCCCTGGTTAGCGGGTTTATGGGGTTTTAGGAGGGGGATAACTCTAGCAGTTTTCCACACGTCCGGTATGACCAGTTGGCACACCGAGAGAGTGAGCGTGTGCGCGAGAAATCGAATCCCTGTAGGTCGCGAGTTTCTTCAGCATTATCATCGAGATGCCATCAGGACCGAGAGCTTTAGAGGGTTTAGATTTGGAGATTATGGCCTCAACTTCCATGGGCGTGAAGGAGCAGGGTACTAGATCTCGATTGAGATTCTTAGTTCTCCGAACTACAGCTCTCTTGGTCCTATTCTGCTGGGTTGGGTGTGCAAACGCGATAGCAATGCGACTCTTATTGTTTCCATTGCCAGATAGACCTCTGATAGTAGACCAAAGCCTTTTCGAACCAATATTGCAATTTTCCAGATGTTCAAGCCATCTATCGCGACGGTGCTGGTTGATGAGTACGTTAATCTCATCCGTCAGGGGCAATATTCGTTCATCGGCTGTGTTGCTAGCGCGTATGACATCACGCATCAGATGGGAAGTTGGGTCTACAGTTGGGAATTCTACCAGCTGGGATAAAGCGTTTTGCAGCTTTGAGAATGAAATCCCTGAGGATCATCTCACCCTGTCTGGCGCAAGAGGGTAGCTGCAAAGACGAAGGGATTCGCCAATAGCGTTCATAAAGCCAGGCCAGTTGGCTTTGTTGTAGTTGACAAACGTCCGTTTATCCGACTCCACAAAGTCGCTAGGCTTCTCTACAGTGATCAGGATGGGAATATGATCAGAGTTTAAGGCTATATGGGTCTGCCAGGTGGTATTGGTCAGTAGCGACGCACTGACGATGGAGATGTCAGGGGAGCTTGAGCAATTAGCCGTTAATCTTGTAAAGAAGTCCTCATTTATAACTGCGAATTCCGAGTCGTCTATCTGGTCTGCAATATTAATGCCACGCTGGTCTGCAACCAGCTGGGAGAACCACATCTCATGATGAGCATTGAAGTCGCCAAGTATAATTGTACTATCACCCTGGAGTAGGTGTTCGATAGTGGGATGATAGGCCGCACCGATGCTATTAACGGGCGGAATATATACATTGACGATTTCAATAGCGATGTCTCCAGTCTCTGTCGCTATGCTCATCGCCTCAAGGAACTGATCGGGCTGGGAGGGAGGGGGTGGGTCTGTGAGTCTGAAGCTCACACTTCGCTCGATGATGAATGCCCTCCACCGTGATTTCTCTCCCTGTCCCTCCGAATAATGATACAGTTCCCATGATATAAAAGTCTACACTCACTGGTGAGCTTAGTCTCCTTAACGGCAGCTATAAGGATCTTGTGAGTATGCATATAGTTGGTGATCTCAGCAATTTTGTTCTTAAGACCATTACAATTAAATTGCATGATCCTGACCGATGGCTGATCACCAATTGTATGCGGTTGCCGTCGAGGGTGGTGCCGTGGCGTTGGGTTGGGAGCTGTCTGCCGCAGCTGGGGTATTGCTGGAGGCAATGGTCAGCTGAGGGGTTGCAATGTGCAACTGAGTGGCCGCGGGTTGCGGCTGAAATGGTGCATGCCTGAGAGTTACAGGACCTAATTGAGTAGCTGACGGGGGCAGCATGGGTGTTGTCGATGGCAACTGGGTAGCTGACGGGTGCAGCTGAGTTTGAGCGTGAAGCTAATTTGAAATTGCGGGACGCAATTGAAAATTTGACGGGGGCAACTGGGATGGGTTGGTTGCCTGAGGAAATTGTTGTAGTGGTCGAGGCGTGACTGAGTATAATTACACTAATATGGGTGGGGGGGGGGGGGGGTGGTGTAGGCGTAATGGTCGCATTCCCCGCTGGAGTGCCGACTGTTGTCCCGGCATTAGCCGTGCAACAAACAGCGATAAAGTCCCCGTTCCAGTTCCCGTGCGAACGAAGACTAGTGCAACGCCTCATATGACACCATTTCCTACAGCGATTACACTGTACTGATGTAATATTCCTATTTACGAGTATAACACCGTTGAAAACTGAGCAAAGTCATTGGTAACGCATAGCTGCATTGTGATCTGAGGGGATGGGTTGGTTGACTGAGGAGATTGTTGTAGTGGCCGAGGCGTGATTGAGGAAAATTGCACTAATCTGGGGGGTGCTGTATGTGCAATAATCGCATTCCCCGCTGGAGTGCCGACAGTTTTCCCGGCATTAGCCGCGCAACAAGCAGCGACAAAGTCCTCGTTCCAGTTCCTGTGCGAACGAAGACTAGTGCAACGCCTCATATGACACCAATTCCTACAGCGATTACACTGAACTGATGTAATATTCCTATTTATAACACCGTTGCAAACTGAGCAACGCCATTGAGAAGGCATCGCTGCATTGTGATAAGACAGGAGCAGTGTTGCCCGACTGCTGTAGATTTCCACAACTCGCCACGAAATTTCTCGACCAGTCTCTATGACTAGCGAGACCAGAGCACCTTCTAAGATGACACTAGTTCTGGCATCTATTGCATTGGACCTGGGTAATGTTTCGATGGATCCTGGTGTGACACACAGAACAGATCGAGACCTCGGGAGGGCCTGGATTCTGTTCTATGCCAGCAATAATTAATAAAATGTTGAGCAAACCTGCTGACATGATTTGCTCACCTGGGTAAAAAACGGGTGGGTGATACAGCTGTTGCTGAGTTGACAATCCTTGGCCGAGTGAAACTCGGGTCGTTCCGGAGCATAGATCCGATTGTCTTGGGAACGTTGCATATTTGTAGATTTACCCAATGCAAAAAGGCAATGAACAAAATTTACTGCGGGTGATTTAAAATGTGAATTTGAGCAACACGTACAGTGCAATATTGATAGAAACAATATTTTTTTTTACATTTTTTTAATTATTTTATTTATACATACATATTTATTTTTTATTGTATACATACGTACTAAGGGCTAGTACAAGTGCATGTTTCGGTTCATTTAATTCATCGTGCAAAATGTTATGCTGTGTTGGTAAGGCCGACGCCAGCAGCGGTTCGAGCCATGCCATGTCTAAACGTAAACCCACTCATAGTAGTCATTGCGATGCAACCGTCGAGTCATACGATGCTATGACTACCCAATGATTGGGTTGAACTCTGTTGTGATACGTGTTGTACCAGCAATCTATGTACATATGTTTGCGACTGTTTTGCTTTTATTTTATTGATTTACTTTAGTAACATAAAAAAGGAATTCATTACATATGCAAATGTAATTTCTGTAGGAAAAGGTAATTTTTTAAGAAAATTTACTGTTTTAAGAAAAAGCTGATTATTTAGGAATAGGAATGTTTTTTAAGAAAAGATAATTTTTAAGAAAAAGTACTTCTTTTTAAGAAAAGGTACTTTTGTTAACTAAAAATAATTTTTTAAAGAAAAGGTACATATTTTAAGAAAACAAGTGAAAAATAATTTATTGCGATAATTTAAACATCAATATTCTACATTTTCCCTTTTTTTAATTACAATCGTGCGCACACAAATCAAACGTTAGAATAACATAAATTCAGTGTGGGCGACAAAACGTCATCCATACAGTCTTGCATGAGTGGTCGTATGTACCATGCAACACTCAAGTAAAACGATTCATGTTCAAGTAAAACGATTCATGTTCGAATACGTTGGATTGATTTACTTGAGTCGAACGTAACATTGCCGTCTAATTCCTATGTGTACCAAGTAGTAACAACATGCATAACATGACAACGTATTAGTGTCACACAAATCACAACTCAATCAATTCATCTCGCGCTAGCCTTTAATACGTACATATAGCTGTTAAGCTTATAATCACATTGTAGAAGACAATCACAAGTAAAACTTTTGAAATGAAAAGTTATTTAAATAAAATAATCATCGACTTGTTCGAAACTACATCAACGTTTGCTGTATTCTAAAGAAACAACTGATTTGATTTTTTTCATTTGACGCACTTGGGAAATGTCAAATTTGTTTACATTTGTTGGTTATAAGTTGTTTACAGACGCGGAATTAAACAACACACGCGAATACGAGTTAGAGTTTCATACCGGGAAAAACCAATTCAACTGCAGCATCAAACAATTTCAATCTCCATTAATTGGGCAAATATTTCTTTCCAATTGTATCACAACTGATTCAAAAATGCATATTTTGTTTACATTTTTATCAGCTGAGTTTGACAGAAGCCAAGTGCGATTTTGCACATGATTACACACATATTTACTGCTACTACCGTGATTAGTGTGCCCTGGCACCAACACTGGGTGGGTTTTCAGTTTCAGCTGGCTGCTTCTTAACTATCATCTTCTGCGGTTGACCCCTTGAGTTTTGGCATGATTTTCAATTTAATATTCTTGTTGCTATTCACCAGTCTTCTAAGATAATCTTACCATATCATCTTGGAGTTTGAACTGCCTTTCACCACAATGTGTTTATCAGGATCATCGTGATTTACTATGATGTTCTGTTATGTTATGTTCTGTTATGTTATGGATGAATGGGAGCTGTAGAGCTTGAGGGTGGGGAGGTATTGTCGATATATTATGCCTGCACCATAGTCTCCATCATCCCCATATTCGGCGGCAACTGTTTGCTGCTCCGCAAACTATTTGGCATCTTTCTAAGTTGTTCACAAGGGTACTGCTGTTCACTTTACTTCTTTAAGATATTATCATCTTTATCATCTTGTTCGGGCCCTTGTTCGGTACGCGTAAATGTTGTTCAGCTTTGCTGTTTCACTGGTATAAGGCTTGTCGCCACCATACTGGACGAGGTAACACCCGTGTGCGATTTTTCTGCACACTACGCTGTTGCTGTTGTTGCGGAATATTGTCTTACCACAATACATCATTGTTGCTGTAGCTGTATTAAAGAGCTTGTGGCTGCAGAAAAACAGAATTGGAAAAGGATTTACTCTCGACATACTAAATCTCCTCGATTACATTACTTACCATTACAATTTACTTTGGATGTATTTCCATTGTACCAGTATGGGCTTAGAACAATTTTAATAGAATAATCATATTCTATTCGTCATATTCAATGACCTCCTCGACGTCGCCCTGAAGGCAGCTGCACATAATGATGGCACCGTTTATTACCTCACATTTCTGTTCCAAATCACTAAAATAATCGGTTGAGGCACTTTACACATAACGATGTACAGTAGTTTTGACTTAACTGCTACTCTTTAAGCTGTCAATTTAAGAAACCTGCCAAAAACCACAAAATTTCACTCATTTCTTCAATTTCGTATGAAATGTACTTGTTAAGTGCCAATTTCATACGTGCCAATTTAAGTTAGCAGCCACCAATATTTCGAATTATTATCCCATATTCATTGATAATTTTTCATTTAACAGCCACAAATTTGTTTTGCTACTGTTGCTAACGAAAATTATGTATGTATACACATAGTTTGTTTTTGTTAGAATACTCGCAGCCTTTCTATAATTCTCTTATTCTCTTTATAACTCTCTCTTGGTTTAAAAAAAAAACAGTGTGTATGTATGTGAGTTCCTAGTATAAATCAAAACAATAGATCAGACGAAAGGGTGCTTTTGTTTGTTTTCTTCGGCAGTTACATTGATTACTTTACATTTGCAGGTTGATATGAAACCATGTAAAAAAAAAGATAACATCACTTTCTTTAAAACAAAAATTTAATATTTTAAAAGATTGTGAAGAAAACGTGAAAGAGAAAGACATTTGTGTAAAATATAATTGAGAAATTTCAACATTGTACCGAATAATTAGAAACAAGGAGGAAATTAGACAGTCTGCCGTTGAATAAAAAAATCTTTAGCAAAAACGAAAAAGAAAGGGTTTATATGAGAACATTGAAAATGCGGTAGCAGTTTGGTTTGACCAACAGAGGCAAAAGAATGGTATTTTGACGAGCTTAATCTTAATAAATAAAGCTAAGGAGTTTGCTGTCCAGCTAGGCGTAGATTTGGAACCCGATTCAAATTGGCTATTTAGATGGAAGAAACGGCAAAATATAAAAGTAGGCCAAATTCACGGTGAAGCAAATTCCAACAGCAAAGAAAATGCGGAGTCTTATTGTAAAACTATTTTACCAAACCTCATAGATAAATATTTTCCCGAAGATATAATGAATGCCGATGAAAGCGGTTTATTTTACAAAGCTTTACCAACCAACAGTCCACAAGAGCCAAAAAGCTAGAATAACATAGCTGTTTCTTTGTAATTCTACGGGTTCATTCAAACAAGTCTATGCAATAGGCAAATCTAAAAACCTACGGTGTTTGAAAAACGTAAGCCCTCCAATTCGATACATGTGGAATAAGAAAGCATGGATGACAACTGACTTATGGTGCAGCATTTTCAATGCAATAGATGTCGAAATAAATAAATAAATAAATAGTTTCCCATTACATCCCATGAAGGGAACGGGGAGAACTTCTCACAATCACTGAGCTGTGCGCTTTCCAGTTTTCACTCACTGATTGGGACCTACAGTTTTCCGAACGGTAATGATGAGGACAACAAGCTTTTTTGCTGTCCTTTAATGCCAATATATGTTGAGGACAACCTATTTGTCCTATGGTGCCACTTGGAAGTGTGTAATGTGCATTCCTTTAATGCACATTAATCCCTGAAAAACCAAGTTAATTTTCTTTTTCTTCTCTTAATTTTATTTTTTGATTTTTATTTGTTTTCCAAAGTAATTTGGATTATAACAAAAAACAACTTGTTTTCTCAAATGCTACAAAACAACTGAATTCAATATTGTACTGCAACTCCAACGGCCAGCTGATGTGAGCCACAGCAAAAACAATTTGCTTTATTTATGTACATTGTATCCGTATGTATATAGGGCTAGGTCAACGACCTGTTTCAAGGCCTTTACAATTCCCCTTTCGCGGGTTACATACATACGTTTTGCATCTCCATCACATAGCACCGTCACCAATGTGTGTGTTTACGTTGATCTCAATTGATCTGCACCTTCAGACTTCTGGGCTCCATTGCAACAACAAAAACCAGCGACCAAAGAATTAGCAAATAATGCAAATAATGAGTAGTGACGTCACACATGTCTATCCCCATATTCATATACGTGTACGTGTGGTTGACTGCTGTAAGTTGGGCGCTAAGCATTAGGAATGTTTGGTGATGGTTGCCGAAAACAGGTTTTAGAAGAAGCAAAGGGCATATCATCGATGACACAATTAGAATGCATATGAATGTTTGTTTGTGCGTTCGGTTGTGTTATTGTTGGACCAAAATAAATATTGAATATGAGCGACGATCAACAGAAGAAACTGATGAAGTGGATTTGTATTATACTGCGATTGTCAAAAATAAGTACAAAGTCCTAAACATCCTCCCCCCTTGAAAGTTATGCTTTCAAATCAGGTGGACCCTTTACCTCATCGTCAAGCGGCAACTTACATATTTTTGCTACAGCTCGTTTGAAAACACTATTGGCTGTTTTGACGGTCACAACTCTTACGTTTCCGTCTCTTCCTGTGGTAACTTCGATGACTCTTGCTAGAGGCCACTTCAGCGGGGGGGCGTTTTCATCCCTGAGTACCACTAGATCGTTTACATTGATGTTTGGGTTTTTTGTGTTCCATTTTGGCTTTTGCTGTAGCGTATTTAGGTATTCATGTGACCACCGATGCCAGAATTGTTGCTGTATCCATTTGGCTATTTGATGTTTTTTAAGCAACGATGTGTTGTTAGTGGGCAACGATGGAGTTGGAATGGTTTCTGCTGATCTGCCTAACAAAAAGTGCGACGGAGTAAGGGCCGTCAAATCATTTGGATCACTAGATATTTCAGTGAGTGGTCTGCTGTTTACAATGGCTTCAGCTTGGCAGCACAGAGTGTGTAAGTCGTCGTGATTTAAAATATGTGTGCCTATTGCTCGACGCAAATAATGTTTCGTTTGTTTTACCGCACTCTCCCATAAACCACCAAAATGCGGGGAGCGCGGTGGGATGAATTTCCATGTGATACCTTCATCACGGCAATCTTGAACCACGTATGATTTGTGTTCCTCTGACAAAAATGCTTTCAGAAGATCACTCAGCTCCTTGTTAGCTCCAACGAAATTGGTGGCATTGTCGGAGTAAATGATTCTGCATCGACCGCGTCGTGAGATAAAACGTTTTAGCGCAGATATGAATGCCGTTGTTGTCAGGTCCGGTACCAGTTCAATATGGACCGCCTTTGTGCTAAAACAAATAAAAATCGATAAGTAAACTTTAATTGGACCTTTTTTACGAATTTGTTGCGTCATCAACAGTGGACCACAGTAATCTATGCCACATACTTCAAATGGGAATGAAGGTCTGACTCGGTCTTGTGGCAAATCACCCATAAGTTGAGACTGAATTTTTGGTTTCATCCGGAAACATAATATGCATTTGCTTAACACATTTTTTATAACATTTCGTGCATTTACGATCCAAAATGTGTTTCGAATAATATTGTGTAGCGTTAATGTCCCAGCATGGAGGTTCTTCAAGTGAAAATAGAATATTAAAGTCTTGACAAATGGGTGTGACGATGGGAGCAGCAGTGGGTGTAAGCGACCTCCTACTCTAATTATGTTGTTGTGCATGAATGGGGACAGCTTTAGGAGTTTATTTCGGGATGCGCTTTTCTTTAAAATGTTCTTTAAATTCTTCTTTAAAATGAATGAACTGAATTGACCGACAAATTGTAATGAGAGCTGCTTGCATTTCTTCTGTTGTGATGCTGCCAGTTTCTGTCTCTTGTTTTCTGGGTATTTTGATTTTGTTAGCTTTCTCGAGTTGGTATTTAATCTCCTCCCAGTGATGGTATACGTCCTGTGAAACACTCTCATCCCATTTTAATTTGAGCGACCATAACATTTGCATCAATATTTTGCATTTCACAATTACGGGGTTCAGCAATCCTAATGGGTCAAAAAAAGAACATGTATGTGACAAAATTTGTCGTTTAGTGGTTCTCTTTGCTGGTGACTGCTTATTGTCGTGAAAACTATATGCATCTTCATTTGGGGACCACTTAAGTCCCAACGTCTTGATATAGGGGGTGTTGTCGACTGTAACTATTTCTTCTATACTTCTGGAGAAATAGTTTTCATTATTTGCGGGCAATTAGAAGCAAACTTTCGTAGAGGGAACCCGGCGCTTGCTAAGACTTGGACCACTTGTTGTTTTATTTCGCACAGGGCTTCTACTGATGAAGCGTCTGTCATTAAATTATCAACATAAAAATCCTTTCTTACCACTGCTGCTCCAATTGGAAAACGATTTTCTTCATTTTGAGCTACCTTTTGAAGGCATTTTGTTGCCAGATATGGGGCACTGCTTGTTCCATATGTTACTGTTTGTAACTCAAAAATTCTTGGGTTTTCTGAACTGCTATTTCTCCATAATATAGACTGCCATGGTGCATCACGTTTGTCCACAAGCACTTGTCGATACATTTTAGCAATGTCTGCGACCAATACGTGTTTGTGAAATCTGAATCTGGTTAATATGTTGAAAATTGTATCTTGTATAGTAGGGCCAACACAGAGTACATCATTTAGTGATTTGCCACTGCTCGTTGTACATGAAGCGTCAAATACTACGCGTAGGCGAGTAGTGGAACTATCAGGTTTGACCACACAGTGGTGTGGTATAAAATATCGACCCTTTGGAGCGCCATGATCCACTAAATCCATGTGTTGAAGTTGAATATATTCACTCATGAATCGTTTATAGTCTTCTTCTAAAGGCTTATTTTTGGACAATTTGTTTTCTAAATATGAGAGCCGCCTCTGAGCAATGTTCAAAGAGTCTCCTAGACGTGACGGATTACCTTTAAATGGCAGTCGAACGACGAATTTGTTGGTTTTGGGACACCTTGATGTGGTTCTTTCAAAATAGTCCTCACAATATTGCTCCTCCTCTGACAGTGGCAACTCTTCTGGCGCACTGTTTTCTATTTTCCAAAATTGTTCCATTGCTTCGTTTAAAGGGGCTTGAGTTGACACCATAAACGACTTGTAACTTGCAGGCATTGATTTTTCAGACACACCTTTCGATTTCTGTGCACCTGGTATAAGCGACGAGAAAGAGCCTGCGACGACCCATCCTAGATGAGTTTTTTGCAATGTAAGGGTATTTGCTCCTTGTATTTGGCCCACAAGCTGGAGACGATAAAAGATTTGGGTGCCAAGAAGCAGGTCTACAGGGCCTGGTCTGTTGAAGCACTCATCTGCGAGCCGTATGTTACCTGGCAAATTCCACTCTGATATGTTGATCTTTGTATTGGGCTGGTGAGAGGTAATAGAAGGCAGAATGATTGCGTCAATATCAATACAAAACTCACCCACTAAGGATTTAACGCTAAAGCAGCACATTTGTCGAGCAACTGCTGTGGTTTCACCAATTCCATTGATTTCAATGTTTATTCTTTTGCGAGGTAGTCGGAGATGTTGTACCATCCGTTCGGTAACGAAGTTTAGCTGCGACGCAGAATCTAGCAACGCTCTACCCACAGTCTCAATACCCGATGGGCTACACAAGTTGACAAGGGCTGTACCTAACAACACGTCACCTTTTACCTGCGATACTTTTAGGGCTACTGGTGGTTGCGATGGGGTGAACATTGGAATTGGGTTTTCTTCATCCTTTGGTGGTTGTGGTGGTGCCGAAACCGCATTTGACTGTCCTCGGTGAAGAAGTGTGTGGTGGCTTGATCGGCAATTTTGACATCTGTTGGCTGATGGACATTTATTTGCGATGTGATTTGCTGAAAGACAATTCAAGCATAATTTTTTTGATCGTACCAGATTATACCTTTCGAAATTGTTGAGGCTCTGAAACTTTGTGCATTTAAATGCACTGTGTGAAGGGCTTTCGTCACACAGCAGACATTTTGATTGATGCTTTTCAGCAACGACAAAAGTAGACTGAGAATGATTCGATTTGAAAGACGAGCGCGAACGACTACTTGCCGAAGAGTTATGATGATGCGCCAATTTTGCAGGTTTTTGTAGGGTAGATTCGATAATGTCCATTGTCTTACAACGACGCTCCAAAAATGAGGCAAGATTATCCCACGTTGGTAGTTGAAAGATATCTGAACTTTCTCCACTCCATTTTAGAGCCACTTCTTCTTCCCACTTACTCTGAGTCTCGCTGTCTAATTTTGAAACTATTAGATGAAGAATAAATCCATTTGAAATTTGAGTATCAGACGCTAACGACTGAATTGCTCGCAAATTTGAATTTGTACAGTCGATGAATTCTCTTAGGGTGTCCATAGATGGCTTTTGAACCTTTTCTATAGAAAATATATCCGTTATGTGTGACTGAAATACGTACCGTTTGTTGTCGTATCTTTCTTTGAGCATCCTAATTGCTAGGGTGTAGTTTTCAGGTGTTATGTCGAGCGACTGTATTACCCTTGCAGCTTTATCTGTGAGACACGAACGAAGATATTGAAATTTTGCCAGCGGTGACAGCTCATTGTCTTCATGTACAAGTACTTTAAACATATTGAAGAACTCCAGCCATTCCCTATGAGTGCCACTGAACTTACTTAGTTGTAATTTTGGTAGATAGGACGTCTTATTTACGGGAGCTTGGAACTGGTTTACTCGATGCGTACTTGTCATGAATGACTCTTGAGCCTGACGAAACGTTGCCATTTTTTCCATAAATCTTGATTTTATTTCAAAATATGCCTGTTCCGCATGGTCACGATGATTTTCGTAGAACTGAGACTCGTCCAAAGTTTCCAATTGTGACTGTATGTGATCGAATGCCTCGAACTGTCGCTCCAACATTGAAACTTTGACCTCTAATTGAGGCAGCGACATTGAGTCAAGCGCTGACACGTTAAAAAACTCCGACTGCAGCTTTTTCAGGACCTGTTCCCTTTGTAGAACCTTTGTCCGAACTCTGTTGTCTGTTGGCGGTGGTGTAATAAAATCGCTATCTTTATCAGAGCCACTTGCCGCTTCTTCGACTGACATGATGATGTTTTGGTGAACTGATGGGTGCTATGTGATGACGAAATGAGATGGTGTGCGATTTGGATGACTTGAGAGAGAACCACTGAACGTTTTGACGATCAATGGAACCTAATCCTGTCTGGATATTCTGGAAATTCCGACAATCCGGTTCGAAGGACCAAAAATGATGAGGACAACAAGCTTTTTTGCTGTCCTTTAATGCCAATATATGTTGAGGACAACCTATTTGTCCTATGGTGCCACTTGGAAGTGTGTAATGTGCATTCCTTTAATGCACATTAATCCCTGCAAATGAAAAACCAAGTTAATTTTCTATTTCTTCTCTTAATTTTATTTTTTGATTTTTATTTGTTTTCCAAAGTAATTTGGATTATAACAAAAAACAACTTGTTTTCTCAAATGCTACAAAACAACTGAATTCAATATTGTACTGCAACTCCAACGGCCAGCTGATGTGAGCCACAGCAAAAACAATTTGCTTTATTTATGTACATTGTATCCGTATGTATATAGGGCTAGGTCAACGACCTGTTTCAAGGCCTTTACAATTCCCCTTTCGCGGGTTACATACATACGTTTTGCATCTCCATCACATAGCACCGTCACCAATGTGTGTGTTTACGTTGATCTCAATTGATCTGCACCTTCAGACTTCTGGGCTCCATTGCAACAACAAAAACCAGCGACCAAAGAATTAGCAAATAATGCAAATAATGAGTAGTGACGTCACACATGTCTATCCCCATATTCATATACGTGTACGTGTGGTTGACTGCTGTAAGTTGGGCGCTAAGCATTAGGAATGTTTGGTGATGGTTGCCGAAAACAGGTTTTAGAAGAAGCAAAGGGCATATCATCGATGACACAATTAGAATGCATATGAATGTTTGTTTGTGCGTTCGGTTGTGTTATTGTTGGACCAAAATAAATATTGAATATGAGCGACGATCAACAGAAGAAACTGATGAAGTGGATTTGTATTATACTGCGATTGTCAAAAATAAGTACAAAGTCCTAAACAGGTAATTTGAGAAGCTTTTTCATGGCTAGATACTCGATAGTGTCGCCGTCACTATGCGAGGTGACCGCCGCCGAAAGAAAATTTGAAGGTGGTCAGAACCGGGTTCGAACCCAGGATCTCAAGTACAAGAGCCGCGCACACTAACCATTGCACCACCGACGGCCATGTCGAAATGCAATCTGAAAATCGCAAAATTATATTATTTGTTGACAATGCCAGTTGTCACAAAACACAGCAATTAAAAGTTCAGTATCTAACTCCACGCTTTTGGACGTTCTCTTCTTTTTAAAACGGTCATGGTGGCTGGTAAATCCAGGGACTATTTCAAATTGTTTCAGAAAGGTAAACGAGTATTAATTAAAATTGAGTGCATCAAAAAATTAAAAAATTTGATTTTTTCAAGGCTGGATTTGATAAAGCTCCTGAAAGCGACATTCAAGATACAGACTTTCTAGAACTGATACCAAATTATTCAGACTATATTAACTGTGACGCCGATGTGGATTGTTACGGAGAGTTATCGGATAACGAAATTCTCGAGTCTATTAAAGAAACTACTCCTATTGTAGATGAAGACATTGAAGATGAAGGAGACAATGAAGAAGATAACGTCCCATTCAAAATTCCATCGACTAAGGAGGCATTAGAAGCTTTGAATGTCCTCCAAAAATATTGTATGCACCACGAGATTGATATCATTCCAGAAACTATAGAGGATAAAACCTTTTAAGCAAACTTCAATCACAGAATATTTTTCTTAAATGTTACTTTTTAATTACCTTTTACTTAAAAAATGTATTTGCAAAGACTGAAATAATTTGTTCCCTTTAATTTATATTATTTTTCCTGAAGTACCTTTATGTTGTTTTATTAACAAATAATAAATGAAAAGAATATTTTTATTTTTTTAAGTTTTGGTTGTAAAAATAGGGAATTGTGTGAATCGCACTTATGGGCCACTTCTGTGGCAGGTAAACGAATCAGATAACTGCCAATTTTTGGCAGTTAAAAAATTTAACTTAAGTGCCATTTTGACTTACATGCTACAAAATGCTTGCAAAACACAGAGTGGCAGTTAAGTCAAAACTTCTGTACTTCCAATTGCGAATTTTCACGGATTATAAGAGTCTAATCGCAATAGTTACGTTTTTGAAAATGTTTTGTAGTTTCTGATGAAAAAATTCCGCAGTTGTAGCATGGTACAAATATAATGGTAGATACAGTACGACAACAAATACAACAAGCCAAAAACAACAGGCATTTTCTTTTTTCCAGTGTCTGTATTGTGGTAAGTCAGCTGTTAGAAAAATACTGAAATTGTTGACAAAATTGGAAAAGTGCCATTTAGAAAATGATTGTGTTTTATTTGATATTCTGAAAGCGCTTAAGTGTGAAAATTAAAACGTTTTTATGTGATTTTTACAGAGAAAACTTTTCAAAAACAGTAGTTGCAGACGAACGGGGGTTGCAGACAATCAAATGTAAACAGACTTTGACTTAAGAGGAAAACTTACTCATACTCACTCCAGAAAAAAAGTTCAAATCAGCTGGGCTAGTGCTTCTACCATTTATTTGTACCATGTGTGGTAGTTATCTCTTTATGTTGTTGACATTCTAATAACAAAAAGTAGAGTTGCCAATATGCATATGAAAATTTAGCAATGTCGCTAGTAGTGTGTTTTGAACTTTTGATTTTGTTAAAATTTCCACTTTTTCTTGTCCTCATACAAAAAAAAAATCACCAAACCCAAACTAGGCAATATTACTTATTTTTATTTTTTCTGTGTATGACGTTTAATTTATTGAGAGAATAAATGTATTTATGTATATATTAGTCTATGATCGAACCAAATAATTTGGATTTACTAAAATTTTGACATTAGCGTGGTATTTATTTGTGTAGCCCTGGGGCTACGTGACGTTTATCTTTTAGAGTCTAAACAGAACCATACACGCTTCAGACGACGACGAAATAATCCCTAGCGTCTAAACGAATTGGGGGAGAGAGCGTCTGGCGACTTCAATTGAGTTCAATTTCCCTACATCGTGTATAGTTGCGGCCCTTTTCTGAAATTTGTTTGAAAGTTTGGAAACATGATATTATTCATATACAGGATTTAATTTGTTTTTACTGCTTTAAACAATTTTTCATTCACTTTAATTGTATTGTGTTCAAAAATAAATCGTTTTTAACCATTTTCTTTTGTACACGCATATTCCAACTTATATACGTGTTGGTTGCTTTTAAGGTTTTTATGAAAATGTGGCAACTCCGTTCTCTCAATTGAGAGATTTCGTGCGAGCGCCGCCAGGAAATTAGAAAAGATTCTATTCTAGCGGCGAGTCGTCAGCCGCAGCGGATTTCCGTCACGATTTTTCCCTGCCATAAGAAACCTATGTAAAAAAACGTCGTCGTCTGTAGCGTGTTTGATTATGTTTGGACTCTTATGCAGAATTTGTTCGGAAGCATGGTACAATATCTATGGTAATAAAGACGGTTTCAAGAAACATGTAACTTAACTTAAAATTATGTTATTTTATAATGCAGGGAAATACTTGTGGAAAAACGCATTGAATTATATTAGAGATTTACAGGAAAGATGACAAATAGAAAATAAAGTCTGTAAAATGCAATACTTTTTGTCAATATATTCATAGAAATTATAAAACAATAAGAGCATGCCTCACGTCTTCTACTCTCCAATTGATTTATCACATACATATTCATATTCATAGAAATTATAAAACAACAAGAGCATACCTCACGTCTTCTACTCACCAATTGATTTATCACATACATAACCTTCCAGCTGACAAAATTTTTCTTTTCTAAAATTGTTATGTTACCCTTTACGTCCTTTGAGTACGAGATGCAACACCGACCAGCTCAAGGACATCGGCGTGGATCTTCAACCCGCATCTACATACTAGGGTCCAACAATAAAAAAACATTAACAGCAGCTAATGTTTTAAAAATTTCAGAATCTACTCTGCTGCTAACAAACAAAAAATATAACAATCCTTCGCATCACCAGTTAGAGGTATAATAAGGGCTCGATGACCTTACCCAACTACGTTGCCCTTTGTCCCAACCATAGCCATCGACTTATCTCTTAGATGACCCCATATTCACCAACAATAATAGCTCGCATTACCCGTTTACTCCATGTGCTCTTCCATATCTGAAATCCTTATTTAAAACTTCACCAAAACATGTTCATTTCAACACAACAGTCATACATTTATTTAAAAAAAAATTAAATTAAATAAAAAAAAAATAATAATTAAAACTACAAACAAAGGTAAACATAAATATAATCTGACAGTGGCTACTAAAATCGTATCTCGTAGTGGTGCATGAAATCATCTATATATTACATTAAACAATTTGAATGATGAATTAATACAAGTTCAACAAGGAATACACAGTGGTATCCGCAAACAAAACAACTCAATTTCGTTTCAAACTATCACTTTCTTTAATTTAGGGTCACCTAGACTTTAGACTAGCAGTCATACACGAACGGTCGTAAAAAAACAACCTAACTTTCTCGTTAGCCGGTTTGCGATTCGGAATTTAAATTATTATCCGTATAGAGTCGAATCAATCATCTTAATGAATCTAAAATTAAATGCTATCAGGGACGGAATTCTTAAAAAAAAAACTATTAAATTTGTTAATCTTGTTATTAAATTCGTTCTAAAATTTAGACTACTAAACGCTTAAATATTAACTAAAACTAAACATATGTAACACCTCAGCCACTAACTAAAGGACCGAACTAGGTATATTTTAGTATTTTGGGCAATTGAATTTTTCCCTATGACAGTTTTGTTGAATCATATCCTACCCTGTTCCTGAGAGAGTTCTCTAGAGAAAGTCTTGGGGTCACAATTTTAAGCTTTTGCTTTTTTTCTTGTCCGTTTCCGAATATTATTTTAACTTCTCAACCCCGATCCTTTTTACAATATCTTATATAAATCCAATCACTTATTAATAATCAACCTAATCCAGAATTCTATGTTATCAGAATCTATCCAACATTTAACACTACGAAATCCACATCACAATGGAGTATTCAACTTCTTAAATGTAAACTAAGTTGCCACCACATATCTTAAATTTAAAAATTGTAGTCGTTTTTTTTATATGTGTAATTTTCTTTAATCGATCCCCTTTTTCTTTTCTTTATTTCAACTATCAGGGTTGGGTATGCGGTGGCCGACTTGAACCGTAACTGGTATACTACGTCCACCGTCCTGCTCTGTTATTTGAGCTAATTAGGGGAGATGTGCTCACCAAATAAAAATCTCCTCCTTTAATAGGTGGAGAATAGAAATAGGTCGTATAGATTTTACTTCCCCTCTTTTGGATGGTATGGGCGTTGCCAGTTAATTATACACTTCAAGTTGCCACGGTTATAGGTTGACTCCTCCTGACTTTCGGGACCGCACAATTTAGATCAATAGTATATAAATTGGTTACCTCTTTCCTCATAAGTGTCAAACTGCCCTGTGGCCTTTTTCCAGATAATTATCGGCAGCTCTTTCCCGTTTCTGGTCCAGGGAATATCCGTGGCCACACTATGGCGAATATTATGTACGAAATTAACACATTATTACATTGCACTTTCTATATTCTAAGCATGTTTCTGATATAAGTAACTTACGGGTTTCACTTCAAAAATACGTGCTCTCTAACACCTGTTTCCTTTGAAATAGGCTCCTGTGTTCTGCTACTAAAAAAAATCATGTTCCTTCACTTTCTTGATTGTTTCACTTCTAATGCACCTCACTTATACTTGATAGTCTTTGTAGTTCACTTATTTATTAATTTTCCTTCTCTCCAATTCCACGGAATTGTTCTTAGTTGAACAAAGCTTACGACTTCACTTTCCACTTGCCACTTTACTAATAAACAGTTTCCCAGATGTTCCCAGTCCTAAACATTCAAATTTCAAAATTAACAGGACTAGCTACCACACAACAGACCCACAAACAAAAACACCATACATAACAAATAATATTTTAATAAACATCCATTGGTTCAATGTCCGACATTTCTTTGGCCTTGATTTTGACGTTGTTGTATGTTCCCTATGTGTGCGTTTTCACTTCCTTCACTTTAAGAGTAATTAATATTGTGTCTTCTCTTTGGCCCCTCGTATTACCTCGGCTAACCGGCCCTTCTGGTAACTCTGTGAATATGCTACTAAAAACTACAATGCTGGTGGCTCGTATTACCTCGGCTAACCGGTCCTTCTGGTAACTCTGTGAATATGCTACTAAAAACTACAACCCTGACCGGTCAAACATCTTCCACACCTACAAAACCATATAACAAAACCACATCAACAACAAGGCAAGACATCGTGGAGTTAAATAAAATAATCTTAAAAAAATAAACCCTGTGAGCCAATAGTCCGAAGGAGGACATTCCCCACCTAGAACTCCTCTTGGGAATGATTGGCATTATTTCCAAACTATCTACCCAGTTCGTCTTCGCCTAGGATGCCCTTTCACCTCGCATAGACATTATTCACCATGCTGTCCCTGGAATCATTAGTATGTGTGGCGGCTCAGTACCGTCGTCAAAAGCAACCCCAAAAGACAACAACAACCTTTTGGCCACTACCTGGTTATTACATTTTCACCGCCGTCAAAAACAATCCAAAAGACAACAACAACTTTTTGGCCACCACCTGGTTTACTACATCATAATCGAAGGCGTAACTACACCTTCAACAAACACTGATGAAATTTATAATTTTTCAACAGATACATAAACCAGCTGCAAGTCGACAATTTTTTTTTCGCGAATTATATACCGCAACGGCGCCATACATATATCCCACAAAGGCCACATTAGTGTGAGTAGCCGCCAAAAAAATTCCGCCGAGCTGTAATGGATCACCAGTTTTAATGGCAAACCATTACCAAAAGTTCGCCAGCAGCATAAACACCACCAGCAGTGAGTTAACCAGTGAAGATAATTAATTAATTAAATAAAAAAATAAAAGTGCAACCCCTGCTAGTTCTAAGGCAAACCACCATCGAGTCCACCAGAAGCCGTACCCCGTACAGCCGAAGCAACAGGTTGTCCGTTTTGGCCACAGGCCAAAGGTAAGTGTAATCCGAAGTGCGTGCGTTTGTGTGTAACGAAGTGGTAATTCCCTTTTCGTTCGACGTGTCTCCACAGCAAAGAAAGTGAACACCAGACTTACATCTGCCCAGTAGCAAGAAGTCAGGCAGCCTAGGGGAAATTTTTAGGTCCCGCTCTAGTTCCCCCATATGGAACGGACGGACGCGTATACCAGCGTCCCCGGGTAAGAGCAGAGTCGGCCAAAAGGAGGTCCCAGGCTTCCCGCAGGCATAGCTCCAAATACCTACCGCCAACAACTGAGCATTACATCGGCCACCATCACCAGAGCCGCCATTTTGTGTGCTAATACAGCCAGCCACCGGCTATACAAAATCATCAGCAGCAACCTCAGCCACAGCAGCCACATTTTGCCAGCAAGCCAGCAGCATCAGGGCTCACCGTACACCAGCATACATCTTCTTTCATCACCATCAGCCGTAAATAATAGCCCAATTCATCCATCGTCTCACCATCATCACCATTTGTCGGAAATAATAGCCCAATTCTTTGATCATATCACCATCATCCAAAAGTCAAATAGTAAGCCGTCCGTCCCATCTTCCCCTGAAAGTAGTTGGTAAGTCCATTTTTACTCTACTTTTCAAACGGACCGTGAGCAGAATAAGTTATAAGAATAAGTGTAAAATGAACTAAAAGGTTCTACTGAAGAAAAAATTATTGTACCCTAGCATAAGCTGAAAAAATGAAAATCATAAGATCATTAAAATTAGTTTGCTAAATATGTAATTTGCCAATTTAGCTAACTATATCTACTGAAAATCAGAAATAGAATCACAAGAAATAGAATATATATAAATATATATAACGTATCTGGCTTCATGCCTGAAATATTTTTTCGAACACGAGGAGTTAAAAAGGTTCTCGCGAATCTCGACGTAGGTAAATCCCCGGGTCCGGATGGTATATCAGCACTGGTTCTAAGTAAGTGCTCTTCAACGCTGGCACGCCCACTGCGCAACCTTTTCAATCTTGCATACCGCGCTGGGGTTTACCCGGCGTGTTGGAAGGTAGCCAACGTCCAGCCTATTCCCAAAAAAGGTGATGCAAGGGACCCCGCCAATTACTATTTGTTCTGCGCTCTCGAAAGTTATGGAGAGCATGGTTAACCACCATCTTGTGAAATATCTCGAGTCAAATTACCTGCTTAATGATCGACAGTATGGCTTCCGTAAGAGAAGATCTACGGGAGACCTGATGGCGTTCCTTTCGGAACAGTGGAGTCGATCCATCCACCGGCTTGGTGAGAGTAAGGTGGTGGCTCTAGATATTTCCAAGGCCTTCGACAGAGTTTGGCATGAGGCACTCTTGTCGAAGCTGGCTGCTTTTGGTGTTGGTGATAATTTCACTCGATTTATATCGAGTTTTCTCAGAGATCGCACTATAAGAGTTGTTATAGATGGCATCTCTTCCGATGAACATAAATTAACGGCAGTGGTACCACAGGGCTCTGTTCTCTCTCCTTCTCTTTTTCTTATTTTCATTGACGATCTCCTGGGTCGGACTGTGAACCAAATCTACTCTTTTGCGGATGACAGTAATCTCTGTCATTCATATTCATTCGACCACAGGCCAAATCTTCAAGAAATTAGTGATAAACGTCAATTAATGAATGAAACACTCAACCACGATCTCGAGGCCATTGTTGAGTGGGGTCGATTGAATAGAGTAAGTTTTAATGCGGGGAAGACCCAGTGCTGTCTGCTTTCGCACAAGCGGACAGCTGACCCAGTCGTATCGTCATTATCTATGGATGGTGTGGATATTGAGGAATCAGACGCTCTTGATGTTCTGGGCATGAAAATACAATGTGATGCTCGCTGGGCAAAACATGTATTTGAAGTGTCGAAAGATGCATCGAAGTGCCTAGGCTTTTTAAAGCGGTGCAAGAAGTACTTCACTCCATCTGATCTCCTTAATATCTACACCACCTACATCAGGCCGCGAATAGAATATAACTCCCATATATGGGCAGGTCTTTGGAGTTGCTGGACCGTGTACAAAGGAGAGCAAAGGTGTTGATAGGGGACAGTAGGGTGTCCAGCTCTATTGCCTCCCTTGAGCATCGGCGTCGGACATCCGTCAACTTATACCAGATGTGAGGACATTTGGCAGAAGTACGCCGCTTTCAAGGAACTCCCATCCGTTTACTATCTATTGGCCAGTCGATTGCACAACACACTACAGAGAAAATTCGTTCTTCAGTCGTACGGTCCGTATGTGGAATAAACTTCCCGCAAGTGTATTTCCCGCCAATTGTGACATACAGCGATTCAAGGCAAATGTAAATAAGCACTACTCCCTCTTTCCACCCTCCTCTACCTAAATTTCTGTCGCCAGCCCAATGCATTGCATTTATAGGGGGCATCCCCTGAGTGCTGGTCTTAAAAAAAAATAAAATATATATTTATATATATAAATATATATATATATATATATTTATATATATACCGTACACATTTAGCTAGCTAACAACACAGTTACATGTTCTGAGAAAGTAAAAATTAAAATCAGAAAACATCAAAATTAGTCAGCTAAAAATTGAATTTGCCGATTTAGCTAACTAATAACAAAGTTACATATTCTGAAAAATAAAGAATTAAAATCAGAAAACCACAAAATTAGTCAGCTAAATATTTAATTAGCCGATTTAGCTTAATAATAACAAAGTTACATATTCTGAACAAAACGAAAAAAATAAAGTCAAAAAAACATCAAAATTAGTCAGCTAAAAATTTAATTTGCCAATATAGCTAACTAATAATACCGTTACCTATACTGCTAAGAATCTATCATGAGGATTTAGCTAATTAATGATACGAAAAATTTAAAATTTAAAATTATAAATTAAGACAAAAAAATTAGTCAGCTAAAATAGAACATGAAGATTTAGCTAACTAATGATCTAGTTGCACATACTAAAAATCAAAAATCAAGATAAGCTAAAGACAAAATTAGCCTGCTGAGAATATATGATGAGATTTTAGCTGACTAATAATATAATTAAGAATACAATACAAACGGAAAGTTTAAAGAAAGTGAATATTGAGTGTTGCGTGTTCTGCTGAAATGAGCAGATCTCTTTAATAAGTGTAGGGTGACTTGGACTTATTTTTTGACGTTTTTATATAATGTTTTTAAATTGTTTTGCATTTCCCCACACAGGGTCTCATGCGAATTGCCTCTGAGGCTCTGCGTGATTTTTTTCTTTTTGTTTTTCGCGTATCGCACGGTTAAACGAGTACTTTTGATTCGGTTCGATTTTTGTTAAAGGCGAACGGGGCCTAAATCGTTTTTGTTGAATTTTCTTTGGGGTTCCGAACACACCTCGTAAATTTTTCGTGCGATAGCGGAAGGGTAGCCTTAGGCTTGTTGATAGTTAGTAGAATTTGTGCACAGGGAAAGACGCCTAGCACACGACTTTCTTTAATCTTTTGTACCCTATTGTGGGCATTGTTAGGACAATAAGCCTTAGTAAAGTTAAGTCGATATCATTTTGTTAAAAGTTAAGATAATAGATTTTAAGTAAATGAAGCATGAATACTGTGTGTTTTTGTTGTTTAACATTCTTTAAGAGAAAATAATGTTGAAATTTTGGTAGAGTTTAAGCAATTAAGTTTGTCACCCCTATGGGTTTAATACATTTTATAATGTTTTTACGAAATTCTGTTTTCGTTATGCGAGCTTAAGTTTGTAATAGGTAACTAGGGTATAAAAGGGGTTTAAGTTTCCTGGTACTGCGATTTTGGGACATTGATACGAATCAATGTCAGGAGAAGCTAGTAAGGGCTTCCTAAGGGTGGGCATCGCTGACAATAACGCCAGTCAGCCCATATGGCGCACGATAGGGTGTTATCCTATCACTCCAAGACACATTGTAACTTTCCGGTTTTGAATTTGTTTTGTTAGTGCTTACTAACTGGCAATTATCTTTCGGGCTCCTTTTTCTATTTTATTTTTATGTCGAGATATCTTGAGAGTTTAAGCCTCGGTGTGTAATCAATGTTCAGAGGCAGACTGTTGGTGTGTTTGGTAAGCGGAAAGATCCCCCCGTCCGGCGAGTTCACCAACCCGGCAGACGCATGGCACTCCGAGCACCCCGTGAGACCATCACTATACCACGTTGTCGCCTACTATGTCATATGACATAATGGTACTGGGCCTTGCTACTGGGCCCGAAAGATAATTTCGTTAGTCCGTTACGTTTGGATTGAAGAAGTTAGAATGCATTCGCGTTTACCGTAAGTCCCGTATTTTATTTCTCGGACGCGTTGCGACGCTAAGACGCAGGTCATTGGGCCTCTTCTTGAGGTGACCTTTGTCTCGCGTCCCCGCTTGAGAAGTCAATAAAGTCAGGGGCAATTGCTCCGAGTGGGGAAAAGACTTAGGTTTAGTAGATCCATTTATTTAGTTTATTAAATTCCATATTAAATGTTTCGAATGACTGTTTTATTGGACAACACGTAAGTCCCGGCGAAGATCTTCAGATCTAACCGCGTTGCGACGGGTTGTTCAACACACTTTTGTTTGGACCATAGTTAACATTAATGTACATTTTTGCCGTTAGCGTAGTTAGACCACACGTAAGTCCCGGCGAAGATCTCCTGATCTAACCGCGTTGCGATGTTTGGTGTGACTAGTGAGCGACAAAATGTTTGCATTATTTTTGGTTTTAGAGTAAAGTTATAGTTTTTCGGTAGCTACTAGTCAGTAATGGCTAGGCTGAACACGAAGAAAGTGTTCGGGGTAGTCTAGGAGAGTGAGTCACGTAAGCGTGGTTTTAGAGTCATTACGTTTGCACTCTTTTGGATTACCAGTGGACCACTCCAGTTCAGATCGTAGAATACGGTCAAAGTTTTTATGTGTCATGGAGGAATATTGCGTCATATTTTTTTTTAGTACCAGATAAAATTACCTTAATACCACCCTACTTACCATTGAAGTAACATACGATTTTGAATTTACAAATTTTTTGAATTTCGTTTTGAGTTTATCAAGTTTGAAATAAATTTTGTTTCAATACGTGTGATTTTCGAATACAAATTTGAAGAAAATTAGTATTTGATTTTGATTTTTGTTTTGAATCGCTTTAAAATTGGCGATATATTATTTTTAATTTTTGAGCCGTTTATAAATTTTTGCTTTGATACGTTTCGAGTTTCGAATTTTAGATTTTTTGAATACAAGGTTGATGAAAGTTTGTATTCGATTACGATTTTTGTTTACAACGCTTGAAAACTTGGCGATATTTTTTTTTTGTTTTAGTTTACTAATTCTTGATTAAAATTTTGGTTTTCATTGATTTGATTTTTATTTATCATTGAAAATTTCGAAAATATATTTTTGATTTTTGATTTTAAATTTTTGTTTTCATAATTTGGTTTTTATTGAAAATTTTTGAAAATATATTTTCGATTATTGCATTTAAATTTAAATTTTTGATTCATTTTAGTTGATTTGCGATTAAAATTAAAATTGTTGTTCTCATTAATTGGATTTCTATTGCAAATTTTTGAGAATATATTTTCGATTTTTGCATTTAAATTTATTCTTTTGATTCGTTTTATTTGATTTTCAATTAAAATTAAAGTTTTTGTTTTCATTAATTTGATTTTTATTGAAAATTTTTGAGAATATATTTTCGATTATTGCATTTAAATTTAAATTTCTGATTCATTTTAGTTGATTTGCGATTAACATCTAAATTTTTGTTTTCATTAATTGGATTTCTATTGAAAATTTTTGAAAATATATTTGCGATTATTGCATTTAAATTTATATTTTTTGTTTCATTTTGGTTGATTTTCAATTAAAATCTAAGTTTTTGTTTTCATGGATTTGATTTCTATTGAAAACTTTTGAAAATATATTTTTGATTTTTGGGATTTAAAATTTTATTTTTGATTTGTTTTTATTGATTTTCATTTAGATTAATCTTAACCTTTCAGCTTAAATTTTTCTGCGATTGTTTTGGTCTAGCTTTTTAGCAAATTTACTTTTGGGTTTTTATAATTTTTCGATTTCTTGTATTATATTTTCGGCGCAAGCCTTTCACACCACGTAATCTTTTTGATTACTGCTAAGTGGTGTAATATTCCGTTTTGATTTTTCTTTCGCGATCCCCAGAGAGGAAGTTTTTCGATTTCTGGGGGAAATTTATTCTGTTGTTGTGATCTTGTGGTACGTTCGAATTTGTCCCAGGATATTGCTGCAGGGGCGGAACCAACACACGTACTGCCGATGGCGCGTGCGGTTACCAACACTGACAGTAATCCAGCAACCATCGCTTCTGCACCAATTGTGGGGTCGAGCGGTGTGGATCATCGAGGAAGAACAGACCCGTTAAACAGTACGGAGCATGCAGAGTCGTTCGAGTCCCCGGATTTTAGCGCACTAACTGCACTTCAGGCGCAGGCGGGGCGAAGACCACTTTCGGATGTATCACCAACGGAATATGAAGCAGCCATTAGATCAGGGAGAAATTATCAAGTCGGACTTGGAGCGAGTGGTAATCGTCAAGATGATGACGGAGCTCTCATACGCCGGATATTACCAGCAATTCTAGCAGCTACCAGAGAAGCAGCAGCCACCGGCGGGGCTAATCACCCGGCAGCACAGGCCATGCCAACACTGACAGCTGCACCAAGACGTTATCAGCCTCCTACAGCAGGGGATGTGACCCCTACAGGACCAGATGAAGCTAGACGTCCAGCCCGGATGCCGAGCGCAGTGCTTGGACCAGCAACAAACGATATTATACATCGACCATCAGAGGCAGAGCAGCCTTCAACATATACACGGACCAAGCGGCTACCAGTTTCCCGAAACCAGCCAACGGTATCCCAGAAAAAGATTTAGGCCCACTCAAGGGTCAACACCACCGCATAACTCCGATAGACTCGGAGACTTCGACCTTTTTTCACAGAGGGGAAGAAAATCTGACTTCTCGAAGTGGGGTTTAAAATTTGATGGGACACCTAAGACAATGAATGTCCAAGATTTTTTGTTTCGGATGATGGCACAATATCAGGACGAGGAATGCTCCGAATCCCGACTAGTGTATAATCTTCATCACTTGTTCGCCGGACCCGCTCGAGAATTCTATTGGAACTTTCGTAAGTTGAACCCAGTGCTTACCTGGAGGGAGCTACAGAGGGCGTTTTTAACGCAGTTCCAAACCTACGATAGCGAGTTTCAGATTCAGGCTCAGATCCTGAGTAGGCGCCAACAGCCACACGAAACTTATGAAGATTTTTTTAATGCGATTTTGAAGTTGAGGAACAGCAGCGTACCCCATACCAGGAGGAGCAGCTGGTCGAAATAATGAGGGCTAACCTCAAGGCTTCGTTGGCCCAAATGGTATTCCCCATTTTTTTTTTTTTTTTTTTTTTTTTTATCGAGCAATCCCATCGCCGCCACTCTTACCCGCCCCTACCGACCGAGAGGGCCACGTCCCCATAACGGAAGAGCAAGGATCATAAGTTCACACGTTACAACCAACTACAGAAATTCTTCACCAGTGGGTATTACACTAACATAAATAGGTATAAAAGCACATCACGAGATATTAACATAACAGACTTCATAATATATAATAATTACGAGCAAAACGAAAACCAAATTATAAATCAGACCAGATAGTAAGGATAAAGTAAATTAAATTTACATATGTATGTTAATGAATATACAGCACTAATGCAATCGGTTCGAATGACAAATTATGCTAGACTTTGTCGTTTCCCAACTACCTGTGAAATCAATAAACTGATATAGCTCATTAAAGTCACGACACATTCTCCTAACTGGATCAAAGGACGCATAATTCGAACGCTGAAATTCGATGTGAATGAGTTTATAGTACCTCGTGGGTCTCAATGGCACATTTATGAAAATCTTAGATAACAGAAATTCAGAACATATACATCCATCAATTATCTTCAAAACTGTAATATAGTTTATCATGGTACGTCTACAACTAAGAGTCGGCAATCTGATCAATGCTAGTCTACTGCTATACGAAGGAAGATTATGGTTCGGGTTCCATTGAAGATTTCTCAGACAAAAAATGAGAAACTGTTTCTGGACCGATTCAATCATATTAACACACAAATTGTACTGGGGGTCCCAAACAACTGATCCATATTCGAGAATAGGGCGGACTAGTGAAGTAAAAAGATTTTTCGTAACGTAGGGATCTGAAAATTCCTTTGCCCAACGTTTAATAAAGTTAAGAACGCCATAAGGAGTTGAAATATGTGGGAGTTGAAATTAAATTTTCTGTCCAAGAGAACACCAAGATCAACAAATGAATCCACCGATTCAAGAACATTGCCACCTAAAATGTATTTTGCCGAAAATAATGATGACCTAGAGAACAGCATATGCTTACATTTCGTAAAATTAGGCTCCATCAAATTGGTTTCGCACCACGTCTGGAAGGTAGACAAATCCCTCTGAAGTAAAGTATATTGACAAGGATCCTTGTAAGAAAAATAGATCTTCACGTCATCAGCGTACATTAACAATTTAGAGTGCATTATGGAGGCGGGTAAGTCGTTAATGAATAACAAAAATAGAACCGGCCCAAGATGACTGCCCTGAGGCACCCCAGATGACATAAAAATAGATCTTGAGAATGATCGACCAAATGATACCATCTATTCTCTGTTCATTAAGTAAGAACTAATCCAATTCAGCATGTTACAATTAAAACCCATTGCCCCCAGGTTTATATAATAACAAATTGTGGTTAAGTTTATCAAAAGCCTTACTAAAATCGGTAAAAATCACATCAGTTTGATCTCCATTAATAAAGCCGTCAATAATAGAAGAGGAAAACTGAAGCAAATTAGTCACGGTGGAACGACCCTTCCGAAAGCCATGTTGACCTGCATCTAAAATAGAGGAAACCTGATGAGAAATTACCTCTGTGACTAACTTCTCATAAAGTTTAGGAATGGCACTCAATTTTGCAATTCCCCTATAATATGCAACATTTACTAAACTACCAGATTTGTGGAGAGGGATTATATAAGAGCTCTTCCACTGTGCAGGAAAATGACCGAACTTCAACGAAGCGTTAAATAAGAGAGTCAACGGTAAGCTGAGAGAATTCGAGCAGTATTTCAACATAGAGTCCGGGATACCATTCGAGGCTTTCAAGCTGATTAAGTTATCTAGCAACCACGAAGAATTTACGACAGGTGCATCAAACGGAATGGTAGAGCGGACAGTGTACGGGTATGATTTGGAAACATCATAGGCTCGGGTGGAATAAATAGATGCGAAAAAATCGGCGAAACAATTAGCAATAGACTCTTCATCCGAATATTCAATACCGTTCATTTTCATCCTACAAGGTGTGGAAGACGAATTACGCTTCAAGTTAACAAATCTAAAGAATGATTTGGGGTTCCGTTTAAAATTAGCCTTCAACCTATCCAAATATAATCTGTAACTCTCACGAGATTTAGAGTTGTATCTACTCCTAGCAACAATATACCTAGCATAGTCTGCTAGCAGTCCAGATTTTTTATACTTTTTCGAACATCTATTCCTTACATTCTTGAGACTATTTAGAGCCCTTGAGGACCATGGGGGACCAGTATTACCCATTATTGGCCTCTTGGGTACAGACTTAGAAATATAGCCATTAATAATATTATAGAAATCATCCAGGGCGATTTCAAATTCAAAAGAATTATCACACTGACAAATACTATGCCAGTCGGTATCAAAGATAAGATTATTCAAAATAATAAAGTTCGCACGCGAAAAGCATAGGCCAACATAGGACGAAGAGCAATTGCAAACAACCTGCATGGTATCATATGTACAATTAATTCCCAGCGTTGGATGGTAACTATCCTCAGGAAAAATTAACGGATCAATTCGAGAAATATCAAAGTTGTTAGAATCATCCACTAAAACTAGATCAAGGACTCGATTCATAGAATTGGGATTGTCGTTCAATTGAATCAACCCAAGTTCGGAAATATGCGTAACAAAATCAGACGACCAATCACATGGTGTCAATGGAGTCAGAGAATTAGTATCGGGTAAAGACACCCATGTCACAGACGGCAAGTTAAAGTCACCCAATACTAAAATACGGTCCTTTCTACTGGCTAACGCAATAACTTTTGCAATAGCGTCAATATGCACTTGATATACCTCAAAGCATGAAGATGGGGGAATATAAGAACACGTGACAAACAATTTCAAATCGCCTAAATTAATGGACTCCACAATAAACTCAAGATCGCCAATGTCATCAACTGTAACTCAGAAGATAAAGAATTCTCAATTGAGATTAAAACACCACCACCAATTTTACCAACACGATCTTTTCTATAAACTACGTACTTATTGCAGAACAACTCAGAATTAAAAACATTAGGTTTAAGCCATGTCTCAGAAAATGCAATGACATCAAACTCAAAACCAAAGCTATCAACAAATAATCTGGACAATTTAGTATTCAAACCGCGAACATTCTGATACGCCATATTCAAACTCCCAATTAGTTTTTTGGAGCTGCCTTATCTCCAGACGGTAATCTAGCAAAATTATCACGCCTACCATTATCCCGATACTCAAATTCCCTTACGAATGTTCTGTGAGGCCAAAATTCCGAATCCACCAGTCTGACAAATAGATCATCCGGTGCAATAATTTTGAAAGACGACCTACGTTCCGAAAATTGTGACTTCAGCTTGAAGCACTGTATGGAATCGTTAGAATTATTCCCGACTAATTTAGACGATATGTAAAGTCGTATATCCTCTTCGGTCGTGTCGGGGGAAAGTCTAGACACAAAAACTGTCTTCCTTGCCGGTACGACAGTCAACGTTCTTGGTCCCGGTCCTGGCACCGGGGCGGGATTACCACCCGGAGGAGAAGACTTGTCGCTGTCCGTGGAAGCTATAGTAACTACAGACACGACTTCAGCAAAAGTAGAAGGGGCAGAAGATTTCATTGGACTTAAAACTGTAACTGGAGAATTAACGTCCATTAAATTCGGCGAGGAAGGAATTACCAACAATGGAGGGGCCTTCTTAGCCGTCTTCTTCCTTTTCGGCGAGGAAGCTTTCGGTGAACCCGCTCTCTTTTCCAATCCCGGATATTTATTAAACATCCCAATAAACTTGGAAAATCGACCAGATAAAGCCGAAAGCTCCTTTTCCATATCAGAAAACTCGGACTTCATGGTCCTGAAAAATTTGTAAAACTCCACATCCAATTTTCTACAATCCAGGCAACACCAACGAAGACCCTTGTCATCACTAAGATTGTCCGCCACTCTTGCATAAAGGCCAACACATTTGACATGTACCAAGCCATCACACAACCAACATGAAATAAGAGTATCGGTATCCGATCTAACCTTACAGTCTTTGTTCATGCAAGTCATCATTATAATTAAATCAGAGTAAAAAAAAAAATAAATAAATAAGAAACAAATACTAAAAACAGAATTCCAAAATCGACAAAATTTCCAAAACCGTATGAACTTATTATCCCTTTGATATTAATTCCCAAAACCAGATGGCAACTCTGACACACAAATAACGAAACAAAGAGAATGAAAGAAAAAACAAAAATCAAACAACTACAACGTTAGACGTTCTAAACAATGACAAACAAATATTATTGTTGTTGTTTGTGTTTTACACGATCAACAGAATTTCCAATTGCACACAATAATACAAAAACATATATACAAGCACTGCACTGAACACACAATTATATCAAGCAATGTATTTTAACTTATCTTTGCACTATTAACACAACAAGCACTATTTAAACTTTTAAAATACGAAAATAAAGTAAATTCACGGAGCACAACTAAAAAACGAACTAAACGAGAGTAGAGTTGCCAAACTAACTGACAACCTGTGCGATTTTAGCAGAGACGTAAAGAGAGCGGAAAGTCCCTTAGCACTGCAAAGACAGCCACATCCGACGCGAACAGTGCTTCCAGCTAAAGTCCATGAGGTTGTTTTAGAAGAAGCAACTACAGGGCTACCACCTGCAGGAGATATAGAGGCTATTATAGCAGGCAGTAAAGTTGTCTGTTGGAACTGCAGAGCTACTGGACATATTTTGCGGGACTGTTTATCCACTACCAGGAAAATATTCTGCTATAAATGCGGAAAGGAGAATACGGTGACCCCTAAATGTCCTAATTGCCAGGGAAAGCAGCCAAGGCACCCACCTCAGACTTGGGAGGTGAGATCCACGGAGGTTTGAACCCAGCCGCAGCCAACCCAATTATACCCGAACCTGATTTGACCAACCCGGATATTCCTGAACCAGCTAGTAGTGGTTCAATTATTTTAAGTCCAGCGTTATCCAACGTGGACAACACCTTGAAATAATCTGCAGCAGTACCTGCTAACTCATTCAATGAAGATGAAGAAGACCCAGTTGTGACGATACTGGGGAACGAGAATCCAGCCATGAAAGTTTATTTACCACATTTCAGAGGCAGCTTAAGCTATTGCATCAACGCATGGCTGAGTATAAGGCAACTAGAGCTAGAATTTTTGGTGAAGCCTCAGATCGAATTAAACGAGCAAGAGTGAGATTTGAGAGACGTCGGCTGATCCGAAGAGAGTTCGCTGCTACCACTCTACTTGAAGGAGACGATAATCGTTTTTATGCGAAAATCAACATTGGAGGAATAGAAATCGAGGGGCTACTAGACAGCGGAGCATCCGTTACTTGCTTAGGCAAGGGATGCGAAGATCTAGTTGAACAAGCCAACTTACAAATACGTCGATTTAGATCATCGGTGGGAACAGCTGATGGAAGTGCTCACAGAATACTAGGAAGGATTCGAGCGATGATTAAATTCAAAAAAAAGTCCGAGGAGGTGGATTTATTTTTGGTACCTACCTTGGAGCGTACGCTTTATTTAGGCGTGGCCTTCATGAGGAAGTTTAAGTTGTTGACGAGCATAGAGAGTCTTACCACTCAAGGGATGGACTTATGCGAGGAGGTCTTAGCCCTGAGGAGGTTAAGACTCACACCTTGTCGTCACAACAAAAGCAAATATTGGAAGCCGCGGTACAAAATTTTCCGTGTTATACGCGGAAAGGCCTCGGTAAAACCCATTTGGGGATGCACTCCATTGATACAGGAGACGCTATTCCAGTTAAGGATAGATACTATCCGGTATCACCAGCTGTGCAGACACTTTTATATGCCGAATTGGACAGGATGTTGGAGCTAGGAGTCATTGAGCCTAGTGAAAGTCCGTGGAGTCATCCCGCGACTTTAGTCCGCAAGGGCCCAAAAATAGGCTGTGCCTAGACGCATGTAAGCTCAATTCACTTACCGTTAAAGATGCCTATCCACTTCCACATATAGAAGGCTTACTGAGTCGACTTGGTGATACATATTTCATTTCGAGCGTGGATATGAAAGATGCTTTTTGGCAAATACCACTGGACCCATCCAGTAGGGAGAAGACGGCATTCACGGTACCCGGAAGGCCACTTTACCATTTCAAGGTAATGCCTTTTGGCCTATGTAATGCTGCCCAAAGACTTTGTCGATTGAAGGATGAAGTTATCCCAGCTGCTATTCGTGACCGTGTCTTCGTCTACTTAGACGACCTATTGGTGGTATCTCCAGACTTCCAGACCCACGTTGAACTTTTGCAACAAGTTGCAAGCTGTTTGGAAAAGGCAGGTCTGACGATTAACGTTCAGAAATCAAATTTTTGTTTCAAGGAACTGCGTTATTTAGGCTACCTCGTTGGAGGAGGCAAAGTTAAGCCCGATCCATCGAAAGTTGAGTCAATCGTTGGCTACCAATTTCCGAAGGCCCTGAAGCAAGTAAGAAGCTTTTTAGGAGTTACTGGGTGGTATCGGAAATTTATTTCCGAATACGCCACCATTGCAGCACCTATTTCGTATACTTTGAAGACAAGTACAACTTTTTGTTTTACTGATGAAGCCAAGGAGGCCTTCGAAAAGTTGAAAAATGCTTTGGTGACTAGCCCAGTGTTAGTTCACCCGGACTTCTCGAAGCGCTTCTATGTGCAATGCGACGCCTTTGACTTAGGTACCGGCGCCGTATTATACCAACGCGATGATAATGGCGAAGAGCACCCTATAGCCTATTATTCACACAAGTTGACACCCGTACATCGAAATTATACTGTGACGGAGCGAGATTGTTTGGCAGTAGTGCTTGCCATTAATATATTTAGACCCTTTATTGAACTAATGGCTTTCATTGTCATTACCGATCACAGCAGCCTTAAGTGGTTGATGTCACATCGGGATCTCAGAAAGATGAACGTTATGCCGGATACCTTGTCCAGATATGTAATGGAGGAAGTATCGGTGAACGTTTCTAGTTTGATCAATCTGGAGGATGAAGCTTTCCGAAGCTCAGACTATGTGAATTTAATTAAGACCATTGAGGAGAATGCCAGTCGTCTACCCGATTTAAAGGTCATCGATGGAATCGTGTATAAACGCACGATGCCCTACGACGGCATCCCACTTCATGAGGATTTTGCGTGGAAGGTGTGGGTACCAAACGAGTTAACCCAAGGTATCGTTGAGAAGTCTCACGATCCACCACACGTGGCTCATGGAGGATTCCTCAAGACTCTGAAGAGGATCAAAGAGTATTTCTATTGGCCTAACATGAATGTGCAACTCAAAAGTTATGTGAGCGCATGTCAGGTTTGCCGAGAGGCTAAAGCAGCCACTATTTCTTTGAGACCACCGATGGGGAAGGAGATAGTAACCCATCGGCCATTCCAGCGAATCTTTGTGGACTTTTTGGGACCTTACCCTCGGTCAAAGAACGGAAACTGCTATATTTTCATCATTCTAGACCATCTCAAAAAGTTCGTGTTCCTTAAAGCTATACCTAAAGCTAGCAGCAAATGCGTGATCAGATTTCTGATATCAGAAATCTGTCACAAGTTTGGAGTACCAGAGACTATCGTCTCCGATAATGGTAAGCAGTTAATCGGTCGCGAATTTACTGATTTTGTTGAAAATTTCGGAATCAAGCACTATCGAACAGCAGTGCACTCTCCTCAGGCAAATGCCTCGGAGAGAGTCAGCCAGTCAGTACTGTGGGCAATTCGTTCGTATATGAAGGAAGATCACCGAGAATGGGTGTTCTTTGCGGTCATCCGCACATAGCGCTATTGGTGTCACACCTTAGTTTGCCTTGTTTGAGGTTAACATGTTTACACATGGCAGCATGTATAAGTTGGCACGACGTTTGAAAAGTTTGTCGGACATGGGCGAAGGCGAAATACCTAGATCCGTGGCTCAAGACCTGATACGGTCAAAAATCCAGGATAGCCTGTATAAGGCTTACGAAAAGAATGAACGAACTTACAACACCCGAAGCCGACCGGTTAAATTTATTCCAGAAGTGTTTAGACGTAATTTCCAGCAGAGCAGCTTTAAAGACAATTTGAATGCGAAATTAGCACGGAAGTGTTTGAAGTGCCGCATTGTCAAGCCTGTCGGAAATAGTCTTTACGAATTAAAGACCTGAAACAATAGGTCGCGGAAAATATGTAGACAGGAAAAAAACTGTATCTGTGTTATGTTCCACGGTAACGTGATGAAAAATAGCCTTGTCGAATGCAGTCGGAGAATTTGATTTGATAACTGAAATACGTGGCACTTTATAAGCAATTAGGTAGAAACTTGACCATACCATCTACCCCTGTTATCAGACTGAAGTACTTAGTAGAAGTTTCCCCGTCCTCGTTTCAGCTTAGACCAATCAAGGTCCTTGACCGTTAGGCGTTACATAATGGCGACACTGATAGAATGCAACGTGTGCTAGGCAACGCTGGAGGCTGAGGACGAGCGGTTAGTGGCTACAGACTACGGCCATCTCTTTCATCTGGCTTGCCACAAAACCTGGATGAGTCAAGGCCGAACGGACTGTCCGGTGTGCCGTCAACCCAACTACTGGGCGCACCAGCTGTACCCACGGTTAGTCCCAGGAGAAGTCGTCGCTGAAGTAAGCGAACTGATCACCCTCAGGCAGCAGCAGACCCTCACCAACCAAGAACGATGCATGACCGCCGAGGCAGCCTTAGCTCAACTCCGCGAAAGCACCGAGGAGCTGCAAGCCAGATATGACCAGCATTCCAGGGCTCTCGATCGCGAAAACGAGCATGTATTGGAGGAAAACGTCCGTATGTGTGAGACCATCCGTCCGATTGGACGCTCTGCAGGCGCAGAATACGAGACAAGTGTCCAACCTGACTCAAGAAATGGACCAGATTCGCATCCAGAGTGATCGGAAAATAGCCGGTCTAACGCATCAGGTTCAACAGCTACAGGCTCAGGTGATCACCTCGAGGAAAGTCGCCGAAGCATGGAGTTCAGGGTCCAGGAAGTCCAGCGCACCAACGACAACCTCATGCAGGAGCTGGACGGAGCTAGGGCGCAATACCAGCAAGCGTCCCTGCAGCGGAAGTGCCACGGATATACGGCCCAGAAGCTGACCATACGATTCTTCTCACAGACCGTAACAGGGAATCCTAAAGGCCGGATTATCACCATCCTGGAACGACTCGAAATAGCATGCAACCCTGAAGAGATCAAAATAATCGCATGCACACCCATGGCCGTACATCCCGACATGTAACAGCTGACACTGGAGTTCGAGCGGCCCGAAACAAAATTTGAATTGCTGACGAAGTTTCCTCGGTTGCAGCGCAGCGGCATGGCGGTCATGATGCGACTGCAGGCGAAAGATAGCGCAGCCGTGACTCAGTTCTACAAGAGGGTGTGCGGACGCTTATACGCCAAGAAGGGACTCAAGTTCCAGAGACTGGTGCATGACCAGATACTAGTCCACGTCCTTGGCGAGGCCAGCCCCTGAGAAATCGAGACCGACGAGCAGCTTGAAGAAGTCCTCAGCTTGCTACCCCAACCATCAACCAGCAGCAACGCAGCAGCAGCCGAATAAGAGCGCCGTCAACAACAACACCAACGAAACACCAGTTGAGCAATCTTCGATCCAGATAACGGCGAATAAAACCGAGCTTGGAGGCGTAGCCGATGGGAGAAGACTCGTCCAGACCAGGCCACTGACCTGAGACAGTACCACCCGCATGGGAGGAGGCTGTCCACTTAGGTCGTAGGATCCCGGACGACCCGATTCTATCCGCCACGTCCTCTCTTAGCGTAGGTTTCCTCCCATCCTTCGACAGGAATGTCAACAGGATGGTAGGATTTGTGGCGGCTCAGTACCTCCCTCAAAAGCAACCCCAAAAGACAACAACAACCTTTTGGGCACCACCTGGTTATTACATTACCACCGCCGTCAAAAACAATCCAAAAGACAACAACAAGTTTTTGGCCACCACCTGGTTTACTACATCATAACCGAAGGCGTAACTACACCTTCAACAAACACTCTGATGAAATTCATAATTTTTCAACAGATACATAAACCAGCTGCAAGTCGACAATTTTTTTTATCCGTTTTTTTCTCGCGAATTATATACCGCAACGGCGTCATACATATATCCCGCAAAGGCCACATTAGTGTGAGTAGCCGCCAAAAAATTCCGCCGAGCTGTAATGGATCAGCAGTTTTCCTGGCAGACCATTACCAAACGTTCGCCAGCAGCAAAAACACCACCAGCAGTGAGTTAACCAGTGAAGATAATTAATTAATTAAATAAAAAACTAAAAGTGCAACCCCTGCTAGTTCTAAGGCAAACCACCATCGTGCCCACCAGAAGCCGTACCCCATACAACCGAGGCAACAGGTTGTCCGTTTTGGCCACAGGCCAAAGGTAAGTGTAATCCGAAGTGCGTGCATTTGTGTGTAACGAAGTGGTAATTCCCTTTTCGTTCGACGTGTCTCCACAGCAAAGAAAGTGAACACCAGACTTACATCTGCCCAGTAGCAAGAAGTCAGGCAGCCTAGGGCAAATTTTTAGGTCCCGCTCTAGTTCCCTCATAGGGAACGGACGGACGCGTATACCAGCGTCCCCGGGTAAGAGCAACTGAGCATTTCATCGGCCACCACCACCAGAGCCGCCATTTTGTGTGCCAATACAGCCAGCCTCCGGCTATACAAAATCATCAGCAGCAACAACCTCAGCCACTGCAACCACATTTTGCCAGCAAGCCACCAGCATCAGGGCTCACTGTAAACCAGCATACATCTTTTTTCATCACCATCAGCCGTAAATAATAGCCCAATTCATCCATCGTCTCACCATCATCACCATTTGTCGGAAATAATAGTCCAATTCTTTGATCATCTCACCATCATCACCATCATCCAAAAGTCAAATAGTAAGCCGTCCGTCCCATCTTCCCCTGAAAGTAGTTGGTAAGTCCAGTTTTACTCTACTTTTCAGACGGACCGTGAGCGGACCACTCTGGACAGATCAGAGAAAGTTAGTTAAGGTGTGATTTGTTTTATGAAAATAGAAAGAATAACGTAACGCTATACGTAAATTATAGAAAAATAAGAATAAGTGTAAAATGAACTAAAAGGTTCTACTAAAGAAAAAATTATTGTACCATAGCATGAGCTGAAAACATGAAAATTTAAAATCATAAGATCATTAAAATTAGTTCGCTTAATATGTAATTTGCCAATTTAGCTAACTAAGAATACAGCTATATCTACTGAAAATCAAAAATAGAATCACAAGAAAATCAGAGTTATACCGTACACATTTAGCTAGCTAACAACACAGTTACATGTTCTAAGAAAGTAAAATTTAAAATCAGAAAACATCAAAATTAGTCAGCTAAAAATTGAATTTGCCGATTTAGCTAACTAATAACAAAGTTACATATTCTGAAAAATAAAGAATTAAAATCAGAAAACCACAAAATTAGTCAGCTAAATATTTAATTAGCCGATTTAGCTTAATAATAACAAAGTTACATATTCTGAACAAAACGGAAAAAAATAAAGTCAGAAAAACATCAAAATTAGTCAGCCAAAAATTTAATTTGCCAATTTACCTAACTAATAATACCGTTACCTATATTGAAAATAGGAATAGAATATAGAAAAATTAAAATTCATCAGCTAAGAATCTATCATGAGGATTTAGCTAATTAATGATACGAAAAATTTAAAATTAAAAATTATGAATTAAGACAAAAAAATTAGTCAGCTAAAATAGAACATGAAAATGTAGCTAACTAATGATCTAGTTGCACATACTAAAAATCAAACATCAAGATAAGCTAAAGACAAAATTAGTCTGCTGAGAATATATGATGAGATTTTAGCTGACTAATAATATAATTAAGAATACAATACAAAAGGAAAGTTTAAAGAAAGTGAATATTGAGTGAGCAGATCTCTTTAATAAGTGTAGGGTGACTTGGACTTATTTTTTGACGTTTTTATATAATGTTTTTAAATTGTTTTGCATTTCCCCACACAGGGTCTCATGCGAATTGCCTCTGAGGCTCTGCGTGATTTTTTTTTCTTTTTGTTTTTCGCGTATCGCACGGTGACACGAGTACTTTAGATTCGGTTCGGTTTTTGTTAAAGGCGAACGGGGCCTAAATCGTTTTTGTTGAATTTTCTTTGGGGTTCCGAAGACACCTCGTAAATTTTTCGTGCGATATCGGAAGGGTAGCCTTAGGCTTGTTGATAGTTAGTAGAATTTGTGCACAGGGAAAGACGCCTAGCACACGACTTTCTTTAATCTTTTGTACCTTATTGTGGGCATTGTTAGGACAATAAGCCTTAGTAAAGTTAAGTCGATATCATTTTGTTAAAAGTTAAGATAATATATTTTAAGTAAATGAAGCATGAATACTGTGTGTTTTTGTTGTTTAACATTCTGCTTCGCTTCGCCCTATGGGCACCTTTAAGTTTAAGAGAAAATAATGTTGAAATTTTGGTAGAGTTTAAGCAATTAAGTTTGTCACCCCTGTGGGTTTAATAAATTTTATAATGTTTTTACGAAATTCTGTTTTCGTTATGCGAGCTTCAGTTTGTAATAGGTAAGTAGGGTATAAAAGGGGTTTAAGTTTCCTGGTACTGCGATTTTGGGACATTGATACGAATCAATGTCAGGAGAAGCTAGTAAGGGCTTCCTAAGGGTGGGCATCGCTGACAATAACACCAGTCAGTCCATATGGCGCACGATAGGGTGTTATCCTATCACTCCCAGACACATTGTAACTTTCCGGTTTTGAATTTGTTTTGTTTGTGCTTACTAACTGGCAATTATCTTTCGGGCTCCTTTTTCTATTTTATTTTTATGTCGAGATATCTTGAGAGTTTAAGCCTCGGTGTGCAATCAATGTTCAGAGGCAGACTGTTGGTGTGTTTGGTAAGCGGAAAGATCCCCCCGTCCGGCGAGTTCACCAGCCCGGCAGACTCATGGCACTTCGAGCACCCCGCGAGACCATCACATGAACTCCATAGCTAACCCTACAAAATTGCGGTCTGTATAACCTCATATGACATATGGAAGAATCGCACAAAAAAGTGCCCGGGTAAACTCAATAAACCCCATTTTGGGTTCATATGGGGACCTAAGGAAACGTCTATGTGTTCACGGATCGTCTCCCCCATGATACTCTTTGACGCAAGCGGTAAACCACATACAAGACGGTATATCATCTAATATACTAGTATACCAGTTATAATTGCATTTTAACCCTACTGCTGCCCTACGAGATATGCAATGATTTTTGTTATATGTTGTTATATGTTGGCAGAAGTGCAAACAAAATAATATGATCGAAAAAAAAAACTCTTATCAAATATAGTAATATCTCACTTTGTGGGCCATTAAAATATTCGATGTATTATTATTGTTAAGGAAAATAAATTATAATAACTCAGTCAACAGAAACTTAGTCCCTTCCATCAACTTAAGGGGCCCTTAGACCTGTGGATAAGTTGCAACGACTTCAAGTTGACATCAACTTATCCTTGGTGTAAGGTGAAGTTGGTGGTTTGTACAAACTAGTTCATGGTACAATCATATCTTCATGGTGAAAGCAGCGCGTGTTGTTGTTGTTGTAGGCAGCAACAACAGGCATTTTCTTTTTGTTCTATTCGCTTCAGCTGTCAAACTCTACACAAATACATACCAACAACACAAGAACGCAAAAGAGTACAAAACAAAATACATGTGAGTGTGACAGCCGAAGCGAAGAACCTCATGAAAAAAATGAAAACAGCTGTTCTTACGACTTTACTATGAACATATTATTGTACCATGAACTAGTTGATGTAAAATCAAAGCCATTTTGATTTTTTGAAGTTGATATCAACTTATCCACCAGTGTAAGGGGAAGTTGCATCAACTTTTCGGTGAGAAACGTTCATGGGGCAAAATTATCGGCAAAATGTAAATAAATGAACCAAAAAATATATAAATTAAACAGTATCGGACAAATATATACTAAATAAATGTGATTTATAGTGTTATTTATAAATATTTAAAGAAAATAAAAATAGCGTTTTTTCGTAAAATTTATGATATTTTCGCAGTGCGCTCACCACCTTTAATTTCGACATCTGACAAGAAAATGAAGTTGCCTCAACTAGTTTGAGAGTGTAAGGGCAAAACCGAAGTTGATGTCAAGCTGAAGTCGAGCAACTTATCCACAGGTCTAAGGGCCCCTTTAGTTTCCCAACATATCATCCACCCTCAACAAAATCTAAATATATGACGCTAGAGAGAAACAAAAACGATCTACAAGTAGACAGTCAAAATTTCTCTTCACTCAAATGCCAACAAACAAAACGAGTGAAACCCTAGTACTTCTGTACTCTCTCTCATACTCTCTTTATTGAATATTTCAATACACGAGCAGCTTTTTGATAGTGTTATTGTATATAACTATACAAATTCCAACCATGTTGAAGTAAAATTACATAAACTATGCAAAAAGTATGAAATAAGCAAGATATGACGCGAGAGAGAAATGCGTTTGAGTGAACTCCTGGCACTTTTGGGTTCTCTTTTACCAGGGTTGCCAAGTTGCGCACATCTTCTGGTCGTTTAATTCTAAATCGTCTTTGAGAGAAATACACTTGATTGATTGTGTATGAAGTAGACTTGTAGACTTGTGTATGAAGTGATCAAGAAGTAGACTAGGAGAAGATGTGCGCAATTAGGCAACCCTCGTAAAACATAGGGTTTCTCGTGTTAGTGGAAGAAATTACAAATTACAAAAATGTCGATCGTGTGTGGGCAGATGGAAATATTTTGCATTTCATTGCTTATAAGTTACTGCCAATTTTGGCTGAAATGCAATCGACGGACAGAGCTTAAATTTTTCTTAAAAAAGTAATTCAACATTATTGTTTACTCTCTGAAGTTCATATTTACGATAAAAAAATAGAAATGGAAAGTTAAAACAAATAATTCGTTGCAAAATTATTATAATTATTTATTTAAAGAATTATACACATCACTTGATGTTGACAATAATAAACTAAAGAACCAATACATAACAATCAATACATACCGCCAAATGGTACGTGTTTTAAAAAAAACAACTAGTTTAATATAGATGGGAAAATTTATTGGACATGGAAACCCAAAATAACAGATTTTTTTACATATTTTATGTGAATATTGTTGGTATTTGCAGTATTATAAATAATAGCACTCTTAAAATCTGTTGATCTTCTGCCCATTTCACTCAAGACAACTATTTCTAATCTATATTTGTTTGCTTCAGTTGGGCAACTCTATAAACCACAAATGTCAGTGACAGCTTTCGTAAGCAAACGCAAGCGCGAAGTGATATATAAACCACCATTTTTTGACTTTGGCGTTAGCGTTGACTGTTGCGTTTACGTTCACATTCGGGACCTTTAGAATACTACCCTAAGGCTTCACTCGTTTAGTTTGTTGGTATTTAATTAGGAGAAATTTTGAGTGTCTACTTTAGTACATGGTTTTTGTTTCAGTTTTAGCACTTATTTTTTGGAAATTGTGATTTTGTTGAATGTATTTTGACAGCTTCTGGCAACACTGTACCTTAATTTAATGCAAAAATTTAATGTGACTGTAGTAGGGAAGCTATGAAGGAATAGCGAGTGTTTGTAAATTATTATGGAAGACGGCTCTGCGAAATCCCAAAAGAGGTTCGTGATAAATAGGAAGACTAGTAATCACTATCACAAGAAAAAGCCTCCGCCAAAACCCAGAAAAAGGCAAAACGATATATATATAACAACCAAGTCAAACTTCAAGGTAGAGCATTGAGTACAATTATATCGGTTTCTTGATGTTTTAATATTCAACAGGCTCAGCAAAGGCATTGCAAGGATCTATTGGATGCTGGCCTCAAAGAAGTTTATTTGCATTGCTTGGGTAACGCTATAAACAGAGGACTTAATTTGGCACTCGACTTGGTTAATAATTCGAATGACACGCTGACCTACGCCATAAACACTTCAACGATACATCTTATTGGTAAGCGTGACAAATTGGAAACCACCAACACTAAAAAAATAATAAAAAAGTGAAGTTAAAGTAAAATATAAGAACAAGAAAAATGTCGGTCCATAAAGCAGGACGTTTTGTCCACCTAGGAATAGGCGTTTGGGGTTACTCAAATGAAAGGTATTGTCACGAATTGAACGCTGCCTTTACTCTTCTCGTGTGACGTCTCTTGTCGGCTAACCTTATTTTATCATATTGAATATTTGTAAGCGTGAACTGCCTTTGGCGCTCGTTATGGTTTCCTCCTACGGGAGGAAACGGATTTGGACCTACCCTCGATGAGAAAATCCCGAAGGCCGGCCACGCAGAAAGCTTTATACCTACCACAAAAATACTATGCCGAAGACGCGAATCCGGTGTCCCTTAGCCCGGCCGAAGGCCTGCTACGTAGGAACCAAGTAGCACTTTTTGATAACTCGCTTAGTTATCGAGTTATCGGATGTTGAAATTTTGGAAACAAAAAGATAATAGGTTTGTTTCTTTACTTTACCGCGGGATTCTTTACGTACAAATTGGGCAAATGAAAGCGAGTTTTTGTTTCTCTTAACGTCAAAATGCGTTTCTCTTTTTACCGAAGTTACCCAAACTTTTTCTTCGGGTAAGTTAGGGCAAAGTGTCAAACAGTCAGCTGTTCGGAAACGTCAACATAAAAACATTAGCATTGTTCCTTTACTTTACCGCGGGAACCCAAATTTACCCAAAAGCGTTCCCGTACGCAAAAATTGGCAAGAGTACGGTTTCCGAGGCCCCTCATTTCGATAACTTTTTTTTTTCAAGCACCCCAAAATAAGCCGAAAAAATAAAATAAAAGCTATCGATAACTCTCTTAGTTATCGAGATATAGGACGTTGAAGTTTTTAAAAATCAATAACTTTTTTCGCCATTTTATTAATTTCGATAACTTTTTTTTGGAGCACCCCGAAATAAGCCGAAAAAATTAAATACAATTTATCGATAACTCGTTTAGTTATCGAGATATTGGCGTTGAAATTTTAAAAAATCAATAACTTTTTTGCCATTTGATTAATTTTCATAATTTATTTTTCGAACAACCCAAAATAAGCCGAAAGAAAGAAATAAAATTTATCGATAACTCGCTCAGTTATCGAGATAGTCGCGCGATTTTTTTAAAATAATTTTTAATTTTTGTGTAGTTTTCTTGAGTGGTAAAAAATAAGAAGTAAAATTGCTGAAAGTTGTACATATAAAAGGTTGCATAAAAGGTTGCAAAGGTTCCCGATAACTAAAGAAGTTATCGATATATTTTATTTAATTTGTTGGGGTTATTTTGAGTTGTACCACACTAGTCCACATTAAATTGGTAAAAAAGTTGTTGATAATTTAAAACTTTAACCCACGATATGTCGATAACTAAACGAGTTATCGAAATTTTTAGAAAATTGTTGAGCTTATTTTGAGAGTTAAAAAACTGGCAAAAATTCAGGACCAGGCAAAAAAAATTTTTTTTAAAAATAAACCAAAATTAAAGAAAAGGTAAAGAATGTGAGAACATGGAAAAGTAGCCATCGCAGGGACCTATGTTGCTCGTACCGTGTGGTAGAACCTTTGAAAAATCGTTAAATTTGCATTCCACTAAGTCGGGTTAAAATTCCCTCTGTACCTTAACTCGATGTGTGGCAAAATCGGAAAAATCACTCGGTACTTTTTAAAAAAAAAATTTTTTTCTGGATGGTTACCATAACCAATCTCATGGTTACTGTACGCACAAAAGTGGACTTATATGGACTTACAGACATCCCACAAAAAAAATAATGACATCGCGGAATTCGTGGCACGAATACCTTTCGTTGAAGTACCCACACTAATCCATACCCAAATGTCCCTGGGTGTGCCGGTTTTTTAGACTCTGTGGGCCCCATAGATCCCTGCGGGGGCTAGTTTTCCATTTTATCACATTCTTTAATATTTCTTTAATTTTGGTTTTTTTTAAAAAAATTTTTTTTTGCCTGCTCCTGAGCTTCAGCCAAAAAACTTGTCGATTTTTTAAAATTGTAACACTCGATAACTAAGCGAGTTATCGAAAAATTTTATTAAATTTTTTCGTCTTATTTTGGGGTCGACTAATGAAAAACATTGTCGGATCGAGGGGCCTCGGAAACCGTACTCTCCCCCAAAAATTGAGTAAATGAGAGCGACTTTTTGTTTCTCTTAACGTCAAAATGCGTTTCTCTTTTTACCGAACTTACCCAAACTTTTTCTTCGGGTAAGTTTAGGCAAAGTGTCAAACAATCGGCTGTTCGAAACGTCACATAAAAACATATGTATTATTTGTGAAAAAATAACACAAGCGAAAAAAAATTATTGAATTTACAATTTTATTAACTTGAAAAGTGATTGCTTTGAGAGTGCTTATTTAAAGAAGATGGGAAGTGTGCAAATGAGCAGTGAAATTGACCATGATATGCAAGATTTGTTGTCAAGCACATGTTTTATGTTTTGACATTTGTTTTCGGGCTAGAAAAGTGTTTTTTTGCGTTCCTTTACTTTTGGGTAAATTTGGGTATTTGACAGTGAATTTTGCTTTTACTCTCATTTACCCCAACTTTACCCGAAAAGTAAAGGAACCAAAGCTATTATTTGTGAAAAAAATAACACAAGTGAAAAAAAATTATTGAATTTACAATTTTATTAACTTGAAAAGTGATTGCTTTGAGAGTGCCTATATAAAGAAGATGGGAAGTGCAAATGAGCAGTGAAAATTAACATGATATGCAAGATTTCTTGTCAAGCATATGTTTTGTGTTGGGACATTTGTTTTCGGGATAGAAAAGTGGTTTTTTGCGTTTCTTTACTTTTGGGTAATATTGAGTATTTGAGAGAGAATTTAGGTTTTACTCTCCTTTACCCGAACTTTACCCAAAAAGTAAAGAAACAAGGCTAATTTTTCAAAATTTCAACATCCGATAACTGATAACTAAGCGAGTTATCTAAAAATTCTAGCTGATTTGTTGAGTTTATTTTGACTTGATTTGATATCGGTAGATTTACATAGAACATGACCCCATTACCCTCTCACACATTCAAAATTTCGGGGACCATAAAGCCCGGTATTCAGTTATTATGAAATTTTCGTTGCCATAAGAAGTACGTGTATAAAAAATAAAAAAATTTCATGAGCCGAAAATTTCTCTCACTTTTCATTTGCTTGGTACTCAGCTCATTGCGAAAATTTCGTAGCAAAATTGAGTACAGGGTTGTTACGCTGAAGTTATTTCGTACGAAAACAATTGTTTGATAATTGATCGGGATCGCAATTTTGACATTTCCATTATTTTAGTAAACAAAAGTAATACCACATGCGTTAAAAATAAAATGGAGTGCAAATATGAGTTATTAATGAAATATTTGCAAGATATGTGGTAACTCTCTGTAACAAAATTTTCCGTTTAGAGATAAATTACAAAATTTTTTACGAAAATTTCGCAAGAACTGAATACATGGCTTAACTCTGAAAAATGCATTTGCCCGGATTTCATTATTTTACTTTTTTTGCTTAAAATAACGTGTTCTGCCCCCATCCAAAAAAAATGGTTGTTTTTTGGAGTGAAACCGTAAAATAGACCTGTTCCAATATTTATCGCTCATGTTCAAAATTATAAAGTACTTTTCAGAATGAATAAAAACCTATTCAAGTTTTGAAACGTTTTCAAAAAATACTTTTGATTCGAAATATACGCTACTAAAATACGGCTTCAAATAAATTTAATATGTATTAACCATGTTGTGTTATTGTTACTTGGAATCTCCAATATGGTATTGTTACTTGGAATCTCCAATATGGACCGCGAAAATTATTTAAACGTGAATAAATACACGAATGTTTCTCAAATGAAACATGTAAATCGTCTTACGTTAGGTTAGGTGGAAGTGGCTATCACTTAGTCCTATGATGTCCGTTGTGATTCCACGGGACGTCGTATTCCGTTCCCATCGTCGTATTCCGTTCCCATCGTTGGTTAATGGGCGTTCAAGCCATATACCTCATCTCGATATTCCCGGATGTAACTGGCTATAAGACGTACATTGGTCCCTTGCGAACGAATTAGTACTCTGCAGAAAGGCCCTAAGATCATTGTGCCAGATCCAACATGAAGTAATAGATATTTCCTCCTACTCATACAAGATGTTAGACGCACATGTCCTCTTCATCTCCACAGTTTCCGCAGTAATCATGACATCAGTTTCCAAGTCTAGACTATTTTAAGCATGGTTCGGTGATCACAGATACCAGCATAAAGATAAGGTAGTTCCTAAGCCAGCCAGCTCATCTGCTCTAACTTTCCCTGGAATGACGTTTCGTCCCAGCCAAAAGCCTCCCATCCAATTGCCATGACTTCTGCCTGAAAGACACTACAATAGACTGATAGCCCTTTGGAAGCGTCTAGATCCAGGTCTTAGATGTGATAAATCGTTGGGTAATCATATGGGAAATGTTAAGCGGGATTATATGCAAATGCACCAAACGAATGTCAACTATTTAAACGAAGACAATTTTAGCCTTAATGTACAAAATCTGCGATTCCACTTTGATGTACTGCAGTTTGAGAAAACACGATACATAAATGTGGAAATTGCTGAAGTTACACAAGCTGTTTTTTCGACAATGAGCCTTCAGTGTACTTTCTATTGTTTTGATTATTCATTAAATACACTGATTTTACTTGGTAAACTCAACCCAAGCATAGTTGACGCAACATTAATTGAATGAAGTTGGGTTAGGTTTAGGACACGTGACAATATGAGACAGTTTACAACTGCCTTATCGTCACATATACAGGAGAAGAAAAGAGAGAAGGGAGGAAAAGAAGGTGGCGGGCACCACTAATAGTAAAAAATTCCAAATCAGCTTCGACACTCCCTGCGACATCGCTATGTCCCGGAAACCAGCAGAGTCTTAGCTTGCCGGGTACTACACTGTTCAGGATCCGCTTGCAATTTGGATTTACAAATGTGAGACCTGACCGCACTAAGGGCTGGCTTACTGTTGTGATCGCTTCTTTAAGTTGATATTTAATTATGATTGTAAATAAAACCAAGAATAATTAAAGGGTAGTTGGCTTTGCCACATATTAACATTAATTTACAAGTTAGTTAATTTACTTTAAAAACGTTTACATATGCGTGTGTACTCAAGCTAGTTACACAACACTCAATGACATTTCATTACAAAAACAATAATTTGAAAGGGTTGCCTGGTTTATGGAATAACCAATTACATATAGTTTAGGGAATGTTATTGGGTATCCCAACACCTACTATCAACGCACATTACGAATTCACCCGATAGATTTAAGCACGAGTCCTTTATCTCAGTTGAACCTCTGGAAATCGTAATGATTTCCACTTGGAAGACACTACAGTTCTCACCAAATTTCACCGAAAGCCCGAGTTGAAGGTCCTCATTGAAGATCCCCGCTCCTGTGACCGATTCCATTTTGGAGCCATTTGTGCGTATTTGTGCGTTTCGTATTTGCTTTTCAAGCACCGACCATAGATTCACTATGACGTTGAGGTCTGTGCTATGTGCAGGGATGTTTGTACAACATGTGGACAGTTCCAGATAAGCCAATTCTGCCCTATGGCAAACTTATGTTTCGGATCGATATCCTGGTAGAATCTAAATGAATCTTTTATATTAAATTTCTCAAGACTTTGTAGTAGATTATTCTTCAGTAGATTTAAATACATTTTTTTGTCCATGTTCCCTTCAATAAAAACCAGATTTCCGACACCAGCGTACGACATACAGCCCCACACCATTACAGTGGTGGTCATACAATTACGAACGCCACTTTAGAATTTGTATTGTATAACAGAATTACTTCCATAAAACGAAAATTAAAAAATAAAATATCCAGTGTTGTAAGACTCACATATTGCTATATTTTCTACAAATATCTCGATAACTAACTATATTCAAGAAAAGTGCAAATACATTTTCTAATAGATCTCTAAAAGACGATGTTCATGTAACTAGAAACGACAGCAAAAACAATATTTTATTCCAAATTTTACAGAAAAACATAATAAAATACAAAAGAGGCCTAATACTTTGTAGGGTATCCCTTATTTTTTATGACATCGGTCAATCTCTGTGGTAAACTTTCTACCAAACTCCAGCATAGCGAGGATGGTATTGATTCCCCAAACTGCCTGAATATTTAGAAAATGTTCGTCACTATTTCTTGGGGCTTTTGGTTTTAAATGTCGTTCGATGTCTGGACATTAGTTTTTCATTGAATTTAAGTCCGAACTTTGTGGTGGCCAGACGAAAACATTGGTATGCGTATCCATAAACCTTTGCTCCACAACTCGGAAGTATGCTTAGGATCGTTGTCCTGCTGGAAAATACATGTAACTGACATATTTTCTAACGAAAATGGTTCAGTTGCATTTTTAAGAATTCGACCATGTATGCTGTGTATAGGACCAACGCCATACCAACTAAATTCACCCCATACGATCACATTTCATCCTCCGCGTTTAATGGTCTTTCTGGTGTATCTAGGATCCAGCAATTTGTATAGTGGCCGTCTTACGGATGTTTTTCGTCCCAACCAAACAAATTTTTTTCTTTTATTTCTCGCTCCAGGGTATTTTTTCCAAAAATTAATCATTAATCATCATTAAATTTCAAACGTTTTGCAATAGTTTTGCTTGAGACTTGCGATTTATTTCGTGCAATGCATCCATGTAGACCAGCTTCTTGTAATCTACGTCTAATGGTTCTATATAAAATGGTTCTCGTTATGCTGCGATATTTGGTGCGTTGCAATAGCATTAATTTCGGTTCAAGTAAAAAATGGGTTGGCTTTACTAACGACAAATAACTCTATCGTCATATTTATTGGCATTGACTTCTTAAAAAAAATGGTGTCCCATAATATCCCATGAAGGGATTGAGGAGAGCTTCTCTTCTTCTACAGTTTTACTCCGGTATCCCTAAGGATCATATCACACTGTCTGGCGCAAGAGGGTAGCTGCAAATGACGAAGTTGGTGATCTCAGCATTTTTGTTCTTAAAGACCGGTATTTAGTTTTTATGAAAGTTTCTTTGCCATAAGAAGTACGTGTGAAAAAGGAGAAGGAAGAACATTTCATGAACCGAAAATTTCATATTTTTCATATTTTTTTCATATTTCATATTTATTTGTGTATATCCTGCACAACAAGATTAAATCTTATAATTATAGCACACGATTTTGAATTGTTCAGATAACATATTTGACAAAAAAAAAACTTTAACAGGAACATAAATTATCTTCTATAAAGAAGAAATTAATGCAAAGACCCAGGCACAAATATTTTACAATAAATAAAAAAGAGATCATGTTCAAAGAAATTGACATCTTAAAAAAAAAAAATACAAAACATAATCAAAATTCCAAAATGTAGAAAAAATTAAATAAAAACCGTAAATTAAAGAGTAGTATAGATTTAAATTACCTGAATGACTCCTTTCTTAAATTTATTGGCGCTACTGAGGATTTGAAGATTGTGGGGGAGTGAGTTCCAAAGACGAACGGCATAAATAAAGAATTGCCATTCGGATACAAGGCTCTGGCGTGCAAGTGGTATAATTTTCCTGCCTCTATTTGTCCGGTCGAATTGAAGTTTTTGAAAAAGATATGGTGGTTCATGAGTATAAATTATTTTGTGTAGAAATACAAGAGATTTTATGTTCATAAGTTTTTCAAATGAAACGCCATAGAGTAACTTAGAAAATTGAGAAACTGAATCAAACTTTTTCAGACCGTACACATATCTTACAATGTTATTAAAAACTACAGTCAATTTACGCATACTAGACGAATCGCAATTACCGAAAAGCTCACAACCATAAAGCAATCACGGCATAATATATGATGCTAAGAGAGTTCTAATTTTCAGGGGGGTGAAGGATTGTGTTTGCCAGAGTGATCGGAGTTTTGAATATGTGTTACCAACAATGTTATTAACGTGGTTCGACCAGGTCAGGGTGTCGTTAAATACAATACCTAAATTTTTCACATGGTGCACAATTTCAATTTTCTCCTGATTTATTACTATGTTATAATCATTTGTGGGTTTATAACTTCTCTTCTGTATTGAAAGACATTTCGACTTTTTCGGGTTAAGACAAAGTCTATTAGCAACTGCCCATCTTTGAATACTAGGCAGATCAGCATTTAGCATATCAATATGTTCCTCAAGAAGGTTTATCGGACTACTTAACAAAAGCTGAACATCATCTGCATACAAATGCAGTTTACAAAATGAAAGATGTTCGGGTAAATCATTGGCATACATCGAAAAAAGCAATGGACCTAAGATCGAACCTTGAGGAACACCTCTTGAAACCGGTATTGCTTTTGATATTAAATTATTATTGGAAAATACTGATTGTGTGCGCCCAGTAAGATATGATTGAAGTAAACGTGTGGCAGTTGAAGAAAAATTAAAGAAATGCTTTAATTTAAAACTAAGAATAGAATGGTCAACGGAGTCAAAAGTCTTGGAGTAGTCTAATAAAATAAGAAATGCTATATTACCATCATCAAGATTCAGTCTAATATTTTCTGTGACTTCTGCTAAAGCAGTGATACAACTGTGTTTGGGACGGAAACCGGACTGTCTGTCAGATAACATCGAATGGTTATTAACGTATTTCGTCATTTGATTGTGTATAATATTTTCAAAAATTTTTGATAGGAAACAGAGTATGGCAATTGGGCGGTATTCAGTCTTGCATTTAGGTATTGGTATTATTTTAGAATGTTTCCAATGTTTAGGGAAGTTGCTGGTTGTGATAATTGAATTAAAAAAAAAAGTGAAATAGGGTAGCAGAAAAGGTAAAAGTATTCTTACAAATCGTGGATCCATATTGTCGTATCCAGTTGCATTGGATTTTACGATGGAGAAGGCGTTTAATACATCCAAAACATTAACGCATGCAAATTCAAGAGAATTATCGAAATTGGCAGTGGTGTTAAAATTATATATGTCAGTACTTGGTTCGATTGAAGGTAAATTAATAAAAGATTTATTGAGTTCATTCACATCGACAAAAATACTCCTGTTTACGTCAGACTTCCCTATTCCAATGTCACGTACTGTCCTCCACGTTTGTTTTGATCCTAAGGCTGAACTAAAGCGCCTAGAATAATATTCAATCTTCGCAAATCTGATTTTGTCATTAGTATCCCTTCTTGCATCCCGATATTCTTCGTGGAGCTCTGGTGTTCTAAACCTCTTCCATCTCAAATAGGCGGTATCTCTCCTTTCAATGGCCGGCTTAATAACATCCGAAAACCAGGGCCTAGACTTAGCGAGATTAATCTTAGTTTTAATTGGAACGGTTGTGCTATAAAGGCTAATGATATTATCCTGTAGAAAGCAGAGTTGATCATCCACAGATGGCATGTCATAAATAGAGTCCCATTGAACACAAGAAAAGCTTTCCTCCAGAAGTCGATAATCTAAATTTTCAAGACCTCTGAAAGAATATTTCTGATCCAATATTTCAATTCGAAATTCATATGACATAAAGATTAAATCATGTTCAGAGAAACATGGGGCAGAAACTTGATCATATAGTAAAACTTTAGGGTTATTATTGACAAAGAACATATCTAGCAAAGAGTTCGATGTATGAGTAAAATGTGTGGGTACAGAAATGTTTGTAGCCAAAAGACCTACGGAAGACATGCCATCCAGAAGCGGCGATTCTATCAGAACGTTGGAGTTGAAGTCTCCGGCAACAATTATATCAGTGTACGATACCGTCAATGTTTAACGCATGTTGAAGAAATTTGCAAAGCTAATATTCCGATTTGGACGATACACACTACAATATCAATATTTTCGCCTCGTAGGAAGAAACCTCAACAAACAAGTATTCCACAGAATCACCAACTACAGACTTTTCACATAATCTAGATCTCAAACTAGATTTCACATAAATGGCCACACCCCCCCCATGACGAGCTCTATCAGCTCGGTAAATAGTATACCCCTGAAGCATTAGAATACCATCTTGTGTAGATTCGCTATACCAAATCGAAATTCATCAATTTTGTTGTTTAGACTCTGGGCGTTAATATGACATATATTCAGCCCATTTCTCTGCCTTGCCAAAATTCTCACCAGTGTAAAGACTGTTATTTATTGACTGTTTTGTTTACAATGTTGGACTTATATTTATACTTAAAATAGTTGAGTCGTCGATGACTCAAGAGGTATCGACGGATAAGTGTCAGTTATTTGAGATGTATGTGTGCTATTTCACATTTCGCGGTTGTTGACCGTCGTCTTTAAATGTTGGTGTCTCATATCGGTACCACTTTGGAATGTTGCACCCTTTGCAATTGTTGATAGATTTTAGGTCGTTAGATTCATATGTCTTAGGATTCATATGTAAATGTTAGTTCAATGACCGTTATCCATGACACCATGTTGCGTCTTTGGAAATCACTGCAGAACTACTTATGCAGCTCATAGAGAATATTTTTTAAAAGAAAATCAGATCCCTCAGCAACGCCAATAATTTCATATTTCATATTTATTTGTGTATATCCTGCACAACAAGATTAAATCTTATAATTATAGCACAGGATTTTGAATTGTTCAGATAACATATTTGATAAAAAAAAAACAAAACTTTAACATAGGAACATAAATTATCTTCTATAAAGAAGAAATTAATGCAAAGACCCAGGTACAAACATTTTACAATAAATAAAAAAAGAGATCATGTTCAAAGAAATTGACATCTTAAAAAAAATAAAAATACAAAACATAATCAAAATTCCAAAATGAAGAAAAAATTAATTGTAAGAACGAAGAATAAATGTATGAACAAAGAACAAATGACAATAAACAATAATAAAACATGATAAAAAACTAAAAATAATACAACTATAGTAACGAAATGGACTAAAATATTAGAAATAAAATGTAATAAATATAATATCGTTTTAGTTATCGGGCATAACATCCGCATCATTATCAGCACGAAAAAACATGTTCAATCAATTATGAAATACTGTCTTTTATTTTTTTTAATTAATATCTTTTTAAACAATTCTTTATTTTAAAAAGTTGCTACAAAAGTTGCTTAGGTTTTGCGCAATACTGTACGTGCATGATTTGTGTTGCCCGACAGTTTTTTCGGATGTTTCGTGTGTTAAACTCTAATATAAAAATACGTATTTTCGCTGCCTATTCTTAGACTCACTGATTGGACACTTTTACACTGATTCCGAACGTTTATTGGGTAGCTTTTGAAGGTTAATGCGTTGTAGCACCACCTGTCACAACCAACTATCCAAAACTGTTTATGTGCATTTTTTATATGTTCCTCCAGTTTTCTCGAAAAGTTCGAGTATATTTTGCTCTCTGCCTCTTGTTCTTAATTTAAAAATAATTACAATTCTAAACTTTTATGTAAATTTTTAAACTGTGCTTTAAAAAATCCAACACTTTTTCATTCTTCTTGTTCTTTACACTCATTGAGCAGTAGGATGTACTGAAAACATTTTTGTTTTTTGAGGGCGGGGTGTCTCAAAATATGTGTATTGAAGAGCTGATTTCGGGAATGTCATCACACTTATTTCATACGAGGGTACTTATTGTTCCATTACGGGCCGTTGAAGTTTCGATTCCTTCAAATTTTTTGTTGTAAATGTGACGCTCAAACGACGTCTACTAATGAGCATGATTAGAAACATATATTAACAAAATTTTGGCGGAGCATTTGTTTATTCCGCATTTTGAATTCTCAATCAAGCAGTTTTTCAAATTTTTCGCGTATTTCGTAAATTAGCTTTAAATTAAATGTCATTTTGACAGATTGATTTGTTCTGTTCGCTTCAACAATGTTAGGAAATATTGGAAACTTATTTCTAAAGTGAGTGTTGTACCATCCATACTATTCGTTTGTTGAAAATGCATAAGTTTTGGCACAAAATTAGGAACTCACCCGCGTGCTCTACGCAAGTTTGTGCAAAAAGTTCGTGACACTGGCTTGCTAGCGGACAACACTCATGATTTCCGTCGTCGTACGGTGAGTACCGACAATAATGCGGATGCTGTGTGCAACTCAATCCAAGAACATTGATCTCAACAACTTTGGCACAAAGTGCTGGAATTATTCGCTTGCAAAGGCCTACAAAAACTCAGGAATTGAAGGAAACGACCATGCAGCTTCTCAGTTTGGGCCTTAGAGAATCTCTAATCGAATTTTCTGACGAGGCGTATTTACATCTCGGCGGCTATGTCAAGAATCAAAGTTGCCGCATATGGGGATCGGAAACCTCGCATGATATTGCCGATAAGCCAATGCATCCACAGAGTGACAGTTTGGTGTCGATTTTGAAGTGGTGGCATCCGTTGCCTATTTTTTGAAAAAATTGTGCTGGAGACGCCATATGAATCAACGGCGAGCGTTACAGAGCCAGGATTATGGACTTTTTATTGGCTGAAATGGAAGATATGAACATGGATAATCTTTAATTTCAGCAGGATGGTGTACCATGTCACAATTCACCAAAAAATCGATCTTTTGCGCACTAAGTTCAGTAATGAGCCGTCATGCCAATGCCTCGGAGCTGCGATTTAACGCATTTAGACATTTTCTTCTGGGGTGAAAGACCGTCAAGAGACGTCGTTTGAACCCCATTTCGACCTAAAAAACCCTTTCTTTGCCAAAATGCACTAGGAATCGAAAACTCAACAACCGGTAGGGACTAAGCACCCTCGTTTAAAAAAAGTTTGACGTTCCCGTAATTGTTGTGATTTGAATGAACATTTGTTCGATACAATGTACTGTACTATAATCATTTGTAGTATGCTTTGTATAATATATTAATTGTAGAAAAAATATTTTTCCAAAAGTTAGGTTCAATAAACGATTTCAAACTAACAGGTTATGGGCCCCAAGACACGTTCGGTATAAAATATTTAAAAATATTAACCGGGAATTGTTTTTTTTTTCTTTAAACCGATATATTTTGAAAAGAAATGACAAGCAGCAATAATTCGTCTTTCCCTCTTGAAAGATTGCCAGGAAGAGAGAATTTCGATGTCTGGAAGCGACAAGCGGAGTCGTGCTTGGTCATCAAGGGATGCTGGAAGGCCGTTGCTGAAGTTACACAGGATGCATCGTTATACGAAAGAGCATTGGCTGAAATAACTTTGATGATTGACCCATGCAATTATGGGCACGTCGCAACAGCAACAACAGCAAAGGCGGCGTGGGATGCGTTAATGAACGCATACGAAGATTCAGGACTCACGAGGAAGGTCAAACTGCTAAAGCAATTAGTAAACATAAAAATTCAGGATTACGGCTCAATTCAAGAATATGTCAACGAAATGGTTATTATTTCTCTAAAAGTCAAGAATGCCGGTTTAAACGTAGATGACGAGCTGACCGCATCTTTAATGTTAGCCGGATTGACATATGACTTCAAACCTTTAGTTATGGCGGCCGAGAACTCGAAGGATAAGTTAACGGTTGACATGATAAAGAATTTGTTACTTCAGGATACTAAGTTCGATTGCACAGCTGAAAAAGATGGCGCATTGAAAGGAAAATCAATTGCAATGGATTAGGACACACTTCTAAAAACTGTCCTAATAGAGCATAGGGTACCTACAGCGGAAATAAAAGGAACATTCAAGGATCCCAAGGAAAGTTCAAGTATCTGGTATGTCGACAGTGGTGCAAGTAACCACATGACCAACGAGAAATCCCAGTTGTACAACATACGCAGCGTTACTGGTAAGAGAGTCATGGTTGCAGATAAGAATGAATTGGTGGTCGAATGTATTGGAGACATGGATGTAAATGTAGGCCATGGAAGAAATGACAAAATTTTAACCATTACAAATGTCGAATACGTTCCCAATTTGTGTGCAAATTTACTTTCTGTCAGACAAATGACGAAGCTGGGAAGAGAAGTTTCATTCAATGGAAATAAATGCAAGATAGCAGGCAAAAATGGGGAGAAACACGGAGGTGGTGAGCAGAGATGTGGTGTTTGTCGAAAATGGAAAATCAAGTGTAAACACCAACACGCCTACTAATTTTTTTTATGCTGACTGGTTGGAAGGTGATGTCAGTTCAAGGGAGAGCATGGACTATATTGAACCAACATCTGATCTTGCTGACGATACTCATAGCGAATGGACAAACGAAATGGTTGCTGATAATGAGATGATAACCCCAGGTGCGATGGCACTACCAGAATCAGAGGCCTTCGGATAATGCAGAAAGTGAACACATGACCGATCCCTCCTGGTCAACTAATGTGTATGAAGGAAGTCAAATACCAGCTGGTGAAAACATTCGTAGGTCAGAACGCATAGCCAACCGATATTAATCGGCGACTACATTTTGTGCTATGGAATTCGTCTCAAATGAACCGAAAACTGTAAAAGAAGCCGTGTCCTCCGACGAAAAAGACAAATGGACTATTGCCATGAAGGAGGAATACAATTCTCTAATGGAAGATCAAACGTGGGTATTAACAGACCTACCACAAGGTGAAAAGACGATACCATCAAAATGGGTCTTCAAGAAGAAACAAGATGAGAAAGGAAATCCTCAACGATGGAAGGCTAGACTGGTAGCCAAAGGTTTCACGCAGCGAGAAGGTATAGATTTTAATGAAACGTTTTATCCAGTAGTAAGGTACGACTCATTGAGGTATTTGATTGCACTGGCGGCAAAGCATAATTTAATTGTACATCAAATGGATGCTGTAAGCGCGTACTTGAATGGAAACCTCAAGGAAACACTATATATGCAACAACCCGAAGGTTTCAATGATGGGACAGGACAAGTTTGTAAACTCATCAAATCCTTGTACGGATTAAAATAGTCTGGTCGTGTCTGGAATGGAACCATCAACAATGAGCTGGAAAATATGGGACTTGTACGTGGAGAAGTCGACCAATGTATATACTACAAATTAACAGACAAGGAAAAGCTTTATATAGCAATATACGTTGATGATGTCCTTATATGTATTTGCAAACCACATGAAGACTATTAAAGCTGTCAAAAAGAAACTATCGCAGAGATTTAAAATGAAGGACATGGGTGAAGTTTCAACAGTGCTTGGCATGAAAATAACACAAAACAAAGATGGAATAAAGATTGACCAGTCAAAGTATATTTCTGATGTGTTGTCTCGGTTCGGCATGGAAGACTGTAATCCAACATCGACCCCAATGGATTATAATCAAAAATTATCGAGATGCATGTCGTCGAAGGACAGTACGGAAAAGGAGCAAATGTCAAATGTGCCATACATGCAGGCGATCGGATGTTTGTTATTTGCAGCACAAATATCACGCCCTGACATTTGCCATGCGGTAAACGTTTTAAGCCGTTTTAGTACAAATCCCGGCAAAGCTCATTGGGAAGCCGTAAAACGGGTGATGCGGTACTTGAAAGGCACCATAAATAAAGGACTGTTTTATAAAAGAAACTTGAACAACATGACCGGATATTGTGATGCTGATTGGGCAGGTAATGTTGATGACCGGCAGTCAACAACTGGATACGTATTTATTTTTCAATCCGGAGCAATATCCTGGGCAACAAGAAAACAAAAAACCGTTGCGTTATCCTCGACAGAAGCAGAATTTATGTCAATAACTGCCGCAATTCAAGAGTCCATATGGTTGAAGAGACTTGAATCTGAACTAAATTCTGAAATTGAAAAGAGTATGATTTTATTTAGTGACAATAAGGGAGCAATTCAAGTAGCTACCAACAATAATTACTCAACAAGGACTAAACATATTGACATAAAAGCTAAATTCATTCAAGAGAGACTAAATAGTAAAACCATAATATTGGAGTATTTACCAACAACAGAAATGGTGGCGGATGTATTCACAAAAGCCGTTACACCACAGAAGCTGGGATATTTTACTGAAAAATTAGGACTTGCCTAAACACAATCAATTAAATTCTTGTTGCTTACAATTTCTAACTATTTATGTATAATAAATATTCATTCAGGGAGAGTGTTGTGATTTGAATGAACATTTGTTCGATACAATGTACTGTACTATAATCATTTGTAGTATGCTTTGTATAATATATTAATTGTAGAAAAAATATTTTTCCAAAAGTTAGGTTCAATAAACGATTTCAAACTAACAGTAATCAGCTCTTCAATATGCATCTTTTGAGACCAGACATTTGAAATACCCAAAAACGTGTTTTTCAGTACACTACTGAGCAGTGGTTTAATTTCGAAGAATAGACATTTTATTTAAAAAACAAACAATTCAGAACAAAAATATTTCATGTTTTAAGAGCATCAAAGTTGTAGACTTTTTATTCTGAAAGAAAATTCTGATTCAAAATGAATATAATGGATATCTGTAAGCGAATTAATACGTAAACAAATCTTTAAATCATCCGGGATAAATTTGTGATAGCATTTTCACTTAAGATAGAAATGGAAATTTCGACGAAACAACCATTTAGCTTCTTATTGCCGATAGGTGTGAATATTATTCTGGCGAACAAAACATTTCGAGCAGAATTTTATGCCCGACAGGTGTGAATACCCTAAAATTATCCTATTTAATTTCAATTTAATTTAATTAATTTATTGAGCCTTTTTAAGAACATTGAATGATTTTGAATCGTGTTAGAAGACAATATTTAAGAATCGTGTATTATCTTAAAAACATAAATTTGGAAAAACATAAATTACTTTGCAGGTTTTGTGTCAAGAAATGTTTTAGAACAATATGATGTATGAGAATATAACGTGAGAGTTTGTATTATCTCGAATATAAATAAATGTATATAAAAATAAATGCAGATATAAAAATATATAAAATGTACAAATTAAACTTAACATATATATAGGGACGTATAAAAACAAATGGAAAAATATTATATTAACCTCTATGGGTTCCCGCTATTGATTTTGAATAGAAATTGTAACAAATATTCATATTTGTATCAAAATTTGGTGGACTTTCGTTGAGGAATCCAATTGGTGATAAGTAGTTCGTATTCGTCCAACTATAAAGTTGTTGCCTATTGAAAATATCAACTATTATCTGATTTGGGTGGTCACGAAGTCTAGAAATGAATCTATTTAAAATATCGCAGACATATTGGCGTTATTCGCGACTCTCTATAAATTACATTATTTGAGTATCGTTTATTCTCAGATTCAAAGTATTTGCCTACACAGTGACCCCAAACTTTACGTTCTAAAATACCCAATTCTTTCATAATTATTGGGGAAATGCTAAACCAAATTGGAAACCCGTAGAGGAATATTGGTCTAATACTTGTTTTATATAAAAGTAATTTGGTATTTTTGGGTAAATTTTTATTCAGAAGAATTCTTGAAAATATATTTAATATTCTGTACGCTTTGTTCATCACACATCGTGCATGTTTATTAAATTTCATTAATTTGTCAAATTCAATGCCCAAGTATTTAAAGCTATTTTTGAATGGAATTTCCGTACCGTCAATGTTCAATTTCAATCTTTTACTTTCCGGAACATCAAATGACCTGCACTTTCCGGAGGCATTTCTAATACAAATGGCCTCAGATTTGGAAATATTAATTTTGATACCCCAAGTTTCATAAAAGTGTTTTACCTTCGTTAAATGTTGTTTAACGTTATCTAAAGCTATAAGGGGAGACTCGTCATGAGTCGTAGGAAGTTTCCTAATAATGTAATTTGAGATGTTATCCAGTCCATATGATTTTTTGTTTATATTACAACAATATTTTCCAAATCAGATAATGTAACTAGATTTGAATCGTTACATAAGTTAAGCGCGGTATTTTGTGAGTTAAATAAAATAATATTATTCGGAACACAAGAAATATATTCAGAAATAGACTGATCAATTCTATCAGTATCACCAATAGCAAAGTCCCTATATATGTTAGAAAAGTATTCTCGAAGCTTTTCCAAACATATAGATTTGTCCGAGATTACGGAGCCATCGACTGATAATTTTCTCAAATTACTTTGTCTTTTGTAATTTAAAATGTTATAAATGGATTTGTGAGCCCTAGGACCTGGTCTAACATTCCGTAGCCTTCTATTGAAAGTATTCTGTTGCTCAATTCGAACTAGTTCTTTAATAATAATGTTCAGTAATTGAATTTGTTTGGATAACAGTAAATATTGCGCATCGAGACGATTTAATGTTCTATTGAATATATTTTTCATTTCCCTTTGCCATCTGTACTTAACTTAATATAATTTTCTAATATTCTGAGAAACATTGAAACATTTTTTACCTATTTCAATTGGTTCAGAATGAGATAAGTTTGCCTGAATAATCTTTTCCGTAAATTTGTCTATGTACAAGTCAATATCATTATTGGGTAGGTTAGTCTCGGCATTTGGATAATTTTCCAATAATGATAAAATAATATCCTCTTTGTAATTACTCCAATTTACGCGTTTAAATGATCTAAACATTCGTGGAGATCGTATAATGAGGTCGAAATGAAAATGTTGGCAAACTAGTTACATCAACATTTAAAGAGTCAAGATTAACCAAGTTGGAACTTACAATAAAATGGTCAAGAAATTATAACCCATTTGGGAAAGAAGGTGTTCGATCTGAAATCCTTATAAATTCTAAAGGGAACATTTGAAGCCAGTTAAAAAGAGCTGATCCATTCAAATTATTCACAGAATCTCCCCAAGAGACATGTTTAGAATTAAGGTCCCCACCAAGGATAACTCCATGGTAGTCCATTGAAAATCGGTAAATTCATGACAAACCGTCAAAAATATCGTTTCGAAGAGAGTTGCAAGGAAAGTATAGTGAAGAAACGAGGAACTTTTTGCTTGTTCCATTATCAGATACTTCTATTTCAACCGTTATGTTTGGAAGATTAAAGTTTGGAATTTTCACTATTTGAAATTTAAAAATTGTACGTATACCAATTCCTTGTAAGTTATCGTTTCTTATAAAAAAGTAATTATCCAAATTAACCCGGTGAATATCCCGTAAGTGTGTCTCTTGAATAAATGCAATGTCAATAATGTCATTACTTCTCAAGATGTTGAGTAGTTCAACTCGTCTGCTCATTTCTCTTAGAGACCTTACATTAAAAGTTAATAGTGTAAAATAATTACGGTTCATAATTTTTTTTAACTTCATCCAATAACTTCAAACATTGGCATACAGCTTCTTCTTTCGACAATGTCTTATAGCATTTCACAAAATTTTCTATTCTTTCCACAGATACTGATAATATTTGCAATTTTTAAAAATTCCGCTATAATTGGAGGTTTTTCCGATTTATTTTTGGGTTCCGGTGAGTTTTGAAATAAGCTCGCAAATGATTGTCCCGGAATTGTGTAACCGCAACTTTTAACTGCATCTGCAACTCTGGATGAAGCTTGGCGTTTCCTAAGTAAGGCCTGTTCTTTCAGTTTCTCATTTTTCTTTAAAAACGCAGTATAAACCTTGCAACCTCTATAGCTTGAAGGATGCCCCCTCTCTCCGCAGTTAGCGCAATAGGGAAGGTTGTCTTCGCTCGAAACAAATGTACATTTTCCCGGGAGATGTTTCCCGTCACATTTCACACAAACAAAAGGTTTGTTACAATTTTTCGACATATGGCCCCATTGTTGGCAACGCCAACATTGAGGTATTCTCAAATTCACCTTGGGGCGTTCCCATGATACTCCTTGATTCAAAATAATATGAATCGCACTTAAATCCCTGTGTCTATATTGTTTTTTGCTATATTCTGTTATAAATTTTGAAACCTTTTCAACTGTGTTGGGGATGTGTTTCTCTAAATCTACCCTAATGTCTTCTAACTCTGTCCTATGGTGTAAACCTCGTAAAACTAGTGATATCCTTTTTAAATCTTTAGGTGTGTATGAATAAGAATCAATATTCCCGTTTCTTAAAATAGCCATCATTTCAGAATGAACTGAAGACTCTTTTAGGTATAATTTGCTCTTCCATTTGTTTTTATTAACAATTTTATATGTAATATTTTTTGCATTAAGTTGTTGAATTAAATGTGGTATATTTACATTATTTAAAAATATGGGAGGGCAAAAGTTTTGTTTTAACTTATTCTTGTTCTTATGATTCTCAACTATAGGAACATCCTGACCTTCTTCTATAATTAAATCTCCTAATATTTGGAATCTATTTTGTGATGTAGTGTCTGATGTGTCGTCCCTAATGTGTTGTGTACTCACAGAAGATAAATCCACAATGTCTATTTTTCTTCTTTTCCGTTTGCAATTTACTGTTTGAAATTCTGGATTGTTGATTGTTGCTTCTTCTGTATCCATGTCAGTTGAATTCTTGTCATTTGTTGCTGCCACATAATTCTTGCTTAAGATTTCCTCAAATTCCTTCACCTTTGCTGTTGAATATTCTCCATCCTTAATCCGAACATTTGATGTTATTTTGAAATTAGAGCGCTCATCCTTTGATTTGTCCATTTTGTGAATATCTTCCATATATGGGAGCTTTGTTGAGAATGCGTTGCTATCCAGGATCTTGACTTTTAGCTTTTTTCTTCATTGAAGGCGGAATATGTGTATGTATGAATATGTAAATATTTTTTCCGATATTTTCAAAATTTGATATTATTTTTTTATACGTCTTATTCGTTTGAAACTTTCAAACGAAGTCCAAATTTTTTTTCTTATCGTATTTTCGAAACATAAACTTGTGACAAGTGAATTATCGGAAAAAATTTTTCCTCCAATTTTAATATAACATTAAGCTTGTTTTTTTAATTCCCGCTAAACTAATTTTTCGACGACTTTGTATGGGCAGCCACTTAAAATCGCTTACCTCCCCATACAAAGTGGTCGAAAAATTAGTTTAGCAGGGAATATTAAGTCCTAAAAATGTATCGATTACCCGACAACTAAGCGAGTTTTCTATCGAATATATTATTCCAGGTTTATTTTGAAGAATTCTACAAAAATAAGGTAATCAAATTGACAGTTTTCGGATGTCGGTCCGTCAATACAATTTTTATAGTTTTTCGCTGTTGGCCATTATCTAATTTCGTTTTTAGACCCTCCCGGCGTTTTTCGTTTTTGCAAGAAATATTCTTTCATTTAAAAACACTTCTCATTTTAAACTTAAACTTAGATGCATTTCTCTAGCATAAGAGAACAACTGCCTCGTACTCGTCGATAATCTTAATTTCATTGTTAGGTACTACACATATTCAACCTGATTACGGTTCTCGTACTCGACTAATGCTCAATTCGTTGTATTAATCGTAAATCATTGGAATGACTGTTATATTTCTTTTATATTTGGTTCATTTTTAAGTCACTATAACTCATTAATTGTACTTCTATTAATATGTAGTCCACCCATCCGTGAGCATTGCTTGATCACTCAAGTTTTGAATATGAATATTGTAATTTAGATTCAATTGGACTTAAAATGAAATGAAATAACGTTATCTGCCCCCACTGATGTCACACGACAAAAGTCACGACACATGAAATCATGAGGAAAATACCTTTAATTTTAGTACGCACATTTCCTAGTTGGACTCGTTTTTTTAATCGTTTAAGCCCCATGGGGATAAATTTAATATTTAAATTTATTTTTTAAACCCTTTGGCCAACAGGACATGCATGCTTGCATTAGCTCATTTATTGTTTTTTCTAAGTTAACAAATATTTGTCGATGTATCTTGATTTGATTGTAATATATTATTATTTGATTTTTGATATTCCAGACGAATTCCATCCCCTATGTGATGATGAGGATGTTTCCATTCAGAAAAGAAACAACTCTGCTGTTCACATAAAAATCGCAAGAAATTCAGCATACGACGTCGACATCGTTTGTAACCTGTAAATTGTTTATGTAAATAAAATGTTTAAATTATCTGAACTTGTACGATGGCTGGGGCTGACCGAATTCGAAATAATGGTTAATCTGTGTGGTCTGCTTGTCTTCACTATAACCCTTGCGTTTCGAATATCAGGTACTATAGGAAAGAATGCCGTGGATTGGTTCACTATCTTCAGTCCCCTTTTCTGCGTCGACATCTGCAATGCCTACTTCTGCATCATCGTTGGAATACGAATGTATTTGGATTCGGATAATAAACGTAAAGCCCTTCATCGCTTTATGTGGAGCACATACTTCTTGTTTCTGGTGACAATATTCAAGTATTTGCTCTGTTTGAAATTAAGTGGCCAGACAAATTTGGAGTACAGTGAAGTATTTTCACCTATATTCGTGTTACTGCAATTAGTAGCTGTACGAGCATGCCAACTGCCCAACTCTGTTTAATGACATTTGTTGTATATCATTTAAGTTTTCTAAGCGATTAGTTTTTATTCGTATTTATTCCTATCTCAATAAAATATAAAATGTCAAATATGGGAATGTTAACAATAACGAAAGTTCTGTTCGATTAAAGATTATTAAACAAAAATAAAATATTTGTTTTACAAAAGGATGATTTGTAGTTTTATTTCATATGAATGACATTTAGGACCCAATTTTTTCTATTTCCTCAGTATTGTCAGCATTAAGTTCTTTAATTGTCTTCTTGAAATGATTTTCAATTGCGCGGCAATTCTCCATAGATTTTTCGCTGTCGACGAGATTGATTGCAATACCATTTTTGCCTAAAACGAGAACGACGTTGCATTAAATGATTTCAATTTGTAATGAAGTTTTATACTAACCAAATCTTCCAGTTCTACCAATACGATGAAGATAAGTTTCGCAATCGGCTCTACCCTTTGCATCCATCGGTAGATCGAAATTTACCACAATTGTAACTTGTTCCACATCGATGCCTTGATTTTTATTCGAAATAAAATAAAACACATATTTCAAGTATAAGTTTTTTTATATATTTTTCAGATGTAAGAATAAATGCACAAGTATTATGTGAGACTTCAAGTCGATCAACTGCATTTTAAAATTGTCAAGCGTAATGTTGTTCCCATTAGAAAGACATGTCCCATACTTGTAAGTTTCGCCTTTGGCAATTTAGCTGCCACAAATCGGATATATATTTTTTAAAGTCATTACTCTTCGGTATGTGTCAACGCCGCCCGCCATGTACACAGCTACGAAAGTTAATTTAACTCCAAACCCCCCAAATTTGATAAAACATCAATCACACAGCCAATCAGATCAGTATTTATTTCACACTATTTCAAAATCATTTGCGGTTTTCAACTCAACTTGCCGATTTATACGGCAACTTTTATAAATTTTTCGGAGTAGTTTTAGTTTATCGTTGTCACTTGGAATCAGTTGTTGATTTCCTTCCCTCAGCTAACAAACGGAAAAAAACGAAGTCATTCCCTTTCCAAGATTCGAAGAAGTCGTTCGTCTTATCGTCGTAATTCAGCAATTGAATCAGTTTCGTATACCTGTATATAAATGTATTTATAGTTAGTGAATCATTTGTTGCCGACGGTGGTGCAATGGTAGTGTGCGCGGTTCTTGTATAAGAGAACGTGGATTCGATCCCTCCACCTCGCTTAGTGACGGGGACACTATCGAGTATTTAGTAGAGAGTAGCATCAAACTACTCACTTTCAAGATGTCTTACGGTGTTATCGTCAAGAACAAAGTAAACCAAGTTTAAGAAACAAATAATGTTTGCTTTGATCGTAAGCGAGACAAATTTTTCCGAAGCTATACGAATCGGTTTCTTATAATCGGATGAATTTTGCTTTGTACTTGCATTTATATTGTCTGTGAGTGGTTTTATCAGCGAATATACAAACTATAATCAAAAACTACAAATTTGTTTCAGGGCATGATGGAATTATTAGGTGGTAGCAGGAGGAATGTGTATGTATTAGTAATACAGAGATCTGTCAAACTCAGTTGATTTTTCAATTTTTTTCTATCTTTCTTTAATTGTACAAACAACTTTTCATTTAATTAACAAAATTAGTATGTGGTCAAACTGGATTTATATTGAATTTCTTGAAATCTGTTAAGTATTTACTAATTAAACAAACAAATTAGTTAAAATTTGACAGAACTCTGTACAACGACATGAAAAAACTTCGATCAGCTGTTCTTATAACACAACCTCATATTTAACCATGTTTCAGGGCAACAATGGTACAAATACACGGTAGTAGCAGGAGACTACTACCACAAATATATACCAACCAGAGAATGGAAATGTGATCGTAAAAATGTGATCATTTTCTCAGGCTCATATCTTGCAAACCGTTCAGAATTGCTCTTGTCATAAAGCTCTTGTCATAAAGAACAAAAATTGCGAACATATAAAATCAAAAAACTTCACCTTCCACATCAAAATCGCAAAAAACTTAAAAAAATTCGATTTTTTTTTTACCTTTTTTCCCGTGTTCAGGTCCATAGGTAGCAAACCGTTCAAAATTCAAGGAAACAATCAACTATAAAAATTTACCTGAGATCTCAATAAACAAATTTCTAGAACATATAAACTTCCTAAAGATGATTCTTAACACTGTTTAGGTAGCACGCAAAAGTGAAAAATTTGCCGAAAATTTTTTAATTTCATTTTTTTTACCTTTTTCTCCTGTTCAGGTCCATAGGTAGCAAAAAATGAAGTATGCCTGGCCAGAACCATGTGTTTGTCCAAGCGTTAACACCGTTTAGGTAGCGCTTAGGTATCACGCGATCATGCACCGACAGCAGCAGCACAGGCAATGCAGTAAGCTCAGCACACGCAACAAGGGACACAGCACACAATATAAAAGCGACACGACTCTCACATCGAGGCATTACACAGCGCGACGTCAACGAGAGCTCAGCGGTGAAAGTTATAAAGTGAAAGTAAAAAAAGTGAAAGTGCTACAGTATAATTCGCACACAACATGGGCAACTGACAATTTCAATATGCAGTGTGAAAATATTGATTTATTTTGCTACGTTTGCCAGAAAAAAAACATCTACAAGATTTCAGAAGGAAAATAATCTTTTAACTAGTGAATTCAAAAGAGCATATACATTGTTTTTCGACGAAGTGGACTTGACCGGTGAAAATTACACACCTAATACAGTGTGTCGCCAATGTTATAACAATCTCATGCCATGGTTGAGTGGAGGCAGAGGTACTATGAAGTATTGTAAGCCGGTAAACTGGATTAATCGCCCAGGTGATCATGATGCAACCAGTTGCTATGCATGCGTAAATTACACATGTCGTCTAAATCGACATTCTGAGAAGAACAAAATTTATAAAGCAACTGCAACAGCCACACTACCAGTGCTTGCACCTGAAAATTTTGTATCACCAAGGCCGCCAACTCCAGATCGTACTACAGAATTTACAGCAATGAAGATCCATTTGATACCGATTATGAGCCCCAACAGGGAAGAGATGGACCACAACTAATAACACAAATGGAAATGAATTTTATTGTGGCCATATTGGGATTATCGCAGCGACTTGCAATATTTTTGACAGCTTTTTTAAAGCAAAGAAAACTCACACATGCTAATGTTAACTCTACGGCGTACCGCAAACGACAAGCTGAATTTCAGATGCTCTACACTCTAAATGATGACAATTCGTTCGCTTACTGCAACGATATAAATCGCTAGTGAGTGGAGATTATTTATTGATGGTTCTGTTTCAAGCTTGAAAGCAGTGTTGTTGCTTGTGTCGAACCGAAAACCTTCCATTCCGCTAGCAATGGGTATCAACATGAAAGAAAGCTATGAAACATTGAAAGATATAATGGAAAAAATCAAATATTACGAAAATAAATGGAAGATTTGCTGTGATTTGAAGGTCATCAACATGTTGCAAGGGATCATCGATAAGGGCGGCTTCCCAAAATTCTTTTGTTTTCTTTGTAATTGGGATTCACGCTCACCTCTAAATCAATTCCAATGTAACTCGTGGAGGCCAAGAGGAAGTGTGGATGAACAAATACAACAACATAGACTGAAGAATGCACCTTTAATTGACAATACTCAAGACATCTTGCTGCCACCGCTCCACATAAAATTGGGAATTGTTAAAAAATTCATCGAAGTGGCCGTTGTAAATTGTCCAAACGCATTCGACTATTTGAAAAGCGTTTTCCCAAAGCGTAGCGATGACAAAATTAAAAAAGGTATTGTAGTAAATTTAAAACGAATTTTTTCACCTAATTGTACTATTTACACTATGTTAATGTTTTCTTTTCTGTCTTTATTTTTTGTTTTCATTTAACAGGCGTGCTTAATGGCCCTGACATTAGAAAGCTATTCAAGAGCAACTTTGATTCATCGCTTGATGAAAATCATTCAATGGCATGGATTTACCTACAGCATGTATGCACCAGAGTCTTGGGAGGGGATCGAGACGCGGAACCGGAAGCAAGAGAATGGGTGAAACAAATGCTGCATTATTTTGAGATAATCGGCGCATCGATGACATTAAAGCTGCATTTTCTTCATTTTCATTTTGACGATTTTATCAAACAACTCCCTACCGAATCCGATGAGCAAGGAGAACGGTTTCACCAAACCACAATGCCCATGGAAAAACGGTACAAAGGCAAAAACCTCGACGCATTGCTTGCAGAGGTATGTTGGTGGAGTCACAAGATCACCCTGTATGATGTTAATGAAGTATTTGAAGAAGAAAGAGCTGATGATGGAGGGCAGTCTGGAAGCAACGTGCCTGTGGACACCATAATTGCTGAATCCGAGTCAGATTCGGACGATTTGGATCCACAACTTAAGAGAGCGCGATTTGCAAGTCCAGGGCCATCAACATTATAAACATAATACGAATACTTTTTTTAATATTTTTGTACTAGATAGCATAGTATCTCAATGTTGAAGTAAATAAAAAACAAATGAAATTAAAAAACGGTGTTAAGAATAATTCCCAGGAAGTTTATATGTTCTAGAAATTTGTTTATTGAGATCTTAGGTAAATTTTTTTAGTTGATTGTTTCCTTGAATTTTGAACGGTTTGCTACCTATGGACCTGAACACGGGAAAAAAGGTAAAAAAAATCAAAATTTTTTAAGTTTTTTGCGATTTTGATCTGGAAGGTGAAGTTTTTTTGATTTTATATGTTCGCAATTTTTGTTCTTTATGACAAGAGCTGATATGAAAGTTAGGCCTATAAGAGTGGCTGCTCGTCGTGCTAATGAACTGATGTGCATTATTCAAAATTTAGAGCACCAACATGTTGGATGGCTCGATGAGAACGACGTAGACATTCCAAAATCGGATGAAAGTGAGCAGACACACAACATTGAGCAGCAAACATCCAATGTCATCGAAAATTTAGAATCATGGATTCGGGTGTCATGGACTGAAGACTGTTAACTGGAATTAATATGTAAACCAAAAATTTAAAAGAAGTTTGTTTTATTCGTAATATTACGATTATAATATATATATGTACCTTACTCTATGTTGAATACCATGCCAATAAAGTTTGTTTAAATGAATATTATTATTAGTCCTCTTTCCTAAGCCTATTTTCTTATTTCTAGAATTATAACTGCTGCTCATGAATCAATAAAATAAAAAACATAATACATTGAAAGTAAAATGCAAATACCAATGATTACGTCAGCATGCGGTGGGGGGGGGAGGGGGGGGGGTTGGTTGTTTAAGAGCTTTGCTTACTTTTGATGACAAGGGGGAGGGGGGTGTTAATAATTGTAATAAATCTGCTTACGTAATACTTGAACGGCCCCACAGTCGTCACTGTATATTATCATATGCTTTAACTGTAGCAGAATCAGTGCACATTTTAAAAAAGTACTGTATGTACACTCATACACTCGTAAGTATTTCTGTTTACGTCTAATGCCTTGTTCACGCTGCCACGAAATTGTCGAACGAAATTGAAATCGTTCACACTAGTTTTGAGCAATTTCGTTGAAAAATTACAACTGTTTGTTTACAAATATTGCCATTAGTAAAATTTTAGTGCTGGGCACAATAACCAAAATTCTGTTTGGAAATGAATGAAAACAATAAAATAAATGAATGGTACGTGAACTTTAACATGAATCACTGATTCGCCACGGCTTAGTTTATTTTCACTACCCTATTTCGATGTAAACTTAAAATTTAAATCTGACGAATGAGGCGGCATACAATTGTTTTGTTTTTTGTTGTAATTTTAGTAACCACGTGTTCGGTGAACGAAGCCGACCCATATTTATGGACGGCGTTGAAGCTACAAAAAAAATTAATCGAGCGGCAACTGAGTTTTTATTAAATGTAATTTTTCGGCAGACGTTACTTTTATTTTTTTTTGTTAATCCGGCCTGTAAATGCAGCCTAATTGATAATATCGGCTAACATTTTAAGTCGAAGCATGCTTTAAAGACGGCGGCGTGAACTTTAATAAAAATATCTACGACGGCGGCACACCAGAAAATTTTCTGTCGGCTTCGTTCTCTTGCATATGTGCAAAAAAGAGTACTAAGTTAATTTTCCTGAGTAAAAACAGCGTTGTATACGACAATTTCAAGTCAATTTCAACGAAATTGTCGTAAATATCTCAATTTCGTAGTTGTCAAAATATATGCGAAATTGAGCAATTTCAACTCAATTTAGGCCCAAATTGCAAAAGACCTCAATTTCGCGGCGGCGTGAACAAGGCATAACTGAAACTACGTCATCAAACAAGTATAGAGAAGTATAACGTGTTTCCAACAACAAACACCACTTGCCACTACTTGTACTTCATATATGCATGAGAATGTGCAGGTATTACTCATCGACTTCTAACACTTGTAGTTACTTAAGTATAGTTGGTATGCATATGTTGCGTGTGGTTGTTGTTTTGATTATTTACTCTTCACACTTGTATGTTTTATGAATAATACTTGAAATGTACTCAAAATAGGAATTCTGACATTCTCTGATACCAACAAGAAGAGTAATCAACTAAGTACAAACAAAAAACCTATGTATTGGCAGTTGGCAAGTGCCACGGTATGAAAAAGAAAATCAAATCAGCCGTTCTAGCAACACAACCTTGGCTAATTCAACTATAGGGCAAACACACAAATGCATTCACATTCGTGTGTTTCATTGTTTAGTTAGGCGGTACCCCCTACTGCTGAACAAGTAAGTACTACTTGGAGTACTTATAGAAAAGATGCTCTCAAAGACGAAACGGTGATACTCATAGATGACTGGAAGAATTCGGGTTGCACTGTGTAATTTTCATACTTTTGCAGCCGTATATCAAACCAAAAGTACAAACCACATCAACGGGAAGTAAATTTTGCCATTTCAATCGATTAAAAAAGGGATGTTTAGTGAGAGAAAAAATCAAAATATGGCGAAGTGTTAAGAGTAAAATTATTTTTGTAGATCCTACGAACACACAAATTGCTAAAATCAGTATATGAATCCTTGTCGCGAATAACGTTGTAAGCAGCATTTTTGGGAAAAGTGATTTTTCGTTGATTCCCGCTCGAACTACTCCCTCGGATTATATAAAAACAAAACTGAGTAAAAAATATTTTTTTCCGACATTTTAAGTCCGTCTCAAAGTGAAAAATGCCACATTTAAAGGCGTGTTATCACCCCGTTTGTTTTGAGTTCATTGACAAAACTATACAAAATTAAATTTCAATTAGTATAATTTTCTATTTAATTTGTATAAAAGTGAAAATTAATCCAAAACTTAAAGAAACAAACAAACACTAAGTGACCACTATCTTAAATGTATTTTTGTCTGTGGGGAACATATTAAATTTTGCCGCTTACAACGTTAATCCTGAGAATGCTTCACATGTTTTCCAAGTATTCCACGGATTTGTAGTGCAAATAAAACACCAGTGCAACCTCTTATATACAGGGTGATTCAGGAAGTTCCGGACAAATTTCTCCAGCGTATTCCTTGGCTCATTTCATGAAGAAAAGTCCACTAGGACCATGTCCGAAAATGCAAGGGTGCGAAATGGTAGCGGGTTCAAATTTTCGGATTAGCGGTCGGAGGGTAGTAGGGTAAAGTTGCTAACTTCTGAGAATGCTTCACATGTTTTCCAAGTATTCCACGGATTTGTAGTGCAAATAAAACACCAGTGCAACCTCTTATATACAGGGTGATTGCAGATGTCCAATACTACCTTCCGACCGCCAATCCGAAAATTTCGAACCGGCTGCCATTTCGCACCCTTGCATTTTCGGACATGGTCCTAGTGGACTTTTCTTCATGAAATGAGCCAAGGAATACGCTGGAGAAATTTGTCCGGAACTTCCTGAATCACCCTGTATTTATGTTGTGTATTTATTGACACTACTTGAATTGAAATAAAATGGTACTGGTTGGTATTTGTGTTTTCATGCGCTTGCAGATGTCCAATATTTAGCTATGAAAGAAAATTATCAAAAATACCGTTCGGAACCGGTGGAAAGCTGTAGGTCCCAATCAGTGAGTGCTAAACTAGAAACTCTCCTCAATCCCTTCATGGGATGTAATGGGTGATCATTTTATAGTGGGCATTGCATTTTCGTCGGTTTGTCCAATACAATTGTTTAATTTTGTGAATAAGATAAATTAGAATCAAGTTTTTTACTCTTTTCTGATTAAAGGCCACAAAACTTAAAGCTTAAAGAAACACAGAATCCGAATATCTTCTTTATTTGTTTATGGGATACTACTCCAGCAACTCCAGTTTTTCGACCATTTCCAAAAACAGCAGTTGCATGTAAAGCTGGCCACACAAATCAAATGGAAATGATTGTTGAAATTTGAACAGATAGCCATGTGTGTGGCGTGGTTTGCAAACAGATTGAAAGTTGACAAAATGTTTTGTCCTGTGGTCTTTTTGAGTGTGGCGTAGTTGATGCTTTCATTTCTTATGATATTGTACACATGAGCGGAAAATGGCAACTGTTTGTGAGAAGGTCCCTGGGGACCTTTAGATTTTCAAACTATCACAACTCCTTAATGGTCTTTCGGTCGAATACCTTAAAGGTAAATGCATTCCTCGAAAAAACTGTGCTGAATCGATAAAAGTTTACGTTTTATTCAATAGTTTCCATTACAGGTTTAATGGCGTTTAGTACGTGGTCTTGTGCTATTATTGGAAGAAATCGCAAAGATTTGTGTTGAATTGTGTTTTTTTTGTTACCTGTATTTATTTTTTCACTTGAATGCTTACAACAGCGATGTGTACGCCAGAACAACATTTGCTACATCTTATCTGCCCTTAAAATTCATAGAACAGGTATACGAGCAAGAAAATCAGTGTACATTTCTGAAGAATTTTTGACAGTGAAGCAAGCAGCACCCGGCGAGCCCAGCTCTGTTATAAAAGGTTTATAAACCAAAGCATACAGTGGTCGACAAAAGTCAACATACGATCCTCATTCTTCCTGCCAGACGAGTACAAATACATTATGGAGAAAAGTAATGATGCAGTTTTCTTTGAAACCCTTTTTTAATATTATAGTATATAATATTATGGCCGTCGGTGGTGCAATGGTTAGTGTGCGCGGCTCTTGTACATGAGATCCTGGGTTCGAACCCTGCTCTGACCACCTTCAAAAAAAATTTCTTTCGGCGTCGGTCACCTCGCATAGTGACGGCAACACTATCGAATATATAGCCATGAAAAAGCTTCTCAAAATACCGTTCGGAATCGGTGTAAAACTGTAGGTCCCAATCAGTGAGTGAAAACTGGAAAGCGCACAACTCAGTGATTGTGAGAAGTTCTCCCCGGTCCCTGCATGGGATTTAATGGGAAACCATTTATTTTATTTATAATATCCCATACAAATTGTACTTGAATACAAACTTAAACAAATATTCACGAAAAACGAAAAAAAAACATTGACAAAAGTCTAAATACGGCCATACCTTATGATTTTGTGCGCTGCTGAATGGTTAGAGAAGTCCCGTTGGCTGAATTTTAATACTGTGCTTTGCATTAGGATCCAATAAATTGTGTTTAGTTGGAGTTTGGTTAGATTCAAGAAATACTTAATTGTGAAAGTGGCTCGTCGAAAAGAAATTTAAAGTTTTGTGCGACACTTAGTTGTGAAATATAGAAAACCTTTGGTTAAATATCAAAACTGTTAAATTTAAGAAAATCAATAGCAGACAATATTAAATAAATTTAAAAACACTTGTACTGTTGACAAAAAATCCCGCAGTGGGCGCCCAAAGAATTTAAATACCAGAGATGCCAACTTTACTTTAGAAGAAGTGGACAAAAGTCTGAAAATGAAATCCCCAAATTGGGCCCAAGGGTTGGTAAATAAAATAAGATACTATAGTGCATTCACGAATAATTCAATGAACTTTGAATAATGATAGTTACCATAGCAGGACTCAGCGCAAAAAAAAAACATTATACGCGAAAAAAAAGACGCAAATTCGCTTGGAATTTTGCCAACAGCATATCCAAAAAGGCACTGATTTCTGGAAACGAGTATTGATTACGGATGAGACTAAAAGTAATTACTTTGGAAATGACGGGAGAACCAAAGTTTGCAGTAAATTTACCACAGCAATGAATCCGAAAGACTAGACCCTACTGTTAAACATGTTGCGGGCAGCGTGTATGTTTGGGGTGCCGCCGGTGTATCAGGATTTGGAAATCTGGTACTTGTTAAGAGTAAAATGGATTGTTGCCGATATAAATCAGCTTTAGAACAAATTTTGAAAGTATCGGTCGGTATTTTATATATTCGTTATACTTGGATTTTCCCCGAAGATAACAAACCAAAAAACACCGCTCATAACGTGGACGATTTTCTGATTTATTATGCCTCACGAAAATTGTACACTCCTCTTTAAATCCGACACTTAAATATCATTAAGCACGTTTTGGAGCTTATTGAACGTAAAGTCAAACAAATTGGGACTACTAGTGCTCCAATACTGAATGAGAAGCTTCAAAACGAATGCTGAGTTGGAAAGTTTTGTTGTTTCAATGCCCAGATGATTGCAAGCAGTTATAGATGCCCGTGGTGTGCCAACCAAATTATAGATTTAATAATCAGAATAATTTTTCATTCTTAAATTAAGTTGCTTATGTTAGTTTCGAAGCCGTATGTAGACTTTTGTCAACGCATTTTTTCCGTTTTTCGTGAATAATTTTTGCGTGAATATTGCAGTAAATAAATTTTTTCGTGTTCTGTTAATAAAAATAGATTTTAAACAAAAGTGCATCATTAGTTTGCTTCATAATGTTTTCAGACTCAAGAGGTAGCAGAAATGGGGATCGTATGCAGACTTTTGTCGGCCACTGTATAACGTTTATATATTGAACAGTGACCATCGAGGCCGGAATTTTAACATTTTTGTATATACGTATAAAGAAAAGGTACAGATTCAAATTAGGATGCTGCGGAAATGGTGCTATGTCACAGTACATGCTACCAGCAAACGACTGAGGAGGAGAGACGTGTTATTGATGATAGATGATCATAATTTATGATTGACGATGATGAAGATGATGTATGGAATTCGGCAAATCCTACAAAGAAAAGGGAATGGAAAACAATCCCTCTCAAAGAGTTCGACGCATTGTTGGCTATCGTTTTGTGTGCTGGGCTACCTAAATGCCTAATGATCCTGCTAAAGAACTGTGGGGCCCAACACATGCTCCAATATACAAAGTCACATTATCATACGATCGATTTGTGCTCATTAAAAATTCATTCCCTTTGATAACGCAAATACGCGACAGTAAAACTGCTGCTATTGACGATGATTGGCAAATGGTGCATACCAATTTGGCGGCAGCTTAGATCCCGCACGATTCGCTGACCGTGGACGAGCAATTATTCCCATATAGAGGCCGCACACGGTTTACACCAGACATTCCGTCTAGACCAGCCAAGTACAGAATGAAGGTATGGTGGCTGTGCGATTCGAAATCATTTTATCCCCTTAAAGGAATGATTTAATCTGGGAAGTAGCCTGGTCAAGAGCGTGAGGTAAATCAAGGGCAGAATGTGTATCAATTAGTGGAAAGATATGTGAATACAGGCCGCACAATTTATGTTGAACATTTTTTCTCCACATTGGATGTGGCGCGTACATTGACGAGGCAGAAAACCGAATTTGTTGGAACAGTACGCTCAAATAAAACATTTGTTCCACGTGAGAGTCTAAACATAATCAAACACGCTACAGACGACGACGTTTTTTCTGCATAGGTTTCTTATGGCAGGGAAAAATCGTCACGAAAATCCGCTGCGGCTGACGACTCGCCGCTAGAATAGAATCTTTTCTAATTTCTTGGCGGCGCTCTCACGAAATCTCTCAATTGAGAGAATGAAGTTGCCACATGTTCATGGAAATCATAAGAGAAACCAACACATATAAACTATACATGGGAATGCAAAGAAAAGTAAAGGGTTAAAAATAATTTATTGTTAAACACAATACAATAAAAGTGAATATATTTTTAAAAACAGTAAAAACACTTTAATTCCTATACAACTATAATATTATTTTTTCAAACTTTCAAACAAATTCCAGAAAAGAGCCGAAAATATATAGGACGCAGAGAAAAAAAATCAACCGAAGTCTCTCTCATTTCGTTTAGACGCTAGAGATTTTTTCGTCGCCGTCTGTTTCTGTTTGGACTCTTAGTTTCTGAAAAGTTCTGCGCGTCCGGTTTGCAGCTCATTGTTTGGCATAAACAAAGGCGATTTATCACTGTGCTAACACTGTGAGGTATGTCTGACGATTGGAGTCTGAGTGTATTATGTCCTGTATTCAAAAACGGTGATCCGTGTGTCTGTTCCAACTATCGCGGTATCAGTCTTTTATCCATCGCGTATAAAGTATTGTCGAGTGTATTATGTGAAAGACTAAAGCCAATTGCTGAAAATCTGATTGGACCTTATCAGTGTGGTTATAGACCAGGCAAGTCCTCGACTGACCAAATATTCACACTACGCTAAATCCTGGAAAAGACACACGAAAAGCAAATCGATACATACAAAGCTGCTTTCGATAGACCCATATGTCTGAACTTGGGATTTCGGCAAAACCGATCCGCCTCTGTAGAATGACGCTGACCAACACCAAATCAGCAGTGAAGGTGGGGAAAGACCTCACCGAACCATTCTGTACCAAGCGAGGACTGAGACAAGGCGACACACTTTCGTGCAATCTCTTGGACATCTTAATAGAGATAATAGTGAGAAAAGCTGCAGTAAATACGAACAAGACCATTAACACGAAAAGCCATATGTTGCTGACGTATATGCTGATGGAAGACACCATTGGGCCGAAATTTGCGAGAGGTTACTGCAGTATTTGCAAGAATCGAAAAAGAATCAGCGAAGGTGGGTTTTGCTGTTAATGAGGGCAAAACAAAAATGGACTGTGCCAACTACTAGTCAAACCTCTCGACTATGACCACACTTGAACGTCGACAACCGATTTAATTTTGAACTTGTAGATGAATTTATCTACATTGGATACGCCGTGAACAAGAACAACAACGTCAGCCTGGAGATAATTGTGCTTGCTATGAACCAGCGCGAAAGGATTTCGATAACGTACTCGATGGAAGCAGGAGAAGACTCAGATGGTAAGATCAGGCCGAAGAATCCCTCCGTATCCTCGGTGTTACCAACTGGCGAAGGATATAACCAGTTGGAGGAATATGTTAAAATTTATTTGTTTAATTAATATGTGTAAGACATCTGACCTCATAAGGTTGTAAAATAGTCAATAAAAAAGTGTTAATGTGAGCATCAAAATAATGTAAGCACCATATAAACGTTTAAACATTGTTTTATTACATTAAGATGTAAAATAAATAAGAATTAAATTTATGAAAATATTAGATGAAAAGAAGTCACGTTAGGAAATAATTCACGTTTTACTAAAAAACACCAAATTTTAAGCGTCAAAATAAAGTAAACGCTTGTAAACAGAAGATAAACATTCATATTTAATATTTTGTTTGTTTTCCTTTTGACTATAACTTCTGATAGTCTTCCAGGCATTGAGTCGACAAGTGTTTTTGTGACATCAGACGAGATTTTACTCCATTCGTGTAATTCGATTTGTAGGTCATATTTGCAAGAAATGCACCTTTCTCTAATTTTTTTGTCTAGATGTTCCCACATGTGCTCAATGGGATAAAGGTCTTTGTACTGCGGTGGATGATCTAGCGTTTTCGGAGTCCGATAGAGCAACCACTCCTTAACGATTTTGAACGAATGCTTATGATCGTTGTCCTTTTTGAATATCCAGCTTTGCGATAAGCCCAATATGTGTACACTAGGGGCAGCATTATTTTTTAAAATGTTTAGATAATCTTTTTCCATTGTTGACACTAGAAAAACTAGATTACCGTCCCCTGATGCCTCCATGAATTCCCTGACCATAACGTAGCCTCCACCATGTTTAATCGTTTTATCTTATCGTTGAAGGCTTCATTCTCGTATTTTTGGAGGTTTCTTAACACCAAAAATTGCAAACTTACTCTTGTCGGTGAAAAATATGTTTTCCAAAAAGTTTGGAGCCTCATTCCTATATTTCTTTGCGAAATTCAAGCGCTTAGTTTAGTTGATTTTCAATATATAGGGTTTTCTTCCCTGTTACTCTTCCATGTAATCCCGTTCTGTGCAGCGATCTTCTAATGGTGGATTGGATATTGTCGTATGGGAGGATATATTGGAAATTGAAACTATCAGAATGTGATAACATTTGTAATGGATTATTCCGCCACAAAATTGAAGGGAAGCTCTGTTCAAAAATGTAAGTACTTAATCTTTTCTATAAAAAATTAAATAATTACTGTTATTTTAATTATTATTATGGCATTATTCTTACGGCCATAAATTTACTTTAGCACCAACTCTCTGAACTACACCAAAATGTCACCACCGAGAAAAGCTTCTGCGTTGAGTTCAAAAGGTTTAGAAGTGGGTATCAAAGTTAGTAGAAATGGGTATCATTACAATGGTCTTTCTAAATTCTATAAATCTGTGTATAAACATATCTACTTTTATTAACCCATTGGGGGATAATTAAAAAAAATTATTTGTTAACCTTCCTTTTTTAATAATTTTTTTTTTCAGAAAATTTCCCCATTGTACTTATTTTTTGGTAGTCTCCGATAATAGACAAGACTTCTTCAGCCTTTTTTTATGTATAATACTCACCAATAACCGTTCAAAGACGGGAGACATTTAAGTTCAAAAGATATAAAAAATTATTTCTACAAAATCGCGCGATTTAACACAAAAATACTATGCGGGTGTTGGATTCGCACTAGACGAGAAAATCCCTAAGCCACCCAGTAAGCTTTATAACACAAATATACCATGAACTTTAATTTTGAACTTTAATATCTCCGGTCTTTGTAGGGGTATAGGTGAATATTATACCTTAAAATAAGTTAAGATCTTGTCGATTATTGGAACCTACCAAAAAAAAAAAGTATAATAGGGCATTTTTTTGAAAAAAAAAAAAAATTATCATAAAAGTGAGGTTAAAAAATCGTTTGTTTTAATTTAACAACAACCAACCCCCCCCCACCAATGGATTAAGACAGATACAAATGTTTATACACAGATGTATAGAGTTTAGAAAGGCGTTTGTAATGATACCCATTTCAACTAGATCGGATAATAAATGGCTGACTTGTGCCCGATTATACAATCAAGCTTTGGAGGTCTATATTTCGGAAAATATGGACCAGCGCACTTTTTTTCTTTATTTTTATCATCATTTTATGCCCTATTAGACAAAAAACGAAAACGGACATTTGATGCTAAAGTAAAAATGTTCCCTTATTGTACTTACAAAAATTTGCGGTAGCTCAAGTGAATTCGTCGCATCCGATTAATTTTGAAGTTGTAACCCCCTCCTTGCAAACGTTTGTTGGCGCTTCTCCTGCTCTCGGCCGTTGTTCTGCTACCATTCTAAAGGCTACGGTGTACATTTTCACTTATTTTGATTATTAATTATGTAATTAAGTTTTATAAGAATGTAATCGAAAGTGTTCGCATCACTAACATGTTCACAAAAATTTTTGATATTTTTACAAATTCATTAGTCAGATCAAAAGCTATCAACCAAGCTCATGCTCATGCATGACAAGACTGTGGTTCTCTTATGGTGTGCCTCTTTGAAGCCGAAGTTAACGGCGTTATTTTGTATTGTAGATTCTTAATATTTCACATTTCTCCACCACGTCCCACGAAGGCACAGGAGGACTTCGCCTTATAGTTTAAAATCCCTGATTAGGACCTACAATTTTACACATGCTGGTACGATTTCCATGGGCCAATTACTTTTGATCTATTACAAATTTTCGAGTTCTGTAAAAACCCCATTGTAAGCAATAATTGTTTCGAAACTATAACATTGAAAATCAGATAATTGGGTATAGTTTAGAAATTAACCCAAAGTTGACTACTACTTTTCTTATTTTTCGATTTCAAACAAAACAAAAATTGCACAAATTTTTATTTTTTATTGAAAATGGCTTTTCTATGGTAATTAGGGTCCGTTGATCTCAAATCTGTCTTCAGAATTTCGCTATTTCATATAGTTTCAACGATATCGGCTGTTCGAGAAGTCGAAAATGACAATTTGAACGACACCCAATTTTTTTTTCCGATCGGAGGCCTTTGGTGCTTCAACAACAGCTTGTTTGTAGCTTTGTTTTCAAAAGTAATATATTTTTGAAAAATAAATCTTTTATGTGTCTTATTGTCCCTTTAGAAATTTGGTCTAAATATAAAGTGACTTTCAACGCCCACGACCCCATAAAGGGGATGGGGGTTGAGCAGTGTACTTATTTTTTGATAGCCAACAAAATTTCGCATATCACTGCATCATTGCGTTTCGCATCTGTACACATCGCCATAGAAAAAGCCAGAAAAAAACTTGAATATTGGCTCTAAATGGGTTGATATAACTGAATGCTCCATGGTGAACGTACTGAAATCATTTCTTGCTTTCCTCCTCCTCCTTGGGATGTGCCTCCCTCGAGGAATCGTGTTAATTCATTGTTTCCATTTGCCTGTTTTGGTAGTATAGGTCATCTAGAGCAAATAACTTCAAATTCGGACTCCATATTGTAGACTCCATATATGAAGGGCCTGGTTAGAGCTTCCCACAATCAGTGCGCTTTCTAGTTTTGCACTCACTGATTGGGACCTACAATTTTACACCGGTTTCGAACTGTATTTTGAGAAGTTTTTTCATGGCTACGTACACGACAGTGTCACAAGCGAGGTGACCGTCGTCAAATGGAATTTAAGATGGCCAGAGCGGGGTTCGAACCCACTGTTCTTCTTCCTGCTGTCATTCCTAAGAATGCCAAATATTGTTTGTTCCTGACAAGTTATCGATAAACACTCAACTTCGCCTCAAACTAGTTAGAAAATACCAATTGTACATACAACCAGATAATCGCACATACAACGAGATTGCCGGTGATTTTTCTTAGCGAATTTGACATTTATAATTGTCCTAATGTTGAAACGAAATGATGTTCACATAAAAACGACTTCGACAACAGTAATAGGACCGAATGTCTGGAAACATGTATTAATGCATCAGCTTTCAAAGTGGACTTGATCGTCTGTCATCTGAGCAACTATTATCATGTACTTACCTCGTGACAATACATTTGTGGTTATTAATACTTTTTCTAAACCAATTCTAAATCGATCAAGCACTGCTAATCTTTGTTCCACTGTGAGGTCGCCGGACAGCACGGCTACAGAATGACCGTCGGATGACAATTTACCAGCTAGCCAGCCTGCAGTTTTTCGAGTCTTAAATATAAATAAATACAAAAAGTTGTGTTAATTATTCCAGTAAAATTCAATAATAAAGATGAAAATATTTACGAGTTTATAACAATCTGCTAAATAGCATAAATAAATAAACAATTACGATTATCCTGATGCAAGGCTCTAAGAGAGCTTCTCATTACATTTAGGCAAAATCTATTCCGGTTCGTAATGCTTACGCCTTTTGTCTCATAAAAACCCTACAAGAAAGCCAATTTACAACAGTCAGCAGCGCACAATAACTGTTGGACCACGACTGTCCGATAATTTGCAAAAGTCGCTTCAGATGAAATTGGCCTATGAAACCACATGTATAAAGAATACATTTTTATACCCTTTATTTGTAAATTATTGGATCGGTCGACTGGTGTGAAACTAACAATAAGGTTACATTTTAATTTATTTACTTTCATTTACATACAGAGTGGCTGATGAAAGCCGCTACCAAAAAAAAAAAAATTTAATAAAGCCGCTACCAACAAAAAAAAAAAAAAAAATTTAATAACTTTTTTTCTATTTAATGAATCTGGTTAATTTTTTTTTTTTTTGTTTTTTTTTTATTTTGCAGATTGATTTTTAGATTTAACAAAAATGGATGAATGGGACACTAAAACAAGAATTTGGAGTGTCCACCCCTATCACGCACTGGAGTCGGAGACCCTTCAGTTCGGACGGAGGAAACAATCTCTGCTGTAGCTGCTGCCATACAAAACAATCCAAGAGTTTCGACAAAAAGCTTATCTGCTCAAATGGGTATAAGCAGACAGTCATGCAGTCAATTATGCACAAAGATTTGGACTTATTCCCATATAAAATTCAAATGGCCAACAAACTGAACGCAGCAGACTTCCCGATTCACTTGGAATTTTACCAGAAGATGCTTCAAATGGTGGAAGAGGACGGAAACATGTTGAACTGTCTTTTCATGTCTGACGAGGCCCATTTCAATTTAAACGGCAACATAAACACAATTGTCGAATATGGAGCGCTTCCAACCCACAGATACTCCATGAGACGGAATTGCATCCACTTCTTGTCACAGTGTGGTGTGCAGTTTCATCACGCTGCATTGTCGGGCCCTACTTCTTCGAAGAAAACGGTCACACCGTTACGGTTACTGGAGACCGTTACTTGAGCATGTTGAGAGAGTTTTTCTATCCAGAATTACGCCGAATGAGAATTTCTTTCAACTCTGTGTGGTTTCAGCAAGATGGTGCAACTCCTCACATAGACCGGTCAGTTATGACAGAAAATTTCCCAATAAGTTGATATCCAGAAACTCCACATTCCGTTGGCCCCCAGGTCGCCTGACCTTACTGCACCTGACTTTTTCTTATGGGGTTATTGCAAACAGGAAGTCTACAAAGCAAAACCATGGATGAAAGCAATCCATTCGAGAAACAATTGCGGCTATTCCTGTCTCAACTCTCCAAGCAGTAATGAACAACTTTTTGGTAAGATGCCGCACATGCATCAAGGAGCAGGGGGCATTTAAATTTCATTATTTTTAAAACTAATTAAGCTATATTTAATAAAATTGAATGAGCTTTAACATGAATAAAAGAAAAATGAATTCCATACACTGAAAAAAAAGTTATTTGAGTTTCTTAATGTAGCAATATTCATCAGCCACCCTGTATATAATCTCCTACATTGAAGTACATAGATTTGCCTTTTAGCCTGGGGGAAAGCCATTGGTGATGGAGTGCCAATTTTCAAGAGTGGGTGATTTAGCCATGACGGTACGATGTACCATCTAGTGTTCAAAAGAACCAAAATGGCCCTGTGGATGCATATTGGGCACCACCATCGCTCAGGATACGGTGGGCCTAGTTGACCCGATGGTGCCGCAAACCTGAGCGGAAGCATTTTACAAATTAAGCAAAAAAGTACACCTTCAACGTTGTACAAATAAGGGAGGAGAAAGATTCCGACGATAAATCATAGTTACCGAGTACGATACCCAACAATGTGGCCTTTTTGCTCGAGATTTAGATTCAATTACGTTTGAATGAATGAACAAAGACAGTCTATACAGAACCCTTGATTCGTTATTGTAGGTGGGTCATTCGGGACCCTCTTATAATTTACTGTAATTTATTTGTTACAAAGTGGGCGTTTCAGAGCCCTCGTAAAATTAATGTTTTAATTATGATGTGCATCCTTCACCTGGGGTAACAACCTTGTCGCGATGTGGGGGCTTAAGTGTGGCCGAGGCTGCCTAAGTGTGGCCTTGGCTGCGCGAACTAAAGGTTACTCCGGGGGGAAGTTGAGTCTCGTTGTAGGTCTATCTGTTGATCAGGCCTACTTAAATAACGAATGTCAATGAAGCTTCCCCCGACATGGCGATTCTTGCGATTTTGGCGCCATTAGAATATCCAACGTTGAATGCAAAAACACTTTTAAGGTCAAGGTGGTTGGAAGCAGTGCCGAGGACCTAGAATGGCCAGTTAGTGTTTAAACAAACTGGTTCCTAACAGCTCCCTCCCACGCCAGGGCACGGGTCGGTAGTAATGAAATATGTTGCCCGGTCCAACTCACGCCGTCACTGGGGTGGACTGTATTATATTTACTGGCATACTCGTGGGACTAACATGAACAAAAAAGAACTAATGAAAAAACTAAAAACAGGAAAACAAAACAATGATAACAACACTGCAAACGAAACTGATACACGAAACGATACTAATACGACATTTGAAACGGAACACAGGCTAATCCACGATAGCATTGTGAAACAAAACCATGAGATCGTTTCGATGATGATGAAAACGCAGAGTCGGGTTCATCATACTCATGGTTCTACAGGGGGTGGTGTCTTGACCCCTGTAGTAGAGTCTGTGGCAAGCACACAAAAAGCCAATGGCAACCAAAACAAGGATGATGACGCGGACGAAACCAAGCGGGGCTGCATAAGCCCTCAGCCTTCAATAACAGGTGGTGACTCCAACTCTGATTCCCAAAGTGATAATAATGAAAACAACATTACCATTTTAGCAACTCCAAAAAATGACGAGGTAAATAGAATGGTCGATGAAGTAAGCGAGAGCATAGCGAAGCTATCCACACAAAAGAAACGACTCTCGGGGGCTCAACGCAGGAAGATTGCAAAGAGGAACCGTTCAGCCAAACAAGCCGAAAAACAGGATGTTCCTAAGGACCTGTCGGTGCCTCCCTCGACCTCAACAGAGGCTGAGAAGAGAAACCGATCACCGGAAGAACAGAACACTGTCACATTAATGGCAAAGAGGAAAAAGTGTTCCCCGTCATCTGGTAATTCGGAGACGCCCAAACCCCATATTACCCAGGGGATGCAACAGAGCTCCAGGGACAATAGGAGCAAAGCCGATGCGATTACCGGAAAGGCGAGCACATCAGCCAAATCAACCGACAAGGAAAGGGCGCGTAAACACGAACCCTATCCAACTGGGAAGAGGAAGCTGAATGCGAACACGGGCAAAGAACCGCCATCCTACGCAAAGGTAGCGAGAAGGCAACAACTGGACGATCTCTGCTATGCAGTAATTGACAGCGGAAACCCAACTGGCTCAATACCGGATAACCAACACCAAATCGTGGAGGACCTCGTCAACACGAAGGTAATGGACCACATAATGAAGGCCGAAAGTGGACCTCCCATAGAAGTTGTCAGTAGCGGCTTCAAAGGGGAGGTACTCACTTTACAGCTGGCCTCACAACGCTGTGCGGAGACTTTAAAGAAGCTGGTGGATGAAATCTCTGCCCCCTGGGAAGGCGGTAAGCTAGCCCTCGTAAGGAAGAAGGACATCCCAAGGCTGACGAAGGCTACTGTATATATTAAAGGATGGGGCAGCAAGTTTGCATCGGACGCCATACTTAAAGTCATTGGCAAGCAAAACGCAGGACTATCCGTGGACAAATGGGTCGTTTTCCACAGGGAGGAGGGGCAGGAGGCCACACTCCTTGTGATCGGAATAGACCCAGCATCCATGGCTGGTCTTGCCAAGACTAAAGGTATGGTGTTCTTTGTGACCAAAGCTGTCTACATCAAAGTTGGCAAAGTGCCAATCGGCATGACGACCGGAGGAACACAGCCGGAGGATGCGAAGTATGACGAAGCGAGTGGAGGCTCGGCGGAGCAGACACCGCAAAATAAGAACGAGGAAGTGGCCGAAGGCATCACAAACTCCCAAGAAGACCGGTTACTGGAGGACCAATGTTAGAGGTCATCCAGATTAACCTCCACCGGAGCGAGACGGCAACCCACGCTCTGTTGGATAAAATTAATAAAGGTAAAATACACATTGCTTTAATACAAGAACCTTGGACCACTAAAGACAAGGTTATTGGATTAAATCATATTAATTACCAACTATTCTATACGAAGACGGATTCCCGTCCGAGAACATGTATCTTATGCCATAAAAACCTTTGTTTTCTCTTCTCCCCAGAGTTGTCAACATCGGATGCAACAGTGCTGAAACAGGGAGATGGGAATATATACCTGGCATCAGTATACTTGCCGTATGATTCGCCGACACCACCACCTTCGTCGGAATTACAGCGACTGGTAGAGAGGGCCAAACAGACAGGTAACGAAGTATTAATAGGTAGTGACTCTAACTCTCACCACACGTCGTGGGGTAGTACTAACTGTAACCGTAGGGGGCATGCCCTAGTAGAATATTTGAATACTAACGACCTTTTCACACTGAATATTGGGAACAAAGCCACTTTTGTCAACAAGATTAGGGAGGAGGTGTTAGATATAACAATCTGTTCTGAACACCTTATAGATGAAATTCAAGAATGGAGGGTTTTAAATGAGCACTCATTCTCGGATCACAGATATATTAGATTCAGGATAACACGGCCACCACCGAAACCGATATGCTTCCGAAATAGGACCAAGACAGACTGGACAAAGTTCGGAAGCCTACTTAAGAATCGACTAGTCCACCCTCAACTCGAATACTCTAGCAGGGACGAACTAGACGACATAGTGACAAAGACAACGCAAGCACTAGTAAAGTCCTTCGAGGACAGCTGCCCACTTCGGGAAAGAAAATCGGCCCAAGAAAAACCCTGGGTTACAGGGGAAATACGAAATCTAGGGAAGAACGTCCGTAGACTTTACAACAGGGCCACGCGTAAGAAATCACCAGTATACTGGGAGGACTACAAGAGAAGTCTCGGTGAATACAACGCAATATTGAGAAAAGCGAGACGCAACTCCTGGAGACTATTCAGTGAACAGGTGGATAGCGTCAATGATATGTCGAAGATGAAAAAATTCCTCTCTAAGACCCACGTACAGGCGGAAACGCTAGTAGATGACACGGGAAAGAGAATGAATACAATGGAACAAACACTTAGGCACCTGATGGATACACACTTTCCAAATGGGAACGCGGAACCCACAGGGGAGTGGTCACAAGATGAGAATGTGGTACATCAGTCGCCAATCATTACGGACCAAATGGTCCAAAAAGCTATAAAGAGTTTCTCCCCATATAAAGCGGCGGGACCGGATGGTATTTTCCCGGCTATCCTACAGCATGGGGTTGACCAAATAACAACCCATCTGGCAGGAATTTTTTCCGCATGCTTAAAATACGCCTACACACCGAGAAACTGGCAGGAGGCCAGGGTAGTATTTATACCCAAACCTGGAAAAGCAAGCTATGCAACGGCAAAGGCTGATAGACCAATTAGCCTCACCTCGTTTCTACTCAAAACCTTGGAGAGAATAGTGGACGACATGGTAAAAAGTGGAATACCGAGCGATATGCTGAAGTTTAGACAACACGCCTATGTCAAAGGCAGATCAGTGGACACCGCACTTCATGAGGTAACCTACTACATAGAGCAATCTCTCAATGACAAACTATACACACTCGCTGTATGCATAGACATTGAGGGAGCGTTCAATAATGTCCGGACCGAAACACTTATCCAATCCTTAGACCAGTTTATGGTGGACCGGGCATTAAAAGACTGGATCAACCATATGCTAAGGAATAGATGGATAAGCTGTTGTTCCCATGATGTAAATATTAGAGACAGAGTACAACGTGAAACCCCACAGGGAGGGATTATATCACCACTCCTATGGGTCCTCACTATACACAGTCTCCTAAGGAAACTTACCGACGAGGGACTTAAACCAATCTGCTACGTAGATGACGTTATAATACTTCTTAAGGGAAAGAACCCAAACCAATTATGCAGAGAGGCCGAGAGGGCGCTGAGTATAGCGTATGAATGGGCACAGCCAAGGGGCTTAAATGTAAACCCGGACAAAACGGAAATATGTCTATTCACAAGGAAGACGAAAATCTCAGACTATGAAGAGCCACGATTCTTGGGAAAGACGATTAAAATATCCGATAAGGTTAAATACTTAGGAGTAATCCTAGATCGGAAACTGAATTGGAAGCACCACATAGAGGAAAGGGCTAATAAGGCCTACAGATGCTGGTCGCTATGCAGAAGGGCTATAGGGTCCAAATGGGGCCTCAAACCGACTATGACACACTGGCTCTACAGAAGCGTAATCAGGCCTGTACTAACATATGCTTCTGTAGTACGGTAGACGGCAGTTGAGAGGAAATGTAACATCGCAACACTGCAGAGGGTTCAGAGAATGTGCTGCATTGGTGTCAGCGGTGCAATAAGGACAACCTCGACAAGAGCCATGGAGACTATTTTATGTATCCAGCCAATCGAGATTAGAATCAAATACGAGGCTGCCCTTGCGGCAAAACGCCTACAAGCTACAGGTGAATGGATCAACAGGGATCTCACGTCAAAACACCAACGGATAACTGGGGCCTTAGTCGGGTACACTCAAGATACGTGTGAATCTGACCGAATACCCGAGATAAGGGTTAAGGCGAACTGCGTGACCCTAACGCCAACTAGAGACGCCTGGCAGAATGGGACCCTGACACCAATGCCAAATGGGACTTACTGCTACACGGATGGCTCAAAGCTAGGAGAAAAAACGGGTCTAGGATTCTTTATTGAAAACAAAAAATGTAAAACAAAAAATATTCAATATTAAAAAGAAAAATTATAATAAAATATGTATTTAATATAACAAGAAATCAGAGAAGCGCTAGCTTTTATATGCAAAAGTGGTGGTATTTGAACAGTCACACGAAGAGGCTTCATTCACATTTCTTCCAATTCCAAACGCAGCAGCTTTAAATTAAAAAAAAATGTTAAAAAATGCAAGAAATGCAAAAAATGCCTCCCGGATCATAATACGAACTTTCAAGCGGAAGTTCGGGCGATTACGGAGTGTATCAAATGGCTCGGCGATAATACAATCCCAGCCGAGGCAAATATATTCACGGATAGCCAAATGGCAATAAAGGCAATATCATCAGAAACGGTAAAATCTAGAACGGTCCTTGACTGTAAGAAGGTGATAAACGACTACTCTATGCACGGCAGACTCAACATCATCTGGGTGCCGGGGCACAGCGGGGTATTCGGCAACGAGAAAGCGAACCTCCTGGCAAAGAAAGCCAGGGAACTCCAAACGGTAAGCCTAGATGGAGCGAAACCCTTTGGGGTGACGAAGGCTGAGTTAAATAAATGGGCGGAGTCGGCACATATAGCCCAGTGGAACCGGGAATCAGTAGGCAGGATAACAAAGATCCTATGGGGAGACCCAGATGGATCGAGAACAAAAGGTTTGCTGAAACTGGGAAAAGCCGAAATGGGCAAAATGATGGGAGTCTTAACGGGGCATTCGGGATTACGAGCCCACCTGTACCGTATTGGACTAGTGGCGAACAGTGAGTGCAGGGCATGCATGGAGGACGATGAGACGTTGGAGCACTTCTTATGCCACTGCCAGGCCTTCACACAAGCTAGATCCAGATATCTTTCGGATAGTACGATACCGGACATGACCAAACTTGTGGGTATGGACTGGAATAAACTAAGGAATTTCGTGAATAGCACCGAATTCCTATAAGGGACATAGTGAAGTAGTAGGATAATCTTAGAGCGCACAACAGGTCGAACTTAGCGGCTTAAGTGTATGTCTTTACTGACATGGGAAGGTTTAGAGTGCTCCTTCTGAACACTCAACTCCACGCCCCTCTTTTCGAACTAACTAACTATGATGTGCATGGGACGTACATGACCCTGGGAGGGTCTTAGCATACACACGTGCGTTGGGCAGTTTCACCGCGCAGGATGCCATGGCCCTAGTCGAGCCGATGGAGCTGCAAAAGCGGACAATGTTATTACAATTGCCAGGATTTGTGAATATTAACAAAAGAAAAAGACCAAACATGTATTATTAATGTGCGGTGTAAGGTTTTGAAAGAATTTTGGGAGGGTCTAGGGAGCAAAACAAGTGCATATTTGCAGCCGAGTTACTCTTGTGGTATTTCCAAGGTTCCTTGCCAGTATGTTCAAGTGTCGCTCTAGTCTGATTTTTGTAAAGCTTAAATTTTGGTTTTAACATTGAGTATGCCTAAGTCACTATGGATGTTTTGATTTATCATATACCAGGGTGCCCCTGTGATGTTCCGTAGAATTTTTGTCTGAACTCGCTGTATTACGCCAACATTACTTGCACTTGCTGTAGTACACCCCGTATAGTTCGCTGTTGAAGATTACTACCTTATTGCCCAGGGTGAGCTTTGAGTTTCTATTCATGTTCATTAGCGTTTTTTAGCTTCAATGTGGCTTCTCCAGGTTAGCCTGCGATCCAAATGTGCTCCTAGATATGTTACTTTATTGGCTTGTGAAATGACCACATTATTCAGTTTAAGTTGATGGCACGATTCGAAGTTTAGGCTGAAGGTCACTTGTTTACACTTTGACTCATTGGTCTTGATTCCCCAGGCTGAAAGCCATTTCTCCACATGACATAAGTAACCTCCTAAGGTATTTGAATCTATTTCGTAATTCTTATCAGTGTTAGAAATTGATCTTGTGCGGGCACACGCGAGCGCCATGGCTATCTATTTTTAGAGACCACGAGTAAAACAATTGCTCCGCTCTTTGTCAAATCAGGAGCATTTCATAGAGGCCCTTTCAGTGCTGAGCCAAATAATGAGCACGATTTGTTGATGAGGGAGAGATACAAAAACAGAGAAAGTATTTATTGCACTAAGTACCCAGCAAAAAAAGTGTACACCAACCACCAGAACTACGCGGTAAGAGGTAGGCAAATTTGGTTACTGCCCCGTCACTTTCTACATTGTGTTGGACTTGGCGGCACTACTCCTAATTTGGACGCTTTTAAGTAGAATAAATGCTATTCCTTAGCGTGACGTTTCAGTACAATAATTAACACGATTGTAGCATGTCCGACTAGAAAACGGCAGCTGAAGAAGATTCTGGGTTGGAATCCCACCAAAGCAAATTTCTTTTATATTAATTTTTTATTTGAATTTGTATGACCGATTTTTTGTTAGTTTTTGGTTAATGCATGAGAAATTCATACTACAAGCTTACAAGTCATGAACATTTTTCTAATTGAAAAGTGGTTGGTTTTTGTTGGAAATAATTGACAATTCAGTTAAGCACACTCATTGGGATGACTAGTTTCGAACTCCGTGACAAGTTCATCATCAAATGCCAAACTACTGTGCCTGAATTGATACCATCGGTGGATCATCAATCGTATATATACAAACTGAACTCTGCAATTCACATGTGCGAATTAGTATCCATCGAAGATAACATATACTGAAAGGCCTATAACTCCAACAACAAGAACAGACAACTTTTTTCCACCATGTTATTTTTTCCTCATGCGTTCTCGCATTGTTACAGTGCTTTGAGGTGAGTTTTAATCTACAACACATAGCTGTATTTTTCCGTGGTATAGCATTTTTGATGACCGGGCTAATGAGCTAGGCGTTAAACTCCTCCGAAACGGCTGGACCAATTTGTATGAAATTTTGTGTGCATATCAGGTAGGTCTCAGAATCTGAAAAACATCTATTTTTCATACCCCTAAATGAACACAGAATTCTCCGACTGCGAAACACAGATTGTCAGACTGCGATAAAAAAACACACACTGATGTAGCGGCAGCGAATATTTGTCTTATGTGGATGCGGAGCCCTCTCAGAGCAAAGAGAATAATGACGTGGTTATACGTATGGGTTTTCCAAAAGGTACTTGACAACTTTGCATTTAATTGGTGAACGCACTATTTCGCTGATCATCTAACTGTTAGTTTCCCTTTTTCAGTAAACTCAACATTTTCATCATGGTAAAGTACACGAACGGACAACGTATGCAAATTTTAAAAATGTACTACCGAAATTCGGAGTCGGTGACAGCAATTTTAAGAGCGTTAACTCCAATTTTCGTCCGTAGCAAACGATCCAAATCAGTCGATTCCGTAGCGTTCTCAAGAACTGGGCATCGCCAAGACTTTATGGCTAATTTTGCGTAAAGATCTTGGTTTACACCCATACAAAATCAAGCTGACTCAAAAGTTGAAGCCGATGGACCATTTGACGCGACATACGTTCTCCGATTGGGCTCTGGAGAAGATGCGCCAAGATGATGAATTTCATCTTCAGTGACGAAGCTCATTTTTTGCTCATTGGGTTCATCAATAAGCAAAATATGCGTTATTGGTTTGGTGAAAATCCACATGTGCTTCATGAATCACCACTTCATCCACAAAAAATAACTGTTTGGTGCGGGTTGCATGACGGCGGCGTTATTGGGCCATATTTTTTCGTCGACAATAACGATCGTCACGTTACTGTGATCGTTCTCGCGCCATGATTACCGATTATTTTTGGCCCGAATTGGAAAACATGGACTTGGACGACATGTGGTTTCAACAGGACGGTGCCACAAGCCATACAGCACACGTTACAATCGATTTATTGAAGAGTAAGTTTGGTGAGCGTGTTATCTCAAGAAATGGACCAATCAATTGGCCACCTCGTTCGTGCGATTTAACGTCTCTAGACTTTTTTTTTGGGCTACGTCAAATAATTGGGCCATGCCAATAAGCCGACGACGTTGGAAGAACTCAGAGCCAACATTGAACGCGAAATAGCGGCCTTTACTGCCGAAATGTGTGACCGAGTCATCGAAAATTGCGTCCAACGAATCGACCGCTGCCGACGTGCCCGCGGTGACAATATGAACGAAGTCGAGTTCCATTCATAAATGTTTTGATTGGATTTCAAGTCGATCATAAAGTTTTTGCGTTTTATTATAAAAAAAAGTTGTCAAGTCCTTATTGGAAAGCCCTATATAAGTACATGGTTGCAGCAAAAGTCGGTACAAGGTTAAGCAAATAGAAAGTCGTACGAAACCAGACATATATAAAGCTGGACATCGGAAAGCTGCAATTATCAGACATAGCCACGGCATATGCAGAGACGCTCACAAGATTCTGGCGCAGAACGCACCTCCGCTTCATGAAGCGCAGTGGAGGTACATTTCCCAATCTATGAAAACTGCTGCAGAGACCGTATTTAGTTATGAAAAGCCGCTTAAAGACAAAGCATGGTGCGATGAAGAGTGTCGCATAGCAAGTGATAAGAACGCTGCAAGTTTGGCAATGCTTAAGTCAGTTGCACGCGAGCGATATAAGGAGAAGAGGAGAGAGGAGATTGAGCAGATTGAATCTTACAGAAGGAAGAATGAGGTCCGCAAATTTTACCGAAGAGTACACAGCCAAACCAACGGAAATGGATCAAAACGTTTACTGCATGGGATTGGTGTATTCTTGTATCACAAGTTCGGGTCAAAATATCTGGTCTGGTTATTGTCAACGGTTGGATTCTCAGCTAGTTACAAGGATACTATTTGGAAATGTCGGCCATCATGCCACCAGACCAACTCATGTTGAAGGACCGTTCAATGTCGTTTGTACAATTTTCTTTTGATAACGCCGACTTTAATGTCAACACTTTATATGGGACGGGTACTTTTCACCCAATGGGAGGTATAATGATTGTGACTCCCCATAATTTCTCATGTCCCGAGAATAAAAAAGAGCGTTTGACGAAGTTCACTGCTTCTGAACTTGTACAGAGAAATCCTCCTATTCAGCTGGAAAACTTCCAAAAAGTGTCATCCAATCAGGGTTTGTCGTCAATTAATATATCTGTTCAATTACACTCCGGTTCACTTATTTAAAGGCACTAAAAATTCCATACTCAGCAGACTGTATCCTTTGCAATTTTTAACCTATTGCAGAATTTTAAAATGGAAATGGAAGATATATAAGACAATAGTGGTTTTTTAACTAAAGAATTTTTTTTGAGCAATTTATTAAAAAAAAGTCAAAAATGTGCTTATTTTTTTGGTTCACTTTAGTTTTTTCAAAAACTAGTCCCTTAGGGTTTTAATCGTCAAAATAAAAGTTGCGTTCGGCGCTCGAGGTCACAAACTTGGATTATTCATTAAGCCAACATCAGAAACAAGTCTGCAAACAATCAAAACTACCGGAATTGACGCATGCTGTGATATATCAAGTTACTGGACTACATCATAGAGTAAGTCATACTAGAGAGAATATTTGGCTCATCTGACGTTTCCTTTCACACTCTTCTTGATGCGGTCGGTGTGATAGAGAGATGTTTAATGAAATGTGACATACACCAGGTGGAATTACAGTAACTTCTTGCTGAATAAGTGATGATTTATCCGACCTTTCGTATTGTATTTAAATATTAAATTGTTCGAACGTTTGGTCAATTATTAATTATAAATATTAAAAAGAAATAATAAAGGGTAGCGAAATATCGAAGAAAAAAAAATAAATTGAAAATACGACCAAATGCTCGAAAAATTTAACATTTAAATAATTTCTTGCTTTAATTTTTCATGTCGTTTTGGTGAAAAACTGTGAAATTTAAATGTGGTTTAAACTTTTTTATTGACTGTTATTGTTAGCATACATTTGTGTTGTATTTAACACATTAATTTTAACACACAACATGAAATGCCGTTGTTATTTTGTTCGTTGTTTTGAACCATTGCCTCTATCTGGTATTAGTAAAGGAATTCTTTCCAACATCGAACATAAATATCACACCAGGCCAAATGTCATAAATTTGGTGAGAGAACTATTAGAACTATAGAACTAAATAAGAATCGTTGAGTTGTAACCATTGGGTTTCAACGCCACAGCTAATCGCCTATGAAGTTGGAAAATCATGCAAAATAAAGTGGATGAAGGAATGAGCGATAGGCAAACTAGGTTTAAATTACGATTGATTGATTCTAATGTCTTTTAAATTCTGTTCGAGTGATACTAATGGCTTTGTTTTACGCTAGCTTGATGATAGCTTGAAGATGACAGCAACTCCAACTCGATGAAATTCCAACTTGCGACGTGACACACAGTCACAGCTTTAACAGCTATTGCACACTCTTGTTATATTCCTCTATAGTTCTAACAAGGACATGGGACTGTCCGTGGAGGTGGAAAGTTCCAGATTGCCATTCACTTGGGAGTGGCTAGAAATGATTCCTTCATTGGGCAGTCCAAGCAGCTCACTACTTCCACGCAGTATGTCCTGGGCTATGGCTTTTCGGAAACCTCCGTTAGCTAGCTAGAGTGAGAAGGCGAAACAAATGAGCATCAAATCAGGTTTAGTAGGTCACTGATGTCACTGAAACTCATCAAACAATCGGGCATATTTTTTTGTCCTTAGAAGGCGGTTGAGCCAAACATACGGGCCAACGGCGGATAGAAACTGAAAAGAAGAAAATCCAGGTTCAATATATCGCATCCTGGTCAGCGTCTGATCCATAATGGGCGGCTGCAATCGAATGTCCTGGCAGTAGGTAAAGTGCGAAAACAGGGTGGGCTGGGTTTGCCTCCCGCCATCGTTCATAATGGCAGTGAATATACGTAAACGAACAAGAAAACATAAACAACCCCTATTTGTTGACGACCCCCGCAAACGTTATAAGGACCACGATTTTCGGATATGCACTTAGAATGTAAGGACTCTATACAGATCCGGTGCAAGTATCCAACTGGCAGATGTCCTCGAAAGTTATAAGGCTGACATTACCGCTATCCAGGAAATGCAATGGACAGGACATGGCTGCACAAGAAAAAGAAACTGCGATATATACTACAGTTGCCATGAAAAAAGACATGAATTTGGTTGGGGATTTGTAGTTGGCAAAAGACTGCGACATCTAGTCTCTAGGTTCAATCCTGTGAGTGAACGTATAGCCACAATCCGCATAAAAGCGAAATATTTTTATATTTCCCTAATTTGTATGCATGCCCCGACAGAAGAGAAAGATGATGATGCCAATGACATATTCTATGAGCTCCTAGAGGAAACGTATGACCGCTGCCCTGGCCATGACATTAAGATTGCACTAGGAGATTTTAATGCCAAAGTAGGAAGGGAGAATGTGTTTAATCCAACTATTGGCAATTTCAGTCTACATGCTGACAGTTCCGACAACGGTATGAGACTGATTGACTTTGCCGCGGCAAAAAAACATGGTCGTTAGTGGTACAAGATTCCAGCATAAAGACATCCACAAGGCTACTTGGGTATCCCCTGATCAAAGAACTAAGAATTGATCACGTGATAATTGATGGAAGGCACTCATCCAGTGTAATGGACGTACGAGTGATCAGAGGAGCTAACATCGATTCTGATCACTACCTGGTAGCAGCAAAGGTTCGCACAAGATTGAGTAGAGCGAAAATCGTACGAAACCAGACGCAGAGGAAGCTGGACATCGGAATGCTGCAATTACCAGAGGTAGCCACAGCCTACTCAAGGAAGCTCTCGCAACTTTTGGCACAGAACCCACCCCCTCCCGATGACGATCCTGATGAGCAGTGGAAACCCATTTCCGACTCTATAAAAACTGCCGCAACAACCGTACTTGGTTTCGAAAAACCGCTTCGCGATAAACCGTGGTACGATGAAGGGTGTCGCATTGCAAACGACGAAAAGAACGCTGCACGTATGGTAATGCTTCAGTCAATTGCAACGCGAGCTGCAACTGAGCGGTATAAGGAGAAAAGAAAGGAGGTAAACCGTCTCTTTAGGCGTAAGAAACGGCAGTGGAGAAAGCGCGAGAGTGAGAAAATTGAGACATACAGAAGGAAGAACGAAGCCCGAAAATTCTACCAAAAAGTTAAAAACGGAACTAATGGACATGGTTCAGGGCCCCCCTTCTGTAAAGACAAGGACGCAAATCTCGTCGCAGATGTGCAGAGCATGTTGGGAATATGGAGAGAGCATTTCTCAGAGCAGAGCATCGATGGGACAATCGATCACAATATGGACGACGACGTCGATTTCCCCCTCCTAACCAAGACGAGGTCAGAACAGCTATTGCCCGGCTTAAGAACAACAAAGCCGCAGGAGCCGATGGATTACCGGCGGAGCTGTTTAAGGCTGGCGGCGATGAGCTGATAAGGTGCATGCATCAGCTCATTAGCAAAATTTGGTTAGATGAACGCATGCCCAGTGATTGGAGTCTCAGAGTACTATGTCCCATATTTAAAAAAGGTGACCCGAGTATCTGTGCCAACTACCGTGGAATAAGCCTTTTATCCATAGCATATAAGGTTCTATCAAGTATAATGTGCGAAAGACTAAAACCAATTATCGCTGACCTGATTGGACCATACCAGTGTGGCTTTAGGCCTGGAAAATCGACATCTGACCAGATTTTCACGCTACGCCAAATCCTGGAGAAGACACACGAAAAAAAAATCGACACCTATCATCTATTTATCGATTATATAGCGGCCTTCGATAGTCCGATACGGGAGAAACTCTATGAAGCAATGTCTGAGCTTGGTATTCCTGCAAAACTCATACGCCTTTGCAGGATGACCTTGACGAACACCAAATCCGCAGTGAATGTTGGTAAGGATCTTACCGAACCTTTCGAAACCAAGCGAGGCCTCAGGCAAGGCGACACCCTATCGTGCGATCTCTTTAACATCTTAATGGAGATCATTATGAGAAAAGCTGCAGTCAACATGAATAAAACCATCAGCAGCAAAAGTCACATGCTGCTCGCGTATGCTGATGATATAGATACCATTGGGCGCACAATTAGAGAAGTTAGAATTGAGGAGTCAGCAAAAGTGGGTCTGACGGTAAATGAGGACAAGACAAAATTAATGGTTTCAACGAACAGGGCCTCCACGCGATTAGACCAAAGCGTGAACGTTGATAACCGTTATAACTTCGAGGTAGCGGATCTGCCTTGAACAAAAACAACGTCAACCTTGAGATCAAGCGGAGAATTGTGCTTGCGAATAGATGTTATTTTGGGCTAAGCAAGCACTTTAGAGATAAAGCCCTCTCTCGAGTAACAAAAGTCCAGCTGTACCAGACTCTCATTCAACCTGTCTTGCTTTATGGTGCAGAATCCTGGGTCCTATCGCAAGCAGACGAAACATCTGTAGGAGTCTTCGAGAGAAAAATACTCCGAAAAATTTATGGCCCCATAGTGCACAACGGCGAGTATCGGCGACGCATGAATCATGAGCTGTATGAGCTTTATCCTGACATTGATATAGTTAAGCGGATCAAGATAACGCGATTGCGCTGGCTAGGCCATGTCAGTAGAATGGATGAAGACGAACCAGCACGAAGGGTTTTCGAAACCGAACTCGAAGGAAGACGAAAAATAGGAAGACCAAGACTCCGCTGGAGGGATCAGGTTGACGAATCCCTGCGTACACTTGGTATTGCCAACTGGAGAAATAAAGCAAAAGATCGAACTGGTTGGCGAAATATGTTATCTTCGTTTTGTAAGTAAGTAAGTATTTTGTTGTACTTCGTTGGTTACTTTTGTTGTTGGTATACATTTGTGGTGAATTTGAGAGAAGGCAAGTGCACAACCAAAATAAAATGTATGTTGTTGTTGCCTACAATTACAGCAACGTCTCCTGCTCCTACCATGTATTTGTACCATGATTGCCCTCAGACAACTTTGTAGTCTTTGTTTAGAACCACACACAGCAAATATAAATACAAGTAGAAAGCAAAACTCATTCGATCATTTGTAATCGATTTGTTTACCTTCGGAAAAATTTGTCTCGCTTACGATCAAATACACTACTATTTCTTTCTTGTTTCTTATACTTCGTTTGCTGTGTTCTTGGCGATAGAACAGTAAGACATCTTGAAAGTGAGTAGCTTGATGTTACTCTCTAGTACATATCCCATGTAAACATCATGAAATTTGGGAAATAGATTAAAAAATTACAGAATAAAAATAAATCCTTAAATCTTGATTTAAGGATATATTTTAATTTTTTTTTTGTATTTATTGTAAAATCTGATAAAATTTAAAAAAACCCAGTTAAAGTTAGAGCTTTAATACGGTAGAAAATTAGTGTTTAAAATACTAATACTATAATCACAAAATAAAAATGCGATACTAAATCACAAAAATGGAGATCAGCAAAACAACTAAAATTTACATGTTTAATCGGATACGTACGGTGTCTCTCTCTCAAGTATTTTACTTTACGGTTATTGTTTACCAATGGATATATTTAGTGGTGTGGTTAGGTTCATCTTGTGGTGACGTGCGTTAGGCTGTCGAAGACTCACGCACATCGTTACGATGGGTCTGATAATTAAGCATAATTAAGCATTATAAGTCTTCAAAAATTCATATTTCTATCAAACATACATACATATGTATGTAAGTGCTTGCAGCTTATCACATTAGGTTTGTTTCTTTACTTTTCAAGTTAATAAAATTGTAAATTCAATAATTTTTTTTCACTTGCGTTATTTTTTTCACAAATAATACATATGTTTTTATGTTGACGTTTCGAACAGCTGATTGTTTGACACTTTACACAAACTTACCCGAAGAAAAAGTCTGTGTAAATTTGGGTAAAAGAGAAACGCATTTTGACGTTAAGAGAAAAAAAATCTCTCTCATTTACACAATTTTGGAGTAAAGAAACGCTTTTGTGTAACTTTGTGTAAATTTGTGTAACTTTGTGTAAAATTCTGCAAGTAAAGAAACAGAGCTATTATATACATTGAAATTTGGAAATATTTGTGGCATCATTCAACATATTTCTGGTTTCTGCAATATTATTTAAAACGGAAAATCAAAATGCTGCGGATGCAATCATTTAGAAACACTTCATGTGCAATTGTAAACAAATTAATACAACTTCACCACTTTGAATTTTTGTTTGTTTACTTTTTCTGTATCTTCAATCAGTTGTATTCACTAGAACAGTTGATAAGACAGGGTTGCTTAATTTTTCAAACATTTGGAATTCTCCAATAGAAAAAGCTTTTGAAATCAACAAAAATATATCACATTGACAACAATGTACTGTGACAGAAGGACAGTGATTAAAATGAGCTTTTACTCCCGGACGAAAAGAGAACAAAAACTCCAATAATATCTTGATCGTCTGGGTAGCAATTGCACGTCTGCTTAAACGAAAAACTTCGCTGAACAGCCTATTAGGTGGTACATACTTACATGACAGAAAATAATAGCTTGGCCTATGGTAATACTGCCATAGATATTTTGAATAGCTTGATATTTCTCTTCCTCGGACGAGCATCTAACATAGTACTGTTTTATGTTATCAAGAGATTCCTGTTCTCTCTGTAGTCTGCAAACAATAAAATAATGGTTAGTATGATGTCACATAAACTTCACGCAATCACCTAATTATGTTTGCTTCTGGGACAATATGTTCTGCAAACTCCATTACCTCCTTGTCATACGTTGCAGAAAAAAACAACATTTGACATTTTGGAGAAAGCTGTCTGTAAAGTGATTGGAGTTAAATTTCGTATACAAAAATTGGCCAATGGTTATACTTATGGATGCGAATGCATTGATCGTGATGTCCTTGCGTTGCTATCATAACATCCGCTTCATCGAGCACAAAAACTCGTATTTTCTTTAGATCAATCACGCGGTATTTTAGACCCCAATCGAGTACTTTTCCTGGTGTACCTATTATTATGTGGTCCGCTAGTTTGGTTCCAGGAGCCACTGGGGAAAATATGTTTAATTTATACAACATATATATATATTATTTGTTAACAAACTTGTTACCTTCCTCTCCTCGTACTGCGAATTTCAACTTGATGTCTGGACAGAATTGTGCCATTCTGGCTGCCGCTTCACCCGTTTGAATGGCCAGTTCATATGTTGGAGACAAACAGAGTACCTATTTCAAGAAATAACAAATTGTAATATAACAAATGGACATGCTCAAGATTGGCGAGAATGGTGCCCTTAATAATAAAAAAAAAAATTTAAATACAGTTGGACATCCGGATATATTTTATAACAATTTAATTCCATGCGAAAGTCCAAAAAATTATGTAGAAATATACAACTAACCGTATTATACTATTGTTACGATTGAGCAAAAACTACTCTTAATGACCAAATTAACATAATGTAAATAAAAGGGCGATTAACGCTGCGACTCAGAGTATTAGACTTGTGGCGAACTCGTTCACTAGTTCTCGAACTCGTTCATTTAAGGTGTCTGATCGTAACATAACCAACATACTCGCGGTATCGAACATGTGCATTATGTTCATGAGGGTGATGTCTGGTCACCCTAAATGAACTAGGTAGTTCATGAACTACCCAACTCTACAGAGTATACCCTTACCACAAACCAGTTGACAAGTCGGTTGCAAGTACGTTATTTTTAAAAACTGCTATACTACAGGGTAGAACAATCTAGAAGATGGTAGGGACCGGGTGACGAGAAGCATAACTCGTATACTTAAATAGCTAAGGTTTTTGGCATTCCGAGTCAGTCTGTGATTAAACGCCGAAAAGTAAGCAACGCGAAGTATTAGTAAAAAGGTTGAATATAGACAATTATTAATGTTAAGTGGTGTAAAAAAAGTAAACGGTTGTATTAGTTATATAAGCAAAATAAAACGAAGTGAGACTGTGTAGTTATCGTAATTTAAAATGAACCTTGTTTTATTAACGGAAATAAATCAGCGCTAAAAAGGACGATTAAGAAAATTCATACATATGTATGCATATTGATTTTAATAACTTCATAATTTTAATAAATTATAATTAGGGCACCGATTTATTGTTAAGTACAGGTAGAATGCATATGAATTCTACCATATGTACACTTATTTCAATAAAATGTTTATCCAAATTGTCGAACTGTATATTCATTTTGGTAACCTTTTGAAGACGATTACTTAATATTCTTTACAAAACAGTTGATTTTAATTCTACTTGGCCGTCGGTGGTGCAATGGTTGTGTGCGCGGCTCTTGTGCATGAGAACGTGGATTCCCTCACTGCTCTTACGGCCACCTTAAGGGTTGACAGCGCTAATTCCCCCGCATTGCTGTTTCTGTAGATCTGCAGTACGATTGCTACGCACCAGATAACAATCATACATCAATACTGGCACGCAGGTGCCTATCTATTAGCCATTCTAAAGTCCTCAGTGGAAGACCCTATAGGCATTGTTTGTCCGCGCGAAGACCCTATAGGCAGTGTTTGTCCGCGCTCATCCTCTTTTAAAATTAAAAGCTCAGACACGCGGAGACGCTCATTAAGAAAGCCCTTGCTTGCGCACTTTAAACGAGTAGCGCCGAACAAATACTCACAAATTAGACTGATTGAGAAGAATTGGTTTTCAATAGAGTATGAGAAACGATTTGATTTTTAAGCAGTGTTACCACATAAAAAAAATTGCTTCCCATTACATCCCATGAAGGAATCGGGGAGAGCTTCTCACAACCAGTGAGCTGTACGCTTTCTAGTTTTATACTCACTGATTGGGACCTACAGTTTTACCCCGGTTCCGAACGGTATTTTTGAGAAGCATTTTCATGGCTAAATACTCGATAGTGTCGCCGTCACTATGCGAGGTGACCGCCGTCGAAAGAAATTTTAAGGTGGTCAGAGCAGGGATCGAACCCAGGATCTCAAGTACAAGATTGTACCACATACATAGTTTAAAATCCGAATTTTATAAAAAGAATTGTTATTACGTGACAGACAAAAAAATGAAAAAGGCAGCAGCTGAATTTGATTCGAATGCAGTAATGCAAAAGAAGTCTATAAATTAGAAATATATGAATAAAAAATTATTTCGAAAATAACAGAATGTGAAATCGATTTTGTATTTCTGTACCCATTGTACGTTGTCATTATTGGTGTATTTATATACATATATGTATATAGGCTTTTCCAATTTGAGTGATATGATTTCTAAGTGACGTTTCGGAAATTTGTACGAGTAATATGTCATGATCTGTCATTTTGTTTTCATTATATTCAGTAATGTTTACAGTTTCATCATAGAGAGATATACGCAAGAATAAGGCTTACAAATTATTAAATATTTTTTATCAAAATAATCGTTTTCCTATTGCAACTTTTCGTGCGCTTTTGACATGTTATGGTCGTAACAATAGTCCACCTGTGATCGCTATTCATCAAATTGTTGCAAATTACGAGCGTACATTTTCTTTACAAAATGTTCAAGTGTCAATAAGACAAAGAACACCTCGAAGTAATGAAAATATTGCTGTCGTTCAGGCAAGTGTTACTGAACACCGCAATTTATCGATTCCAAGACGTTGTCAACAATTGTGACTGTCTCAAACCACAACCTGGCAGATTTTAAGAAAGGATTTGGGCTTTCATCCGTATACAATTTTCAAGAACTGAAGCCATTGGACTAGCATAAACGTCATGAAAGTTTGGAGATTCGATTATTTCAAGAAATTGTGACATTGAATGGCCCCCAAGAAGTTGTGATTTAACACCATTTGACTATTTCTTGTGGTGATATTTGAAGTCATTGGTCTTTAGCAATAAACCAGACTCTCTTCCAGATTTACAAGTCAATATTGACTTGCTCGAAATTGGGTTCATCGAATTCGTTCCTGCAAAAGAAGACGTGGAGGCCATTTGAAAGACGTTTTATTCAGAACTTAATCGTATCGATTGTACTTCACATTAAATAAGGACAATTAGTGTCTTTTGTTGTTTGTTCGGACAATTATTAAGAACATAACAAATAAAAGATCGAATAATATAAACTCGGGCGAATATTAGTGTATTTTTTTAAAGAAATTAGTGCTCTAGGTTTGTACGGGTTTCCCGCGATGATTTTCCCGGTATTCCCGGGAAATAAAAAAAAGAATTTTTCTTCGTTTTGTTAAACAAAGATACACAGAATGACTTGAAATTTTGCAGAGGTCATAAACAGAGACTTCTTTATATTCTCCCAAAAAATTATACCATTTGATGGAACGCTGTTCAAACGCCGGTCCGGCAACGAAGAAATTTCTATTATTTTCATACAATGTATGAAATTTTTCAGTTTTCCGGACTATTCCAGGCCGGCGTTTCTAAAATACTTACTCAAATGGCTCGGGATTTGGCAGTATTGAAGAACAACATTAGTAGAACATTTGCTTACAATTTTTGCTTAAAAACTGTGGAAACGCCGGTCCGGGATAGATGAAAATACCGTTTCCCGGGAAATGGGGAGCACTAAAAGAAATCATATCACTAAAATTGGAAAACCCTTTATTAGGGTGGGTCAATTGTTTTTGTCAAAAGGCGTATAGCAAAATCGTAATCTACGAAGAATTCTAAGAAAACATGGCCCAGAAACTATGGGTCTAAAATCAAATCCTGGCTCCCACCGAGAGACATAAAAATTCACATTTGAAAAATTTTTAAAACAGCGTGGTATCATTAGCAAATGCTGTTATATACTTATACAAAAAATAACATATGTGTCATTAATGCTGGGCTTAGTTCTGTTGCATATTTTAATGCCAAATTTTACCAACCTTTTTTTTTTGAAAATTTACTTAAAAACTTAAGTTTGTAATACCCTTGAAAAATTAGTGAAACCACAACTTTTTTAAATACATTATTTAGTAGTTGTTGCAAGTTTATCGTTACTTTTCAACAGTTTTTAAATCGTACCTATACGAGTAGTAATACACGGGTTATAAACAAAAATTTGAACAAAATGGAAGCAGACTCTTAAAGTTAATAATATGTTGTTCAAAACAAGCCCGAACTAATAACATATGATGGCTGGATCAAATAGATATAAAATATGGAGTATTTAAAATACAACTTAAAACTGAATACAACTTAAACAACTTAAAACTCTCTCGGCGGGAGCCAGGTTTTAATTATAGACCCCTAAAGTTCTTAGGGTAAAATTCTTAGAATTTTGCGAAAATTTCGTTTTTTAATTTTGTTATCCCCCGAACAATTTGACCCACCCTAATATATATGTATTTATATTATTATAATGCAAATAAGTTGTAGCAATACTAACTCGCTAATATGCCGACATACATAAAATGAGGCAATAGTTAACGCAATAAAGGGTGAGTTCCAAAACGTCAAAATACATTGCAGTGATGCGGTTTAAATTTTGTTTCGATACAAAGCAAACAGGTGTGTTGTTTACTTTGTAATAAAAACACTGCATATTTTTTTACATTTAGAAACAGTTTTATGCAATCAACAACAGCAGTAACTAGTAACTAGGATATCAAACAGAACTGAGTTTCTCTACTTGTTATTTTATTGTTTTAACATTAGCGTAGGTTAAATTAAAAAAAAAACAATTTATATAGAATGCCTGGTGGAAAGTTGCTAAGTACTTACTTACTTATCCGGTCTCGGACAACCCCGGGGGGTCAGGGACCTTACAAAACGAAGATAACATATTTCGCCAACCAGTTCGGTCTTTTGCTTTATTTCTCCAGTTGGCAATACCACGTGTACGCTGGGATCGTTAACCTGATCCCTCCAGCGGAGTCATGGTCTTCCTATTTTTCGTCTTCCTTCGAATTCGATTTCGAAAACTCTTCGTGCTGGTTCGTCTTCATCCATTCTACTGGCATGGCCTAGCCAGCGCAATCGCGTTATTTTGATCCGTTTAACTATGTTAATGTCGAGATATCGCTCATACAGCTCATGGTTCGTGCGTTGCCGATACTCGCCGTTGTGCACTATAGGGCCATACATTTTTCGGAGTATTTTTCTCTCGAAGACTCCTACAAACGTTTAGTCTGCTTGCGATAGGACCCATGATTCTGCGCCATAAAGCAAGACAGGTTGAAAGAGAGTCTGGTACAGTTGGACTTTTGTTACTCGAGAGAGGGCTTAATCTCTAAAGTGCTTGCTTAGCCCAAAATAACATCTATTCGCAAGCACAATTCTCCGCTTGATCTCAAGGCTGACGTTGTTGTTTTTGTTCACGGCAGATCCGAGGTATATAAATTCGTCCACTACCTCGCGTGGAGGCCCTGTTCGTTGAATCCATTAATTTTGTCTTGTCCTCATTTGCCGTCAGACCCACTTTTGCTGACTCCTTCTCAATTCTCGAAAAAACCGCAGTAACTCCTCTAATTGTGCGCCCAATGATATCTATATCATCAACAAACGCGAGCAGCATGTGACTTTTGCTGCTGATGGTTTTATTCATGTTGACTGCAGCTTTTCTCATAATGATCTCCATTAAGGTGTTAAAGAGATCGCTCGATAGGGTGTCGCCTGGCCTGAGGCCTCGCGTTCGGTAAGATCCTTACCAACTTTCACTGCGGATTTGGTGTTTGTCAGGGTCATCCTGCAAAGGCGTATGACTTTTGCAGGAATACCAAGCTCAGACATTGCTTCGTAGAGTTTCTCCCGTATCGGACTATCGAAGACCGCCTTATAATCGCTACATAGATGATAGGCGTCGATTTGTTTTTCGTCAGTTGTCGATTTTCCAGGCCTAAAGCCGCACTGGTATGGTCCAATCAGGTCAGCGATAATTGGTTTTAATCTTTCGCACATTATACTTGATAGAACCTTATATGCTATGGATAAAAGGCTTGTTCCACGGTAGTTACCACAGATACTCGGGTCACCTTTTTTAAATATGGGACATTGTACACTGAGACTCCAATCGCCGGGCATGCAGTCGTCTAACCAAATTTTGCTAATGAGCTGATGCATGCACCTCATCAGCTCATCCCCGCCAGCCTTAAACAGCTCCGGCGGTAATCCATCGGCTCCTGCGGCTTTGTAGTTCTTAAGCCGGGAAATAGCTGTTCTGACCTCGTCATAGATCTGATTCTTGACCGAAATTTTGCATAAAAGAGATCGTGAGTGCTTCATTAGCGTTCGCTCATACGTATAACCAAAAATATTTTTTTTAGCAAAAATGTACTCATTAGCGCCGACGGGTGCGAAAACGAACAGCAGGAACCTGGGCAAAGACGTTTACATGCACAAATTTGAAATTCATATGAGTTAAATATAGGGCAGAGGGCTACCGATCCATATTATTCGATATTTTGTAATTATTTGTTTTCTATCTGTTTTATCTGTATAATAGCGTATTTTTTTGCATTTGGAAAAACATGTACTTGAATGGACTTACCAACACGATAATGGTTCAATTTATAGCTGTAAAACATTGGATTCGGGAACAATATGTGGAACTTTACCGATATAAATAAAGTATAATGGAAAATGTCTAAAGGTGGCTTGTACGAAAAGTATACTGTTGGGTATTTTGGAGATTTTTCCTATCGCTATACGTTTTTAATTGATGTGCCGATCTGGCAACGTCGGATAATTCCCTGCTTTTTCCTCATTTCGTTATATTCTATATCCTTCGTCATTTCCCCTTTGAGTGCTTTTGAACAAGTCAATTCTCATGACATGTTGACATTGCGGTGCAACGGCTATATGAAACCGTTACTTTACCAATACAGAACTTTAAGAAGAACTTTAAGAAGAAAAGATCGATTTGAAAAGATGTTGACAAGAGTACAGTAAGTTGGTAATTAGGAAGTAAAACGTAAAGTCGTGTCTACGGGAAAATAACCTAAAACCGAACAATAAAATTATGGAAACTAAATAAAAAGCTAAACCCAACATAAAATTACATAAACCACTATAAACTGTTACATAAACAACATCAAATTGTTACATAAAGGACAACAAATTGTTACACATTAAAATTTATAAAATAGTTCCTAACTTAAGAACCGTACTATGCATACGGAAAATATGAATTTAAAACCACATAAAAACAAGAACAAAAATTACATATGCATAAACAACGACAAATTGTTACATAATGGACAACAAATTGTTACACAAACAACAAGTTAAAGAAGAAAAAAAAACAACAATTTATGGAATCGTTCTTGACTGAAGAACCGTAAATGCATACGGAGAATCCGAATTTACAACAACAAAAATATCATCCTCGGCACCAGCATTGTCCTCATCATCATCCGGAGTCTCACCAAAGGTCAACGTCAACCACACAGTAGCAGCCAACATTATTATAACTCTATGTAAGGTAGTAAGTAAGGTTACTAAAACCATTAAAATTAAGATATTTCTTGTTTTCACCCCCCCCTGAAGTTTGCTTTAATAATAATGCCAATTAAAACTATGTTTGTTTGAAGTTTTTTTCGAGAGATTAGGTTAATGGTGTGTAAAAGCGGATAAACAGTGTTTGATAAAGGGGTAATTCAGAGAAAAAGTAAGAGTGTGCGGATTACCATTGGCGTAGCTATATTAAGCTATGGGAGGGAGAAATGCACTCCTTATGACTATAACACCGGGTCACCTTATTGCTGTTAACTTGATCAATCAAATTCATTAATTAATTTAACTTACATACATCTCTTCATGATTGTTTGTATCTCTACCGAAGTGGTTTTTTTATATTTTTGTATGGCATGACATCTTCTATGATTACGCGGCGATGAAACTGGGTCAGAGAATCATGACACGCTGGGCCAGGTAGACTATTCTGTACCTTTCTTTCTCCAAAAATTGTTTTTGATGTATGTTAAACCGCGCGTAACATAGATGGCGCCCAACGCAAATAACGTGAAACTGTCTTATAGACAACGAATTCGGACTTCCTGTAGCATTTGTTTGAATGTGACAAAATTCTGTTCATAAAAGTAAGGCTGAAGACAAAGCAAAATTCAAACGCTAAATATTTCTCAATAACCGAAGGTGGTTTTGGTTACAGTTGGACAGTTGTTGCAGGAGAGTCAAATTTTCGAGGAATTTAGTTGATATCTTAACAGTAATGAAGCGAATTTTTCTGAGTGTGAGTCAGTATTGTGTTAATAAAAGTAATATTATATTAAATGCCACACTCATAAAAATATGTTTCACTCTTTTGGCATTAACATCATATCCGATTGATTTGTTTTTAAAATTCTAGGAGTCAATTTTTTTTCTAGAATCAATTCGTGTAAAATTTTGCACTGGAAATTTTGTTACATTCTATTGGATGAAGATTATCTTGAACTTACTAGTCTGCCCTCATACATTGTGGAGGACTGATGAGCTGGTATAGCGGTGAATTTTAAGATAATCACAGAGTAAAGGTTTTTTTTGAGCTTAAACGTCAGAAGTAAACAGTAATAAATATTATTATTAAATTTTCTTTTGCCACGATAGTCTTTATTTCGTAATTGATATTGGATGAAATAAATGATAATCGTTAGTACTGAATAGTCAGTTTTGACTAGACCTATTGGTCATACTCGCCCTATTTAGAATTATTAACACTGGTTATCTGCGCTGATCACACCATATCCTAAATCTCTCAGTTATATGAAATCAATTGCTATTAAAACAACTTTAACATTTAAAATAAATAAGTAAGGTAAAATCTTTTAATTATTTTGCTCCATCATATAAATAATTTTTTTGAAAATTTTTGAATTGTAATTTAGATCTTTCACCATATTTTTACGAAAACAAAAAAAATCATTACCTATATTTTTTTTGCAATAGAAATTAACAGTTACTCCTTTAACTTTATTAATTTTCTTTATTTCTTTTACCTTTTATTAAAATTAATACTAACCAAAATATTTCAAGTAGCATTTTTTTTGAGTTGGGTTTGGTTTCTTATTTTTTTTTTATTTTGTGAAGATCCTTGCTAACAAATTCATCGTAGTGATTACAATGTTGTCCCACATTCCGTTTATATCGTAGCGACGTTAATATTTTTTTGAATTATCAAAAGGGTTATACTTAAGTAGAATTTTGCGTTATTTTGGTCCCTATGGACTTGCGTAGTGGTCCATCTCGAGGTGCCGGAAATAGTTCAAAAGTATCAAGAGGTAGAGGCAGGAAGTTGGGAACCCCTATTAGCGTGTCCTTAGAAAATATCCGCAAAACCATCTGTGGTAGACTTGCCTCGTCCGAGTTGTGCAAGATTAATTTCTTTTTCTCCCGAAAACGTGAATATAGAGGCATCTTGCGAGACGGATGAGGTAAGACCTAGCCATTCGAATATCGCTATCGAAGGTGTTCAAGCTCAGGGTTTTGATAGCTCGACTATTATTCCTACCACTTCAGTTGCAACGGAAATAGGAACTTCTCCAAGATTAGCTTCAAGCGACGCTTCAACTTTTTACGGGTTTGAAAAAAATCAAATTGTAACGAACATGGAAACCGACAATGGAAATCGGAATGATATTGGTCCAAATGCTAATGCGCTCAATGATAATTTCTTAGCTGCAGTGCAACTTATGAGTAGGTCCCATGAAGAGTTTAGGTCAGAATTAGCCGCTTTGAGAACCACCATTTCGACTCTGAGCCAAAATACAAACCCTAGCATTGGTCCGGTACCATCTTTTGAAACTTCTACTCATACTCGAAATAACACCGATAATGTGGTACCCAATTCCAATAATGGCCAACATAGAATAGACTTGGAAAAATAGAAGGTACATTTTAATGGCACCGGTAATGTAGCAGATTTTTTGTTCAAAGTCGATACTTTGTGCTCACGAACACATTGCTCAGAGGCACATTTACTAGCAAATTTTCAAATATTCCTCACTGGTAAGACAGAGATATGGTACTGGGATTTTATCAAACAACATAATGCTCCATCGTATGATTTTCTAAAATGTTCTCTTTCTCAAGAGTTTGGTTCGTTGGAAACCGATGATGAAGTGGTAATGAAAATTCGTACCCGGAAACAACAGAGTAAGGAATCATACGATGATTTCCATTCGGCAATTGTGTCTTTGAACACAAGATTAATTGAACCCTTGTCTGAAAATAGACTTATAGCCATTATAAAATCGAATGTTAATATGAATCTTCAACTGATGCTGTGCAACACAGAGTGTAGAAGCCTTCTAAGCCTAAGAGAACGCGCACGAAACGTTGAAAAGATTCTAAAAGAGACCAAATTACCATTGATTCCAAATTTTAAAAATTCTCGTCAAGTGAATGAAATTGAGGTGAATTCAGTTGATAGTGATGAAATGAATGTAGAACTTGATCCTCAGGTCGAGGCGCTGAACTTCTCACGACGAAATACACCACCTGATTATTCGAAGATAAAATGCTGGAATTGTTTGGCTCTAGGCCACTCCTATATCTATTGCCCTGATGAGACTAGGCATAAATTTTGCTATAAGTGTGGGGAACGACGAGTTGTAAGAATGACCATCTGGGAAACCGGAAGCGGAGCGAGATGGCCACCGGGGACTCTCGTTCTCAAACGCAACCCCCACCGTTATAACAGGAGAAGACAATTTCGTAAACTTATAGTCATCAGTACTTTGCAATTCTTTTGAGGAAAACCCCTTCGCTAATATTAAAATTTTTAATGAAAATATAAATGGCTTATTGGATTCAGGTGTAAGCGTGTCAGTTCTTGGCAGGGGTAGTTTGAATTTCCTTAAGAATTTCAATGTAAAATCATTCAACACATTCATCTCAACGGCGGATGGCTCTAAGAATTCTGTTCTCGGGCATTGCACACTTCCTGTGTTTTATAAGGGTGTTACAAAAGATATTGATTTTTATATAGTGCCGTCGTTGAATCAAGAAGCCTATCTGGGCTTAAATTTTTGGCGTCTTTTCGCAATCGCACCAAACGTTATTCCTGCTGTAGAGTCGTTAAATGTCCATACCCCTGAGAATAATACTGTCTGTTACCATGAATTGTCTGCTGAGCAAAAGCTAAAGCTAGAAATCACTGTATTAGAATTTCCATCTTTTGAAAGACAAGGCTTGAGTTGTACGAATCTTGTAGTACATCATATTGACACAGGAGAGTTTGAACCAATAAAATGCAAGCACTATCCTCTTTCACCGCCAAGGCAAGCCGAGGTATATCAGGAATTAGATCGCCTTCTTAAATGGGAGTCATAGAGGTGTCTAACTCGCCCTGGTGTTTTCCAATAGTCAATGTGAGGAAACCTGGGAAGATACGGCTTTGCCTAGATTCTAGAAAATTAAATTTGATACCAAAAATGACTCGTATCCATTGCCTCATATTAATGGTTTACTTAGTCGATTGAAAGACACTCATTTTATCAACGGTATTGATTTGAAGGACGCATTCTTTCAAATTCCACTCTCAGAATCATCAAAGGAGAAAACAGCGTTTGCGGTTCCTGGTAGGCCTCTGTACCAACTTCGGGTCATGCCTTTCGGGCTCTGTAACGGTCCGTAAGCCATGAGTCGCTTGATGAACAAAGTCATCCCATCTCGCCTGCGGGAAAATGTATTTATATGTTTGGACGACCTTTTGATTTGCAGCGCCACCTTTTATGATCACCTGTCAATTCTGCATGAAGTTGCACAGTGCTTGAAAAATGCGGGACTTACTATCAATGTTGCCAAAAGCAAATTTTGTCAGAGCGAGATAAAGTATCTTGGATACCGCATTGGTAAAGGATGTCAAAAGGCTGATCCAGGAAAAGTTTCGGCTATTGTCGATTTCCCGTTGACAAATTGATTGAGAAAACATGATGGTAAATTCTTATTAACTCCAGAGGGTATGGAAAGTTTTGAGAATCTGAAAGATGCAATGTCTACTGCGCCTGTGCTCGCTCAGCCAGATTTTTCTCGTCAATTTTTTGTTCAGTGTGACGCATCCCATGTTGGTGTAGGTGGCGTCTTATTTCAATTGGATGATGACAATCGGGAACGGCCTATAGCCTTTGTTTCAAAAAAACTAAATAATTCACAGCGAAATTATACGGTTACGGAGTTGGAGTGCTTAGCTGCTGTAGTATGTGTAAAACGTTTTCGGCCCTACATAGAGGGATTACCTTTTCGCATCATAACAGATCACTCAAGTCTAAAGTCGCTCATGTCTTTAAAAGATCTAAATGGCAGACTTGCAAGGTGGAGTCTAGAGCTACAGGGCTTTGACTTTAAAATGAACATCGAAAAGGTTCGCTAAGTATAGTTCCAGATGCGCTTTCGCACTTTGATGTAGATGCCTTAGATATTGACTCAAGTTTTCCTGAAATTGACATTAATTCGCCAGAATTTAACTCTCTGGAGTACATAGATTTGGTTAATATAGTGTCCCAAGAATGAAGAATTGTTACCAGACCTTCGCCTCTCTGATAAACGAGTATATAAACGAGTCAAGTTTCGTCAGGGGATTGACAATGAAGAGGAAAGCCTCTGGAGGTTATGGCTCCCTTTTTCACTAACAAAAAGTGTGATTAAGAACGCTCATGATTCTTGCTGTCACGGTGGATATTTCAAAACACTGTCTAGAATAAGACAATATTATTATTGGCCTTCTATGGCAAGGAATGTTAAAGCTTATGTCTCCATGTGCGATGATTGCAAGACCATTAAAAGCCCTAATCAAGTTCTGCGGCCTCCAATGGGAGAAGCTTTTTGTACAGTTCGGCCACTATAGCGGGTATATTGTGATTTTTTGGGCCATACCCCTGCTCCAAATCGAAAAATTCATCATTGTTTATTGCTATCTATCATTTTACAAAATTTATTTTCCTTAAGCCTCTCAGAGCGGCCACTTCAATAAATGTAATCGATTTCTTTCAAAACTACCTGTTTAATACCTTCGATGTACCTCAAATTATTCACATCGACAACGGTAAGCTATTTGCTTCTAAAGAAATGCAGGAATTCTTTTCGATATTCGGAATTACCCATATAAGGACAGGGCTGTATTCGCCACAGGCGAACGCGTCAGAACGTGTTAATAGGGAAATTATCACAAAAATTCGTTTCTATTTGAAGGATGAGGTTCATCACCTTAACTGGGATACTTGCATACCTCGTATTTTGTCAATTTTACGCAGCGATTTTCATACGTCAATTCAATGTTCGCCTTATTATGCCATGTTTGGTCAAAACATGTGTTCCTTATTGGATAAGCTTGGCATGATGACATATGACATGATGATAAGAAGAATAGACAAACTATCTAACATCAGGGACAAAATTGCACAAAATTTGAATAAAGCACATGAAAAGGCAACGAAAGTTTATAATACCCGATCTAAGGATGTTCATTATAGAGTAGGTCAAGAGCTGTTTAGAAAAACCCATAGCTTGAGCAACTTTCAAATGGGTGTTAATGCGAAGTTTGCCCCAAAATATATTAAGTATCGCATTCGGAGTAAAATCGGAAACTCACTTTACGAGGTAGAAGATTTACAAGGCAAGCTGATTGGGAAGTTCCATGCTTCTGATCTAAACCCTTGATAATTTTTTTATTTCTTTGCCCGGCTTGTCGTGGGTCGTGCCATACTTTAACTGCAACAAATTCTTTATATTTATTAAATCTGGTTTTCTTTATTTTGGCCGGCTTTTCGTGGGTCGTGCCACACTTAAAATTCTGTACCATCTCTTAAAATCCTTTTTTCTGTTCTTTACTCGATTGCAATTTTCGTAACGAAGCAGCTTTGTTGGGTATTTTGGAGATTTTTCCTATCGTTATACGTTTTTAATTGATATGCCGATCTGGCAACGTCGGATAATTCCCTGCTTTTTCCTCATTTCGTTGTATTCTATATCTATTTCCCCTTTGAGTGCTTTTGAACAAGTCAATTTTCATGACATTTTGACATTGCGGAGCAATGACAAATTGTTACACATTAAAATTTATAAAATAGTTCCTAACTTAAGAACCGTACTATGCATACGGAAAATATGAATTTAAAACCACATAAAAACAAGAACAAAAATTACATATGCATAAACAACGAGAAATTGTTACATAAAGCACAACAAATTGTTACACATTAAAATTTATAAAATACATAGTTCCTAACTAAAGAACCGTACTATGCATACGGAAAATATGAATTTACAACATAAAAACAAGAACAAAAATTACATAAATGCATAAACCACTACAAATTGTTACATAAAGGACAACAAATTGTTACATATTAAAATTTATAACATAGTTCCTAACTAAAGAACCGTACTATGCATACGGAAAATATAAATTTAAAACAACATAAAAACAAGAACCAAAAATTACATATGCATAAACAACGACAAATTGTTACATAATGGACAACAAATTGTTACACAAACAACAAGTTAAAAAAGAAAAAAAAACGACAATTTATGGAATCGTTCTTGACTGAAGAACCGTAAATGCATACGGAGAATCCGAATTTACAACAACAAAAATATCATCCTCGGCACCAGCATTGTCCTCATCATCATCCGGAGTCTCACCAAAGGTCAACGTCAACCACACAGTAGTAGCCAACATTATTATAACTCTATGTAAGGTAGTAAGTAAGGTTACTAAAACCATTAAAATTAAGATTTTTCTTGTTTTCACCCCCCCCTGAAGTTTGCTTTAATAATAATGCCAATTAAAACTATGTTTGTTTAAAGTTTTTTTTTCGAGAGATTAGGTTAATGGTGTGTAAAAGCGGATAAACAGTGTTTTTAAAGGGGTAATTCAGAGAAAAAGTAAGACTGTGCGGATTACCATTGGCGTAGCTATATTAAGCACTCCTCCGAGCATAATGAGACTTACCATCGAAACCCTTCAGTTCGGACGGAGGAAACAATCGCTGCTGTAGCTGCTGCCATACAAAAAAAACCGAGAGTTTCGACAAGAAGCTTATCTGCTCAAATGGGTATAAGCAGACAGTCATTGCAGTTAATTATGCACAAAGATTTGGACTTATTCCCATATAAAATTCAAATGGCCAA